>CM054062.1:94799843-95399843 GCA_028641055.1 Alopecurus myosuroides
TTGTTGGGTAATCGCACTGAAATCTTTTCCGATCATAAGAGTCTGAAGTACATCTTCACTCAACCAGATCTAAACCTAAGACAAAGGAGATGGATTGAAAAGATCAAAGACTTTGATCTTACCATTTCTTACACTCCAGGCAAGGCTAATGTTATCGCCGATGCTCTCAGTCGCAAGTCGTATTGCAATAATCTCATGATCATGGAAATCCAACCTCCTCTTCATGAAGAATTCCAAAAACTGAACCTTGGTCTTGTTCCTCAAGGCTATCTTGCAAACTTGACAGCCAATCCAACTCTCGAGGACAAGATTCGTTCTGAACAACTTCGTGATGCTGAAATCAAGAAGATTGTAGAGCACATCAAAGCAGGCAATGAGAAATTTGAGTGCTTCTCAATTGATGACAAGGGAACTGTGTTCTTCGAAGGACGCATTGCAGTTCCTCAAATTCAAAGTCTCCAAGATGTCATTCTCAAAGAGGCTCATGAAACTCCTCTTTCCATACACCCTGGAAGTACAAAGATGTACCAGGATCTCAAGACACTGTATTGGTGGCCTAGCATGAAACGTGAAATTGCTCAATACGTTTCTGAATGCGACGTCTGTCAGCGTGTCAAGGCAGTTCATCAGAAAACAACCGGTCTTCTCCAACCTCTGAAAATCCCTGAATGGAAGTGGGACATGATTGAAATGGACTTCGTCACTGGTTTTCCAAAGTCCAAGAGGGGCAACGATGCAATCTTCGTTGTCATTGATCGACTCACTAAAGTCGATCACTTCTTTCCTGTCAAAGAGACAATCTCAGCTAGTCAGTTAGCAGAGCTCTACACAGCAAAGATTGTTCCTCTTCATGGTATTCCATTGGAAATAAGCTCAGACCGTGGAAGCATCTTCACTTCTCATTTCTGGAAAAGCTTTCAAGAAGCCTTGGGCACGAAGCTTCTGTTCAGCACAGCCTATCATCCTCAGTCTCAAGGGCAGGTTGAAAGAGTCAATCAGATTCTCGAGGATATGCTCAGAGCATGTGGTCTCTCTTTTGGCATGAAATGGGAGGAATGACTTCCATATGCTGAATTCTCCTACAACAACAGCTTCCAGGCAAGTCTAGGCATGGCACCATTCGAGGCTCTCTATGGCCGCAGATGCAGGAGTCCAATCAATTGGCCTGGAGCTGGTGAACGTTCACTCTTAGGCCCTGACATTGTTAAGGAGACTGAAGAGAAAGTTCGCATCATTCGTGACAATCTGAAGATTGCTCAGTCTCGTCAGAAAAGCTACTATGACAGCAAACACGGGGACATGGTCTATGCAGCTGGAGACAAAGCATATCTCCGTGTTACCCCCCTTAGAGGCACTCATCGTTTTGGTGTCAAAGGAAAGCTTGCACCAAGATATATTGGTCCCTTCAACATTCTCTCAAGGCGTGCAGAAAATGCCTATCGTCTTGAACTTCCAGAAAAGCTATCCAAGGTGCACGATGTGTTTCACGTGTCACAGCTCAAGAGGTGCTTCAAAGATCCAGGTCGTGCAGTTGATCATGATTCCATTGAACTGCAAGAAGACCTCTCTTATGAAGGGCACCCTATTCGCATTCTCGATGAGATCGAGCGCAAAACTCGCAACAAGAGCACCAAGTTCTTAAAAGTGCAGTGGTCTCATCATTCCGATAAAGAGGCAACATGGGAGACCGAAGAGGATCTTCGCAAGAAGTATCCGGACCTTTTCTCTTCTCAGTAGGAATCTCGGGGCGCGATTCCTTCAAGGGGGGGCGTTTTGTAACATCCCAAGTATGAAAACTCCCCTTTTGCATTGTGTTGTTGTGAATTTCTAATTAAGGCATCATGTCATCATAAGGCATTCATGTGTGGAATTTCAAATAAATTCAAATCAACATGTTTCACACTTGGTCTGTTACAACTTTTCAAACAAAACATCCAAATCAAATAATTCAATTGTTTTCCAAAATTGTGAGTTGAAATGAATTTTGCAAATGGTTCTAATAATTTTTCTATTATCAATCCCAAAATGCCATTTCAATTTTTAAAGTCAAATAATTTGAAAACCCAAAAATTTCAGAACAAAAACTTGTGAATCTGAACATTTTGGAAAAGGGCAATTCATAAAAAATTATTGTCAAAATTCTTCATGCCCCATTTTCCTTTCTTTCTCCTCTTTTCTTTTCTACAAAAAAAAGGAATAAAAAGAAAAGAAAAAAAGGGGAGGCAGCCAGGCCAGCCAACAGGCCGGCCCAGGCCACCCACAACCCCCCAAACCAGGCCCAAGCGCCTCCCATCGCCTGTCGTCTTCCTCCTTCGTACGGAGACAGAGAAAGGGAGGTCCTCCCCCACCTGCAGCTCCCCACCTGCTCCCTCCTCCTATAAAGCCATCCCCCGAGGGTAACCCTAGCCCTCTCCTCTTCCTTTCTCTCCGCCGCCACCCCCTTCCTCTCCCTGTCCGGTTTCTTTTTCTCTGAACCCTGCCACCACCGAGACCTTCAGAGGAGAACAGCCGGGAATCGTCGTCGCGCCGTCGTCTCCATCACCGGCACGCCCAGCCAGCGCCTCCGCCAGCACCCCGGTGAGCGTGCCATCCGATTCCCGCTCTTTCCCGTCTCGTTTGTTTCCCGTGGACGCCGCGGCCATCCGCCCTTTTCTCTGTCTGCCATGGACGTCGACAGGGCGAGCTCGTACGTACGTGAGCTAGCTGCTACTGTGGTTGCCCGTGTCCACACATGGAAGCCGCACCTTGCACACACACACACATCACGGGTACACAATACGGATCACTGCTGCATCTCACGCACACAGCAGCGCCTCCCGTTTGGGTTCTCGTCGTCGTTCCGTTGCTCGTCACACCGTCGTTCTGTCCGTCGACCAAAGTTCAGTAACTGAACTTTGTTGTAATTCCGCCCGAGATATCCTCAAAAGGTATTCGCGTCCTAGATCCATCACATAGCAGCACAGCAGCCCAGTGGTTCGGTTCCATCCGCACCGCGCGCACGTCGTGGGTTCGATCCCTCCGCGCGGAATAAAAACCCCATTTTTGGCCTTTGCCACGCGCGCGCGCTGGACCCACCTGTCTGTGACTCCCATAGCCCTGTCAGCACGCACCCAAGCCACGCAGGCGCCAGCAGGGCCTGGCCCCACTGGTCAGTGACCCATGTGGCCCGTGCGCTGAGTAACAAAGTCCCAGGGACTTCTCTGTAACTGTTTCTCTCACGTTTTGGTCCCTGGAAATTGCAGAACAACCCCTGTTTTTCAAATGCAAATAATTCAATCATTTTAAATCCAAATTTGACATGTAAAATATGATTTCCATGCAGAATTTAATGATCTTTCCAAATATAACATTTGTTTCCTGTTTTGAATAATTCAAATTGATTTAAAATTTCAAACTTGTATAATTCATTCAAATTTAGTTAATTCATAACTTTGTCCCTTCAATTCCAAATTCAAACTGTAAAATATGTTCACAAATCAGAAAAATATAATCATTTCAAATATGAATTTTATTTAATGTTTTGGGCAAATAAAATTCAAACATTTTAAGTACTTGCAATTAAATCATTTAAACTTGTTTAATTCATAACTTATTCATGTTAATTCCAAATTCAAAAAGTAATACATGTTTTCCAATCAGAATTAAATGCTCTATCCAAATATGCCATAAAATTAATGTTTTGAGAAACTAAACTTTGCACTAATTTCAGTACTGAATTTTGTTCAATTAAAATGCCAAAAGCCATAATTAAATATTTACAACTCCAAATTTGGCAAGTAAAATACCTAAGTGAAGATCATTTCCTTGCTAATTGTATCATCTCTCATGCATTTAATCCACTTCAACAAAATTCTTAGTTGTAATTCATTAAACCCTCAATTTATGCTATGGACTTTTACCAAATGCAATTCAATTGCATATGGGTCCATTAAATATTGGTTATAATGTCTACTAGTTTACTTTGATGCACCTATTTAAAATGTCATGCATCATCCCATGTTTGTGCATTATGCCATGTTATTGATTGTTCGTCTCTCTTCGTTGTTTGTTTGCTTCTTCTCGAATAGACGACGACGTTGAGACAGACGAGGTTTACGATACTACTTCAGAGGAGTTAGCCCAGTACCAGGCTACTGAGTTTGCAGGCAAGTATTCACTCACCTGAACCATTGTTTCCGTATCACACTTGATACCGATACTTTCCGTTGTCTAATCTGCTAGCCTTATGATACGTTGCTTGTGTTCTGATCCTATCACATGTTATCCTGTAACCTTGAAATAGCCTCACCTCCACACCTATAACCCTGTTGCATGTTGCATGTGTCTTACTAGCATGCTTAGGGTTGTTGTGCTCGAGTCTGATGTCTGTTATTTCTTTTACCATATTTATTATGTTCTGGGGGCTCGATATTTAAACAATAACCTGTTAATGTTTGAGGTAATAATAATGTGATGTTAAGGCACCGGCAGGAGGCCGGGTATGGTTTTGAGGCCTGCTAGTGTCGAACTCAGGAAACGTTCTTGTCCTCTAGATCCATGATGAGCGAGCTAACCGCATGTGGGAAGCGTGTATGGGCGCCCACCGCAACTTTGATTCGATTCGCATCTCGTCCAAATCGCCTCATTTAGTTCGGGTTTTCCATTTGCCGCATGCATATGCAGGTGCGAACCCTTGGCGCCAGGGTGGTAACTTTTGTAGTCGGCATTTAGGGAGACACGTTCTTAGAGTGCTATGAGGGTCCCCTTTTCTTCGTGGGGCTTGATTAGCCGTGCGCTAAATTGCACGGGGTTCTTTGGGCTTGATGCGAAGAAGAGTTGTATTGTGTTGAGTGGCCTGCTTGGTGGGTTTGATCCCCGCCTGGCGGGTTATTCTTACGTGTACGGCCAAATTGGTGCATCCCTGCAGGGTTAAATCTTCTCGAGAAGCCGTGTTGTCCGCGGTTATGGATGACTTGGTGATAGGGCTGACTAACAAGGATTAGACAACTTACACCTAATTAATAATAATTTGACTAGTAATAGGCATATTGACAAAATAACTGTGTGGGTTATCCTCGGATTGCTTCTTTGGATAAAGGGCGAGATCCAGGATGGGTTTGTTTGAGGTCAGTGGTAGTTGGCTCCGATGCGCTATCTTATCCCCTTTCTTTTAGCCGGATGTTGTAGCGTGTCTCTGTAGTTGGTTAGTGCAGCCCGCTGCCGCACCTTTGTATCACCTATCCTCCGTTGAACCCAAAGCATCTGTACTTGGTGTTGTCGGGTACACTTTGGTATCTTGTGCGTCTTGCTTGCCAGTACTCGTCCGTACTGACCCCTTTGGGGCTGCTGGTTCTGCAGACTATGTTTCCGACGATCCCCATGGTGGCTACTACGTGGAGTATGACGAGGCTGCTGACGAGTAGATAGCGGACCTGGGCAGGATCCGAGACTTCGTGGATGGGCTCCGTTCTTTTCGTTTCCGGCCTCTTAGGCCTATTTCGATCTTGTCTGTACTCAGACACTTTGGATGCTTCCGCTGTGATGTAATGATGACTTGTTGGGACATGTGTCCTCTGCATGACTGTATTTGCTATCTCTGCTCTAGTGAGAGCTTTTGCCACTTATTTCTATTTCTTTGTGTCTTAGAGATTTGTTGTGGTATCACTTGTTCAAATGCCGTTGACGTACCATGTGTGTATGTTATGAAGTACGTCAATGGAAGTATTCGGATTCCTATTGGATGGTTTCACATACGATGAATAGTAGAGGATGGTTGTCACACGATTACGTGTTGGCCTACTCATATTGAGATGCGGGTGCAGGTAGTCCCCGTAAGCCAATTATCTACTATTTAGTGGGCTGTGTGTATCCTCTAGAAGTCCGGGTGCGACATGCGTGCACCACCGCGAGCCGTAGAACGGAGCAGGGACTCCTTGCGGTTCGCCACCTCCACAATAGCTTCCGGAAGTTTTTCAAATTCCGAGAGCTCCCCAGATTTCTCGGGAACGTACTTGTTGATAAGTAGCATTCCGCAGCCTTGATCGCGGTGAAGACCTTCCCGAAAGCCCGGATTCTCTCAATCCGGGTAAGCTGGGGGCTACCTTCTGTTTCAATCAGCACACAAGTGTTAGAAAAAACAGGAGAAGAGAAAACAAGGAAAATCCGGTAAAAGGCAAAGTAGCTTACCGAGAATCCGGTCCATCTCGGTGCCTTCTTCAAGGCGCTGGTTCAAGGCGTTCTCCAGATCCCGGATGGTTGCCTTATCTTTCTCGGCCTGGCTGGAGGCCTTAGACTTGGCAATGCCAAAAGCTAGTTGGCTGGCCTCCAGGTCCTTCTGGAGCTTCACAGTTAGCTTGTGAAGATCCAGGTTCTCGCGGCGGAGGTTTTCGGCGTTGCCAGCATATTCAGCAATTTGTTTCGCTTTCGCCAAAGAAGCTGAAAAGCAAGTAATGGAAGAGTTAGAAACTCGGAAAACTACTTAGATAAAATCAGAACTGAAAGCAGCGAAATTTTTACCTGCTGATTCGCTTAGCTGTTGCTGAGTGGATGCCAGTTCTGCCTCCTTATCTTCAAGAATTGTATGAAGGGTTTTCACCTCCTTGTTCTTGATGGTAAGTTTGTTGAAAACTTCCATGTTTATGTTCTCAGCAGTTTGCTGAAACACGGAAAAGAAACAAAAAATTCTTAAGTTAAAAACAAGCATAACAATGAAAAAAAGCATTAAGACAAAAGTATACATTTGACTTATTGCTTGGGGGCTAAAGATATTACCTGGCTCATCCGCTGCAGACCCGACAAGTTTTCGTTGAACTCTTTTGCATACTTTGCAAAAAGATTCCTGACATGACTGAGGCCGTCCTGGATGACCTTGAAATCCTTGTCAAAAGTCGGACTGGGCTCCTCCTCAGCTGTGCGAGAAGGACCACCCATTTCCGGGACCGCCTTTTCCCTCGTGTCCGTTTTCGGCACAATAGGCTGGCTGGTCTGCCGGGTTTCTTCTTCCCTGGCAGCAGTGCTTCCTTCTGCGGACGTGACTGGGGTATCCGACCTTTTGGCTTCAGTGTTGTTGGAGCCAGGCTGGAAATATAAAATCTGAGATGTTAGAATTCCGAGAAAATAATAAAAAGTCCCGCGACAAAAAGCAGAGAAAAAAGTAACTCGGATGATTTAGCTGGAAGTATCGACGGGAACCCCGTCAAGGTCGATTATCTCCTGGGTAGCGGAAGGCTTCTTGCGTTTCCGTCCGCCTGCAAAGTTGGCACGCATTGCGTCCAACTCGGCATCGGTCGCAAGATCTGCCTTAGGAAGATCGGCAATCTGTCAAAAAAGACAAAGTCCGGGTTAAGACAATTATCCGAGAAAGAAGGAACGCAAAGCCAAAGCCCAAAATGTAAAAGATGTACCTTTGGAGCCGGGTTTGTCGCCGTGTACATCGGACGACTTTCCTCATATTGGTCGCATGCTGCGACCAACTGGTTTACGCGCTTCCTCAAATCTTTCGCCTTCAAAGATTCGTTCGTTGTCCGCATGGCGTCCTCGGTTTCCGTGTATTCACATAAGAGCCGGGGACCGTGGTCAGCCAGAGGCTGAATTCGCCTCTCCAACCATCATAGAACTGTATCCATGCCGGTGAGAGGTGGATCAGAGGAGACGAGTTTGCGATGTGCCGTTTAATCCTAAGCAAATCCGGCGGCAGAGTTTGGACTGCCTCCACTGCCCAATTATCTTGGGGAGTAGCAGCGCAGTTGGTGAAAGGTGGAATCCCCGTTTCCTTTCCAGGAAACGGGATGTCTTGGTGGTAGAAGAAGGAACCCGTCCAAAATTTGACGGATTTCGATGTTTTGATCTTGGGGAACCAATGCTCCCTGAATCTACGCAGAGTGAAGGATATGGTCCCGCAAGTCGGGAGTGCGCCCTCAGAGGGGTTTCGCTTAACCTCGAAGCCAATACTGCCAGAAATCTAGCCTAGGTGCTAATCCTAGATATCCTTCGAAGAGGGCCTGGAACCCGGCTAAATTGTAGCGCCCTACCTTTTAATAAAGATAGAACACCTGTGTATCCTGCTATTCCCGGGATCTCTGATAGCATACACATGACAAAATGAAATATTCATTGCAATAGCATCATTATACAACGTTGATCCAGTGGATAAGAAATAAAATAGTCTTACAATTGGCATAGTCAACATGGACTAGCCCAATGACAGAGTTTCAAAGTAAACACAGCGGAAACAAATCATCAATGAGCCATCTTCATCTTCATGCACCACAGACAGAACATGTTGGCGATAGACTCGAGATCCTAAACGAAATCCTCACTCGTCTTCAGATTCATCTACACGTTGGAATATGCAGCCCCCACGGGGGAGGAAGTCAGTACAAACAATGTACTAGCAAGTGACACTTGTATGGTGGCAGTTTTGAGGAATAAACTAGCTACATGATATTTGGCTGGTGGATTCTAGGCTATTTGCATAAAGCAATTTTTTTCCTATATTTGATAAATCATTTAAAAAAAATGAAAACATTTGTACAATCATTCATGGCTAAACCACCATAAAGTTGGACAAATCATCATGGCTAAACCACCATGAAGTTTGATAAATCATCATGGCTAAACCACCACGAAGTTTTAAAAGTCATCGTGGCTAAACCACCATGAAGTTTGAGAACTCATCATGGCTGAACCACCATGAAGTTTGATTGTGGCATCATGGCTAAACCACCATGTGCCCTATAAAGGGTTTCTACCATATTTTATTTCATTCCGAAAATATGAGGAGATCCTTCGGCACCAACTCTGTCTAGCTGCTCAACTGGCCCATAACCGGGGACACGGCTAAGATCATAGTTTTTAACTCTGCAGAGGTTGTGCACTTTCACCTTGAGACTCATCCTCCCTGGGAGAAGAATGAGACAAGATCTTCGGGAAGAGGGATTCAACCATACCAGTATTGACTCGTTGCTCCTAAAATTCTACCACCCACTGTCAATACAACAGGAGGAACCCCCACAACTTACTTAATCTTGGCAGAGCTCATATTACCTCAAGGCTACACTGGAAGCTAACTATACAGCGAAGACCTACAAATCTCTTTAACCCTGGGTGGAGGTCCACAAGTGTACTCTCAGGTGACAACCCCACATTCATGGATAAACCACCATAAACATGGTCCTGAGTATCCACTCAACATAATCGAAGCAAGGTTCAATCCACCCAGGTGTTTCATTGGGTTGTTAATTTTCAATTTTAAAACATCACAACCCAACATGTAGCATCAATAGTTGTGATAATATTTTGGCATAGCTAAACTACTATCTAGTAGAGGTTTCGGGTTGGCTACACACTACTAGGTATTTCTAAGCATAGCATATAATTTGGAAAATAAATAAAATCACCTATGATGCATACTACTGAAAACTCTAATGCAATATAAAAAGTGGGACATGAGCATCACTTGCCTTGTCGGAGTTGGTGTACAAACACTCTCTTCACAATTTGAACGTTTCTCTCTGTACAATCTAAACAATACCATTAATAACAATAAACAAGCAATTCACCAACAAACAAACACATACAACAAATATACAATACATAAGCATAACAAGTTATTCAACTTGATTGGTGTTAAGATGGACAAGGTTTTGACACATAAATCAATATGCAAAAGGAACTAAGTGTTTGGTCATGGGGTTTTCCATTGGTGGTTAAGGGTTGTCAAGAAATATCACTTCACTCAATATACAAAAAGTGGATGTGATATGGTTTAGGGTTTAACACTTAATTCAATGTACAAAAGGAATTAAGATGTTTTAGGTCAGGCTTTCCACATTGATAAAACAAACTTGTTCCAAGGGTCCTAGGGCTGGTCTTTTATCACAAGGTTCACACAAGGCTTGGTCTAAGGGTTTTAGAAAACAAATTCATGATCAACATGATTTATTTTGTGGCTTTGGGTAATAGGGTTGAAGTAATTTACAATATGGCTTGTAAATTTACAAAAGGTATTGGGCTATGGTTTTCTGGTCCAAAAGTTACTTTTCAAATGGTCAACATGAAATGTGTGTTGGTTTTGATCAAAATGGTCACACCACAATTTTCCTAAAAAGGGTTTCATCACACCACACTTAATTTTATAAAGGCTGACTACTATGGATGCTTTATAGGACAAAAGAACATGTAATGGTTCCTCTGGTCACAAATAGGTTGGGTACTGGTTTCTCTGGTCTAAGATTACTAAATGTAACAATTTTCGAGAAGAAAACTAATTAAAACTATTTATAGAATTTAAATTAGGTGGAAATTACTCAAATGGATATTTAAATTATAAACTCCATTTTAGTTGGCTCAATTATTATTTTGGGACATAGGGTATGAAAGTACACCTCCTAAGGATTTCAAAAATATTTTATTTGCAATTTCTGGATTTGTAGAATTTGATTTATGCCAAAATTCATCAAACAAGCCTACTTGAAAATGAACAAATTTTAAATGATCAAATTTGAATTTGGCCTGTGTCAAAAGTTTCTACATGTTCAGGGGATTTCAAAAAGTCAAAGTTTGCTAAATTTGGCTAAGTGGATCAAAAGTTATGATGGTTGCAAGTTGCATGGACTTTTCTACAATTCTGTCAACAAATTTCTATTCGGGCATTAACAGAAAAATGACCAGGCCACTTGGCAGTCTCTGATTGGCTGGGGATGTTGACTGGGCGTATGCGTGGCACTGACGGGGCAATGTTGACTGTGCACTGCCACTTGGCAGTTTCCTACTGGTCTATACCTCTTCACTTAAGTGATTTGATCCGGGCCTTTCAATTAAGATCTAACGGCAGATGAGAGAGATGGGAGCTCACCGACGGGGACCTCGCTGGCAAATGGCGCGCAGTGGCCGGCGCTCGTGGAATCTCGACGACGGCGATGCTCCGGAGGTCCTCGAGCTCAACGGACACCACGGGGAGGTGCGCCTTGATGCGCAGGAGTTGATGGGGATGGTGGCGCGGCCTCCCGTTTCCTAGATGGGCACCGCTGCACGGACGGAGAGCTCGGGACGGTGGCGACCTTCGGCGGTACTTGGCACGAACGTTCCTGACACAGGGAGGATCGGGCAAGGCCATCAGGACGTGCGCACGAGCAAGGGGAGTAGGAGGACAGGGAAGGGGAGCCGGGGACCTTCTGTCGCGGCCGCTATCAGCGAAGAACGGCAGCGGGATGGAGAACCTCCGGCGAGCAATTTGCGGGGACTCGGAGCATCGTTGAGCGAGGGAGGAGAGGGGAATGAGAGAGCAGGAGCAGGGGAACGTATAGAGGGGCTCGAGGTGTTGGGGATCGCTCGGGAGGAGGAGATCCTGCGGTGGCCAGTTTGACCAGATCGTGGGCGTGTGAGGCAGTTGGAGGTAGGGGAAGGTGGCCGACGTCATGCTGACGTCATGGGTCCCACTGGTCAGTGAATGAAGCGAGGGAGGGCCGCGCTGGTGGGCTGCTATTATTCTCCGCACGTGCGGGATATAGAGGAAAGAAAGGGGGTGGGCTGTTGTGGGCTGTGCTACGCTGCCGCGCTCCTAGGCTTTGGCCCGGTATTTTTATTTGTTCTTTTCTTTTTCTTTTCTGTTTTCTTTAACCAATCATAATTTTTATTTTATAAATCCAAAATGTATGAAACCAATTTCTAAATACTTGTAAAAACATTGTCTTTCAAATAGAACCATTTTGTGTGGTTTCAGACCCATTTGAATTTTTATATTTTCAAAATATGGATGAAACACTAGTGGAAACTTAATGTTATTTCTAATTTAGAAAGATAAATTAATTGAAACTAATAAAATTAGGAGGCATACACCTTTGAAATTATTGTTTTCTTAAAGCCCATTAACTTGTTTTATAAATAAAAATATTTTAAGAAAATATTTTATAGAAATAGGGTTTGCTAAAAATATAACTTTGAAAAGAGAAAAGATAAATAAATAAAGTTTAGGATTTTTTTAAAAAAGAAATCATAGGCATAGTTGGATTTTAATTCCCAATTCATTGGTATAATTATTGTTTTCTTTTATTTCTTTCTTCTCATTTGGTTTTTAGTGCCTTACAAACATGAAAACAAAAAATTTAAATTTTTGTGATTTTTGAGTTTCTCCAAAAATCAGGGATGTTACAGACTACCACCCTTAAAAGAAATCTCGTCCCGAGATTTGGGAAGGCTAGAAAGAAAGATAGGTTTGGGTAACTGGGTTTACACAAGTTGGGTGGGCTACCACCCTTAAAAGAAACTTTTGTGGGTAGTCTAAATTATCTTGTCCAACTGGTTGTTGGGTCTACTATATTTTCAGCTGAAGTCATACTTCATCCTCCATAATATCCTTGTATAGCATGCATTAACTCCTTGTGGGTATTTGGGATCTTGATTCCATGTTTTCAACCCGGGGGCTCTATGTGTCCACATTCACTTCCAGTAGGGTGAGTGTATTCAGATAGCTTAGAACTTTCTCTTGCTTAGAGTTGAAGATCAACATAAGCTTGTTGAACTACTTTTGACTCTGAGGGGTCACTCTTTGAGTTAATTGGAAGTCATTGGTCAGTCTATCCTTGTCTTCAGCTTCTTGGATGGTGTAAGGACCAAAGAAATTTCTTTCTCCTAGACCACTCCACAGCAAAGGTGTGGTGCATTTCTTCCTATACAGAGCTTCAAATGGTTCCATCTTGATACCAGCTTGTTAACTGTCGTTGCAGGAAAACTCTACGTATGGTAAGTTGTCATCCCAGCTGGATCCATAATCTAAGGTACATGCTCTCAGCATATCCTCTAGAATATCATACACTCTCTCATTTTGACCATCTGTTTGAGAATGAAACACTATGTTGAACTCCAATATGGTCTTTAAGGACTCATGTAGTTTCTTCCAAAAGTATGGAGTAAACTGGGTACCTCTATCCGACACAATCCTCTTTGGAACACCATGGAGACAGACAATCTTCTTCAAGTATATATCAGCCAATTTTGCCCTGGTGTAGGTGATCTTACTGGAACAATGTGTGTTATCTTTGTCATACGATCAACTACTTCCCAATTAGAATCATACCCTGATTTGGTTCGAGGTAATCGAGTGATGAAGTCCATAACCATTTATTCCCATTTCCTTGGCGATATTTCATCATGCTGTTGTATCCCTTGAATGCAAATACCATGCTATTTCTAACGAACTCTCATGGTGGGCAATATCTTCCATTGCATGATTCCTCCAAGATTGGCTTTGTCCTCACCGAAGTTTAGTATGTTTTGGCAACACTTGCCTAACATAGGGATATTATTACATCTAACCCTTCTATGGTTTTGGTTTAATATCGTCGTCACTCGACTAAGGCTCAAGGCAAACATAGTTTCTTCAACCCAACATAGTAAGAGTGAATAACATGAGTAGTAGGAATGGTGATCAGTCCATCCTGCACCCATATCATTTTCCACATGTAGATTGATGAACTACGTGATCTAACACTTGGTCATCCTCACTTGTCTGACAGAAAGTTTCCCACCTGTAAGACAACCTGAACTAAACTATCGTTTCTCCAACTAGTGGGGTTGCGTAAACTCTTTGCACCTCCAGTTGAATAGTTGCATCTTCTTAATATGTCCAATCCCATAGTGTTGGTAACTTTCTATTATCTCTTAGTCTATGTGACGCTGACTCCACATGTCTATTATCCATTGTTGATGGACTTGCGGCTCCTTAGGATAGAGGTGGCTTGATCATTGATGTGATTGTTCCTTCACACAGAAGAACAGAATCCCGAGATCTTTGGTATTCCTCAATTGGATGGTTGTCTCAAAAGGTGCTCTTGGGTGTCAAGTGAGTTGTTGCACTCCAATTTAGAAACTCACTATGGCTGGTAAAAGGGGTATGGTGTTGGGTTTGGTTTGGTTTGGTTTAGCATGGATGAGTAGAGATTTAGAAACATACTAAAGAAGGTTCCTACCCAAACATAGTAGTACAAGGCAATTAATCAGACAAACAACATCTAGCAACAGATACCAAACATTCATCACTCCAATCAACCAGTTTTAACAAACAACCTAGTATTGTCATACCACACACAATTGTATGACCAATACACTAACACGTTAACGTTGTTCTAACAAAGTAACTAGATTGGTGGTCTCATCTATATGTTCTTGAGTTTCTTCAAATCCTTCTCTCAATGTCTTGAGGTGTTTGTGATTGGTATGAAGTCTGTGTATATCTCCAAGTTCTTCAATTGTCTTGAGTGTAGATCTTCATGTTGAAACCAAAAGGTCATGTGAAAACTATTCCTTTCACTCCATGATTTTTCACCAACCAAGTCTTGATGGAGAACAAGAGGTAGGTCATCTATAACAAGAAAAGAATATTTTTAAGGTGAATAATAGATGAGAGGACATGAGAAGGGTTAAGATGTGATGTTCTGTTTCTATAGGTTTGAAGAAAGTAGATTTTTAATCCTAGGGTCTTTTTCCCTAGTTCTAATCCAAACTTAGGGTCTCGATCCTACGGGCAACACTATGCTCTGATACCATTTTGTAGCGCCATACCTTTTAATAAAGATAGAACACCTGTGTATCCTGCTATTCCCGGGATCTCTGATAGCATACACATGACAAAATGAAATATTCATCACAATAGCATCATTCTACAGCGTTGATCCAGTGGATAAGAAATAAAATAGTCTTACAATTGGCATAGTCAACATGTACTAGCCCAATGACAGAGTTTCAAAGTAAACACAGCAGAAACAAATCATCAATGAGCCATCTTCATCTTCATGCACCACAGGCAGAACATGTTGGCGATAGACTCGAGATCCTAAACGAAATCCTCACTCGTCTTCAGATTCATCTACACGTTGGAATATGCAGCCCCCACGGGGGAGGAAGTCGGTACAAACAATGTACTGGCAAGTGACACTTGTATGGTGGCAGTTTTGAGGAATAAACTAGCTACATGATATTTGGCTGGTGGAGTTTGGGCTATTTGCATAAAGCAATTTTTTTTCCTATATTTGATAAATCATTTTAAACAAATGAAAACATTTGTACAATCATTCATGGCTAAACCACCATAAAGTTGGACAAATCATCATGGCTAAACCACCATGAAGTTTGATAAATCATCATGGCTAAACCACCATGAAGTTTGAAAAGTCATCATGGTTAAACCACCATGAAGTTTGAGAAATCTTCATGGCTAAACCACCATGAAGTTTGATTGTGGCATCATGGCTAAACCACCATGTGCCCTATAAAGGGTTTCTACCATATTTTATTTCATTCCGAAAGTATGAGGAGATCCTTCGGCACCAACTCTGTCTAGCTGCTCAACTGGCCCATAACCGGGGATACGGCTAAGATCTTAGTTTTTAACTCTGCAGAGGTTGTGCACTTTCAGCTTGACAATCATCCTCCCCGAGAGAAGAATGAGACAATATCTTTGGGAAGAGGGATTCAACCATACCAGTATTGACTCGTTGCTCCTAAAATTCTACCACCCACTATCAATACAACAGGAGGAACCCCCACACTTACTTAATCTTGGCAGAGCCCATATTACCCCAAGGCTGCACTGGAAGCTAACTATACAGCGAAGACCTACAAATCTCTTTAATCCTGGGTGGCGGTCCACAACTGTACTCTCAGGTGACAACCCCCACATTCATGGCTAAACCACCATGAACATGGTCCTGAGTAGCCACTCAACATAATACAAGCAAGGTTCAATCCACCCAGGTGTTTCATTGGGTTGTTAATTTTCAATTTTCAAAACATCACAACCCAACATGTAGCATCAATAGTTGTGATAATATTTTGGCATAGCTAAACTAGTATCTAGTAGAGGTTTCGGGTTGGCTAGACACTACTTGGTATTTCTAAGCATATCATATACTTTGGAAAATAAATAAAATCACCTATGATGCATACTACTGAAAACTCTAATGCAATATAAAAAGTGGGACATGAGCATCACTTGCCTTGTGGGAGTTGGTGTATAAACACTCTCTTCACAATTGAAACGTTTCTCTCCGTACAATCTAAACAATACCATTAATAACAATAAACAAGCAATTCACCAACAAACAAACAAATACAACAAATATACAGTACATAAGCATAACAAGTTATTCAACTTAATTGGTGTTAACATGGACAAGGTTTTGACACATAAAAAAATATGCAAAAGGAACTAAGTGTTTGGTCATGGGGTTTGCCATTGGTGGTTAAGGGTTGTCAAGAAATATCACTTCACTCAATATACAAAAGAAGTGGATGTGATATGGTTTAGGGTTTAACACTTAATTCAATGTACAAAAGGAATTAAGATGTTTTAGGTCAGGCTTTCCACATTGATAAAACAAACTTGTTCCAAGGGTCCTAGGGCTGGTATTTTATCACAAGGCTCACACAAGGATTGGTCTAAGGGTTTTACAAAACAAATTCATGATCAACATGATTTATTTTGTGGCTTTGGGTAATAGGGTTGAAGTAATTTACAATATGGCCTGTAAATTTACAAAAGGTATTGGGCTATGGTTTTCTGGTCCAAAAGTTACTTTTCAAATGGTCAACATGAAATGTGTGTTGGTTTTGATCAAAATGGTCACACCACAATTTTCCTAAAAAGGGTTTCATCACACCACACTTAATTTTACAAAGGATGACTACTATGGATGCTTTATAGGACAAAATAACATGGAATGGTTCCTCTGGTCACAAATAGGTTGGGTTCTGGTTTCTCTGGTCTAAGGTTACTAAATGGAACAATTTTCCAGAAGAAAACTAATTAAAACTATTTATAGAATTTAAATTAGGTGCACATTACTCAAATGGCTATTTAAATTATAAACTCCATTTTAATTGGTTCAATTGTTATTTTGGGACAGAGGGTATGAAATTAAACCTCCTAAGGATTCCAAAAATATTTTATTTGCAATTTTTGGATTTGTAGAATTTCAATTATGCCAAAATTCATCAAACAAGCCTATTTGAAAATGAACAAATTTTAAATGATCAAACTTGAATTTGGCCTGTGTCAAAAGTTTCTACATGTTCAGAGGATTTCAAAAAGTCTAATTTTTCTAAATTTGGCTAAGTGGATCTAAAGTTATGATGGTTGCAAGTTGCAGGGACTTTTCTGCAATTCTGTCAACAAATTTCTATTCGGGCAATAACAGAAAAATGACCAGGCCACTTGGCAGTCTCTGATTGGATGGGGATGTTGACTGGGCGTATGCGTGGCACTGACGGGGCAATGTTGACTGTGCACTGCCACTTGGTAGTTTCCTACTGGTCTATACCTCTTCACTTAAGTGATTTGATCTAGGCCTTTCAATTAAGATCTAACGGCAGAGGAGAGAGATGGGAGCTCACCGACGGGGACCTCGCCGACAAATGGCGCGCGGTGGCCAGAGCTCGCGGAATCTCGACGACGGTGATGCTCCGGAGTTCCTCGAGCTCAATGGACACTACGGGGAGGTGCGCCTTGACGCGCAGGAGTTGATGGGGATGGTGGAGCGACCTCCCGTTTCCTAGATGGGCACCACTGCGCAGACCGAGAGCTCCGGACGCCGGCGACCTTCGGCAGTACTTGGCACGGACGTTCCTGACACAAGGAGGATCGGGCAAGGCCATCAGGACGTGCGCACGAGCAAGGGGAGTAAGAGGAGAGGGAAGTGGAGCCGGGGACCTTCTGTCGTGGCCTGCTATCGGCGAAGAACAGCGGCGGGCCGGAGAACCTCCGGCGAGCAATTTGCGGGGACTCGGAGCATCGTTGAGCGAGGGAGGAGAGGGGAATGAGAGAGCAGGAGCATGTGAACGTATAGAGGGGCTCGAGGTGTTGGGGATCGCTCGAGAGGAGGAGATCGTGCGGTGGCCTTTTTGGCCAGATCGTGGGTGTGTGAGGCAGTTGGAGGTAGGGGAAGGTGGCCGACGTCATGGGGCCCACCGGTCAGTGAGTGAAGCGAGGGAGGGCCGCGCTAGTGGGCTGCTCTTGTTCTCCGCGCGTGCGGGAAATAGAGGAAAGAAAGGGGGTGGGCTGCTGTGGGTTGTGCTAGGCTGCCGCGCTCCTGGACTTTGGCCCATTATTTTTATATGTTCTTTCCTTTTTCTTTTCTGTTTTCTTTAACCAATCATAGTTTTTATTTTATAAATCCAAAATGTATGAAATCAATTTCTAAATACTTGTAAAAACATTGTCTTTCAAATAGAACCATTTTGTGTGGTTTCAAACCCATTTGAATTTTTATATTTTCAAAATATGAATGAAACACTAGTGGAAACTTAATGTTATTTCTAATTTAGAAAGATAAATTAATTGAAACTAATAAAATTAAGAGGCATACACCTTTGAAATTGTTGTTTTCTTAAAGCCCCTTAACTTGTTTTATAAATAAAAATATTTTAAGAAAACATTTTATAGAAATAGGGTTTGCTAAAAATATAACTTTGAAAAGAGAAAACATAAATAAATAAAGTCTAGGATTTTTAAAAAAGAAATCATAGGCATAGCTGGATTTTAATTCCCAATTCATTGGTATAATTATTGTTTTCTTTTATTTCTTGCTTCTCATTTGGTTTTTAGTGCCTTACATAACATGAAAACAAAAAATTTAAATTTTTGTGATTTTTGTGTTTCTCCAAAAATCAGGGATGTTACATAAATATAGAATAGAGTTTGGTGGTAGGTTGTGGGGTTGGATGTTATAGTGTTTGAGAATTTGGAGGAAGAAGGCGGAAGGTGGAATTCCTATACCTCGATAAATGTGCGAGGTCAGGAGAACCCGTTCCCCGGCTCTGGGCGAGGGCTCGGAGTCGTCCTCCTCATGCCGCCTTTTTCCCTTCACGATCAACCCCTCCTTCTCCATTGTCGGAAGAAGGGAAGGGGTGATGTTGCACCGGCTCCAATTGCCGGAGATCTCTCCCTCGTCTTCGGCTCCGGTGGCGGCCGCGGCGGCGAGCTCCTCCCAGGCTCGGAGAATCGAGCTGCGGGTCCATGGTGTTGATGATCTCGTCGATGTCTACGGAGACCGAGTGCTCCTCTGCAGCGCGCGGTGAGTTGCCGGAGTCCATTTGCGGGCGGCGCAGGAGCGTCTCGAGCTCCCGATGAACAAGTTCCGGGAACGGTGCCGGACGTGCACGGGCTCTGCTCTCGCTAGAAAACCTTGGCTCGGAGGCTATGGCGTTTGGGGGGATGGGAGGTGAAGTGAGAGCGGAAGAATCGCCGGAGGGCACGAAGGAGGCTATTTATAGCCGGAAAATCTTTGAGATGCGTTTCAACGGCTCTTTGGACCATTAGATCTTCAACGCGTGTCACTCGCCGGACAATCCGGGAAATGAGGTGGCGGGTGATTATTGTTATCTCCTCGTTTCCCACGAGAATCTGTCAGAGATACGTTTCAGGGTTTCACATTTGGAACCCAAACGTCCTTGACGTCAGCATGCTTTTATCGTTGACGTAGGAAGTTCCTTCCCCATGAAGGCTCGTGGAAGAGAAAGCCGGATTTTTCCCTAAATCCGAGTTTCGCGTTAATGCATGAGGAAAAGAAGAATCGAGACGAAGAGCCAACATTTCTCGAAAATAATTCAAATTGACGAAAGACGGCGAATTGAAATCTCAATCCTTCTTGGGGGCTACTGTCGGGTATATACCGATTAGGGGTATATCCGGCATTGTCCTAAAGAGCCGGATTACCAGGGTGGCCTGATTGGTAATGGATCACAGTCCATTAGGTGGCCCAGTAAACTGACGCGCAGAAGCCGGATTCTAGAAGAACCCGGACCACGGCCCACGTGGTGCGGCTTGGAGTAGAAGTCGGATTCTTGACTTCCAAGTTAGAACTTACCGTAGTCTTCTAGGTTTCCTTTCTGTAAGCCCTAACCCGGCTATCTATATAAAGCCGGAAGGGAGAAAAGAAAGACAACATATAATTAGCTAGAAGCCAACTCGCTGAGAAGATCCTCGTCGAGTTAGCAACCCAAACTCACATTGTCCTCTGTATACTTCAGGTTTCAGCCCTGATTTAGTGAGATCGCAGGAGTAGAACGCCGCCTAGTTGCAACGTATCGAACCTGGGTAAACTTCGGTGTCCCTGGTTGTCATACTACCACGTTCCCCCCACGTCTCTATCCGTAGGCTCATGGCACCCCAGTCTATCGAAACGAATTAGCTAATTCTGACCCTCTTTTAACGAGGTAGCCGCCGGTTTAGGAGCAGGCGCTCGGGAGGAAGACAGTCGGCCGCTGCAGAAGGGGACGAACCGGCGACCAGCTCTGGTGTGAAGTGTAGGAAGGGCTCCCGTCGCTGGTGGAGTTCCTGGAGGTCGACGGCCAACGGCAGCCGGACTGGCAAAGAACGGCGGGGAACGGCTGGGTGGCGGAGATCGAAAGCTGTCGGAGGGACGGGGAACGAAGGCGGCGGACGGAGGGGCGAGGAACAACGACTACGGCAGGAGGGGTACGAAACGACGACGGCGACCGGAGGGGCGCGGATGCGCACGGCGGCGGATGCGCACGCGTCGGCGTCGGCGTCGGGGGCGGGGGCGGCGGCGGCGGCCGACAAAACCTAGGTCGCCATCTATCGGGAGCAGGACTTTTATGGCGAGATTTTTCTCACAATTATATTATACAACACTTCTCCATATTACGTATTATGTGGAACCCTAATACGATGTTGCGACAACGTGGATGGCAAACATGAGGAAGGCGAGAAAGAAAATGGAGACATCAAGGACTAGAATTTCGGTTCAGACTGCCGGAAGTACTGAATTTGAAACGTACGTGGGTTCTTCATATGGACTCTAAATAATGCAAATAAGCACTTTCTGAAAAGTAATTTCGAAGATCTTTCCAATGGATCTGGCCCCATGCACCGGCTTGACACGTATCGGGCGCGGGTATAGAAACAAGTCACGAGTCATTTTTTGAACAGAGTCGGTTTAGGTTAGGAAAGTTAGAGATTTTGTTGTTTTCGACCCCAACACAATATTGGATATCCAGCAGCCTATATGGGCTTGTAATTTCTTGCTAGAGAGGTAGACGACTTTTAAACAAAACCCTAGATTGAACTTCTGTAAGCTTTCATCTATTATCGAGTTCCTCTTTGTTGCGATCAGAAATTCACCCTCTCCACTTTATTGCAATCTGTAGAGGTGCTACCAAAGTTTGAGTGTGATATGTTGTTCCAGTGTGAGGTGTTGCGAATATCCATTGGGTTGAAGAGCTGTTGCATTGGCAACAGGGGAACAGCCGGAGAGTTCGTCAGGATCTTGCCAGTTATCATCCACCAATTCACAATTCACCTGCAGCTTGCTGAGAAGATCAGCTCACCACTTATCATCTTGGTATCAGATTACTAGGTTTACTTGGTGAGCGACATCCCTGCAGTTTCGTTGTTTTCGTTCTATACAGAAAAAGCCACACAGAAGTTATTAGGTTTAGTTTTTGCGAGAGCCTAAATAGCACCGATTTCATCTCTAAGTTGCTGCTCGGGTTGATCTATTTTGTGTCCCTGTTTTTCCTTTTGAATCCCTAGTGTTAAGTCTAGGTTTAGGTGTCTATTTCCCTATTTGAGTTGCTGGTTTCTCTCTATTCGGAGTCTAATCGAAAATCAGAAAAAAAAAACCGTTTCGATTTGCCCTCGAGTTCCCAATCTGAGTCCTACTACAATCGCTGCCGCGACACATAACCGAGTCTTTCTTCCGTGGATCCGAGCTCAACTCGAGAACCATACATATTCTTTCGCGGTACTGTTTTGGTTCCTTTTTCTGCCGCGTGTTGTTCCTGGTCGTTCTCTGCAGGCGCAACACACGAATCTCAGTTTTTTCTGCCGCCGTACACAAACGGTTCTAGTCAATTTTCGCAGTTTTTGACAGTTTTGGTCAGCCAACTTTGACCGGTCATAACTTTTACATACGAACTCCGTTTTGGACTCACGACCTATCAAACCGTCCAGGAGTAAAAGTTCTATACATCCCAAACTCACTCTGACTATTTTCGGTCTTTCGGCACGCTCAAAATCCCCAAATTAGTTCAGGAACATCAAGTTTTTTGGACTTTTCATTTTCATTTTTGGTCAATAGGTTTGTGTCTAGTTTCTTTTGGAATTTTCTTAGGATTTTCGTTCCGAACTTTGTGAGACTTAGCTACCACTTTTCTACAACAAATATTTAGGAGCATACCAATATAAGACTAGCTAACATTTGAACGGATCGAGAGGGTTAACCGGGAGGGGGGGGTGTGGTGAATAGGGCAACTACAATTTTTACTTCTTTTTTATTAAGGATAATTTCTCAAATATAGATTTTCTAGATTATGCAACTATGTGAACAATCCTATATGATGAGAAAATAATACTAGCACAAGATATTCAAGAACTAAGCTAGTAACAACAAGTAAAGGTAACTTGAGGGATCACAATGACGCGGAGATTTATCCCCAAGTTCACTTCTCAATGGAAGCTAATCTCAATTGGAGCGGTGCGGTGCCACCAAAGTGTAACACCGAGTAGCCGACAAATGACACACTGTATCTCTTTCGTGTTTAAATCACTATGATGACATTGAGCTTGGCAACTAGACCTTTACAAGGACTAGTTGAATGCCCGTGCGTTGCAACGGATAGTCAAGTTTCTCTCTCGGTGCTATTGTCCTTCGTACTCATCGCACTTCATAATATCGCACTTCATAATATCGTAAATGTATTCGCCAGTCCTCTACTTCAGCAACACACTCACCGTTGTATGCCGGTGTTTCCTCTAACAAATTGACGTAATTGTTCCCATAGTGCATGATTTCGGAGTGGCTATAGAATAACATAAAAAAATATCAAAGCAACACTAATCAAAAATCAAAAGAGAATATACATAGTACCTCATATTGTTTTGAAAGCCTTTTGTCTTCTCAAATGAATGTGTAAGGAAGTTCAGAAAAATAGATAGTTTAAATAGATGGCATATCAGAAATTCCAAACTTATTATTCAATGAATACATTGTTTTATAGAATATTTGAATATATGTGCATTGCAATGGCCCTTTTAAGTTACTTCCTTATCGCACATATCGTACTTAAATTCGCATGACACAGTTAGGCGTCTGGAACTTTGCGTGTTACACTTTTTTCTTATTGCACATATCACACCTAAGGTCGGTTGACGCCGTTAGTCCTAGGACTCGGCCCGTGCCGCAATGCCTCGCTTATGTTTCTCGCTCGTACCATTATTTATTAGAGTTACTTCCTTATTGCACATATCGTACTTAAACTCGCATGACACAGTTAGGCGTCTGGGACTTTGCGTGTTACACTTTTTTCTTATTGCACGTATCACACCTAAACTCGGTTGACTTGTTAGTCCTAGGACTCGGCCCGTGCCGCAATGCCTCGCTTATGTTTCTCGCTCGTACCATTATGTCAATTGAATAGAGTCGGCTCCGAGTAATTGTCTTCACACTTGTCTCATTGTTCACACTTGTCTTATTGCTTCTCTATACAAAAACTTCTCCCGCCGCCTCCATCTCTCTTTGTTGCAATGGCTACAGAAAAAGATATAAAATATGTTCATCAACAAGGTCATTGAATTTTATAAACACGACCCAAACTGGCGTGTTTGTGATCACTAAAGCTACTACTTTTAGGAAATCACTACTACAATTACTCTTTCTAGGAAATCACTACAATCAGTTTCAATGTGTCCACGACACATGCGGTGCAGCCGACATGTGTCGCCATCGCCACTCGCCCGATTTCACGAAGACATTAACCTCCCTCGGAGGTTTGGGAGTAGAGGAAGACATGTAAATCGTTTGGGGAGGATTTGGAAATTTGGGATGCAAATGCGCAGTGCCTGGTTTGATCATCCACGAATTCTCACCAAACTAAGCGCATCTCCAAACTATTATATATTGAAAAGAACACTTAGTATTATGCTGCTGTAAATAGGACGTGTCAAACTAAGCACATCTCCAAACTATCATCGAACCGTGTCAAGTATGTAATTTTTTAATTCTCGTGCACATCAAGTATCTTTGTCGAGTTCCTAGCAAAGGCATAATATTATTTAACAATGTGATTTCTGAGGAAACGCATGCTCACAATTTTTGGCTCGCATCGCAAAAATGCTCTCGCTTGGCGACGGATCTGGAAAAAAAATCATGTGCTCATAAAACTGAAAAGGCCGAAAGATTCTTATAGTACACCACAATTATTATCACACTCAGTCACTTATTAATTCTTTTTTTACATTGTGTATATCCAAATTAAGAAACCATCCTGAGCAAAGTTGCAAGCTAACAAGTGATGATTGTTTTCTACTTAGTTCGATGCAAAATTAGATATAGCTTAAGAAAAAAGTAACTTCACATAAGTCCTCTTCATTTTGCAGATTCAGGACTCAACTACCCTAGGCGGGAACTTGATTTTTTGTGAAAAAAAGAGAGATCATAACTAAAAAAGAACACATCCAACTTCATGAAACATATACTTCTGGAGATGAAGAAATACTTATTTTTCTTATAAGGAATGAGCTAATGTTAATCAAAAATACAATTACAATTACGTTGACGGACCATGAATCTTTAGAAGAGAAACAAGGGAAAGAATATTGTGCCCTTTTGGCTCCTTTGTGCTTTTTTTACTTCCATATCAAACCACAATAATTGATATCTCACCAAATTTTTAATGACATGAATGTATAAATGATGGACACACAGTTAAGGATTAACCCAATATAATATTTATGACCTCGTTGCAACACACGGGCAATTAACTATTCTGGGTAAGTCGAAGAACACCTAGGGATGGTAAATCAGCAAGGAACTCTGGAACTGGACCATATAAGGCATTATACCGTAGATACGTAGGCTCAGACACTTTAGGTGAGGATTAGTTCAATTAGCAAAGGCAGAGCACCACCCGGGACAATTCCAAGACAAGTTTACCATGTCAAGATTGAGCGCTCTCAAATTGCTAAGGTTTGCGACCAGTGACAATATGTCTGGCTCTACGAGCCACAAATAAGAACTTGCCGTTACGCTAAGCTCTATATAGTCATCGAGTTCTTCTATGACATCAAAGGTGGCTGAGAGGTCAAGAAATACCAGATTAGTGAGGCATCTGATTCCAACCGGTTTGTGGCCATCAAAGCGGGAGGTGTAGAGATTACGATGCCTGAGCTCGATGAGGCGCTCGAAACCAGAGCCCGGGAGCTGGGACGCATTGAAGTCATTCCAGCGAGGTTGAGGTGCCGAAGGGAGGTGAGGCTAAACACGGCAGGATCAAGAGAAGGGCTCACCAAGCCGCAGTCACCCAGGTCAAGTGAGGTCATGCGGCCGTTGGCGTCGTGGCAGTGGACACCCTCCCAGTGGAAGCAGTTTGTGCCGGTCCACCACGATAGGAGGGTGCACACGGACTCGTCGGTGACGGTGAAGGAGCGCTTCATCTGGAGGAGCACTGAGGCCTGGTCCGACATGCAATTCAGAATTACTTGTCCAATGTTTGTCTAAATACATATGTATCTACATAATAAAATATGTCTAGCTAGATCCGTGTTTAGACAAACATGTGTCAACTAATTTCGAACGGAGGAAGTAGTTGTCATTATGTAAGCGGATGGAACCATAAAACCTCCACTGTGCTAGCTGCATCACAGCAAACAACTAATATGAATGTTGCAAATAATGTCTGCATGACACCGGTGAGAAAATTATGCTTCACCGTGTCCATATCCCAACCTCTACACATTTTGTTAACGTAATACATCACTTTTTTTCCAACAAAGGAAATATATTAATATCAAGAAGATACCAATTATATCCAACCTCTACACTAACACATAATCCACCACTTGGGTACGTGCAACATCCAATTTGTACTTCTGTACTTATTTCATCTCAAATTCTCCTAATAAGGCCTTGTTTCGGAATGTAATTTACCTCTAAAATAGACATCCATATATTTGAAAGCATTGTTTTGTGGAATACATGAATGCATTTTGTGCGATACACAGACATTTTTTCCAAACCCATGGACACTTTTCTTACAAAATATAAATTTTTTCTAAGATGTATAAACATTTTTAAAAATATAGTAATTTTCTAAAAAAAAACATGATATTTTCTTGAACATTTATTTTTAGAACCCGTGAATATAGTTTTTAAAACATGGACATCTTATTTAATATACATAATTTTTTCAGAAAATATATGAATAATTACACAAATAAATATTCTTTTGCATGCCAAAGTTTATACAACACATAAGTTTTTTCTCTATATACTAGAAAACATGTCCATATGTTGCTACGGATGAGCCCAGATGGTTGGTGGCATGAATATTTTGTAAATTGGTCATTGTTCTGTCAAGGTGACGCTCCTTGTGTCACACTCTGCGCAATTGCTCTGCCGGTCCCCTTTGGTTCGTCCAAAGTCTCTTTGTCCATAAACCCTCTGCGTGACGCCCTCGGTAAGAGCGCGTCTATCTAAATCCGTCAAATTAGAGTCTATTTTTTATTGGGAGAGCTCTCTAAAAGAATCTCACCCAAATTAGCAGCGATTTTGATGGAAGCTACAAATCTCAGTAAATTTATTATGTTGATTTTATTACTACATACAGAAATAAGTTTTTTAATAGTACATAATATATTTATTGCGGTCTGCTATTAGTTTCCCCAAATGTCATAGAAAAAAATATAGCACGCTATAGTGTTTTGAAGATTGTCTCCCTAAATCAATCAGCGTACAATGTCTCGTAAATAGCACGCTATAGCGCGATATAGCACGCTAATATCGTATTTTAAGGCTGGCGCTATTTTGTATAGCACACTATTTTTTCCTCGCTAAATATACATATGTACCCCTGTGGATGATTTTAATAGAATTAATAAATTGCACGCTGATAAAAAACATAAATAACCTTTCAGCTGAAGCTAATTGCATATGCAATATTTTCTTGAAAAAAACTTGTGTGTGCTAAATTGAAAAGCACAAGTAAGTAAATTTTGTCCTATTTTCTCTCATTTCTTTATCTCCTCCCAGCTCCCATCAACGCACATAGGAGCGCCGTCAACAAAAAAACATATGATTGGAGACTACCCAGCAGGACGCAGGACGCTGTGACAGCGTGTGACTGCGGCGGCTGCCTGGTCTGGTGCCAAACGAGGGACTGCAGCAGTGGAGGTCCTGCGGCGGTGCCCATGTGCTCGGTGTTACCATTCTTTCAGCTAAGTTTGACAAATCGGTCTATTCTTCAAAGAGCTGTTATATGTTCTGTCTTTCCCCTCTAGGCTGGCTGCCATGGCCAGCTCTAAAGCTACCGGCGTATCTTTGCGGATTGGTGGGGATTATCACGGTCTAACCCGAAATCATCACGTATTGTCAAAATTCCATTTGGTTCAAATGTATTTAGCATGGTTTATCCCCATTTTCTTTAAAATTTACTAAACTCTATACTAAATCCACTCCGACTATCTAATAGATTGGGGATTTGATGGGATTGGGTGGAGGTGAAGTTTTTACCCAAACCCTGTGGGGCCTATTAATCCCTTAAAATACTCTAGTGCCAAACAAGACCTAAAGGGGTAAGCCCGGGCGTTCGGTCTATTCGGTTTGCTCGGTCCGGTCTTTTCAGTCTCTATAAATTTCGGCCATATAGGAATGCTAACCGAATTAGCTTCGGTCTTTCTGATCTTTCTGTATTCGGTCTTTTCGGTCCTGATATGGGGTGGCTCAATCTTCTCTATGAGAAACTCGAAACATGGTGGATGTATGATAAGACAACTATTGCTACACTGAAAACTCTCCTTGGATAATCCCTGTTGCCACTTGCCACTGCAACAACAATCAATCCCTTTGGATATTCTCAACTACACACTCTTGCAAAAGTAGCCACTGACTACGAAGTGGTCATATACCTCCTTATTCCCAATGGAACAACAGATAACATTCAGAATTCGCAAAGGGCAACAATTCAAGATGAATGCTTACAAGCAAGTTCAATCTAGAAATCTAGGGTTTATTTTTGATGTAGTCTAACCTATTCAACTCGCAATGCCTAGGTATATATGAGGGAGGGGATGCGGCCAAAGGGGTATGGCGCAACACCTCCTGTAGCTTTCGAGTTGGACTCCAATCCAATGAAAAAACATATACAAACCGACCCAAAAAGGGTGCAGACTAAAAGGACACGCAGGTCCTAGGCCTAATAGTAATTAGGGCCCATGTATGGCGCATCAATGAGGCATTAGGGCACCATCCCTTTTCTTGTTTTCCATGCTTCTCTCTTTGTTTTTCACATTGGAATTGTTTTTTTCCAGGTGCTCCAGCTTGTTTTACAGCATGTCTTGTTTGTTTTCCATCTTGTAATGGTTGTTTTCCAGCGGCTCCATCTTTTTTTCTAGCTCTTCTTGATGTTCTCCTCCATCCATATTTGTGTTATCAATAACCCCGATCATACATAAATGCATAGACTTAGGCAGTATAAAATTCTCATAAGCACAAACATCATATTCTATTAAGAGTGAGTTAACCTGTTATTCTAATAACTTGGTTCTTGATCTTGTTATTGGGTCCAAGTCTCACTCCATTATTATTATCTTGAGCAGCAACATCATCATGTGTATTAATTAGTGAAGAGCCAGGGATGTCCTCGTCATCCTCCTGTTGGAACGCGTAGAGATAAACGAAATTTTTTTCCTACGCGGTACTTCCAAGATCTAGCTGAGGTAGAAGGCCACGATGATTACCACTAGACGCGCGGTTGCGGAGTATCGATGAAGCGCGTCGGGGCAGTGCAGTCCACGACCCGATCCAGCCGATCCGATCCCACGAACATCGAAGTGCTGAACGTACAGCACCTCTGCCGGTATCCACACGTACGAGGAGGAGCTCCGACGGCGGACTGCTAGGTCCGGTGCGACGGCTGGACTGAGTGGGGCTAGGGTTCCCAACGCATGGGAGAGTGGACTAACGTGCCCGCTGGGCAACCTGCGCCCCTCTTTATATAGCGAATGGTAGTGGGCTTCACAACACTTGTGGCCCATTCCCTCTGTGAGTCCGACTCACAAAATCAGTCCATTTCCGGTTCGGGTCCAACCCAACCAATACTTGCTCCCGCTCTTAAGTGTGCGACCCTGCAGGCTCATGGCGACTTGGACACGATTGGAGTCCGACTCTCAATCGATCAATCGGTAGCGGCTCCTAGCAGAACGTGCCGACTCCCAAGTCCCATTGAGTCATGACGACATACCTTTCAATGTGATATTCATCTTAGTCCTTTTTGCCTCACGATATACCTTGTCGAACTATAGGCGATTTATCGTCATCCCTTAAATAGTTAGACTCTCTTCTCGATCCGTGATATGTGATTCATCTGACTAACTCTTAGTCGATCGACACAGTTAACACTTAACTGAGTCGCGCATGGCCATGCTTCCTGAATCATATCACTCGAGAGGGCCCAGAGAATATCTCTCCATTCGGAGGGGCAAAATCCCATCTTGATTATGCACATCACGCAGCTTGCTTCTCATTCGACCCGAACTCTGCCTTTATAGCTGCCTTGTCACAAAGCAGCGTTTAACAGAACCTAAGTCGGTGATCCACAACTCGGATTGTGCGACAACCTCAGGTCTAAGGATTACATTGATTGAGACATACAAATGACGACTTGCTCGTTGCATCTCAATGTGGGTCAGTCTGACTTGCTAAACTCTTTTAGCCAAGTCCGTGAACGTTGGAATGGCATCACCATGCCCATGACAAGTGGAACCGTGTCATCAGCCAACACTCACATTAGTCTAGGGTGTGTGTCCAGCACAACCTTAACGACCAAGGACAATTAGTATGAACAACATGAATACATAGTTCAATAATCGAATCACATATTCAATGACATATATCAGATGTTCAAACCAAAGGATAACTTAATAACTTTATGAATACATTGGGAATTACATCATACATGATTGCCTCTAGGGCATATTCCCAACACCTCCCCCCTTGAAAAGGCGTCGTCCTCGACGCATCAAGGTCATCTCCATAGTATGGTGCCAAATCAACAACATTGAATGAATTACTCACACCAAACTCATCAGCTGGAAGATCTATATTGTATGCATTGCCATTAATTCCTGCAAGCACTTTATATGGACCAGTACCTCGAGGCATCAACTTGGACTTGTGCAATGTGGGAAACCTGTCCTTGCAAAAATGTACCCACGCCATGTCTCCTGGCGGAAATGATGCCTCTTTTCTTTTCTTGTTAACAAGCTCAACAACATGTTTTCCTTTTCTCTCTATTGCTTGCTTAGTCTTCTCATGTATCTTCCTCACAAAATCAGTATGCTTTGAAGCCTCCATATTAACTCTCTCATGTAAAGGAAGCGGCAGTAAATCAAGTGGAGTAATGGGTTTGAAACCATACACCACCTCAAACGGGCATAGCTGAGTAGTAGAGTGCACAACCCTATTATAGGCAAACTCGACATGGGGCAAACACTCCTCCCACTCCCGCATATATTTCTTGATCGTGGCTTGCAACAATGTTGATAATGTGCGATTCACCACCTCCGTTTGTCCATCAGTTTGGGGGTGACAAGTAGCAGAAAACAACAACTTTGTACGAAGCTTCCCCCATAGTGTCTTCCAAAAGTAGCTCATAAACTTCATGTCACGATCAGAAACAATAGTTCTTCGTACTCCATGTAATCTCACTATGTCCCTGAAAAATAGATCAGCGATATGGGACACATTATCGCTCTTGTGGTATGCAACAAAATGTGACATCTTAGAGAATCTATCCACTACCACAAATATAGAATCATGTCCTCTCTTAGTCCTCAGTAATCCTAGCACAAAATACATACTAATATCCTCCCATGGTGTAGTAGGTGCGGGAAGAGGAGTATACAAACCATGAGGCTTCAATTTTGATTTTGCCTCGTTGCAAGTGATGCAACACTGCACAAACCTATACACATCACGCCTCATGCGTGCCCAGTAAAAATTATCAGCTAACATAAGCAATGTTTTCTCACGTCCAAAGTGTCCCATCAATCCACCACTATGAGATTCCTGCAATAATAACAAACGCAAAGAACACTCGGGAACACATAATTTGTTAGCTCTAAACATAAATCCATCATGAATATGATATTTATCCCATGCTTTTACAGTAGTACACTTAGCAAACGACATAGAAAACTCAGTATCATTAGCATATAATTCACGTAGACTCTCCAAACCAGGAACTTGCACATATAATTTCGTTAGTAACATGTTTTTCCTAGATAGTGCATCAGCAACCACATTATCCAATCCATTCTTATGTGTAATTATGTATGGGAAAGATTCAATGAATTCAACCCACTTAGTATGTCCCTTATTAAGATTAGATTGGCTCTTTAGAAATTTCAAGGCTTCATGATCAGAATGTATGATAAATTCTTTTGGCCACAAATAATGTTTCCAAACCTCAAGAACTCTAACAAGTGCATACAATTCTTTATCATAGACAGAATATTTCAATTGTGCACCATGCGATTTCTCGGAAAAATAAGCAATGGGTTTGTTTTCTTGCATTAACACGCCTCCAATACCAATACCACTAGCATCACATTCAATTTCGAATTGCTTATTAAAATTTGGAAGCATCACAAAGGTGTAGAAATCAATCTATTTTGCAGTTCATCAAATGCAATGTCTTGTGCAACACCCCACTCAAAATCTACTCCTTTCTTAGTCAAATCATTCAAAGGTGCAGCAATGGCACTAAAATATTTCACAAATCTTATATAGAAACCAGCAAGACCAATAAAACTACGCACTTGACTCACATTCATGGGTGTAGGACAATTTTTAATAGCTTCAATGTTAGAGTCATCTACCTCTATCCCATGTTTAGAAACAACATATTCCAGAAATATGACATTATCTTTGCAAAAAGTGCACTTCTCAAGATTACCAAATAATTTGTTTTCTCTTAACACATGCAAGACTGGTTAGTATCATTGTGGCTATATATGAGAATATCATCAAAATAAGCTAACACAAACTTGCCAATAAAATCTCACAAAACATGGTTCATTAGTCTGATGAAAGTACTAGGTGCATTAGTTAAACCAAAAGGAATCACTAACCATTCATATAAACCAAATTTTGTTTTAAAGGTTGTTTTCCACTCATCCCTCTCTTTCATCCTAATATGATGGTAACCACTACGCAAATCAATTTAGAGAAAACAACAATACCACTTAATTCATCTAACATGTCTTCCAAACGTGGTATAGGATGACTATAATGAACAGTGATGTTGTTAATTTCCCTACAATCTACACACATGCGCAATGTACCATCTTTCTTAGGGACTAAAATAACAGTAACAACACAAGGGCTAATATTGATTCGAATATACCCTTTATCAAGAAGCTCTTATACTTGTTTCTGAATTTCCTTGGTCTCTTGGGGATTGGTCCTATAAGGGGCTCGGTTTGGTAATGTAGCTCCATGGATCAAGTCGATTTGGTGCTCAATTCCACGCAATGGTGGCAGCCCTGGTGGTACCTCCTCTAGAAAAACATCATCAAACTCCTGCAACACATTAGAAACACCAATAGAGAGAGGGGTCATGTCATTAGAAACTAAAAAATTTCCCTTGTGCATGAGCACTATAGGTACTAAAGTAGGATCCTCACTAAACTCTCTCAAGTCCTCTTTGGTGGCTAACATGCATAATAGGCTCACTCCCTCACTTTTATTTTTACCACTCGGTTTGGCTTTGCTATTATCACCCACATAATTTTTGTTTTCTCTCATCTCATTTCTCTCACTCTCCATCTCTAAATTAACTTATGTTTTTTGACGAGACTCATTTACAATTTGTTGTGGTGTCATAGGTCTCAAAATTATGTCATTTCCATGCCAATTCAACCGATATGTGTTTGCTCTCTCATTATGTATAACACTCTTGTCAAACTGCCATGGTCTTCCCAATAACATGTGGCAAACAGACATTGGTACCACATCACACTCAATGGTGTCTTTGTATGGTCCAATCTGAAATTCATTATCACCATATGGCTCACCTTCATCTCTCCTTTGTCACCCAGCCACTGAATATAATAAGGATGAGGGTGTAGAATATATCTCAATTTCAGCTTTGCACATAAATCTGTACTTGCTAAATTTCTGCAACTCCCTCCATCAATAATAACTTTGCAAGCCATTTGAGGACCACAATTGCTTTGGTTCGGAACAAATTGCATCTCCTATTTTATGGACTTGGGATAACACTCAAAGATTTTTGTGTGCAAACAATAGAGGGGTAATGTGTAGCATATTCATCAATTGGACCATCAACATCATCATCACAATCCTCCTCATTTGGATCAACATCATCACATGTCTCATACTCATTATCCTCATTAACAAGCATGATTTTCTTATTAGTGTAATCTCTCTTGAAGTGCCCTTTTCCTCAACACGTGTGAAATGGGGTGGCCCAATCTTCTCAATGAGCTTCTCTCTCTTTTTGTGGATTTTCTGGATTTTGTGATAACTAGTGCTACACTGAGACCTCTCACTTGGATGACCCTTGTTGCCAATGCAAAAACAATCAAGCCCTTTGGATATTCTCAACTACATACTCTTGCACAAGTAATCAAAGATCACAAGTGGTCCTGTATCCCCCTATTCCCAGTGGAATAACAAGATATCACGCAACTTTGCAATGGTAAACTTCAAGATGAATGCTTAGCAGCAATACAATGCAGAGGCTAGGGTTTTCTTTGGTTTAAACTGGATCTACTTTTCCACACGCAGGTGGTAGTTATTTAAGGGTGGAGGGGTGCGGCCACAAGGCCCTTGCGCAAGCACCAATCCCCCTTGGACTAGGACTCTAAGAAAGGATACAAACCGACCCACATTAGGGGGTTCGGCCAAATATGGTATACAAATCATACCTACTTGGAGTAGGATTTCTATATGGCGCATTGGGATCCAATGGGGCGCCCTCCTCTTGTTTTCCTTCTCTCTTAGTGTGGAATAACACGCTAGTAGTTGTTTTCCACACTTCATGATTGTTTTCACCATCTTGTACAATTGTTTTCGCCATGGTAGTCTTGTTTTCACCATCTTGTATGTTTGTTTTCTCCATGGTACACTTGTTTTCACCACTTGTATTCTTGTTTTCCAGCATCTCCATATTGTTTTCTAGCTCCTCTTGGTTGTTTTCCACCATCATGTTTGTGTTATAAATAAACCTGACCATACATAAATGCATAGACTTAGGTAGTATAAAGTTCTCACTATCACAAACATCATAATATATAGGAGTGAATTCACCTGTTGTTGTAATAGCTTGGTCCTTGACCATGTCATAGGTCCAAGTCTCACTTCATCTTGCTTAAGTGGCAATGTACTAGGGATGTCCTCATCATCCTCCCCCTCTTGAAAAGGCGTCGACCTCGAGGCATCAAAGTCATCTCCATAATATGCTGTCAAATCTGCAACATTGAATGAATTTCTCACACCAAACTCATCAACTGGAAGGTCTATCTTGTAAGCATTGTCATTGATATTTGCAAGTACTTTGTAGGGACCAGAACCTCGAGGTAACAATTTGGACTTTCTTAGCTTTTGAAATCTGTCCTTTCAAAAGTGTACCCATACTAAGTCTCCTGGTTGGAATAGAACCTCCTTTCTTTTCTTGTTTACTTTTTCAGCCACATACTTCCTTTTCTTCTCTATATCATCTTTAGTCTTCTCATGTATCTTCTTCACAAAATCAGATCTCTTTGATGCCTCCATATTTGTTCTCTCTTGTATAGGAAGTGGTAGCAAATCAAGTGGTGTAATGGGTTTGAATCCATAGACCACCTCGAACGGGCAAAGCTGAGTAGTAGAGTGCACAACTCTATTATATGCGAATTCCACATGTGGCAAACACTCCTCCCACTCCCTCAGATTTTTCTTGATCATGGTTCTCAATAGTGTTGATAATGTTCTATTAACCACCTCCGTTTGTCCATAAGTTTGGGGGTGACATGTTGTTGAAAACATAAGCTTTGTTCCTAGTTTCCCCCATAGTGTCTTCCAAAAGCAGCTCATAAACTTCACATCACGATCAGAAACAATAGTCCTTGGTACTCCATGTAATCTCACTATGTCCCTGAACAATGGATTAGCAATATGCGACGCATCGTCGCTCTTGTGTCAAGCAATAAAGTGTGACATTTTAGAGAATCTATCCACTACCACAAATATAGAATCATGCCCCCTTTTAGTCCTTGGTAAACCTATCACAAAATCCATAATAATATCTTCCCATGGTGTAGTTGGTGCAGGTAAAGGAGTATACAAACCGTGGGGCTTTAATTTTGACTTGGCTTTATTGCAAGTGATGCACCTTTGCACAAACCTATATACATCTCGTCTCATATGTGCCCAATAAAAATTGTCAGCCAACATAAGTAATGTTTTCTCACGTCCAAAGTGTCCCATTAATCCACCACTATGAGATTCCTGCAATAACATCAAACGCAAAGAACACTCGGGAATACACAATTTGTTAGCTCTAAACAAAAATCCATCATGTATATGATACTTATCCCAAGCCTTCACATTAGAACACTTAGCATATGGTGTAGAAAATTCTTTATCTTCAGCATATAGTGGTTTCAATTCTTCCAAACCCAAAACTTGAACATCTAATTTGGTGAGTAACATGTTTTTCCTAGACAAAGCATCAACAACCACATTATCTAATCCTTTCTTATCTTTAATAATGTATGGGAAAGATTCAATGAATTCTACCCATTTAGCATGTCTCTTATTAAGATTGGATTGTCTGTTTAAATTTTTTAATGCCTCATGATTAGAACGTATAATAAATTCTTTTGGCCACAAATAATGTTTCCAAACTTCAAGAACTCTAACAAGTGCATACAATTCTTTATGATAGATAGAATAATTCAATTGAGCTCCATGTAACTTCTCAGAAAAATAAGCAATTGGTTTCTTATTTTGCATTAGCACACCTCCAATACCTATGCCACTAGCATCACATTCAATTTCAAATTGCCTATTAAAATTTGGTAGCATTTATAATGGGGCCGAAATCAACTTATTCTTCAAAGTATCAAAAGCAATATCTTGAGCAACCCCCACTCGAAATTTACACCTTTCTTTGTCAAATCATTCAAAGGGGCAGCAATAGTACTAAAATCTTCACAAATCTTCTATAAAACCCAGTTAGTCCATTAAAACTTCTTACTTGACTCACATTCATGGGAATTAGCCAATTTTTAATTGCTTCAATTTTAGATTCATCTACTTCAATCCCATGTTTAGAAACAACATATCCAAGAAATATGACCTTATCTTTGCAAAAAGTGCACTTCTCTAAATTTCCATACAATTTATTTTCTCCTAGCACATGCAAAACTTGTCTAATATGATCAATGTGTTCATGTTCATTGTGTCTATATATGAAAATATCATCAAAGTAAACAACCACAAATTTGCCAATAAAATCTCTCAAAACATGGTTCATTAATCTCATAAAGGTACTAGGTACATTAGTTAATCCAAAAGGCATTACTAACCACTCATATAAACCAAATTTTGTTTTAAAGGCTGTTTTCCATTCATCCACCTCTTTCATCCTAATTTGATGATAACCACTACGCAAATCAATTTTAGAGAAAACATCAGCACCATTTAATTCATCTAACATGTCTTCCAAACGTGGTATAGGATGACGATAACGAATAGTGATTTTGTTAATTGCTCTACAATCTACACACATGCGCCAAGTACCATCTTTCTTAGGAACTAAAATAACAGGAACAACACAAGGAGATAGGCTTATTCGAATATGACCTTTATCAAGAAGCTCTTGTACTTGTTTCTTAATTTCCTTTGTCTCTTGGGGATTTTTCCTATAGGGAGCTCGGTTTGGTAATGATGATACAGGAATTAAATCAATTTGGTGCTCAATCCCTCTCAATGGTGGCAGCCCGAGGGTACTTCTTCTAGAAAAACATCATCAAACTCCTGCAAAACATTAGAAACACCAATAGAAAGAGGAGTCATGTCATTAGAAACTAAAATCCCCCCTTATGCATGAGCACTATAGGTACTAAGCTAGGATCCTCTCTAAACTCTCTCAAATCTTCTTTGGTGGCTAACATTGTCAAAAGGCTCACTCCCTTACTTTTACCACTCGGCCTAGGTTTGTTTTCACCCACAGAATTTGTGTTTTCACTCTTCTCATCTCTCTCACTCTCTTTCTCTAGATTCACCTCGGTTTTCTCTCTAGACTCATTCACAATCTTGTGATGTCATAGGCCTCAGGATTACATCCTTATTATTCCAACTCAATTGGTATGTGTTTGCTCTCCCATTATGTATCACCTTCCTGTCGAATTGCCAAGGTCTTCCAAGTAATAGATGACAAACTTGCATGGGAACCACATCACACTCAATTGTATCTTTGTATGGTCCAATCTGAAATTCCACTCTCACTATTTGACATACTCTGATTTCTTCTTTGTCACTCAACCATTGAATATAATATGGGTGTGGGTGTGGAATATATCTCAATCTTAGCTTTGCACATAAATCCTTGCTTGCTAAATTTCTGTAAATACCTCCATCAATGATCACTTTGCAACCCATTTGAGGACCCACAATTGCTTTGGTTTGAAATAGATTGCATATTTGGCTCTCATCACTAGGAACCACACTCAAATCTTGTGTGCACACAATAGTTGGATAATTTGTAGCATAAGCATCAACAGGACCATCATCATCATATGTATCCTCCTCATTGGGATCAGCATCATCTCCAGTCTCATACTCATCATCAACATTGATAATCATTATTTTCTTGTTGGGGCAATCTATCTTGAAGTGCCCTTTTCCTCCACATGTATGGCATGCCATGTCCCTATTTTGTGGGATAGGTGTATCACCACTAGGATCCGAAGCTGGAGTTGTTGTTTTCCTTGCACTTGGTGTATTTGTCTCGGGTTTAGTACTTGTACCCCCACGGGTTGCAGCAATCGGAGGTGTAGGTGGTGTGAAAACAGATTTTTCATATGAGAAACTCCTCCTAGCACTCACTTGTACATCCTCATTCAGCCTATTCTCACCTTATCTTTCTTGATGCAACAATTCACTCATGTTGTTATATTGCACATGCCTCACATTGCTCTTTATTTTGAATTGCAAACCTGACAAGAATATTTGCATTGATTGTTCTGGCTCCTCTCTAACCCAAGCCCTTTGAAGGATCAATTCCATCTTGTAATAAGCATCCACAAATTTGGTACCTTGCTTCAATTGTTGTAGCTTGTCATAGAGAGTTCTAATATAGTTTCTTGGAACAAATCTTGCCCTCAACAATTGCTTCATCTCTCCCCATGTAGTAACTTCTGCTTCTTCATTTTCTTCCCTCAAACTTGTAATGCCGTCCCACCACAAGAGAGTATAGCCATCAAAACCAGAAGATTAAAGCTTCACCTTCCTCTCATAGGGATACTCATGTAATCTCCATAGTTTCTCAATTTTTAGCTCCCATCAAGTATTCTTCCACATCCTCAGAATCACAATCAAGACTAGGAATAGAGAATTTTGGTTTTCCCAAGCCATCATCCTCTCTATTGTTTTCCAAAAGAACTCTCCTTGCATAACCTCCACGGCCTCCAATAACATTGCCTCTCCCATCATCATTAGGAGCATTAGCTTGAGGTCTTTGTAGTTGTTCAACCAATGTAGCTAAATTGGCAATTTGTCTTGTCAACTTTTCTTGCATAGTATCAAGAGATTCTGGTGTGGCCACAACTTCAATTTTGAGGTCCATATTCCTCAACTCCTCTCTCAAAGAATCATCACTTCTATCAACCTCAGCAGTAATTCTTTTGTAAAGTGTATCTCTCAAAGCTTCATATTCATTCCACTTGACCACCTCATCAGGTTTCTTCCTTGCCTGCACATCAACATCACTAGAAGAACTCATGATTAATCTGTTAGTAACAAAAATAATCAATGGATTGTGGTGCCTCTCACAACTCACTCAAAACCAAGCAAAGATGGCTTCACTTACTGTTCCAAAGTGAATAGGATTGACTTACCAACAAGGAGCAATGAATAATGTGCTAAGTGTGAGAAGAGAATAACCAGGCTATCAAGTATCACAATGCAAACAGGGTTTTTGGTGGGGCTTGGTTGGGAATCCTAACAATACCAAAATAACAACTCCAATGCACTGTCTAATGTGATGAAAAACACTAAAGGAACACACTCACACTAGGATACAAATGTGGCTTAGCAATTATATGGAAGAGATATTGCAAGCATTAGAAAGACACTAGCAAATACTCTATGAAAACAGGCACAAGATTGCTCAAATGTCCACAAAAATATCCAAGATGATAGGCTTCCACTAGTGATAGCATGTCTCGGCCTCCTTTTGATTTTCTCTCTTTCTATTTTTTTTATACTTTTTCTCTTTTTTTCTATTTTTTGATTTTTTAATGGCCTTTGAATCAACTAGGAGCAACAATTAATGGCCTTTGAATCAGCTAGTCTTTGGGTTTTTGGTACCTAATATTTGTTGTAGAATGGCGGTATCTAGGGCTTATCAAAGATCAGCACAGAAACCTAGAGATAAACAGGAGAAAAACAAAAGAAAAACTACAAAAAACAGAGGGAAAACAAGCTCACGACAGAGTTTTAGAGCACGGCAGAGAAACAACAAGTTTTTGTGCTCCACGGGCAGCGAAACGGGCAAAAAACTATGCCCGACAGGGAACTCACGGTAGCGCGCGCGTGGAACGGGCGGGTGTGCGCGGGGTGTGCTGTGGTGTGCTGCGGGTGGGCGCGCAGCGATGTTTTTGTAAGCGCACGGGTGAATCCGAGCGTGGTAGGAGCGTGGGAGTGGCCGCAGCGCTTTTGCGCGTTTTGGTGCCGCGGCAGGGTCGGACTCCGAGTGCGGGTAGGAGTGGGGGCGCGCGGTAAGGATTTTTGGTTACCCGCGGCTGGTTTGGTAAGGGCGAAACGATCACAGTGAGGAATCCGAGCGGTACAAGGCAGCAGGGCGCGGCAGCGATTTTGATTAAACGCGTGCCACGACAGAACCCGATAGCAACTAGGAGCTCGAATATGATTTGGCTCGGATTGAAAACAGCACCAATTGCAACACGATAAACTCGAGGAACTAGATCAACTTGCAAACAAGCTGTAGGTCTAAACTTTCCCGAGAATAACAAGATCAAAGCACACTTATTTTTTGTGGGATTTTTCGGTAGAGAAACAGAAAATAAGAACTAGATGAACCCTTACCCTAATAGATGAAAAACTAAAAACAGAAAAACACGAACACAAATCAACTAGAAACAACAATTGGAGTAGCAATTTGGTGTTGATCTAGGCTCTGGCAAAATCTAAACCTAATATTTTTGTATGGATTTTTCTGGATAGGAAATAAAAACAACTAAACTAGGGATAACTTTGCTCACCGAGTAAACCTGAGAATATGATACCAAGATGATATGGGGTGGCCCAATCTTCTCAATGATCTTCTCTCTCTTTTTGTGGATTTTCTGGATTTTGTGATAATCTTGGATGACCCCTCACTTGGATGACCCCTGTTGCCAATGCAACAACAATCAAGCCATTTGAATATTCTCAACTACACACTCTTGCACAAGTAATCAAAGATCACAAGTGGTCCTGTATCCCCTATTCCCAATGGAATAACAAGATATCACACAACTTTGCAATGGTAAACTTCAAGATGAATGCTTAGCAGCAATACAATCTAGAGGCTAGGGTTTTCTTTGGTTTAAACTAGATCTACTTTTCCACACGTAGGTGGCAGCTATTTAAAGGTGGAGGGGTACGGCCACAAGGCCCTTGCGCAAGCACCAATCCCCCTTGGACTAGGACTCCTACTAGGACTCTAAGAAAGGATACAAACCGACCCACATTAGGGGGTCGGCCAAATATGGTATACAAACCATACCTACTTGGAGTAGGATTTCTATATGGCGCATTGGTGTCCAATGGGGCGCCCTCCTCTTGTTTTCCTTCTCTCTTAGTGTGGAAGAAAAAACTAGTAGTTGTTTTCCACACTTGCATGATTGTTTTCACCATCTTGTACAATTGTTTTCACCATGGTAGTCTTGTTTTCACCATCTTGTATGTTTGTTTTCTCCATGGTACACTTGTTTTCACCACTTGTAGTCTTGTTTTCCAGCATCTCCATGTTTTTTCCAGCTCCTCTTGGTTGTTTTCCACCATCATGTTTGTGTTATCAATAAACCTGATCATACATTAATGCATAGACTTAGGTAGTATAAAGTTCTCACTATCACAAACATCATAATCAATAAGGAGTGAATTCACCTATTGTTGTAATAGCTTGGTCCTTGACCTTGTCATAGGTCCAAGTCTCACTTCATCTTGTTTAAGTGGCAATGAAGAAGGGATGTCCTCATCAACGTGTGACAACTCATATCTATATTTCTAGTTGTAGACATAGTAGAACCACTTGCACTTGCTGCTGATTGTGTTGTTTTCCTCAAATTGGAAGTACTAGTCTCGGGTTTGGTGTTGGTGTTGCCACGAATTTGTGAACTTTGAGCTGGTGGTGATGTCATAGATGGTGTTCTTGAAGAAAATCTACTCCTAGCAACCATCTTAGCCTCCTTGGCCAATTGATTTTCAGCCTCTCTAGCATGATGTAGAAGATCATTCATGTCATCATATGTGTAGTGCCTCACAATGCTTCTGATTTTGAACTGCAAACCTAAGAGAAAACGCTGCATAGTGTGTTCTGGCTCCTCTCTAACTCGTGCCCTTTGGAGAATCAACTCCATCTCTCGAAAATAAGAATCCACTGAGATTGTACCTTGCTTCTGATAAGGGGTGGCCCGATCTTCTCGATGAACTCTCTCTTACTCTTTTTGTATTTTCTGGATTTTGTGATAACTAGTGCTACACTGAGACCTCTCACTTGGACGACCCTTGTTGCCAATGCAACAACAACCAATCCCTTTGGATATTCTCAACTACACACTCTTTCACACGTAATCAAAGATCACGAGTGGTCCTGTATCCCCCTATTCCCAGATGGAATAACAAGATATCACGCAACTTTGACTTGAGTAACACCACCAACAAGGTGGGCATAACTTTCAGATGAACATGGTTCAATCTAGAAAATCTAGGGTTTATCTTAAACTTGGTCTACCTATTCCACACGCAGGTGGGGGGTATAAGAGAAGGAGGGGTGCGGCCACAAGGTGCCTTGCGCAAGCAAACCTTCCCCCACTCGAATAGGACTCCTACTTGGACTCACACATAGATACAAACCGACCCACTTAGGGGAATTCGGCCCAATATGGCATACAAGCCATGCCTAATATAATTAGGACTTGATCATGGCGCATTTAACCTAATGAGGCACCATCCCCTTGTTTTGAACCTTGCAACAAATGTTTTCACCATGGCTTGATTGTTTTCACCATGGCTTGATTGTTTTCACCAATTGTAAGCTTGTTTTCCATCAGCCACATATTGTTTTCCAGCTCTTCTTGAGATCATCCTCCATCCATGTTTGTGTTAACAATAACCCTGCTAATAAATAATAACATAGCTTAGGTAGTATAACATTCTTATAACCACAAACAATAATTAATAATAGGAAAGAATTCACCTTAAAATAATCATCAGTGAGACTTAATATTTCTTTCCAACTCAAGCAAGAATAATCCTCATGGACCTCTATTATGTCCCTATCATCCTCCCTTTCTTCAAGACAAGACGTCCTCGGCTTGTTGTATGCTGAAAGTGGAATAAACAAAAAGAACAACGTGTACGCACAATACATATATCTATAATGAGGTGCATTAGTTGTTATCATATCATAAAATTGTGCACATGACATGAGACCACGAATTTTGCATGAAAACATCACATAATTGTCATAGCACACCATAAAATAGCAATCACAATTGCAAATATAAGTGAAGCTCAATAAATCATGATCAAAAGGAGAATCATATGTGTATATATTTTTATTGTTTAGTATCAATTCAAGTGTTCTCACAGAAGATCTATGATCAAATTTATATTTATTAGTACACTCAAAGGTGGTAACAGCCTTATTATTTTCATCATGAAAATTGCAACTTAATTTGCAAATATAAGTGAAGAGAAATTTATTAGCACATCTATGTGACAAGTATTGTGGCAAACCAAACATATGTGTAAAATCATGATCATATGTAAGAAATTGTAACCTATCTACCCAAGGCAATACATTGTTTAATTCGGACACTTTATCACAAGTTATGCATATGTGATCCACCATAAAAATTTCACTCATGTTGTAATCACCAATCAAGTTAAAAGTGAAAGAAGAAACACAATTGCTAGAATTTACATATGAAATTTCAGCAACCTTTTTCATAGCACTTTGCACACTAATTGATTCATTTAACATGATGTAATCCACAATATCATTGGGTGGTATTTTAGCAAGTACTTCTTTATGTGAAATCACCACCACATGATTAAATTTCGAAATTATCACATCATCACATGTAGGTGGACTATCTATGCTTGTTAACTCACAAGAATCAACTAGCAATTTAGTGGGTTCACATAAATCAATACATGAGAGGGGTAACACGAAATCAGCACCTTTATCAATAGCATCCTCCTCAGATTTATTAGGTACCAATTCATCTACCTCAAATTGTGATGCAGGTTCTACTTGTTGTGGCTCCCTTTCTTCAAACGTAACCTGCAAATCACAAGAAACAATACTAGGAACAATGACATGCTCCTCAAATGGTGGTGGTGATGATTTTACTATGGCCTCCCTTTCTTCAAAAGTCTGCACATGAGAAGAAACAACACTAGGAATAGATATTATTTCATTAGTAGTGGTAATGCTTGGCTTTTGGATTGGTGTAAAAATTCTTCTTCTTGGAGCCATAGGAACCTCTTCGGCCATCCTCTTTTCTATTTTCCTTGCTATGTGGAATAATTAATCCAAAGTACTATATTCAACACGCCTCACTTGGAGTCTAATTGAAAATAGTAACCCTGCATAAAATCTTTGCATTGTACTTTGTTGGTCCTCTATAACCCGAGATGCTTGTAGCAATGTAATCATCTCTATGTAATATGCATCCACTGATTTTTCTCCTTGTCTTAATTGCTTCAATTTTGTATAGTGCTCCTCATCAACTATAACACCATTAGTTAATAAGCTTTGATGCATGTTATGAACCACTGTGGACAGATAGGAGACTTGTGTTTGTATATCTTTCATCACTTCTTTAGTTCCCTTAGCAACCTGCACATACTCAACAACACTAGAAACACCCATTATGTTAGTGAAAACAAAATCAATGGGATGTGGTGTTCTCTCACAACTCACTCAAAACCAGGCAAAGATGGCTTCACTTAATGTTCCAAGAGAGAAAAGGATCAACTTACCACAAGTTCCAATGAAAAGTGTACCAAGTGTGAGAAGAGAATATCCAAAGGGATTGGTTGTTCTTGCATTGGCAACAAGGGACGTCCAAGTGAGAGGTCTCAGTGTAGCACTAGTTATCACAAAATCCAGAAAATACAAAAAGAGTAAGAGAGAGTTCATCGAGAAGATCAGGGCCACCCCTTATCAGCTTCAAGTGTTGTAATTTACCATAGAGTGTTCTAATATAATTCTTGGGCACAAATATGTCCCTCATAATTTGCTTCATTATTCTCCATGTAACAATTTCTGGATCACCTCTTTCAGTCCTCACTTGTGTAATATTGTTCCATCACAAAAGAGCATAGCCATCAAAACTTGAAGGAGCAAGATTAATTTTTCTCTCCTCGGTGTACTCATGCATCCTCCATGACTTCTCAATTTTCAATTCCCACGCAAGATATTCTTCAACATCATCAGTATCAAAATTGAGAGTAGGAAGTGTACATTTTGGTTTGCCTAAGCCATCCTCCTCCTTATTGTTTTCTGGTGCTTGGACTCTCCTACCAAGTGCAAGACCCCCACGGCCATGGATAGCATTGCCTCGGCCACCATCCAAATTAGCATCATCATTAACATTGTGATTATTATTGCCTTGAGGAGCTCTTTGCTGTTGCACTAAAGTAGCCAAATTAGCAATTTGCCTTGTCAAGTTTGTCACAGATTCTTGCAAAACATCAACAGATTCTTGAGTAGAAGCAACTTCTATTTTCAGATCCACATTCCTCAATTCTTCTCTCAAAGCATCATCACTTTTCTCTATACTTGTTGCTATCCTTCTTATCAAGGTATCTGTCAATGCCTCATACTCATTCCACTTCACCACATCCTCAAGATTCTCCTTTTGCTGCACATCAAAATCACTAGAAGTATCCATAATTAATATGTTAGTGAAATAAAACAAATATATGTGGTGGTGTTCTCTCACAACTCACTCAAAACAGTAAAGAAAGGTGTATCTAACCGTTCCAAAGTGAATATAATTACTTACCAACCAAGTAGCAATGACTAAATGTACCAAGTATGAGAAGAGAATAACTAGGAATATCAAGTATCACAAGACAAAACAGGCTATATGGTGGGGCTTGGTTGGGATACCTAACAACACCAAAATAGCAACTCCTATTTATTGTCTAATGTGATAAAAATTTCATTATGGAAACACACACACTCTTGGAGACAAATGTGGCTAGCAACTATATGGATGAATTTGTTGCAATCACAAGAAATATACTAGAAAAATCAATTGGAAAAAGGCACAAGATTTCTCAATATAGTGTCTCACACTCACCAAGTATATGTCTCAAGCTCCACTAGTGAAAATAAGTGTATTTCAGCCTCTTTTCTATTTTTCTGTTTTCACTTTTCTTTCTCTTTTTTATATACTTTTTCACTTTTCTACTTTTTTATACTTTTCCAATGGCCAATGTATCAACTAGGAGAAATAAGTAATGAAAAATAGAAATATGACACAAGATATGATAAAAATGAGCGGCCTGTAAGAGCAAGAAAACAACTAGTCTTTGGGAAAGTTCCTAAATAATTTGTTGTAGAATGGTTGTGGATAGTCTTATCAAAGATCACAATATAAATCCTAGAGAGAAAATAGGGAGAAAACAAAAGAAACTAAAGAAAACAGCTATGAGAGCTCATGGTAGAAAACTGACCAAAATCCCGTGGGCGTGGCAGAGAAACAACAATTTTTTGTGCTGTCACGGTAGCAAGTGTCCACGATAGAGAAATTGCCGAAATTATGCCGGGCAGAAGGTGGCGCACGTGTGCTTGTGAAGGTAGTGCGTGGGCGCGGCAGAGAAAAGGCTCAAAACGCTTCCAGTGGTAGGATTCCGAGTAGAGGTAAGACACAGATCCGCGGTAGAAAATGCAGCAAAACGTTGCCGGGCAGGGATCGGATTGGAATCCGATTTGAACTAGAACCCGACGGCTAAAATTGATCAAAATTTCGTGGCATCTTTAGATGAATCCGAAGCAATCAAGAACACTCCCCACAACAGAAAAATCAAGATGATAAAAATAAAACTGTGGCTTTCTTGTAGGACTCGGATTGGAACATCTCGAGTAGGAAACAAAATCAACTCGCAATCAATTCACGAGATAACATAGATCAAAACACACACAGATAACAACTCTTTTTGTGGGGATTTTCGATATAGATTGACTAGAAGATGAACTAGATGAACCCTGAACCTAATTAGACAAAACTAAAAAGAAAAACAGGAACACAAATCAACAGAAAACAACAACTAGAAGCAGCAATTTGGTGTTGATCTAAGCTTTGGCAAATTCTTACCTAAATATTTTTGTGTGGGTTTTTTCTGGATAGGAATAAAAACAACTAACTAGGGTATGGAATTTTCTCACCGAGTAAACCTCGAAATCTGATACCAAGATGATATGGGGTGGCCCGATCTTCTCTATGAGCGACTCGGAATATGGTGGATGTATGATAAGATAACTAGTGCTACACTGAAAACTCTCCTTGGATAATCCATGTTGCCACTGCAACAACAATACATCTGTTTGGATATTATCAACTACACACTCTTGCACAAAATAACCACTGACTACGAAGTGGTCCTGTACCTCCTTATTCCAATGGAACAACAGATAACACGCAGAATTTGCAAAGGGTAACAGTTCAACATGGCTACTTATAAGCAAGTTCAATCTAGAAATCTAGGGTTTATTTTTAACGTAGTCTAACCTATTCAACTCGCAATGCCTAGGTATATATGAGGGAGGGGATGTTGACAAAGGGGTATGGCGTAGCACCTCCTGTAGGTTTCGGATTGGACTCTAATCCAATGGAAAAACAGATACAAACCGACCCAAAAAGGGTGCAGTCTAAAAGGACACACAGGTCCTGGGCCTAATAGTAATTAGGGACCATGTGTGGTGCATCAATGGGGCATTGGGCGCCATCCCTATTCTTGTTTTCCATGCTTCTCTCTTTGTTTTCCACCTTGGACTTGTTGTTTTCCAGGTGCTCCAGCTTGTTTTCCAACATGCCTTGTTTGTTTTCCATCTTGTAATGGTTGTTTTCCAACAACTCCATCTTGTTTTCCAGCCCCTCTTGATGTTCTCCTCCATCCATGTTTGTGTTATCAATAACCCTGATCATACAAAAATGCATAGACTTAGGCAATATAAAATTCTCATAAGCATAAACATCATATTCTATTAAGAGTGAGTTCACCTGTTGTTCTAATAACTTGGTTCTTAATCTTTTCATTGGTCCAAGTCTCACTCCATTATTATTATCTTGAGCAACAACATCATCATGTGTATTAATTGGTGAAGAGCTAGGGATGTCCTCATCAGGTCCGGCCTTTGATCATGACCATATAGACCAAATAGAGAAAATGACAACACAACTAAATACAAAATTGCAACACAACTCGATGATCTTCAGTTTGCAGCACAAAAAATGGCAGCATTGGCTAACCCAATTTGCATCTTCAGATTCAGATGCCATATAGGCATCTACAACTACAAAGAAATAACAAGAGAAATGCATCACTCGCCATTCTCAATTGCAAATACATCCCAGATCTGACCAAACAAATACATCTCAGGAGTAATAAATATCATGGATGTGTGCTTGCGTCGGCCGTCGGGGAGCCTGGAGTGTGGTTGGTGACCGACGACGAGGTGATGTGGCTAGGGCACGCGACGGCGGCGCACCATCTCGTGGCCTTGGGGCTGCTGGTGCCCGTGGTCGGAGATGCGGCGGGGCCGGCAAAATGGTGTGGGCAGGGCACGACGGCGCTGGGTCTTGTGGGCTTGCTTCTGCTGGCTCCCGTGAGAGGGGGCGGGGTCGGCGATGGAGGGTCACGATGAGGTGGTGTGGGCATATCATGGCCTTGCGGCTGCTGGCGCCCGTGGTCGGAGATGCGGCGGGGCTGGCGAAGTGGTATGGGCAGGGCGCTGGGTTTTGTGGGCTTGCTTCTGCTGATTCCCGTGGTCGGAGAGGCGGGTGGGGTCTGCGAGGGTGGGTCGCGACAAGGTGGTGTGGGCATGTGGCGGCATGCCTTCCTTGCAGCTGTCGGCCCTGGGTTGGAGATGTGGTGGCAAGAAAGAGGAGAATAGGGAAAGGAACAGAGCTTCAGCAGTGTGCGTGGGGGATTGAATCGATGAAGTGGGGAAGAAGGTCGGTCTATTAGGTCGTATCGGTTTCCTCCTAGCAACAACCGAACAGCCCGATAAAATTTCGTTCATCTCATGTCCAAGACCAAGCTGGTGATCGAAGAACGAACTTTTGATTTCTTCGGGTTGGTCCCGGTCTTTTTAGGTTCGGTTTTTTATGCTCGGGATGATGAAGGGGAATAAAAGAGCACCCACGACTTAGATCTGCTATATTGGTAGCCGCAGGAAGAAGAGGAAGGCTGCATGACAACGTCTGTCTAGAGAATGCGGCATGCGGTTGGGTAAGGTGTGGCCGACGGCGGAACAAACATGTAGAGGCCCCAAACCGGAAGGTTCAGAACCCCTCATATGCATACATTCACGATCCCAGGACGATCAGTCGTGAACAACATACGAAAGTGGTACGCAGATACAATATCCATTACACGAATAAAAGCAGTCTTACAAGCCAATGGTCACATGACCAAGTCTTTATTTACTGCCACGCAGGACAGACAAAGTCTTACAACAACTAAACAGCGGAAGATACACGTAGATAGCCCATGTCAAGCTTTCACCGACAGGCTGCTGACCGGGAGCCGGGCCTAGTTCGCGTAGTCATCAGAATAGTACCCTTCCTTGCATTCCTCTTCAGGCGGTACCTCCTCAAAGTCTGGCAAGTATATACAGGGGCGAAACCATATGAGTACGTTTGAAGTACTCAGCAAGACATCCTTTATGCACTTACAAATGCATCATGCTTATATGGTGGATGGGTAGGCCATACATAGGGCTCACTACCAATGATGTTCATGTAAGATGACATCAGAGATGCAGTCATATTAATCTGTATCTTTGTTGAAGAAGATACTTCAGAAGAAAATAGTATAGTTTTCTTTCTCTTGTAGATATCGCATGTACAAGAGGTTTTATAAACTTGTTTTATAAAAGGAAGATTTTCTTTGCAAAACTTCTTGGAACAACATGTCCAAACTTCATCGATACCTCTCAGCTACAAAACTTCTGTTTTGAAAAACATCTTGTGAAAACTCAGCACAATACTAGCTACATGGCCTTTCAACTGCCCATATCCAAGGGCTCGGCTATTCTGAATAGTTTTACTCTGCAGAGGTGGTACACATTCCACTAGATCCAAAACTCTGCCATGGACCACCCATGGATCGACACAGCGATATGCAAGCACGAGAGAATTGATCCTAACTGTCCACTCTGACACAAGCTAGTATATGCTCATTCCTTCAGGTGGGTTGTTCTCCCCGGCATCAGGTCCCGCCCTGCCTAGTCGGGAGGCCCAGCTGTCGCATCCGGAGGGAAAATTAATCCCACACTGTGTATGTCCTGTTTCTCCCTCCTGGCGACACTTCGGTTCCGAGAATCAGCTTCTCTATAGCATTTTGGAATAAAGCATACACTAACAAGTTCAAGCATCTAGATAGGCCCCATACCCATATAGGGGTAGAGTGGCAGTACATCTTGGTTGTCCAGCGAAGACTAGGTTATGTGCCTTTTGAAAAACATTTGAAAACACCTTCTCTTTTTCCTCCGATGAACAAGGTCCCGCCTTTCCACCGTGGGATTCTCATGGAACCACCTTTGTTTTGCAAAAGCACATTTTAGAGGTGTCCCCTTAGGGACTCAAGTTTATTTTCTTAGACGGTATTTACATACCTTATGGTGGCTAAGGGCTTGGTAATACCAAGTTGACTAATGACAAGTGTTATATAATATATATAGTAGTAGTAATAATATTCACTCAACAAAATAGTTTGGTAATCAAGTTTTTGAAAACTTCAGATGTAGATCATGCATAATGATAAGTAGGAATATAACAGCAAGCTTTAAGGATGGATTGCCTTGGAGGCACTGAGGATCTTGGTCTTGCTCACAACAAGTATGGTAATAATATCCTCCCGTCCCGACTATTTCTTCGTCGTTTTCTATCATCGTAAAAGGAGAGAAATACATCCTATCAGAACCTTACACACAACATCTTGACTCAAACATAACATACAGCAAGCAAAAGTCCTCACAAAAATAATACACAAGCTCCTAAAATAATTCCACACAAACATGTATCAACAATAATAATATTCACTATTACTACCACAACTACCATAGTTGAACTAGTTTGTTTTTTTCAACCAAATGAGATGGAACCAGTGGGTGTTCCACTAGGTTTTCCATGTCATTTGAGAGGTATTAAGCCTCTGTTCCATCTTGTGGAAGCAAAATAATTCATAGTACAAAATGCTACTAGCTATTCTAGTGCAAACATTAACACTAGCAATAATATTTAAACCTATGCATGCATCTCTAAAGGAAGTAAAAGCAAACTTACAGAGAAGAAAACATGTTATAACCAGTACCAAAATGGTACTGGATCCAAGTGAAAAATACTTCTACAACTAGGATAAAAATCTAGCTAAACATTCCATCACAAATCTTAAATGAAATAAATCTAGGGATTTCTACTATGCTTATTTTAATGCCCAAACAAATACTAAGCATGCATGGATTCTTTTAACATGGCATATCTGTGAGTAAACTACCTAAGAAAACTCAACCTATCATTTACACATGCTAGAAAACAGATTGGCACTAGCAAACAATTATTTACAAAACAACTCTATTCATTTTATTTCTAACAGAAAAGTGCATTTTCTTAGATCTGTTGCCAAATTAATTCTAGAGCTCAAAAATTTACACAAATCTAGGAATACATAGATCTATCTAATATCTAACAGATCCAATTGGATTCACATCAAAAAGTGCTATAAAATAAATCCTAAAATTCACAGAACATGCTACTGGTGTTTTACCAAAATGGATACCATTTCAAAATGGTAGCTCACCTTGGGGTGGGGTCAAGTCCTACTGGTATATCTAGTCAATATCTACTCTACGAATTTTAGTTTTCTCAATTTAGGCATTCCATTCAAAAGTTATGCCATATTCATTCTCACAGACAATGCTTAGTTCATAATTTTTCATTCGTTCTTTGTTCATCCAAAACCAGTTCTGTTTGTTGCCAACGTTCAAGATTTTGTTCATGCACCTCTGGGAATTTTTGCACATTTTATTGTTGAGCTTAGCATTTTCATTTTCGAATAAAGCAAACAGCAACTTTCTGGGTATTTTCAAAAAGAAAAGAAACACAGGGCAGTGGGCTGGTCAACGCACGGTGGCGCAGCCCAACTGCGCCTGGCGGCCCGCCTCGCTTCCGCGACACGCAGGAACGGGCGTATCGGTTCGCATTTCAATCGTGGCCATAGATCTGGAGATCTACGGCGCAGGACTGTTCTTCCTCCCTCTCCCTCTCTTCTATTTTTTTTCTCCGGCGAACGCACAGAGACCGGCGGCAAGAATCGAACGGGGCTCACCTAGGGGGGTTGCGGGGCAAAGGGAAGTGGTCGTAGGAGTCGCGTGAGCTCGATGCAGTGCAGGGGTACAACAGCGACGGCGCGGGGCAGCTCCAGTCGACGGCGTCGTGCTCGTGCTCCGCGGCGGCTCCGACAAGGTTCCCGGCGTCTCTGCAAATGAGAGGACGCGGAAACGGTCAGGCTGGTTCTATGGAGGTAGTGGAGTGATTCTAGGGTGGAATGGAGGGCTTCAGTGGCCCGAGGTGAGAGTATTTCACCTCGTGCTGTCGCGGTGGCCGCGGCAAGAATCCGGCGATTCTAGCTATCGCGGGCAGCTCGGGGCCAATGAACTAGGTGGGGAGTGACAGTGAGGTGTCGGGAGTGTGGTGCACTAGGGTAGGGGCTCGGGGCTGCTTAAATAGAGGGGGAGGCAGTGGCGCACGCTCGGGTGTGGCCGTGTACCCGCGGGCGCGCTCGTGCACGCTCTGGCACGTCCCACGTCGCTCACCCTGGCCCCTGGGAGGTTCCAAAGCTACTAGGAGGGCTCAGGCATCCACTTGCACTGCGCAACGTCGAGGGAAACACGGAGGAACACCACTGTGGCTTGAGATAGGGATGAGGCTGTCAGGTGCCCATCCCTCCCTCCTGTTCTCCCCTCTCTGAAACCCTCTCTCTCTCTCTCCCGTGCTAGTCAACTCACTTGCAGGCCAAGGCAGAGAAAAGGGAGTGGGTGGACTCATCTTTCTAGAAGCTCCAAACCTTGCACAAAAATATTGAGCGAGTAAAAAGTTATTAGCATTTGAAAATCGATCGATTGCACTGTTCTGAAAATGAAAAAAAATTCAGTTAAGTTTCAGTTTGCTGAATATTGCTAAGTGTTGGAAATTTCAGAGAGATTAGCTGAATGTTGGGTTTGTTTTCAAGCCTTAAATATTCTCTGAACTTTATTTTCCAAGCATGGTTCTGTTAAGAAATTTTAATACTGTCGAGACATCGTAGCAGTTTTCATAGACGGGGGTGCCATGAGACTACGGTAGAGACGTGTGGTAACGGGATAGCGTAGTAACACAGAACACGGGATTTTACCCAGGTTCGGTACGTCGCGACAGTACGTCGTACCTACTCCTGCACTTCTCACTAATTGGGACTAAAGCCCGTATAACAGGGTTACAATGTGAGGGAATAGACCTAGCTACTCGGCGAGGATGAGCTTCTCGGCGAGTTGCGTAGAGCTTGAACTTGTGTCTAACTTGTGCTTGTTTAATCTATCTCCCGTCCGGCTTTATATAATAGCCAGATTAGGGCTTACAGAATAGGAAACCTAGAAGACTACGTTAACTTGTAACTTGGAAAGCAAGGAATCCGTCTTCTCCTCCAAGCCAGATCACGTGGGCCGTGATCCGGGTTCTTCTAGAATCCGGTTTCTGCGCGTCGGACTACTGGGCCGCCCAATGGACCTAAGCCCATTACCATGTAGGCCACCCTGGTAGTCCGGCTCTTTGTCTACCATCTTCTATACCCCTATTCAGTATATATCCGACAGTAGCCCCCAGGAAGGATCAAAACTCTGATTCTCCGTCTTTCGTCAAATACATTTTGTCCGGGAAATCTTGATTCAGCAGTCTTGATTCTTTCTACTTTCCTTTTGAAGGAGATGGTAACATAAAACTCGGAACTATGAAAATCCGGCTTTTCTTCTCGCGATCCTTCGCGGAAAAAGGAACTTCTAACGTCAGCGCTTTAATCATGCTGACGCAGGCGACGCTTGGTTTCACGCGGGAAACCCTGCAACGTATCTCTGACAGATTCTCACGGGAAACGAGGAGATAGCCATCATTCCCCTGTCGTTATATTTCCCGTAGTTTCCGGCGAGCGACACGCGTCGAGCATCCAACGGTCGAAAGAGCCGTTGGCACGTATCTAAACGGGTTTCTGGCTATAAATAGCCATCATCGTCCTCATCGGAAACTTTCCTCACTCCCTCACTGCCCACACCATTGACGCGCACGCGAGCTCGAGAGCAAGTCCTTGTCCCAGGCGCACTTAGCATCCAAACGCACCGAAACGCGCCACCAAAAGATGGCCTCCTCGCCGTCGTCACCGACCCGCGCCGCCATCGACGAGCTCGTCAGCGATCTGGATCCGCAACCAGGATCGCCTAAGCACGCCGGCGGCAAGCCGGAGAAGACTACGGCTTCCGCGGCGGGCGGAGAAAACACTTCCGCCGCCGCGGACATTGCGACATCGAGCGCCACGACAACCCCGCCGTTTGCACCTGAAACGGCGAAGGAAAAGATCGACCTCCTCGGCGACGAACTCGCCGCCGCGGAGGCCGCCGCCGCCGCCGCCGGAGCGGACGAGGAAGCGGAATCTGCAGGCAACTGGAGTGCCTGCAGTATTCCCCCGGCTCTCCTTCCAAACTTGGAAAAGGAGGGCCTGGTTCTCAAGAAGAAATGGCGGCTGCCAGAAGAAGAAACCGAACCCGCGCCACGGGATGGCGAAAGGGTACTCCTTTCTTCCCACCTTTTGCGAGGTATGGGGCTTCCGCCATCTTCCTTCTTCCTCCAGGTTCTCTCTCATTACAACATCCAGCCCCACAATTTTCCCCCCAATTCCATTCTATACATGGCCGGCTTTCAAGCCTTGTTCGAAGGCTACTTAGGGCTAGAACCTAGGTTAGATTTCTGGATGTACTGCTTTGGAGTTAAGCGAAACTCTTCGGAGGGCGCACTCCCAACTTGCGGAACTATATCCTTCACTCTTCGGAGATTCCGAGAGGATTGGTTCCCCAAGATAAAAACTTCAGAATCCGTCAAATTTTGGACGGGTTCTTTCTTTTATCATCCCGACGTGCCTTTTCCTAAAAAGGCCGTCGGGGTTCCACCTTTTGTGAATTCCGCCGCCGTTCCCCAGGATAACTAGGGAACAGAAGCCGTCCAAGTTCTGCCGCCAGATCTACTAAAGATCAAGCGGCGCATCGCCAAGCTCACCTCCATGGATCCGCCTCTAACCGGCATGGACACGGTTCTATGCTGGCTGATTAGGCGGATCTAGCCACTAGCCAACCACAGCGGCCGTCTCCTGTGCGAATACACGGGAGTCAAGGATCCGATGCGGACATCCGCCAAGGATTGGCCCGCAAAGGAACTTAGGCGGCGCATCAACCAGTTGGTCGCGTCGCCCGACCAATACACAGAGAGTCGGCCAATGTACACGGCCGAAAATCCGGTTCCCAAGGTAATTTTTCAGTCATTTGGGTACAGTTCTATTTTATCTCGGATTTCCTAGCTCCTGATTTTGATCTTGCTTGTTCGACAGTTCGAGGATCTTTCAGATTCGGACTTGGTGTCTGAGGCTGAGCTGGACGCGCTGCGCACCGCCGCTACAGGTGGACGCAAGCGCAAGAAGATAACTTCCTCGGAAGAAATTATCGATCTTGACGGAATCCCCGTCGCCACCTCCAGGTTATTTTCTTCTAGATTTTCCTTTTATGGGAACTTTTTTCATCCATCTCCGGTGTTTTAACCTTTTCCGGGTTTTTATGTTTTTAGCCTGCCACCTTCCACCCTGAAGCCGAAGAAGCTGAAGAAACACAAGGTTTCTTCCAGCCGAGGCAGCCAACCTTCTCCCGCCGTCGCCCCGGACACGCCAAGCACAATGGCGGAAGAGCCTACTGCAGCCCCCACCACCAAGCCCCGAGAGCCCAGCCAGCCCATTGTGTCCGACCCGGACACGAGGGAAAGGGCGGCTCCAGAGGTGGGAAAATTACCTCGGACTTTCGACGAGGAAATTCCCACCTTTGACAAGGATTTCAAAGCTATCAATGACGGCTTGGACGCAGCCGGGAATCTCTTCGCTGAATACGCGAAAGAGTTCAAAGAAAACTTGGCAGGTTTGCAGCGCATGAGCCAGGTATATAACTCTAGCCCCCAAGCATTAATCAAAATGCGTGCTTTTTGCTTTGATGCTTTTTGTACTCATTCTTCTCCTTGCTATGTTTCAGCAAACCTCCGAAGCCATCAACAGGGAAGTTTTCAAGAAGCTTACCATCAAGAATAAAGAAGTTAGAAGTCTTCTCTCTATTCTTGAAGAAAGGGAAGCAGAGCTGGAATCAGCTAAGCTCGCACTGTCGGAAACACAAGGTAAACATTTTCCTTCTGAAATTTCCGATTCAATTATTTGCCTAAGTTTTTTACGAGGAGCTGGCTAACTCGGATTTTTCCCTTGCTTTTCAGCTGCATTAGCTCAGGCTAAACAAGCAGCAGAAGATTCTGGCAATGCCGAAATTCTCCGCAAGGAGAATGTTGAGCTTCACAAGAACCTTGTGAAAGCACAACAAGACTTGGAAGCCAGTAATCTGGCCCTTGGAGTTTCTAATTCCAAGGCTTCCGAGCAGGCGGAGAAGGACAAATCCACCATTCAGGATTTGACCGACGCTCTGAACCTTCGCCTGGAGGAAGTTTCCGAGATCGACAAGCTCATCGGTAAATCTCTTACTCATTTGTCGTCTTTCCATGTTTTACTTGCTCTGTTTTTCCGTCTAACATTTTTAGGTATTTTATTGGAAAAAACAGGCGATACCCCAGATGGCACTCGGATTGCAGGCATCCGAGCTTTCGGGGAGACATGGAATTTGATGAAGGCTGCTGCAACGCAGCTGGTAGACAAGTTTCTTCCCGAAAAATCTGGGGAGTGCTCGGAGGTTGAAAAACTTCCGGGTGCCATCATGGAGGTGGCGGAGTCTAAGGAATCTCTCCTTCGCTCCGCTGCACGGGGTGGTGCGCGCATGGCTCTTGGCCTCATGCGCATGCACTACCCTAGTGCTAAATCCTGGCGCGTGGCGTCCGGTGTCCCTCAAGGATACACGGATATGCAGCGAAACACCATCTTTGGTGAATTCAAGGGTCACGCCACCCAGATTGCCTCCATGGTAAATATCTCCGTCAACTATCCAGAAGCGGAGATTCCTCCAATCCCCGAAGACGAAAGCAGCGAGGAGGAGTCAGATGCTTGAAGGGTTACCTGGAACCTGGATGGAAAAAATAGACAATAGGAGCATTACTATTCTTTTAATGTAATCCAAAATGTAATGCTTCTTTTGTATGAATGAAACTTCCATCTGTTGCAGTTTAAATTATGAAATTCTTTGCAAGTTTTTTGGGTTTTATCATTCCTTTATCTTCTAAGTTCTCTGGTGTGTATGCTTTAACTGTCCTTAGTGTTTGAAATGGCTCAAATAGCAATATGAATCTTCATGCCGAGTAACTGGGGACGAACCAAGCAGTTTTTGAAACTCGGAAACATGGACCATGCTAAAGGCATTTTTACTAACTAGTTCCAGTAACCCAACACACACACAATCAGATAAGACTTAGAGAATTCAAGGAAAGTTTTAAGTGAAACTTGGGCACACAGGCAATTCAAGTTTCCCTTAGCCGTTAACAGGCTGAAAAATCATTCAGTTTTGTAACGCCGAGTACGCAAGCACAATTCGGGTTAACGTTGAGCAATTTGTAAGATCATTGGGAAATAGATGAGGCGGAAACACTTTACACTTATAAAGAATATGGATGACAGCATTCCGACAACTTTATTTCATGATCTCAAAAGATGTTTACATAGAATTGAACTAAGTACGGAAAGGTACATAACTTTCTAGACGTTCCCAGGCTTCCGTAATCCACTTGACTTTGTCGAATTTTTTCAGCAGCTTGTAGAGTGGTAAGGTTTTAGCCCCCAGCCAACTGATAGATCTGCTGACGGCTGCAGCGGAACCCGTCAATCTTTGGACATCTTTTACACATGTAGGTTTTGAGATGTTCAAGATTGCCTTGATCTTTTCCGGGTTAACTTCTATTCCTCTGTGGGAAACAATGAAACCCAGAAGTTTTCCTGAGGGAACCCCGAATACGCACTTAGATGGATTCAACTTCATCTTGTAAGTGCGCAAGTTTTCGAAAGTTTCTCGCAGATCCTCAAGGAGTGTATGTTTTTACTTGGTTACGACAGCGATATCGTCCACGTAAACATGAACGTTTCTGCCAATTTGACTATGCAAACAGCGTTGCATGCAACGCTGGTAGGTTGCACCTGCGTTCTTCAGGCCAAAAGGCATGGTTACGTAATAGTACGTCCCATATGGGGTTATAAAAGAAGTCTTGATTTGATCTTCCTTTTTCATGCGTATTTGGTGGTACCCGGAGTATGCATCCAAAAAGCATAAAAGCTCGGAGCCTGCAGTGGCATCTATTATTTGATCGATTCGCGGTAACGCGAACCTATCTTTCGGACATAACTTGTTCAATCCTGTGTAATCTATACACATTCTAAGAGCAGTGGTGTCTTTCTTCGGTACTAGGACCGGATTTGCGGACCAATCAGTATGGATTACTTCCTTGATGAAATCCGCTGCTAAAAGCCGGATAATTTCCTTGCCAATAGCCTTCCGTCTTCTTCCGTCAAAACGACGGAGACCTTGTTTGACGGGTTTTGATCCGGGAATAACCTTGAGTTGGTGCTCAGCAAGTTCCCTGGGTACGCCTGGCATGTCAGCTGGACACCAGGCAAAAATATCCCAGTTCTCACGGAGGAACTTGATGAGCTCGCCTTCCTATTTGTCGGTCATCCCAGTCCCTACGACGAAAATTTTTGTCGGATCTTTGGGATCTAGGATTACCTATCTTGTGTTCTCGGACGCCTTGAAACTATCTGTTGGCTTCCGAGTTTCTTTTCCTGCCGGCATTTCTTTCGGCGATACCTCCTTGGCTAATTCCTTCAGTTCCTCCTTTGCTATAACTCTCTGAGCGCAAAGGGCGTTTTCTTTCTCCAACTCGTTTGCCAGCTTGAAATCACCGGCTATGGTGATTACTCCTCCTTTGGGTCCTGGCATTTTCAGCTTGTTGTAGATATAACAGGATCTTGCCATGAATTTGGCGAAAGCTGGACGTCCGAGTATTGCGTGATACACGCTTTCGAACGGCACTACTTCGAAGGATATTTTTTCCTGCCGGAAGTGATCTTTATCTCCGAAGGTGACATCTAGGGAAATTTCTCCTAGGGATCGTGCTTGCCTGCCAGGAACAATGCCATGGAAGCGTATATTGCTGTAGTTGAGCTGGGACTCGGAGATCTTCAAGTGCTTTAGTGTATCCAGGTACATTATATTAATGCTGGATCCTCCGTCCATCAGCACTCTTCTTAGCCTAGTGTTTTGAACAATAGGGCTTACAACAAGAGCTTGTGTGCCGGGTTCAGGGATATTTCCGGGATGATCAGACTGATCCCAGATTATCGGTGTGTTGGAGTACTTCAAGAATTTCGGAGTTGCCGGAACAACCGCGTTTATTTCTCGAAGTGTTCTTTTGGCCACCTTTGCTGACGGGGTTGCTAAGAAGGTTAACATTGCTTCTCCGTCAACTCTCGGAAATTTGGGTTCGCCTTTTCGCTGTTGTTCCTGGATTTTGTCATCAGTGTCCGATTCACTGTCTTCTTTTTCAGCTTCTGGCTTTTGTTTGGCAGGTTTCCTTTTGGAACCCTTCCCTTTATTTCCGGATCCTGCATTGCCTTTCATATGCTTGTTTAGCCGGCATTGCGCGTTTGTGTGGGTTGGTTTCCCGAATTGCGAGTGGTGGACGCAGGGTTCCGACTTAATTCTCTCCCATTCTTCGGGAGTGTAATTGATTGGATCTGGACTGCGGCCTTTCCACTTATTCACCTTTTCTCCTCCAAAGGCTATGTTGACCTCCTTGGGCTTTGTCGTTGACTCTGGAGTTCCTTTTTTGTCAGAACGAGGGGTTTTCTTGGCGAGTATTAGTGACTCAATATTGCCTCCTCTTGCTCTGATATCATCTTCGGCTGCAGCATGCTCATTAGCGGTTGTAAGCATAGATCCGAGATCTTTGTGCTGTTTAGAACCAACCATGAACGGTACCAGTCCGGGTTTTAGGCCATTGACGAAAGCATGCATTGCTTGTACGTCAGTTACTCCAGAGCAACTATTCTTCATTGCAGTCCATCTGGAGATGAAATCCACGTATGGTTCGTCCTCAAATTGGGTGCAACGGTTCAGCTGGTTGATGCTATTTGGGCGTTTGTATGTTCCCCGAAAATGCTGAGTGAATACTCTAGCCATATCATCCCAGCTGTCGACAGTTCTTGATGGTAAACCATTAATCCAATCTCTGGCTCCGTCTAGCAACATTAGGGGAAGAAACTTGACAGCTTCCAGGTCTGTCCCATTGTTGATTCGGACGGCTGTATAATAATCTGAGAGCCAGGTATCCGGGTTTGTACTGCCGGTATATTTTTGGTAGGTTGGACCAACTTTGGCGAAGCCAGAATGCAGGGTTATCCTTCGGATCCTGTCAGTAAAACACTTAGGACCAAAGTATAGATCATCCTTTTCTGCTCTATCAATGTGTGCAGAATATCTCCCGGCTGAATGGACAGAAGGGGATCTGCTCCTTTCTTTTCCATTGTTGCGCGGACGCGCTTTTCCGAGGTTATCTCGATCCCTTCCGTGTTCACGTCCTTTAGGCGGAGTTCTGCTTCTATGCCTTTCCTTATCCTTAGGAGGTGTCCGGGATCTTTCACGTCTGTGAGGTATATCATATCTTCCAGCTTTTTCAGCTGGGTTTCTCGGAGGTGGCATTATTTTGCCGTCATTCCGGTGCTTGTCTTCCCGATCGTGTGGTTTATATCCATCTTTCGGGAGATGAGGTCCGATTCTAGACGTTGTGTCCCGGTTGTCTGGGTTTTTCCTGTCTTTTCTCGGATCCTCTTTTTTATCCGAATCTCCGGGTTCTTCCGGTCCAGGTGCTCCAGCAGCGCAAGTAGCTGTTTTGCAGAGAGCGGAATTATCATGCAGCCTCCCTGATCGTTCTTGGCCTCGCTGTTGCTGCTGTAATGCTTTTCCTAGGAAAGCATACACCCCTTGGAGTTTTTCCCCGTTGGAGTACAGATCATTGTTTAGGATGGCGAACGCTGCTTCCGCGTTTTCTGCTGCGGTTTTGTATATTGGTTCGCCCTTGGCATCTTTGCTGTTTAACTGCTTTTGCCAAGATGGGTTATAGAACCTTTCTTTTGGCGGCAGTTCTTCCGGTTTTGCGATTCCGGGTAACCTAATAGGTTTTAAGGCAGATCTATGCTTTCTCTCGTACTCCTCTATTTCTTCCTTCATGACTTTGATGTCATTATGGGTTTGTTGGAGATGTTGCCGAGATCTAAGCAGATGTTGCTGTTGCCGTTGAAAAGCTTGTCTCCTGGCTTCCAGCATCTCAGGGGGTTCATCTGGTCCCACTGGTGTTTGTAATAGCTCTTGCTCTTCCTGTTCCGTCATTGGCGGAGCAGTGATTTCCTTAGATTTCTTTTCCGCTGGCTTTGTGCCGCTAACATCTCCTACTTCCAGGTTTTCATCAGCGAGATCGGCTGATTTTTTCTTCCGGAGTTTGTATTGGAGTTTTTTAGAAGCACGGTGCTTTTTCTTGGAAGAGGGAGGTTTTTTGACAGGCTCATCTTCTGTCATCTCCTTAACATTGGGGAATATCGGAGAAGTTTCTCCGTCTTCTCTCTCTTCCACTGGCGGAGGGGTTTTAGGGCTTTCCTGGCTGTCGGCACCCGTTGTATCAGCTGGTTTTGCCATTAGCACTTCATGGAATCCCTCTTGAAAGGATTTAACCTTTCTTACGAAGGCATCCTCGTCTTCGTCTTCGGAGTCGAAGTTATCCGATCCGGTTTCCGACTCCAATCTCGCCTCAATGGCGGCAAGCACGGACTCTGCTTCCGAGTTCATCGACTTGTTGACGGATGTCGGATCTTCCGCCTCTGTGACGGGTGTTTCTTCTTCCGTCTCTATGACGGGTAGGTTGTTATCTGCCTCTTGCACGGGATTTCCGTCATCCGTGTTTTCAGCGATTTCGGATTGCACCATGCCGATAAAGTGTGTATCACTTTTTTGTCGGCGATCTGAGCAGAATCCGGCATCATAGTCGTCTTCGACTGGGTATAGGGCGGGTGGGATAAATTTGCTTCCACCGCAAAACCCCATTGCTTCTGCAGTTAGTCCGATAAAGATGTTAGCAGATCCAATCGGTAACACGCAGGCACTTACCAGGTGGTTTTGCGCCGGTATGTAGGATCCATTGTCGAGGAAGCGCCCGACATCGTCGTCGAACTCCAGGCTTCCGACAGTGATCGATCTTCCAATTCCGCCGAGTATCCCAGATCGGAATTTTACGCCTGACGTCGTTGGCCCCACGGTGGGCGCCAACTGTCGAGACATCGTAGTAGTTTTCATAGACGGGGGTGCCATGAGACTACGGTAGAGACGTGGGGTAACGGGATAGCGTAGTAACACAGAACACGGGATTTTACCCAGGTTCGGTACGTCGCGACAGTACGGCGTACCTACTCCTGCACTTCTCACTAATTGGGACTAAAGCCCGTATAACAGGGTTACAATGTGAGGGAATAGACCTAGCTACTCGGCGAGGATGAGCTTCTCGGCGAGTTGCGTAGAGCTTGAACTTGTGTCTAACTTGTGCTTGTTTAATCTATCTCCCGTCCGGCTTTATATAATAGCCGGATTAGGGCTTACAGAATAGGAAACCTAGAAGACTACGTTAACTTGTAACTTGGAAAGCAAGGAATCCGTCTTCTCCTCCAAGCCAGATCACGTGGGCCGTGATCCGGGTTCTTCTAGAATCCGGCTTCTGCGCGTCGGACTACTGGGCCGCCCAATGGACCTAAGCCCATTACCATGTAGGCCACCCTGGTAGTCCGGCTCTTTGTCTACCATCTTCTATACCCCTATTCAGTATATATCCGACAAATACTTTCCAAAACAGCAAAAGAATTTAAAATTGAATTTCAATTGCTTGGTGAAAACAAGGTGGGAAAAGTGCTAATTGGAATTTTTCACTGTTTTCCAAATTTCCACTTTTCTGCCTTATTTCTTAGCACAAAACCTTCAAGCAAAACATTGTTTCTGTGATTCCATTCTCCCAACTAGGTTATCCAAAATGTAGTTCATCTATCCAAGATCACATTCATGCTTTGAAAACACAAAATGTGAATTCCTATCATATGAATAACAAGGGTGCAAAACCCCTACTTGACTTGTTTTTCAAAGTTTGTTTCTATTAGAAAAACTTTTGTTTTTCACTTTTGTTGCTTTGTTTTCTTGACTCCACTTGATTCAATATTCAAATATAAGTTGTTTTCAACATTTTCACATGGGTTCTGAGTTAGGGTAGCAAGGATTATAAAAATAGAAGTAACTCAAAAGTGATCAAAAATATCAGAAACAAGTGATTGGGTTTTAAATAGAAATGCTTGCTTGCATAGATAGTCATAGCTCAATACATCATAATGGATTACACAAGGGCCATAAAAGTTTTTTGTTGGCTCTAAAAATTGGATTCCCTTATGTGATACATGTGTGCTAGAACTGGGGTGTGACAGATCTCCCCCCCCCCCTTAAAAGAATCTCGTCCCGAGATTCGCGGGGTTAGTCTTTGTGGAAACCAGGGAACTCCTTCCTGATATAATCTTCACACTCCCAGGTTGCTTCCTCCTCAGAATGATTCGTCCACTGAATCTTAAGGAACTTGAAAGCATTTCTCCTGGTAGCACGAACATTCTCCTCAAGTACTCGCAGGGGTCGATCACGGTAGGTCAAATCATCGTTGAGGTCAATGGTCTTGAAGTCAATGTCTTCGTAAGTGAGATTCTACTCAGGTACTTGAAGACACTTCCGGAGCAATGACACGTGAAAAACATCATGAAAAGCTGACAGCTCTTCAGGTAGCTCCAGCTGATAAGATACCTCTCCACGACGGGCTAGGATCTTAAATGGGCCAATATATCGGGGTGCGAGCTTTCCCTTGACATGAAAACGCTGCATCCCTTTGAGCGGCGTGACACAAAGGTACACGAAATCTCCGATAGTGAAAGAGACATCGCCACGCTTAGTGTCCGCATAACTCTTCTGGCGTGACTCTGCGGCTTTAAGACGGTCACGGATTAAATGCACTTGCTCTTCTGCAGCCTTCAGAGTATCAACTCCAAAGATCTGAATGTCTCCTGTTTCAGTCCAGTTTAGAGGGGTACGACATTTTCGTCCATAAAGTGCTTCAAACGGTGCCATCTGTAGGCTTGACTGATAACTGTTATTGTAGGAGAACTCTGCAAACGGCAGACAGTCCTCCCATTTAACTCCATAGGACAAAACACAGGCACGAAGCATGTCTTCCAAGATTTGGTTCACACGCTCTGTCTGTCCATCAGTCTGTGGATGGTAGGTTGTGCTAAAGGCTAGCTTGGTTCCCAAGGCTTTGTGTAACTTTTTCCAGAATCGAGAAGTGAACTGTGATCCTCGATCTGACACAATTCTGCTGGGAACTCCATGTAGGCTGACTATCCGGGAAATGTAGAGATCAGCAAGCTGGTCTCCATGATATGTGGTCTTGACAGGAATAAAGTGTGCAACTTTGGTGAGCCTGTCAATGACTACCCATATCGAATCATTTCCTTGACTGGACCGTGGTAGTCCAGTAATGAAGTCCATCCCGACTTCATCCCATTTCCAAACAGGTACTTGTAATGGTTGTAACAAACCATCGGGACGCTGATGTCCAGCCTTCACTTGCTGACAAATATGGCACTTGGCTATAAACGAGGCTATATCTCGCTTCATTCCGTGCCACCAAAACTTCTCCTTCAAATCTTGATACATTTTGGTTCCTCCAGGGTGAATAGAGTATAAAGTGTCATGAGCCTCAGTCATGATGGTTTGCTTCAACTCAGATTCAGCCGGAACACAAATGCGTTCTTTATACCATAAGACTCCATCAGAATCAATGGTAAAACCGGCAACTTCTTCTTTCTCCATGCGGGTTTTAATTCCCTCAATGCTCTTCTGGCCCTTTTGAGCTTCCTTGATTTGATCAACTAGAGTCGGTTGAACGTCCATGGCTTCCAACATGCCGTAGCTGACCACCTCGATACCGAGCTGGTCAAGTTCTCTCCACAACTCCGGTTGTCTGATCTGGATCATGGAATTCAGAGAGACCGGCTCTCGACTAAGAGCGTCTGCAACAACATTTGCCTTTCCAGGGTGATAGTGGATACTAAGATCATAGTCCTTGATGAGTTCTATCCAACGGTGTTGCCTCATATTGAGTTCACGCTGTGTGAAGATATACTTCAAACTCTTATGATCTGTATAGATTTCACACCTTTTTTCGATAAGGAAATGTCGCCATGATTTGAGAGCATGCACAACAGCAGCAAGCTCTAAGTCATGGGTAGGATAATTCATCTCATGAGGTCTCAGCTGGCGTGAGATGAACGAGATGACCTTTCCCTCTTGCATGAGAACACTCCCAAGTCCATGGTTAGAAGCATCACAATACACATCGAAACTCTTGGAGACATCCGGCATAATGAGTACCGGGGCTGTCACCAATCGATTCTTCAGCTCTTGAAAACTCTCAGCACATTTGTCCATCCAAACGAACTTGCTATCCTTCTTGAGCAACTGTGTGAGTGGTCTGGCTATACTGGAAAATCCTTGAACAAACTTGCGATAATATCCGGCCAATCCCAGAAAAGATCTGACTTCAGTCTGATTAGTCGGGGCAGCCCGATTAGCGACAGACTGAACCAGAGCAGGGTCAACAGAGATCCCACCTCCAGATACTACATGTCCAAGAAATCCAAGTTCCTTTAACCAAAACTGGCATTTACTGAACTTAGCATACAGTTGATGATGTCGAAGTGTTCCGAGAACAATTCTCAGATGTTCTTCGTGTTCATCTTCACTCTTGGAGTAAATAAGAATGTCGTCAATGAAAACCACGACAAACTTGTCCAAGCATTCCATGAAAACCTTATTCATAAGATTCATGAAGTAGGCGGGGGCATTGGTTAGACCAAAAGACATCACGGTGTACTCATACAACCCGTAACGTGTGGTGAAGGCGGTCTCTGGAATATCAGTCTCACGAACCTTCAACTGATGGTAACCAGTACAAAGATCGATCTTTGAGAAGATTCTTGCCCCATTTAGCTGGTCAAACAGGTCTTCAATTTTGGGCAGCGGGTATTTTTTCTTGATGGTGACATCATTCAACTTACGGTAATCCACACATAGACGTGAGGAACCGTCCCGCTAGTCCACAAAAATGACAGGTGATCCCCATGGTGATGCACTAGGGCGAATCAGACCTTTCCTTAACATGTCATCCAGCTGCTTCTTCAACTCATCAAGCTCCTTTGGGTTCATCCGGTAAGGTTTCTGTGCTATGGGTCCAATACCGGGTATCAACTCAATCACAAACTCGATATCCCGATCAGGCGGCATACCGGGTAATTCATCAGGAAACACATCCGGGTATTCACATACTATCGGAACTTCCTCAAGTGCAGGTGTGGCTATACCAGTGTGGCAGTGGGTCTCTGACTTTGACTTGGTTGCGGCAAAGGCAACTCTTTCCCCATCACTGGCAGTCAACGATATGGACTTTCCGGTGCAGTCAATCACACCTTTGTACTTGGTCATCCAATTCATGCCTAGTACTACTTCTATCCCTTGGGATCCCAGTACTATGAGGTTGGCATGAAAAGTTTTCCCTTGTATGTCCAGGGGTACCTCATTGCAAACAAGGTTGGCTTGGGTACTAGCTCCCGGTATTTGTACTAACATGGGTTTGTGCATACGTGTATGTTTCATACCACTTTTCTCAGCAAAAGGCTTTGTAACAAAGGAATGCGATGCACCTGAATCAAACAATACTTCAGCAGGTACGGAGTTGACAGGAAACGTACCCATCACCATCTCGGGCGTGTCATGAACCTCTTCGGTAGTGACGTGATTCAGGTGTCCCCTAACCACATTGTGCTTCTTGTGTCCCGGGGCATGCATCATCTTGGTAGCATTGTTCTGGGCTGGTGCAGCAGTCTTGGTTGGGCACTCTCGGGCGTAGTGTCCTTCCTTGCCACGGGTGAAGCAGGTTAAGTTCGGTTTGGTGCTTTGGGTTGGCTTGGCAGTATGGTTGGGTTTGTGTCCATTCCCATTCCCATTTCCACTGCCTCCAGGCTTGGGTGAGTAGGTCACACGGTTGTTGTTGTTGTGGTGGTGGTTGTTGTGGCTGTTGTGGTGGTGGCTATGGTTGTTATGGTGGTTCCTTGGCGCAAAAGTAGGCGCCCTGTGGGGTGGTGGCCTGGTATATGGGGTTGGGCGGTTTCTGGGTGCACTTGATCCTCCTTGGAACTGCATTTTCCTCTTCCTGTTTTCAAAGACGTTCTGTCTCTTGTGTTCCATCATCATCGCGGCATCCGCGAGTGACTCCAGATCTGCGAATGGAATGACCACGAGGGTACACTGCAACTCATCGTGCAGCCCATTGAGGAATCTTTCCTTCTTCTTGGCTTCGGTATTGACCTCATCTGGTGCATACCGGGCTAACAGAGTAAACTCCTCCCAGTATTTGGACACATACATTCCTCCCTGCTTCAGCTTCTGTCGTGGTGGTATCACGGCAGATGCCATGGGATGGCTAATGTTGGGGCCGATGGACGCTGGAGGTGCTCGGGGAGGGATCACACGGCGAGTAGCCGCGTGTGGAAAGTCACAAGCACTGCAAACAACAGGATCTTACCCAGGTTCAGGGCCCTCGTGTGGAGGTAACACCTCCTACTCCTGCCTCTCTCTTTATATAGGTGTTTACCGAGTAGCCACAGTACAGAACATGCCTTCAGCCGAGTAGCCACTCTTCTCTCAAGTTCTATCTGTGTGAAGTGAAGCAATGTCTAGGTTCCGAATGTGTGCGAACCTCTCACAGGAGGAGGCAGGGCACCTTATATACTGGTGCCCAGCCGAATAGAATAAGACTAAAAGGTACCGCTGGATGGGACAGGAGCACTGCAGAACAGAGCACGCCTCCGGGTTCCCGCTGACGCGTGCACTGTAAGTCGTCACGCCGTTCGGAGATGGGACCTGTCCACCCTTGTCAGTGAGATAGGGTAGGCCCCTAGCCCTGTCCTGTCCCCTCTGTCAGTGACAGGACTAGACATGCGCCTACCGCACTGTAGCCACGCCGGAGCGCGGATAATCACGCGCTCCGTAAGTTGAACCGCACGCCGTACGGACGCAGGATACGCGGGATCCTTTGTCAGAACGGCTCCATTGACTTCTGGCCCGAGTAGGAAACCACTCCCTCTACTCGGACCAACTCCTCTACCCGGAGGAACATAACTTCCTTGATTCTTCCTTCTGGCCATTGGTGGGTACGACCGGATAGCAGCCTACCGGGTAGCAAGTACCGGGTAGCCAGCTTACTCAGTCAAACCGCCCTTTTGACCTTGCCTTTAGCACTTGCCTTACCCCTACTCGGGGGTAACCCCCCGACATTAGTCCCCGAAGCTGGTAGAGTCCTGCGAACTTGTTCACTGGGCCCTGCCAGCTTAAAAACAAATCTTGTCTTCATACTGTAAGAGGCCGAGTAGCCCCTCCATGTAGCCCTTAACTCTTGCTTGAATCTCTACTTCTCCGAGTAGCACCGTCTTTCTTCTCTGATGCCGAGTAAAATGACTTAGAGAAATTTCGAACTCACTCCCGCCGAATCAGAGCGAATCACCTTCTCCGTGTCGCTACAGGGCACGTGTCACACTCCCGTACCCCTGACGCATCGGTGCCTGGGATACTGCAGGCCACGCGCCATTAACTGCACTTCGGGCCCACTATCCTGTTAAGTCACTTCAACCGCACTAAATCGCCCACGATCTCGACGTGGGATTAACTGCGCCCGTTACGCGCGCAATATCCGCTGTGTGCGTTTCTGACCGGTGCGCAGCCCACGCCGCACGATCTCAGTGCACGATCAATCCGCGAATATTCCGCTGGTAACGGCAACTCGAGGGGAGAGATAAATACCCCATCAACACCTTCTTCTTCTCTTTCCTGCTCACTCCAATCTCCTGCCCCTTCGTCTCTCCGCCGCCGTTGAGCACACCGCCACCGCAACCGCTTGCCGCGCCGCTGCTCCACGCGCCGCCGGAGAGACAGAGAGATCCCTGAGCCTCCAAACTCCGATTCGCATCTCCCACTAGCGCCTCCGCCTCCAATCTCCCCCGCGCATCTCCGTTGCCATGGCTGCCCACGGAGACGACGATGTCGCCGCCCGCGCCGGCTGGGAAGGCTCTGAGGTCACCGCGGAGGATTGTCAATGGCTCGTGAACACGCGCCGCGTGCCTCCCGGCGTGACGTGCCACCATCCAGGTACGGAGATCGTACCCAAACCAGAGAAGGATGAGTATGTCGTTTTCCTTGCGCACTTCAAGCGCGGCTTCGGCCTTCCGATTTCCGATTTCTTCGCCAAATTTCTCAATCATTTTGGCCTTCAGCCACACCATCTTCCACCCAATTCTCTCATCGTGCTCTCCACCCACGCCGTGGTGTGTGAGGCCTTTCTGGGTGTATACCCAACTATCCACACCTGGGTGCGATACTTCTTTCTCCGCAAACAGAGTATCCCCAACCCGGGAAAGACCGATGGCGCCCGCGCCATGACCCAGACGGGATGCGCTATGATGCTGCAGCGCTCCACGGGTAGCCATCCACGAGCTAAGGGATTGGAATCTGTGCGCAAGTGGCAGCGCAGCTTCCTCTACGTGAAGAACGTAGCCACTGAAGAAGGGAAGCCGATCCAGGACCGGATAGGCCTTCCCAAGTTCAAGAACGCCCTGCCAACTCAGCAGAATTGGGGATACCACCCGAAGACCACCATCGAGGACGTCATCCAGGTCGAGCGACGCCTGGCCGAGTTGCGCGAGGAGGGGCTTCTCTATGATGATCCAATTGCATGCTGGATCTCACGCCGGGTACTCCCGCTCCAGCGCCGCTCGCACAAGATGTGCTACATGGGGGGAGCCCGTGACTGCACAAGGACCACAACTTTCGAGCTCAGCAAGTCGGAGGTGGCTGTCTGGGCCAGGTCCATCATGCACACCACGCTGAGTGACAATTGGCTTTATGGCTTCAAGCCGTATAGCCGCACCAAACGTATTGGGAAGGTTAGTACTCTGTGCTTTTACTTCTGCACTTTGATACCGAGTAGATGGTTTCTCGGCTTTGTATGCTTAATATTTGCATGCTGCACCAAGTAGAACATCATAAGTAATTTGTTGGCTTTTTATGCTTTGTGTTTGCATCCCATGCCGAATAGAAATCCTTAGCTGAATATGCTTTGTGTCTGCATGCCATTCCGAGTAGGATATCACAGAATACTCCTTTGGCTTTATATGCTTTATGTTTGCATGCCTTGTCGGGTAGAAATACTTAGCCAAATATGCTTTGTGTTTGCATGTTGCTCCGAGTAGGACCCCATAGCCGAGAACTCAACTCACTGTGCCATTTGTTTGCCTTTTCAGCACATCGACCGTCAGGGAGAAGAAGACATTGAAGTCTTCGAGGGAACTGGCACGATGACCGGGAAGAGGATGACGAGAAGGCCTACGACACCCAGGACACTCTCTGCATCCCACATGCCACTCAGCCTGGTAAGCACCGAGTTGATGCGTCCATACGGGATTGGTCCGAGGATGACGAAGGTGACCAAGTTCACCTTTCTGATCACGAGTAGCGCGCTCTGATTTCCTTTTCTGTTTCTGAATCCCTTTTCTCTTCTCTGCAGAGGATCCAGAGCATGAGGAGGACGAGGAGCCCATTGATGTCCAGCCTCTGTCTGTGGCTGCTCCCACAACCCGAAAGAGGGCGGGCAGTGGTGCCCAAGAACCTGCTGCTAAGAAGACGAAGAAGACAGGGGCAAGAAGGTCACCACCAACAGAAGGCAACCCCCCTCCCGCAAAGGGTAAGTTGTTCCATCCGAACACCAACTCGCTACTGCTCCTCGTTGTTCTGCCCTAAGTCTCTTTTCCTGACTTGCTTCCTTCTTCTAGCGATCCTCTGGATGCTGATGCTGCCGCGGCCCCCACTCGTACCAAGAGGAAACCCATCATGGACCTCGAGAAGCTCGTCGAGCTCTCCGAGGATGAAGACGAGCCAGCACCGCGGGCTAGGACGCGTGCGCCCTCTCCGGTGAAGCTGGAAGAAGAAGACACCGGCGCCGAGAACACGGGCGCTGGTGACCAAGATGACCAGAACTTGGAGCAGCAGACCTACGCGTACCAGAGTGCGCAGGATGCTGCTCACAACGAGACGCCTCCCTCTCCCCCAGCTACCTCAGCTGGGGAGAATGTTGATCAAGAAGCCGAGAACCAAGACCGTGCCGCCCTTGGGCGGCCGGATGACAACACCGAGCAGCAGGAAGAACAAGCTGCAGCTCAAGAAGACCCCGTGGCCAGGCCGCGGGTAGAAGAACTTGTTCACACCAGACCTGATGCCGATGCCGAGCGGCGGGTTGAGAAGACCGTGGTGGAGCCCGTGCTCCAGAGCCAAGCGCAGCCAGAAGCTGCGCAGGGTAGCCGGCCCCTTGTGCCGCCTACCCAGCAGGCTACTCCACCAACTGCACCAAGCCCTCCACCAAAACAGAGCACAACCAAGACTGCTTCTCAGTTTATGCCTCCACCCACTTCACACCAAGCGCCTCCGTCCGCTTCTCGGGCGGACGCTGCTCTCAAGAAGGCCGCCAAGCCTGAAGCTACAGCAGTTCGAAAGAACCCACCGCGCAAGGTTGCGCAGTACGGGGACCTGATGCCGCCACCCAAGGGACCCAAGAGCACGCAACTCACCATTAGCGCTGCTGCTGGATCTGCTGGCCCAGGTGAAGGGTCGAGTGCTGGAGGTGCTGCCCGCGTACAAGGCAGGTGGCCATCATACCTGATGGAGGTGTCCCAGCAGCACAGCATCTCCCTGGCCAAAGGCGAGAAGCGACTTTCCGCCCTGAAGGAAGGCCAGGCCAAGGCTATGGCTGCCCAGTCCAAGGCCAAGAAACCTATTGATTTCCACTCACGGGAAGCCGGTGAGGACGACATCCAGTCAGAAGGGCTAACTGCGGTCCTGGACCGGGTAGGCTTCGTGGACAAGGTCTGGGAGAGCGATGCTCACGGCATCGAGAAGTGGAACGGCAACACCTTGGGCGTTGTTGACCACTATCGCGTCGACTGGAACAAGGCCGGCATCGGCTCTGTTCCAATGACCATCGCCTCCGACACATGCACGCTAGCCGGGAAGCTGTTCTGCCTCCGCAAAGCCGCCGAGGACGTGGAGCAAACATATGTCGTAAGTTTTTCTTGCTTTCCTTGCTTTTTCTTGCTTTTCCAAGTTGCAGTTTTTCTTTTCTTCTTCTCTTCTTTTCCTCTTAGTTATTCCCCAGTCCCCGAGATTCGGGCCGAGTAGACGGGTACTCAACCGAGTTGCCGTCTTCTCGGGTCAAATCTTCAAAAAACTTCTAACTCTTTTTCTTCTCTTCCACAGAATAGCCTCCTGAAGAGGACCAATATATTCCGCCGGCTGCTCTAGAACCACAACGTGGCCAAGAACCGCATCGCGGCTCTTGAAGCCGAGCGCAAAGATAATGCAGCAATGGAGCAGGCGGCACTGGACCGCGCTCTCCAACTTCCTGAGATAGAGAGTAAGCTTTCAGCTATTTGGTTTGTGCGTTTTGTGTTTACGCCCGCGTTTGCTTTTTGCTCTAACTCTGTTTACTCTGCAGGCAAATTCAAAGAAATGAAGGAGCAGCATGAACACTGCCATGTCTTCTCTTCCTCTGCCGAAAGCAAAATCAAGCAACTGGAAGGTGAGTTGTCAGCTACTCTGCCATTGCATCTTCCTTTACTTGGTTACTCTGCTAACCCTGCTGTTCTCTTTGCAGAAGAATAAAAGAAATTCCGGGAGGAGCATCTCAACTGCTTGATGCCTGCTGAGGTGCAGCAGCAGCTGGCCACCCGAGACGCGGATCTCCAGAAGGAACGCGACGCCGAGCGCGCCGAGTTCGAGCAGATGCAGGTCCAACTCAAGACTGCCCTCCAGGATGCCTTGGATCAAGCTGCCGCGAAGGAGGAGATCAAGACAGCAGCCAAGGCCAAGGAGAAGGCGCTTGAGATGGAGATCTCGGTGCTGAAGGACCACAACGCGCAACTCATGCTCCAGCTCGCCAACGCACGCCAGATTGAGGACCGGCATATTGCTGACGAGGAGGATTCGAAGATCAAGCTGGACGCGCTGCTGGTGGATCTTAGAAGTAAGTTTCCTCTTCCCGGAACTTAGCTGTTTCTTCTTCTCCACTACTTGGCTTGCTTTTCCTCTCATTCTTTTCTTCCTGGTTTCATCTCTTCTCTGCCTCCATTTCTAACTTTTATTGGTTTCTCTCTAGATATCTTCCCTGATCTTCGCGCCGCTAGCACGCCTGCTCTGGCTAAGGCCCAAGAACTCCGAGCTGCATCCGGGCTGCCCATCAACACCAAATCCAGCGTCAATGACAACCTTCTAAACATCAAGTCGCAACTTCGCCAACTCAAAGGCTTGGGCACCACCATGGTGTCCACTGCCTACAAGCTTCATGACCTGTTCTGGCCGGATCAAACTGCGCCGAACAACTTCAGCGCGCTCGCCGAGAAGCTGGACGGCGTGAAGGCCGAGTTGAAAAAGTGGCGCGCTTCCGCAGCTCGGGCAGGAGCGGACCAGCTACTTCACTTTATCTGCAGCTGGTATGAGAACCTCAACCTCGACCGGATCCTTGATATGCGCCAAGACTCCAAGTGGGCCAAGGATCCCGATTGCATTGCTCGCCGGAAGGCAGTAGCCTACGAGGTAGCCTCCTACGCGGACACCGCCACCTACATCGACGGCCTCCCCGAGCCCGATACTAAAGCTGAGGAAGAGGACGACGATGAAGATGAGGACACCGAGTCAGATAACCTGAGCATGTTCTAAGAGGATGCCGCCAAGGGAGGAGCCGGGAAGGGGAAGGCTAAGGTTGATGCCGAAACCGAGAAGCCGGAAGCCAGCGCCGAGGAGACCACCATCACCACTGAGATGGTGATCCAGCAAGCGGCCCCCGAGCTAGGCGCAACCAGCAGCTTCCCGATGCCCAGCTTCCAGTCTGTTGCATCGACCTCGGCCACGGATCCCATCTCCGTCGCCACGGCAACCTCAGAGTGTCGCACCCGGACTTCTAGAGGATACTCACCGTACGAACTGAACAGTATTTTGATTGGATTACGGGGCTTGACGGCTCCCGCGTCCCCTTACGGGTAGGCCAGCACTTATGTGCGACAACCAACCGTTACCGTTCACCGTCGATGTAAACTATCCCGTAGAAATCAGGACACTACCATTGACGTACTTCATACCATACACACATGGTACGTCAACGGCTTTGAACAAAAGGATAACACAACATGCCTCTAAGACACAAAAGATCGAAATAAGTTGCAAATGGCCCTCACTAGGGCAGAGAATAGCAAATACAATCATCCAGAGGACACATGTCCCAACATAATATCATTACAACTCAGCGGAAGCATTCAAAGGGGGGTCTGAGTACAGACAAATCCAAATAGGCTTAAGAAGCCGGGAAAATAAAGAAGACGAAGCCCATCCACGTAGGTCCTGGATCCAGCCCTGGTCCAGCTATCTACTCATCTGCAGTCTCGTCAAACTCCACGAAGTAGCCATCCTGGTGGTCATCGTAGCCGTAGTCGTAGTCTGCGTAAACCACAGCCCCAAAGGGGTCAGTACAACAACGTACTGGCAAGCAAGACTCACAGTTCACCAAAGTGTAGACCGTCAACACCAAGCACAGATGCCTTGGGATCAACGGAAGAAAATGGGTATGGAAGATGCTGCAACTGGCTGCACTAACCATCTACAGAACATACTACAACTTCTGGTGTAACAGAAAGAGATAAGATAGCGTATCGTAACCAACTATAGCTAACCACCAATCAAACCCATCCTGGACCTCGCCCTTATCCAAAGAAGCAATCCGAGGATAACTCACACAGTTGGATTAATGATGGATCAAGTTGTTGTGTCAATAAGCCTATTACTAGTCAAGTTATCATTAGTTAGGTGTAAATTGTTCTGAGTACTTGTTAGCCAGTACTTTCACCAAGTCAACCATAACCGCGGAAAACACGGCTTCTCGAGAAGATTTATCCCTGCAGGGGTGCACCAATTTGGCCGTACACGTAAGAATAACCCGCCAGATGGGAAGGCCTTTCCCACCAAGCGGGGCACTCAACACAACTCAACTCTTCTTCGCATCAAGCCCAAAGCACCACTGTGCGTGCGCGGCTAATCGAGCCCCCCGAAGAAAAGGAGGACCCTCATAGCACTGGAAGACCACCCCGCCCTAAATGCCGACTACAAAAGTTCCACCCTGGCCTCGGGTTCGTACCTGCATATGCGTGCATCAAATGGAAAGCCCGAACTAAGTGTGGTGATTTGGACGAGATGCGGATCGAGTCAAATTGAGGGGGGCGCCCATACACGCTTCCCACATGCGGATAGTGCGCTCATCATGGATCAGTAGACAAGACCCTTTTCCTATTAGGGTCGACACTAGCAGGCCTCAAAACCACGTCGGGCCTCCTGCCGGTGCCTTATCAGCAAATTATTATTACCTCAAATTAACAAATTGTTGTTTAACATCGAGCCCCAGAATATAACAGAATATAATAACAGAAAGTATCTGATAACAGACTCGAGCAGAAACAACCCTAAGCATGCTAGTAAGACACGGGCCCAAGCAACGGGGTTTTAGGACTGGAGGTGTGGCAATATCAGGGTTTAGGGTATCATGTGGTAGGTTCGTAACAGAAGCAACGATACATAGGGCTAGCAAATATAGACAACGGAAAGTATCGGTAACCAATGTTGAAAGGAACACAATGGTTCATGTGAGTGATAACTTGCCTGCAAACCCAGTAGCCGGGTACTGAGCTAGATCCTCAAAAGGGGTGTCGTAAAGGTCGTCGGTATCAACGTCGTCGTCTATCCGAGAAGAAGCAAACAAACAAGGCAGAAATATAAACAATCATTATCATGGCATAGTGCACAATCAATATGATGCATGACAAGTTAATATATGCATCAAAATAAACTAATTGATATGATAACACAATTTAAATGGACACATATGCAATGTTGAGTTGCATATGAAAGGCCCATGGATTTTGGTTAGATTATTTGTTTTCCAACTAATCAACAGGTGCTAGTGGTTTAGTATGATGCATGCAAAAGGAAAACAGCAAAATAACAACATTAGAACCAATTTAAAATAGGGTGTAGCAATTTAGAATTTTATTATTAACTTAGGGAATTTTTGGGTGCCTTAAAGGTGACACACAAGTATTTGTTGTTTTCAACCATTTAAATTGTTCAAAACAAATAACAAAGTTTATATTTGAAAAGAACATCAAATTTTAGTTGGATTACATGTTTCAAATATTGAAATAGGAGTTAGGATTATTTAATTATGAATTAAACAATATTAAACAAGTTTTAAATGAATTTAAAACAAGTTTGAATTTAATTGAATTTTTATTTGTTCAAAACATAATTCCAAACTCATATTTGGAAAGTTCATACCTTGGTGGTTTGAAAACATATTTTGCATGTTCAAAAATATTTTATATTGACCAAGTTAGGATTTTTATCAAATTTAAATGAATTAAACAAGTATTAAATTATTTAGGCAATTTAAATTATTCAAACAATGAAACAAATTTTATATTTGAATAGGATATTCAAAATGGTATGAAAAACATATTTTATTTGCCTTATTTGGAATTAGTATGAATTATTGCAAATTACATTTGAATTATTCAAATTTGAATTTTAAATGCATTTTGAAAAATCAAAACAGTACACCAATAGATTATTTGGAAAGGTTATGAAATTTGGAACAGAAAACATATAAAACTTTTATTTATTGGAATTACAGAATAAAAGTTATTAAAGTTTGAAGTTTTAGGTTTAAATCTGTTATTTAAATTGATTTTGGAATAAACAGAAACTCGCAGAAACTTTTGTTACCACGCGGCCCTCTACCCCTAGCCACTGTCCAGTGGACCCGTGGCCAGTGTGGCGCGCGCGCGGGCACGCGTGGCAGAGAGAGCCGCTGACTGGTGGGCCTCCTTCGCGGGAAGCAAAATGCCACCAAAAAAAGGTTGGCGCTGCGGGCTCGAACCCGAAACCGGCCGCGAGTTTCAGAGGAGCGCAACCACTGCGCTAGTGTTCAGTCAGTTGACATGGTAACAGGCGCGAACAGGTTAAGGTGTCCCCCCTGTTATCTGAAACTCGCGCGCGCGCGCTGACTGAAACTACTGTCAGCAGCTGTTCGTTGCTCGCCGGCGGGGAGAACACCGTGGACGTGCTCGCTGCGGTGGGTGTTGGATGCAGAGGTGTGCGCGGTTGCCGGGGAGTAACAGAGAGGGAAAGGAGGGAGGATGGTGGATGCTCACCACCGTGTCGTCGTAGCAGAGGGCGGTGACGACAGAGTGACGGAGGCGACGGCGGCGGTGTCGTGGACGGCGGGGAAGATGTGGTCGATCTCCGGTGGCGCTCCCGTGTCCAAAACGTAGAGGGAGAAGAGGGCTTCTGGTTCCAGGGGGTAGGTGGCTAGGTAGAGTTGGGAGGTGGCGGCGCCATCGAGATGTTCAGAGGTTGGACTCCGGCGAGGGTGACAGTGGAGGGGGGAACTCGACGGGAAGTGGCAATGGACGGCGGCGGAGAGGGGAATAGGAACCTAGGGGGTCTAGAGTTTGTCGGCGCGGCCCTAGGGCTGTTTTATAGCCCCCGGGAGTGCCTCCTGGCCGTCGGGTGGCCGCCGTGCTGCCGTGGAGGCCTCCGATGGGCGCCGTACAGCTTGAAGACGAGGATTAGATCAGAAAAAAAAGTGAAACGGTACGTGACTTAAGTGTTGGGCTGGGCTTGCGCTGCGCGTGGGATAAGTGAGGTAACGGGCTGGGCGCAGCCCGTTTCTCCTTGGCGCCAAAAATTGAAATTTTATTTTTCTTTCTCCCTGTTTTTTTTTTGCTGAAAAGGAATTGGGAAGAAAAGATGGGGTTTTGAGTAGTGAAAAATTTGAGAAAAATTGGGGAAGCTCCTTAGGTCAATTACTAACAGTTGGTAACTTTTATTTTCAAAAGTTTAACTGTTTGATTGCTTTTTAAAATTTAAACCAAATTTGGGTGAAATTATTAATATTAATAATCATTATTAAAACCAATATTGAACATAGGGTAACCCCTAAGGTAAATAAGCAAATTGAGTTGATTTGTTTTGGTAACAACATAATTTCAAAAATGGTTCTGTTTTGGGTTCTTGGATTTGAATTTTAAATGTGTTTGGAACATAAATAATTGATTTAAAACCATCATTTCCACAAGTGATCACTAAGGAAAAACATGAAACAAATTGGCTGTTTTTAGTTGTGATTTTTATTCAAAATGTTGTAACAGAGCAAGTATGAAACCATTGTTTGAATAAGGTTTAAATTTGAGTTGTGAAAACAGTGGAAAACAAATGCAATAATTAAGAAACAAATGCAAACAACATGGAATCAATATGATGACATGATGCAATACTTTAATAAACATGCAACAAACATTCTAAGGGGATGATTTTCATACTTGGGATGTTACAAAACGCCCCCCCTTGAAGGAATCGCGCCCCGAGATTCCTACTGAGAAATGAACAGGTCCGGATACTTCTTGCGAAGATCCTCTTTAGTCTCCCACGTTGCCTCTTTATCGGAATGATGCGACCACTGCACTTTCAAGAACTTGGTGCTCTTGTTGCGAGTCTTACGCTCGGTCTCATCGAGAATACGAATAGGGTGCTCCTCATAAGATAGATCATCTTGCAGTTCAATGGAATCATGATCAACTGCACGATCTGGATCTTTGAAACACTTCTTGAGCTGTGACACGTGGAACACATCGTGCACTTTGGATAGTTTTTCTGGAAGTTCGAGATGATAAGCATTTTCTGCACGCCTTGAGAGGATGTTTAAAGGACCAATGTATCTTGGTGCCAGCTTTCCTTTCACACCGAAACGATGGGTGCCTCTGAGGGGAGTTACACGAAGATATGCCTTGTCACCAGGTGCATAGACCATGTCCCGGTGCTTGCTGTCATAGTAACTCTTCTGACGAGACTGAGCAATCTTGAGATTGTCTCGAATGATACGAACTTTCTCCTCGGCTTCCTTAACAATGTTCACCAGCTCCAGACCAATTGATTGGACTCCTGCATCTGCGGCCATAGAGTGCTTCAAATGGTGCCATGCCTAGGCCTGCCTGGTAGCTGTTGTTGTAGGAGAATTCAGCATATGGAAGGCAATCCTCCCATTTCATGCCAAAAGAGAGACCACATGCTCTGAGCATATCCTCGAGAATCTGATTGACTCTTTCGACTTGCCCCTGAGACTGAGGGTGATAAGCTGTGCTGAACAGAAGTTTAGTGCCCAATGCTTCTTGAAAACTCTTCCAGAAATGAGAAGTGAAGATACTTCCACGGTCTGAGCTTATTTCCAATGGAACACCATGAAGAGGAACAATCTTTGTTGTGTAGAGATCTGCTAACTGGCTAGCTGAGATAGTTTCCTTGACAGCAAAGAAGTGAGCTACTTTAGTGAGACGATCAATAACAACGAAGATTGCATCGTTGCCCTTCTTGGACTTTGGAAACCCAGTAACGAAGTCCATTTCAATCATGTCCCACTTCCACTCAGGAATTTTCAGAGGTTGGAGTAGACCGGCTGTTTTCTGATGGACTGCCTTAACACGTTGACAAACGTCGCATTCAGAAACGTATTGAGCAATTTCACGTTTCATGCCAGGCCACCAATACAGAGTCTTGAGATCCTGGTACATCTTTGTACTTCCAGGGTGAATGGATAGAGGAGTTTCATGAGCCTCCTTGAGAATGATATCTTTGAGACTTTGAACTTGAGGAACTGCAATGCGTCCTTCAAAGAACACAGTTCCTTTATCATCAACTGAGAAGGACTTGAATTTCTCCTTGCCTTCCTTGATGTGCTCAACCATCTTCTTGATTTCAGTATCACGAAGTTGTTCAGAACGAATCTTGTCCTCGAGAGTTGGACTGGCTGTCAAGCTAGCAAGGTAGCCTTCAGGGACAAGACCAAGGTTTAGCTTCTGGAATTCTTCATGAAGTGGAGGTTGGCTTTCCATGATCATGAGATTATTGCAATAGGACTTGCGACTGAGAGCATCGGCCATAACATTAGCCTTGCCTGGAGTGTAAGAAATGGTGAGATCAAAGTCTTTAATCTTTTCAATCCATCTCCTTTGCCTGAGGTTTAGATCTGGTTGAGTGAAGATGTATTTCAGACTCTTATGATCGGAAAAGATTTCAGTTTTGTTACCCAACAAGTATTGCCTCCATTTCTTGAGGGCAAACACAACTGCTGCAAGTTCAAGATCATTAGTGGGATAGTTTTGCTCATGTGGGTTCAACTGACGTGAAGCATAAGCCACAACTTGACGTTCTTGCATAAGAACTGCACCTAGACCTTGGAGAGATGCATCGCAGAATATCTGGAAAGGTTTGGTAGTATCTGGGCCAACCAGAACTGGGGTGGAAGTGAGTTTAGTCTTGAGGAGATTGAAACTCTCATCACACTGTGGAGTCCAAACGAACTTTTTGTCCTTCTTTGTGAGATCCGTGAGAGGTTTGGCAATCTTGGAAAAGTTTTGGACGAAACGACGGCAATAGCTAGCCAAGCCAAGAAAGCTTCTAACTTGCTTCACCGTCTTAGGGGGTTTCCAATCAACAATTGCCTTAACCTTTTCCGGGTCAATGGCTATGCCTTTGGCAGAGATGACATGACCAAGATATGCAACTTCTGGAATCCAGAACTCACATTTGGAGAACTTGGCATACAGACGATGCTCGCGAAGTTTCATGAGAGTGAGACGAAGATGTTCTGCATGCTCTTCCTCGGATTTTGAGTAGACTAGAATATCATCGAGATATACCACAACGAACTTGTCGAGGTATTCGTGGAAGACAGAATTCATGAGTCTTGAGAAGGTTGCCGGTGCATTGGTGAGACCAAAGGACATGACGGTGTATTCATATAGACCGTAACGAGTGGTGAAAGCTGTTTTTGGAATATCTTCCTTTCTGATCTTTATTTGATGGTAACCCATCCTCAAGTCCAACTTTGAGAATATTGAAGCTCCAGCAAGTTGATCAAAAAGATCATCGATACGAGGAATTGGGTACTTGTTCTTGATGGTTTTCTCGTTGAGAGGACGATAGTCAACCACGAGTCTTTTTGTTTGATCCTTCTTGGCAACAAACAGAGTTGGGCAACCCCAAGCGGAGGAACTAGGCTGTATGTAACCTTTCTCCATGTACATATCGATTTGCTCCTTCAACAATTTCAGTTCAGGAGGAGCTATCTTGTATGGATGCTTAGAGATTGGAGCAGTACCTGGTTCAAGCTCGATCACGAACTCAACTGCTCTGTCCGGAGGCATCCCTGGCAACTCTTCTGGAAAGACGTCAGGGAATTCACAAACCACCGGAACATTTTCAAGCAGAGGTAGAGGTTTAGCATCCAAGGTGTACAGCTGAACAGAACTTGATTCACTTGGAGAATAGACTATCTGGCCGGAAGGGTGGAACAGAGTTATTGACTTCTTAGCACAATCAATCGTAGCTTTATTGGCCTTCAACCAATCCATGCCAAGGATGACATCAATGTCAGAATTGCCAAGCAGAATGAGGGAAGCAAGGAATATGTGACCTCCAATCAAGATCTGATTCTCGTGACTGAGCTTGGAAGTTTGCATAGTTGCTCTAGGGGAGTTTACTACTAGCGGGGAACCCAAACCAACAAAAGGTAGTTTAACTGCTGTCGCAAAGATCTTTGACACGAACGAATGCGATGCTCCGGTATCAAACAACACTTTAGCTGGGTTAGAGTTTACGGGGAATGTACCGAGAACGACGTCAGCAGCTTCCTCAGCTTTGTCGGCCTTGATATGATTCACCCTCGCGGTCCTCCCGACAGGCCTGTTGTTGGAGTTGAAGGCTTTAGCCGGGGGAGCACGAACCATTGCCTGGTTGGTGTTGGGGCGAGGAGGTGGTGGAGGTAGCTGCCTCTGAGTGCACTTATCAGCGTAGTGCCCAGTCTCCTTGCACTTGAAGCAAGTGACGACACGAGGAGGAGCTGGCCTTGGCTGCCCCATTGGAAACCTCTGACCCTGCATCTGAGATGGGTTGGGTGGGCGGGGACCAAAGCCTGGAGAAGCTTGGGCATTTGGAGCCCTAGTGACAGCACTGTTTGGCACCCAGATGCGGCGCTTCTGCGGAGGGGTGGTCATGTTGGAGGAGGAACCACCCTCACGCGAGTGCTTGCGCGACTCTTCGAACGCCTTGCGCCCATTCTCCTCATTGAGCGCGGTGTTCACGAGCTCCACGAAGTCCTTGCACTTGATGTTGGTGAGAGCGTACTTCAGTTCCGGGTTAAAACCTCGGCGGAACCTTGCCATCTTCTTGGCTTCAGTGGACACCTCGTCACCAGCGTATCGAGCGAGACGATTGAACTCGTTCTGGTAGCCGAGGACGTCCATCTTGCCCTGTTTGAGAGAGCAGAATTCCTCACACATCCTTTCCATGAGACCATCTGGGATGTGGTGCTTCAGAAAGGCATCCTTGAAACAACCCCAGGTGATAGGATAGCCAGCTCTCATGGTCTGGTAGTTCTCCCACCAGGTAGCTGCCTGACCCTTCAGTAGGTAGGTGGCATACTTGACCTTATCTTCCTCAGCAACATGAGCAATCTCCAGAGCCCTGTTCATCTCTCTGATCCAGTCATCAGCATCCAGAGGCTCACGTGTTGCCACGAAAGCTCTCGGTCCCATGCTCAGAAACTCCTTGATGCTGACTCGCGGAGCATTCTGGTTGTTGTGCTGGTTAGCCTAGATCTGGGCCATCTGAGCCACGACCTGAGTCATCTGAGTCAACAGCTCCGTGAGCAGAGGTGGTTCAGGCGGGGAGTTCCTAGTTGGAGGCATCCTGAACAGAAATGCATTTTAGCACAACAACAGAAAAGGATAGACTTGGTAACCTAAAGATAGATTATTCCGACGCATGAATAGATAACCAACAGGTACATCATCACATGTTCCAATACATCAGAATATCCAGCACACCAATACATGGTTCGAAATACAAAGGATAACTAAACATAGCTAGGAATGGATACATCGGTACTCCCATGCTCATCACGCAGGACGGCGGTGAGTAGTACGACGAGAGATACGGTGCGGAGGAATCCCCCGGAAGTAGGTATGACGACGATCCACGTAGAGCGGGACTGCTCTGAGAGGGACTCTCGGTGTGGTGAAGTAGAAAGCATCGTCTCCCTGTGCTCCAAAGCGGGGAATCCCGGTGTAACCTGGACCAAGGTCGAGAAGTGGACCTCTGATCGGCTCGTAACCTCCAGCATCTGGCAACGGAAGACCAGCTGGCTGAGTGAAACGTGCAAAGCGCTCGTCTCGAACGAAGTCTGTGGTGTACGTCGCCAGACGAGTGAGAGCAAGGTGGAGCTGCTCCTTGACTGAGGCTAACTCCTGAGAAAGTGTGGAAGCAACTGCGTCACTGTGCCTCACGAACTGAGCAGTGGTGTGCAGCCTGGAGCTATCAGACTCGTAGGTATCCAGGTTGCCGTGGAGAGTGAAGTGAACTCCCGCCGACGTGATGTAACCACGGGGGATGTGGCGATAGATAGAATCGTCAAACCCCCAGTAGTCAGCACGGAGGACGGTGAGACTCACGTAAGCTGCCTGCTGCACGGCCATATCCACTGTGGAACCTACTGCCTCGTAGCGGTGGACAACGCTCCTGCCATCATCTGACAGAATGTAGACGATAGCCCGGTAGTAGGTCTGGTCAAACTCTCGCTGCTGCTCGTAGACCTGGTACTCTGGTGCCCAATGGAACCCCAGATAAGTCACCATGTCTCTCAGCATCTCCGGATAACCGGCGGTGCTCTCACAGCGAGTCATCCGAACCACCTGCGGGAAGAACCTGAGATCCATCTGCAGATGATTTGGGAGGTTTTGATTAGACTCCGGTAGAAGAAATGAAGTGGAAAACAACAGCAAGGTTTCAACGGACGAAAGGTTCTTTAGGAGAACAGGATATCGAAGCAACATCGGGAAAACGAGACCAAAAGTCCTGAGGTACTAAGGAGAACCCAAAACACGTGAAATCCTAACTTGAAAGTTTAGGTGCGAACAGAAAACAACGTTGCACTTCCTTACCAGAAAAGGGTGGGTGGGTGGGGAAAGAAGAAAAAATGGCAGAATTCCTACTCTCACGTTTCATTTTTCCTATATAGCTACAAAATAGTTTCTAGACTCAACTGCGACCAGTAAAAAGGGATCCTACAGGCAGACAGGCTCTGATACCATTTGTCGCACCTGGACTTCTAGAGGATACTCACCGTACGAACTGAACAGTATTTTGATTGGATTACGGGGCTTGACGGCTCCCGCGTCCCCTTACGGGTAGGCCAGCACTTATGTGCGACAACCAACCGTTACTGTTCACCGTCGATGTAAACTATCCCGTAGAAATCAGGACACTACCATTGACGTACTTCATACCATACACACATGGTACGTCAACGGCTTTGAACAAAAGGATAACACAACATGCCTCTAAGACACAAAAGATCGAAATAAGTTGCAAATGGCCCTCACTAGGGCAGAGAATAGCAAATACAATCATCCAGAGGACACATGTCCCAACATAATATCATTACAACTCAGCGGAAGCATTCAAAGGGGGGTCTGAGTACAGACAAATCCAAATAGGCTTAAGAAGCCGGGAAAATAAAGAAGACGAAGCCCATCCACGTAGGTCCTGGATCCAGCCCTGGTCCAGCTATCTACTCGTCTGCAGTCTCGTCAAACTCCACGAAGTAGCCATCCTGGTGGTCATCGTAGCCGTAGTCGTAGTCTGCGTAAACCACAGCCCCAAAGGGGTCAGTACAACAACGTACTGGCAAGCAAGACTCACAGTTCACCAAAGTGTAGCCCGTCAACACCAAGCACAGATGCCTTGGGATCAACGGAAGAAAATGGGTATGGAAGATGCTGCAACTGGCTGCACTAACCATCTACAGAACATACTACAACTTCTGGTGTAACAGAAAGAGATAAGATAGCGTATCGTAACCAACTATAGCTAACCACCAATCAAACCCATCCTGGACCTCGCCCCTTATCCAAAGAAGCAATCCGAGGATAACTCACACAGTTGGATTAATGATGGATCAAGTTGTTGTGTCAATAAGCCTATTACTAGTCAAGTTATCATTAGTTAGGTGTAAATTGTTCTGAGTACTTGTTAGCCAGTACTTTCACCAAGTCAACCATAACCGCGGAAAACACGGCTTCTCGAGAAGATTTATCCCTGCAGGGGTGCACCAATTTGGCCGTACACGTAAGAATAACCCGCCAGATGGGAAGGCCTTTCCCACCAAGCGGGGCACTCAACACAACTCAACTCTTCTTCGCATCAAGCCCAAAGCACCACGTGCTGTGCGTGCGCGGCTAATCGAGCCCCCCGAAGAAAAGGAGGACCCTCATAGCACTGGAAGACCACGCCGCCCTAAATGCCGACTACAAAAGTTCCACCCTGGCCTCGGGTTCGTACCTGCATATGCGTGCATCAAATGGAAAGCCCGAACTAAGTGTGGTGATTTGGACGAGATGCGGATCGAGTCAAATTGAGGGGGGCGCCCATACACGCTTCCCACATGCGGATAGTGCGCTCATCATGGATCAGTAGACAAGACCCTTTTCCTATTAGGGTCGACACTAGCAGGCCTCAAAACCACGTCGGGCCTCCTGCCGGTGCCTTATCAGCAAATTATTATTACCTCAAATTAACAAATTGTTGTTTAACATCGAGCCCCAGAATATAACAGAATATAATAACAGAAAGTATCTGATAACAGACTCGATCAGAAACAACCCTAAGCATGCTAGTAAGACACGGGCCCAAGCAACGGGGTTTTAGGACTGGAGGTGTGGCAATATCAGGGTTTAGGGTATCATGTGGTAGGTTCGTAACAGAAGCAACGATACATAGGGCTAGCAAATATAGACAACGGAAAGTATCGGTAACCAATGTTGAAAGGAACACAATGGTTCATGTGAGTGATAACTTGCCTGCAAACCCAGTAGCCGGGTACTGAGCTAGATCCTCAGAAGGGGTGTCGTAAAGGTCGTCGGTATCAACGTCGTCGTCTATCCGAGAAGAAGCAAACAAACAAGGCAGAAATATAAACAATCATTATCATGGCATAGTGCACAATCAAATATGATGCATGACAAGTTAATAGATGCATCAAAATAAACTAATTGATATGATAACACAATTTAAATGGACACATATGCAATGTTGAGTTGCATATGAAAGGCCCATGGATTTTGGTTAGATTATTTGTTTTCCAACTAATCAACAGGTGCTAGTGGTTTAGTATGATGCATGCAAAAGGAAAACAGCAAAATAACAACATTAGAACCAATTTAAAATAGGGTGTAGCAATTTAGAATTTTATTATTAACTTAGGGAATTTTTGGGTGCCTTAAAGGTGACACACAAGTATTTGTTGTTTTCAACCATTTAAATTGTTCAAAACAAATAACAAAGTTTATATTTGAAAAGAACATCAAATTTTAGTTGGATTACATGTTTCAAATATTGAAATAGGAGTTAGGATTATTTAATTATGAATTAAACAATATTAAACAAGTTTTAAATGAATTTAAAACAAGTTTGAATTTAATTGAATTTTTATTTGTTCAAAACATAATTCCAAACTCATATTTGAAAAGTTCATACCTTGGTGGTTTGAAAACATATTTTGCATGTTCAAAAATATTTTATATTGACCAAGTTAGGATTTTTATCAAATTTAAATGAATTAAACAAGTATTAAATTATTTAGGCAATTTAAATTATTCAAACAATGAAACAAATTTTATATTTGAGTAGGATATTCAAAATGGTATGAAAAACATATTTTATTTGCCTTATTTGGAATTAGTATGAATTATTTATGAATTATTGCAAATTACATTTGAATTATTCAAATTTGAATTTTAAATGCATTTTGAAAATTCAAAACAGTACACCAATAGATTATTTGGAAAGGTTATGAAATTTGGAACAGAAAACATATAAAACTTTTATTTATTGGAATTACAGAATAAAAGTTATTAAAGTTTGAAGTTTTAGGTTTAAATCTGTTATTTAAATTGATTTTGGAATAAACAGAAACTCGCAGAAACTTTTGTTACCACGCGGCCCTCTACCCCTAGCCACTGTCCAGTGGACCCGTGGCCAGCGTGGCGCGCGCGCGTGCACGCGTGGCAGAGAGAGCCGCTGACTGGTGGGCCTCCTTCGCGGGAAGCAAAATGCCACCAAAAAAAGGTTGGCGCTGCGGGCTCGAACCCGAGACCGGCCGCGAGTTTCAGAGGAGCGCAACCACTGCGCTAGTGTTCAGTCAGTTGACAGGGTAACAGGCGCGAACAGGTTAAGGTGTCCCCCCTGTTATCTGAAACTCGCGCGCGCGCGCTGACTGAAACTACTGTCAGCAGTTGTTCGTTGCTCGCCGGCGGGGAGAACACCGTGGACGTGCTCGCTGCGGTGGGTGTTGGATGCAGAGGTGTGCGCGGTTGCCGGGGAGTAACAGAGAGGGAAAGGAGGGAGGATGGTGGATGCTCACCACCGTGTCGTCGTAGCAGAGGGCGGTGACGACAGAGTGACGGAGGCGACGGCGGCGGTGTCGTTGACGGCGGGGAAGATGTGGTCGATCTCCGGTGGCGCTCCCGTGTCCAAAACGTAGAGGGAGAAGAGGGCTTCTGGTTCCAGGGGGTAGGTGGCTAGGTAGAGTTGGGAGGTGGCGGCGCCATCGAGATGTTCAGAGGTTGGACTCCGGCGAGGGTGACAGTGGAGGGGGGAACTCGACGGGAAGTGGCAATGGACGGCGGCGGAGAGGGGAATAGGAACCTAGGGGGTCTAGGGTTTGTCGGCGCGGCCCTAGGGCTGTTTTATAGCCCCCGGGAGTGCCTCCTGGCCGTCGGGTGGCCGCCGTGCTGCCGTGGAGGCCTCCGATGGGCGCCGTACAGCTTGAAGACGAGGATTAGATCAGAAAAAAAAAGTGAAACGGTACGTGACTTAAGTGTTGGGCTGGGCTTGCGCTGCGCGTGGGATAAGTGAGGTAACGGGCTGGGCGCAGCCCGTTTCTCCTTGGCGCCAAAAATTGAAATTTTATTTTTCTTTCTCCCTGTTTTTTTTTTGCTGAAAAGGAATTGGGAAGAAAAGATGGGGTTTTGAGTAGTGAAAAATTTGAGAAAAATTGGGGAAGCTCCTTAGGTCAATTACTAACAGTTGGTAACTTTTATTTTCAAAAGTTTAACTGTTTGATTGCTTTTTAAAATTTAAACCAAATTTGGGTGAAATTATTAATATTAATAATCATTATTAAAACCAATATTGAACATAGGGTAACCCCTAAGGTAAATAAGCAAATTGAGTTGATTTGTTTTGGTAACAACATAATTTCAAAAATGGTTCTGTTTTGGGTTCTTGGATTTGAATTTTAAATGTGTTTGGAACATAAATAATTGATTTAAAACCATCATTTCCACAAGTGATCACTAAGGAAAAACATGAAACAAATTGGCTGTTTTTAGTTGTGATTTTTATTCAAAATGTTGTAACAGAGCAAGTATGAAACCATTGTTTGAATAAGGTTTAAATTTGAGTTGTGAAAACAGTGGAAAACAAATGCAACAATTAAGAAACAAATGCAAACAACATGGAATCAATATGATGACATGATGCAATACTTTAATAAACATGCAACAAACATTCTAAGGGGATGATTTTCATACTTGGGATGTTACACAGAGCCAGCCGCCAACGCCAACACTGAAGCGGATGCCGAGAGCGCCAAGGCTGAAGTTGATGACAAAGCTGCGGACAACACTGATGCTGCCAAGGAGTGACTCCTGAAAAAACTTATGCTCTAGAACTTTATCAGATCCGGGATGCCGGGTGCAAATGTATCAAACTATTAAGTCTTTTGTTGCTACTCAATTTTATCTTTAGTTGAAGTTCTTAGCAACTCTGGCTCGATGCCGGGTTGCATTAATATGCAAGTCCCCGAGTTGCATTTTTTATCCGCTCTTCCTTTTTATCTCAGCTCTTACCTGCAACTTGTTGCTTTTTTGGTAGTCGAGTCACAAGATTTCAAAGTTGGAGTTTCAAATACTTAGCCACTTAGAAAAATCATAGTAACGCTGCCCACCACTTAGCCGAAAAGAAAAAAAGGGTAAAAAACACTCTATTCGGTTGCCACACGCTTCCTTTCCTTTGCAATTTTTCATGTGTTCATTGACCCTTTGGCTTGTTCTCTGGCTTGCCATGAAGCCGGGTTGCAGACAGCAGCAGAGTCGCAGAGTGTCCGGTGAGTTTAAACACACTACTTTGCATGCTTTTGAAATTCTAAGTGGTTCAACCGAATAGACAAAGTAAAACAGAGTAAACACAAGGAACAATTTGGACGAGGGCAGTCCCCGAGTTCAATTTCAGATTGCCGAATAGGAGTTTAACTCGGATAAGAAGATACATACATAGTTTGCTCATGAGTGAAAACGTCGGAGTAGAGCTACATTCCAAGGGCGCTTGGATTCCTCTCCAGCCCTATCCGGCCCGTTCTTCTGGGGTGGTTGTGCGTCAATCAGATACTAGTCATCATTGTGCAAGGCCTTGCTCACAATGAAAGGCCCTTCCCACGGAGGGGAAAGCTTGTGCATCCCGGCCGTGCGTTGCACGAGGCTAAGCACCATGTCTCCTTCTCGGAAAACCCATTGGGTTCACTTTCCGGCTATGATAACGCCTCAAGTTTTGCTGGTAAACAGCTGAACGTGACAGAGTTAGCTCTCTTGCTTCTTCTAGCAGGTCAACGTCATTTTCTCAAGCTTCTCTAGCCTCTGCCTCCGTGTAGAGAGTTACACGGGGCGAGTCATGCTCTAGGTCAGTGGGCAACACGGCCTCAGCTCCATAAACCAGGAAGAATGGCGTGTAGCCGGTTGACCGGTTAGGGGTAGTCCTTAGACTCCACAACACCGCTAGCAACTGTTGGGAATATGCCCTAGAGGCAATCATGTATGATGTTATTCCCAATGTATTCATAAAGTTATTAAGTTGTCCTTGTTTTGAACATCTGATATATGTCATTGAATATGTGATTCGATTGTGGAACTATGTATTCATGTTGTTCATACTAGATTGTCCTTGGTCATTTAGGTTGTGCTGGACACACACCCTAGACTAATGTGAGTGTTGGCTGATGACACGGTTACACTTGTCATTGGCATGGTGATGCCATTCCAACGTTCACGGACTTGGCTAAAGAGTTTAGCAAGTCGGACTGACCCACATTGAGATGCAACGATCAAGTCGTCATTTGCATGTCTCAATCAATGTAATCCTTAGACCTGAGGTTGTCGCACAATCCGAGTTGTGGATCACCGACTTAGGTTCTGTTAAACGCTGCTTTGTGACAAGGCAGCTATAAAGGCAGAGTTCGGGTCGAATGAGAAGCAAGCTGCGTGATGTGGATAATCAAGATGGGATTTTGCCCCTCCGAATGGAGAGATATTCTCTGGGCCCTCTCGAGTGATATGATTCAGGAAGCATGGCCATGCGCAACTCAGTTAAGTGTTAACTGTGTCTGTTGACTAAGAGTTAGTCAGATGAATCACATATCACGGATCGAGAAGAGAGTCGAACTATTTAAGGGATGACGATAAATCGCCTATAGTTCGACAAGGTATATCGTGAGGCAAAAGAGACTAAGATGAATATCACATTGAAAGGTATGTCGTCATGACTCAATGGGACTTGGGAGTCGGCACGTTCTGCTAGGAGCCGCTACCGATTGATCGATTGGGAGTTAGACTCCAATTGTGTCCAAGTCGCCATGAGCCTGCAGGGTCGCACACTTAAGAGCGGGAGCAAATGTATTGGTCGGGTTGGACCCGAACCGGAAATTGACTGAGTTTGTGAGTCGGACTCATAGAGGGAATGGGCCACAAGTGTTGTGAAGCCCATTACCATTCGCTATATAAAGAGGGGCGCAGGTTGCCCAGCGGGCACGTTAGTCCACTCCCATGCGTTGGGAACCCTAGCCCCACTCAGTCCAGCCGTCGCACCAGACCTAGCAGTCTGCCGTCGGAGCTCCTCCTCGTACGTGTGGATACCGGCAGAGGTGTTGTACGTTCAGCACTTCGACGTTCGCGGTATTGGATCGGCTGGATCGAATCGTGGACTGCACTGCCCCGGCGCGCTTCATCGATAATCCGCAACCGCGCGTCTAGTGGTAATCATCGTGGCCTTCTACCTCGGCTAGATCTTGGAAGCATCGCGTAGGAAAAGTTTTTGTTTATCTCTACGCGTTCCAACAGCAACTCGTCTAGCCAACACCCAGGTGTTTTCAGCAGCGGCTCAATCAGCCTTGGCTTTATGCCTGACAGCACCATGCCATTTTCTCTCTCAACTTGCCCATTGGAGGCGGGATGCGCAACAGATGCAACATATAGCCGAATATGCTTATCTCTGCAGAACCTCGCGAACATACCCTCAGCAAAGTTTGTGCCATTATCCGTGATAATGTTGTGCGAGTAGCCATATCTCAGGATCACATCCTTCAGGAAACTCACAGCAGTGGCTCCATCACACTTCCGAATAGGCTTCACCTCAATCCATTTTGTGAACTTGTCAACCATGACCAAGTAATGGGAATGATCTTCAACTCGGAAGCTGGCATATGAATCTTACTTGCAAATCTTTGGCAGCCATTGCACTTTCTCACAATATCTCCAGCTTGCTTCAAAGCAGTGAGCCAAAAGAAGCCATGCCGAAAAGCCTTGTTGACCAGAGCCCGAGAAGAGGCGTGATGCCCGCATTCTCCTTGGTGTATCTCCACCAGAATTTCTTCTCCTTCTTCTGGCTCTACACAGCGCTGCAGCACATCTCTGAAGATTGTATAGCCCTTGGATCTTCTCTGGATTTGTCTCGAGGTAACCTCATCACTCGGCAAGGTGTCGTCCTTTAGAAAGGATAATATGGGCAAAGCCCAACTCGGTGTCCCCCGGATGGGAAACACTGGTTCGTCCAGTTCCATTGGACCAGCCACCACTTCTTCTTCTTCTGAGTTGGGGACGAGTCCCCGAGCACTCAGCAAGGACCCCCTCAATGAATGCGACAGTCCCCGAGTTAGGAGGGGCAGTCCCCGGGATGGAGACGGCAGTCCCCGGGTTCTCTTTTGCAACCTCCCAGTCAATCTCCATGGGAACAGCTTCCTCGCCGGGCAGAGAAGGAACGAATATGGATTCCGAGTTGGGGGATGGCTTGATAGATGGCTTTCTCAAATGCTCCAAGGCAATCCCAGCCGGGATATACCGCCGAGAAGACCCCAACTTGGACAGCTCATCAGCTGCCTCATTCTCTGCTTGGTGTATGTGCTTGAACTCGCACCCTTCAAAGAAACCAGTCATGGTTTGCACCAGAAACCGATATGAAGCCATGTTGGCATCCAGAGCATCCCAAGTGCCTGAAACTTGCTGCACAACCATATCCGAGTCGCCATAGCATACGATGTGCTGAATGCCAACCTCCTTGGCTACCTTCAAGCCGTGTACCACGGCCTCGTACTCTGCTACATTGTTGGATGCCTTGAAGTGGATCTGCAGCACATACTTGAGTTGATCTCTCTTGGGTGACGTGAGCACCACGCCAGCACCCAGGCCTTCCTTCACCTTGGAGCCATCAAAATGCATCTTCCAGTAGTTGGCTACCAGAGTAGGAGGCTCATACTGCACCTCAGCCCAATCCACCAGAAAATCTGCCAGGATCTGTGACTTGATGGCTTCTCTTCTCGCATACGCAGGAGCGTACGCGGCCAGCTCAATCGCCCACTTGGCTACTCTGCCACTTGCCTCCTTGTTGCCCATGATGTCCGAGATGGGAGCAGAACTCACCACAGTGATGGGATGCTCTTGGAAATAGTGCTTCAGCTTCTTGGCGCCCAGGTACACGCCGTAAGTCATCTTATGGTAATGTGGGTAGTTCTGCTTGGAGCTGGACAGCACCTCACTGAGATAGTATACTGGCCGCTGCACAGTCTTGCCTTCCTCTCCTCTCTCCACCACAATCACAACACTGACCACTCGGTTAGTCGCAGCAATGTACAGCAACATTGGCTCTTTGGGTAGCGGACTAGCCAAGATGGGAGCGCTACCCAGCATGGCTTTCAGCTCCTTGAATGCCACATCAGCTTGCGGTGTCCAGACGAACTTGTCGCTCTTCTTCATCAATTGATATAGAGGCAAGGCCTTCTCGCCCATTCTGCCCAAGAAGCGGCTCAGAGAAGCCAAGCAACCAGTAAACTTTTGCACATCCTTCAGTGATCTCGGCAAAGACATGCTCTCTATAGCTTTTATCTTTGAAGGATTGGCCTCAATGCCCCGACTGGATACCAAGAAACCGAGTAGCTTGCCAGCCGGGACACCAAAGGTGCATTTAGTCGGATTCAACTTCATCTTGTACTTGCGCAAGTTGGCAAATGTTTCCTCAATGTCACTAAGCAGAGTATGTGTTTTATTCGTTTTGATGACAATGTCATCTACGTACACCTGCACATTTTTGCCAATTTGATCATGCAAGCATTTCTGCATGCATCTCTGATAGGTAGCCCCAGCATTTCGCAACCCAAAGCACATGACACGATAGCAATAAGCCCCGTACGGGGTAATAAAGGCAGTCTTTATTTGATCAGCAGGGTTGAGAGATATCTGATGAAAACCAGAGTATGCATCTATGAAAGACAAAAGCTCACAACCAGCAGTGGAATCGATCACCTGATCTATGCGGGGTAGCGGAAAGGGATCCTTGGGGCAGGCCTTGTTCAGGTCGGTGTAGTCCATGCACATGCGCCATGCGGTATCCGCCTTGGGGTCCTCCTTCTTCTTCTCAACCATAACCGGGTTGGCTAGCCAGTCCGGATGCAAAACCTCCATGATAAAGTTGCTTATCAGCAACTTGGTGATCTGGTCACCAATAGCTTTTCTCCTCTCATCACCAAAGCGGCGCATCGCCTGCTTCACTGGCCTGGCATCATGCCGCACATGTAGCGAGTGCTCAACCAACTCCCTCGGGACACCCGGCGAATCCTCATTTGACCAGGCAAAGACATCCCGATTCTCACGGAGGAAGTGGATGAGCTCGCTTTCCTATTTCTCTCCCAACCCGGCGCCAATGATGGCAACGCGGTCTGGGAACTTAGGATCAACCTGGACCTTCTTCGTCTCCTGGGACGCCTGGAACGTAGTCCCATACTGGGAACTCGGCATGCCAGGCGCACCACCTTGCGCTGCTTGCGCCATAGCCACTACCTCATACATCCTCTTCTTCTCGGCAGCAATGACCATGAATTCCGCCAGCTAGGAACCAGCAAAGGCACACTCCATAGACCTCTTGTAATCACCAGAGATGGTGACCACTCCATTGGGACCAGGGGTCTTCATCTTCAAGTATGCAGCATGGGTTGAAGCCATGAACTTGCTGAGAGCAGGCCTACCGAGTAGGGCATGGTATGGGCTCTGGTGGTCGACCACCTCGAATGCCAAGCTCTCAGTGCGGCAGTTCTCCCTGGTGCCGAATAGGACGTCTATCCAGACGCGGCCGATTGGAGAGCAAGACACCCCCGGCACAATGCCATGGAACGTGGTCCTGCTGGGTAGCAACATGTTCTCGGCCATCCTGAGCTTCTCAAGTGTGTCTCTGTACACAATGTTGATGCTGCTGCCGTTGTCGATCAGGACCTTGCTGAACCTGACATTCTTCTGGGTACCCAAGAAGGTGGGATCCACCACCAAAGCATAGCTACCCGGGTTGGGCATCACCCTAGGATGATCAGCTCTGGACCATGTGATCTCTTGGTTGCACCAGTGCGGGTAGTGGGGCACAGCTGGAATCACATCATTGACCTCCATCGCACGCCTGTGCAGAGACTGCTTGTCGGCGGGCTCGGAGGTGAACATCATGTAGCTCTCGTGGTGCTCCTGGTACTGGTTGCGGTCTCCACCGCCATTGTTGCCGTTGTTGTTGTTGTTGTTGTTTTTGTTGTTGTTGGTGTTGTTCCTGTTGTTGTTGCGGGTGTAGAAGTTGCGGTTGCGGTCGTTGTTGTTGTAGTTGCGGTAGCCGTCGTTGTTGAAGTAGCGGTTGGCTCCTAAAGCCACCTAGTTCACATTCTCTCTTCTCGGGAAGGCTGCAGGTCTGGGAGCAGGTGCCCGAGCTGGCTGCACATTGGCATTCGCAGCTGGCAGAGGAGGAGGAGGGGGCAGGCCCTCATTCTTGATCTGTTCCCACCAGCTGCACTGCCGAGTAGTGTGGTTGGCTGGCCTGGCCGGATGCCGAGTATGGAAGCTGCAAGGCCCATCCCTCATGCTTCCAAAGACAAAGTTTGGAGCTGGATCCGGGTTGCCGCTACCCTGCTGGGGAGCACTGTATGGCTTCTTGATGCCTTGGCCCTGATTCTGGTTTTTCCCATACTAGGCTCCAGCAGTTTTTTGCCTTTGGCTACTCCCAGCAGCCTTAGTCACAACATTCACCTCCTCGGGATCATACCGAGTATCAATCTGGTCACCTCTGCGCTTGTTGCGGAAATCATTGCGCTTGTTGCTGTTGTAGTTCCTTCTCGGCTCAGGAGAGTCCATCAGAGGCTGAGTTGGGTCGCCGAGTGCATACATGTCCGCGATCTTGATGGTCTCAGCAAGAGTACTCGGTATATCGCGCTGCAGCTTCTGCCACAACATGCTGCCATGCCTGCAGCCCTGCACAAACCAAGTAATGGCCTGTGCCTCATTCACACCTTCACAGGTGTTCCTCAAGGTGCTCCACCGAGTAAGATACTCGCGGTCAGTCTCGTCTTCCCGCTGCTTGCAAGCGGACAACTGCTGCGGTCTATTCGGCCTCTTGTAGGTGCTGGTGAAGTTGCTGATGAAGGCCTCCGAGAAGTCTAGCCAGCAATTGATACTGTCCTTGGGCAGGTTGTTGAGCCAAGTCCAAGCTGGACCCTCTAACATCTGCGGAACATACCGCACAGCCCATCTCCGGTTGCCGCCTGCCATGTGCATGGCTGTGACATAGTCACTCAACCAATCCTCTGGCTTGATGCTGCCATTGTAGCACTTGGTCCCCCTGGCCAGCTGGAAGTGGTTCACGGACGACTCGTTCATGATACGAGGGCCAAAGCATTCTGGGCCAGGCGGCCCCTTGTTCTCGAGTTGCGCGGATAGATTAATCCGGTCCAGCTTGAACCTTGCATCATTGGGCTCCAACATGCGGTCACCCAGGCGATCAGCAACATTCCTTGGGTCAGCATAGCGAGCTAGCCCCATCGCTGAGTAGCCATTGTCATACCTGTTCTCATGCACAACAGCGGGTTGCACCACAGGGTTGGCTGCTGGCGCAGCCGCACGCGGCTGTGCTGCAGCTGGCTTCTGCGTCCTCTGCCGAGTAGGCTGAGCAGCAGGACGCCGAGAAGGGCCCTCGTTGCCTCCATCTTGCCTCTTACTGTGAGCTTTATGGGCTTGATAGCCTGCTCCTGCAGAGTTGTGTTTCTGACCGGATTCTCGCGGCACAGCATGCTGTTTTGCGGCGAGAACCGGGTCGTACACCTGCATCTGTCTACTCTTCCCAGAGTGCACACTCTGGTCCCTCTCGCGGTTGGGAAGCGGCGATGACGCCTGGTCATGAGATCCCGCTACACGCGAGTGCACAATCTGAGAAGCACCAGCGTCCGGATTGGCTTTCCGGAACTCCTCATTTTGCCTAGCAGCTTCTAGCACTAACTCATTGAGCCTCTCCTGCTGCCTAGCGCGCGCGTCGCCGGCAAGGTTTGGCAACTCAGCAGCTACATCCTCTGCAGCTCTAAGTGTTTTGGCGGGGGTGCTGTATCTGGGCCTGGTAGTGGTGTTCACGGTGGCAGACTGGCTAGGAGCCTCACCAACTACTTCCATCTCGGCGCCTAAGTTGCGGCGAGTAGCGCCTACTTTGCTATGCTTCCTAACAACAGGAGTAAAGCCGTGGGCCTTGTTGTACTCGTTCTGGTCTAGGCTAAGCTCGAGCCTAACCTTCTCCAGCTCCAGGTGCTCGGCGAGCAGCTCCTGACGCTGCCGGTCGAGCTGTGCCCTCATGGTCAGGAGCTCAAGCTCGGTGGGAGGCGGCATGCCCATACGCACTGCGGATGCCGGTATCGTCGGTGTAGTGGAAAGAGGGATGTTGGAGTCCTTCTCGTAGGGCTTGTGGACCCTCTGGCCAGCACTCGGGCCAGCAGGTTCCTCGATGACCTCTGCGGCAGCAGCCGCGCCCTTCCCGGCATCGATAGCCGGGCCGGTCATCATCACCTCCACGCTGTCCGCAGAGCAGCCAGTCGGCATTCCGCGGGCAGCGAGCACAGCAGGAGGATCCTCCGCGACCAGCACCTCCTCTGGGAACTCGCGAACGACGGCGGTGGCGACGTAGACGAGGTGCGAGCCGAAGGAGAGCACCGAGCCGCCTGCCGGCATGGGCATCCCGCCGAAATCTCCGGCGTTGTCGGTGACGAAGTCGAAGGAGCTGAATCTGTGGACAAGGCCACAGACCACGCGCTCCCCAGTAGCAGAAATGAGTCCCGTCCGAACATGGACTCCAGCCAGCGCCTCTGTCTGCCCCACGGTGGGCGCCAACTGTCGTGGTGGTATCACGGCAGATGCCATGGGATGGCTAATGTTGGGGCCGATGGATGCTGGAGGTGCTCGGGGAGGGATCACACTGCGAGTAGCCGCGTGTGGAAAGTCACAAGCACTGCAAACAACAGGATCTTACCCAGGTTCAGGGCCCTCGTGTGGAGGTAACACCCCTACTCCTGCCTCTCTCTTTATATAGGTGTTTACCGAGTAGCCACAGTACAGAACAAGCCTTCAGCCGAGTAGCCACTCTTCTCTCAAGTTCTATCTGTGTGAAGTGAAGCAATGTCTAGGTTCTGAATGTGTGCGAACCTCTCACAGGAGGAGGCAGGGCACCTTATATACGGGTGCCCAACCGAATAGAATAAGACTAAAAGGTACCGATGGATGGGACAGGAGCACTGCAGAATAGAGCATGCCTCCGGGTTCCCGCTGACGCGTGCACCGTAAGTCGCCGCGCCGTTCGGAGATGGGACTTGTCCACCCTTGTCAGTGAGATAGGGTAGGCCCCTAGCCCTGTCCTGTCCCCTCTGTCAGTGACAGGACTAGACATGCGCCTACCGCACTGTAGCCACGCCGGAGCACGGATAATCACGCGCTCCGTAAGTTGAACCGCACGCCGTACGGATGCAGGATACGCGGGATCCTTTGTCAGAACGGCTCCATTGACTTCTGGCCCGAGTAGGAAACCACTCCCTCTACTCGGACCAACTCCTCTACCCGGAGGAACATAACTTCCTTGATTCTTCCTTCTGGCCATTGGTGGGTACGACCGGATAGCAGCCTACCGGGTAGCAAGTACCGGGTAGCCAGCTTACTCAGTCAAACAACCCTTTTGACCTTGCCTTACCCCTACTCGGGGGTAACCCCCCGACAGCTTCAGGAACTTTTCCTTCATGATGCTCATCACCCCCTGAGGGATGTGATACTTGTGAAAACGGGCAGAGAAGTCCTCCCAGGTGAACACATAGTCAGGAGCGACGGTGTCGCAGGTGGTCTCCCACCAAGTCCTCGCTGGCCCAGCAAGAAAATGGGTAGCAAAGAGCACCTTGTCATTCTCGTCGACTCCTGCCACCTTCAGATCGTTGGCGATGGTGCGAAGCCAGTCGTCAGCGTCAAGTGGTTCCACAATCTTTGTGAACACCGGAGGGTTTGTCTGCTGAAACACCTTCAGCTTCGATCGCCCGCCATTACCGTTGTCATCGCCATGGTTGTTATTGTGGTTGGCGCTGGCAGCGGCCAACTGCTGCAGGGCAGCAATTGTGGCAGCACTTTCGGCTCTAGCGGCATGGCGGTCCTCCATCAGAAGTCCTAGCAATGCCTCCATTGACGACGGGGTGGTGGTGGTTCCCGACGCGGCGGCATGCTATTTATTGTGACAGGTGTAAGACTATGCAGCAAGACTTAATGTTGTTAAGATGTTTGAAATTTCAGCCACTTGAAGGGGTTTCGTTAATTTTCAGTGAAATATGATGGATGATTTAATTTGGGTTAATGATTTGTTCTTTGAGGGTTGAGAAGATTCATCAAGCTCATAAAGCATACAGACTACATCATACTAATAGCATCAGGTTCATACATATCACAACACACAAACAGACATCTACCACAACTACGCTCCTCAGAGCTACATCGGGGGGATTCGCCTTATAGGGTCGGCGTACATCTAACTAGCACTACTCCATAGCTAGGAGGTACTACGACTAGCCTAAGCGTTGTCGACGTCGAAGAGGAGCTCCTCTGGGTCCTCCTCCTCAACGGAGTCGTCGTCCTCCTGCAAGCTCTGCTCGCTCATGTCCATGCCCTCTGCATCGGACAGGACGTCGTCGTCAACGAGGAGGTCCTCGTTATCCCTGCGGAGGTCGGAGTTCTCCTCCTCTAATCCCTCGAGAGTGGAGTCTCGAGTGGCCAGCTCCTCTCTGGCGGTCTTCAGGCGGTCACGCAGGGTTGCGTTTACTCCTGAAGGGATCCCACCTTGGTGTGGAGACGGTCACGGGCCTGGCGGGTGGTCCGTAACTGCCTCTCCAAGGCACGGGATCGCGCAGTCGCGGTCTCTAAATCGAGCATCGTCTTCCCCAGATGTGTACAGAGAAGACGACACTCAGAGGCGGTGGTGCGCTGCAAGATACCCATGTCGTCGAGACGACGCTGGGTGCGGTAGAGCAGGATCACCATGTCTTCCTGGTGTGCGCCAAGACCCGCAATGTCCTGAGACACGGCCATAGGTGTGCCGGTCTCGTCCCTCCTCCCGAGGAACTCATAGCCAGTCCCTATGAAACGGTAGTCTCGTAAGTGAGCCAGGCGCGCTATGGCCTCCTGGATCACGCGCACCGCTCCCTCCTGCCAGGAGCGCTCGACGGTGGCGAAGAAGAACGCCTCCGCCATAGGAGTAGTCAGTGGAGGGCGTATCACACACTCCACCAACCATTCCCCCTCTATGGGGGACCCAGTGATCACCCCTCCCCGAAGCTCGGAACGGGACAGTCAAGCAGCTCAGTCATCGCTACGAGTCGTCGCTCGAAGCGGAAAGGGATGTCCCTGGCCAGTCCTAACTGGCAAGCCTCCGTGTACACGACATCCATCTACACAAAATTTTAAGTAAAGTTGAGTTAGTGTCCAAGCGTGGAAAATTTTAAAGTCGAACATGATGTAACTTAATGTAAGTATAGTTTGAGAAAATAGGGAAGATGGGTGTAAGAATTTTTAAAGCTTACTCACTTAAGTATATTATTATATATATATAGTACTAGTTGACGTCCATGCTAACTAAGGGCTCCTAGGGTCAGGATAGCTCTGATACCAACTTTGTAGAGGTCCCAAACCGGAAGGTTCAGAACCCCTCATATGCATACATTCACGATCCTAGGACGATCAGTCGTGAACAACATACGAAAGTGGTACACAGATACAATATCCATTACACGAATAAAAGCAGTCTTACAAGCCAATGGTCACATGACCAAGTCTTTATTTACTGCCACGCAGGACAGACAAAGTCTTACAACAACTAAACAGCAGAAGATACACGTAGATAGCCCATGTCAAGCTTTCACCGACAGGCTGCTGACCGGGAGCCGGGCCTAGTTTGCGTAGTCGTCAGAATAGTACCCTTCCTCGCATTCCTCTTCAGGCGGTACCTCCTCAAAGTCTGGCAAGTATATACCAGGGGCGAAACCATATGAGTACGTTTGAAGGTACTCAGCAAGACATCCTTTATACACTTACAAATGCATCATGCTTATATGGTGGATGGGTAGGCCATACATAGGGCTCACTACCAATGATGTTCATGTAAGATGACATCAGAGATGCAGTCATATTAATATGTATCTTTGTTGAAGAAGATACTTCACAAGAAAATAGTATAGTTTTCTTTCTCTTGTAGATATCACATGTACAATAGGTTTTATAAACTTGTTTTATAAAAGGAAGTTTTTCTTTGCAAAACTTCTTGGAACAACATGTCCAAACTTCATCGATACCTCTCAGGTACAAAACTTCTGTTTTGAAAAACATCTTGTGAAAACTCAGCACAATACTAGCTACATGGCCTTTCAACTGCCCATATCCGAGGGCTCGGCTATTCTGAATAGTTTTACTCTGCAGAGGTGGTACACATTCCACTAGATCCAAAACTCTGTCATGGACCACCCATGGATCAACACAGCGATATGCAAGCACCAGAGAATTGATCCTAACTGTCCACTCTGACACAAGCTAGTATATGCTCATTCCTTCAGGTGGGTTGTTCTCCCCGGCATCAGGTCCCGCCCTGCCTAGTCGGGAGGCCCAGCTGTCGCATCCGGAGGGAAAATTAATCCCACACTGTGTATGTCCCGTTTCTCCCTCCTGGCGACACTTCGGTTCCGAGAATCAGCTTCTCTATAGCATTTTGGAATAAAGCATACACTAACAAGTTCAAGCATCTAGATAGGCCCCATACCCATATAGGGGTAGAGTGGCAGTACATCTTGGTTGTCCAGCGAAGACTAGGTTATGTGCCTTTTGAAAAACATTTGAAAACACCTTCTCTTTTTCCTCCGATGAACAAGGTCCCGCCTTTCCACCGTGGGATTCTCATGGAACCACCTTTGTTTTGCAAAAGCACATTTTAGAGGTGTCCCCTTAGGGACTCAAGTTTATTTTCTTAGACGGTATTTACATACCTTATGGTGGCTAAGGGCTTGGTAATACCAAGTTGACTAATGACAAGTGTTATATAATATATATAGTAGTAGTAATAATATTCACTCAACAAAATAGTTTGGTAATCAAGTTTTTGAAAACTTCAGAAGTAGATCATGCATAATGATAAGTAGGAATATAATAGCAAGCTTTAAGGATGGCTTTCCTTGGAGGTACTGAGGATCTTGGTCTTGCTCACAACAAGTATGGTAATAATATCCTCCCTTCCCGACTATTTCTTCGTCGTTTTCTATCGTCGTAAAAGGAGAGAAATACATCCTATCAGAACCTTACACACAACATCTTGACTCAAACATAACATACAACAAGCAAAAGTACTCACAAAAATAATTCCACACAAACATGCATCAACAATAATAATATTCACTATTACTACCACAACTACTATAGTTGAACTAGTTTGTTTTTTTCAACCAAATGAGATGGAACCAGTGGGTGTTCCACTAGGTTTTCCATGTCATTTGAGAGGTATTAAGCCTCTGGTCCATCTTGTGGAAGCAAAATAATTCATAGTACAAAATGCTACTAGCTATTCTAGTGCAAACATTAACACTAGCAATAATATTTAAACCTATGCATGCATCTCTAAAGGAAGTAAAAGCAAACTTACAGAGAAGAAAACATGTAATAACCAGTACCAAAATGGTACTGGATCCAAGTGAAAAATACTTCTACAACTAGGATAAAAATCTAGCTAAACATTCCATCACAAATCTTAAATGAAATAAATCTAGGAATACATAGATCTATCTAATATCTAACAGATCCAATTGGATTCACATCAAAAAGTGCTATAAAATAAATCCTAAAATTCACAGAACATGCTACTGGTGTTTTACCAAAATGGATACCATTTCAAAATGGCAGCTCACCTTGGGGTGTGGTCAAGTCCTACTGGTAGATCTAGTCAAGATCTACTCTAGGAATTTTAGTTTTCTCATTTTAGACATTCCATTCAAAAGTTATGCCATATTCATTCTCACAGACAGTGCTTAGTTCATGATTTTTCATTCGTTCTCTGTTCATCCAAAACCAGTTCTGTTTGTTGCCAACGTTCAAGATTTTGTTCATGCACCTCTGGGAATTTTCGCACATTTTATTGTTGAGCTTAGCATTTTCATTTTCGAATAAAGCAAACAACAACTTTCTGGGTATTTTCAAAAAGAAAAGAAACACAGGGCAGTCGGCTGGTCAACGCACGGTGGCGCGGCCCAACTGCGCCTGGCGGCCCGCCTCGCTTCCGCAACGCGCGGGAACGGGCGTACCGGTTCGCGTTTCAAGCGTGGCCGTAGATCTGGAGATCTACGGCGCACGGCCATTCTTCCTCCCTCTCCCTCTCTTCTATTTTTTTTCTCCGGCGAACGCACAGAGACCGGCGGCGAGAATCGAACGGGGCTCACCTAGGGGAGTTGCGGGGCAAAGGGAAGTGGTCGGAGGAGTCGCGTGAGCTCGATGAAGTGCAGGGGTACAACAGCGACGGCGCGGGACAGCTCCAGTCGACGGCGCCGTGCTCGTGCTCCACGGCGGCTCCGACAAGGTTCCCGGCGTCTCTGCAAACGAGAGGACGCGGAAACGGTCAGGCTGGTTCTACGGAGGTAGTGGAGTGATTCTAGGGTGGAATGGAGGGCTACGGTGGCCCGAGGTGAGAGTATTTCACCTCGTGTTGTCGCGGTGGCCGCGGCAAGAATCCGGCGATTCTAGCTATCGCGGGCAGCTCGGGGCCAATGAACTAGGTGGGGAGTGACAGTGAGGTGTGGGGAGTGTGGTGCACTAGGGTAGGGGCTCGGGGGCTGGCTAAATAGAGGGGGAGGCAGTGGCGCACGCTCGGGTGTGGCCGTGTGCCCGCGGGCCCGCTCGTGCACGCTCTGGCACGTCCCACGTCGCTCACCCTGGCCCCTGGTAGGTTCCAAAGCTACTAGGAGGGCTCAGGCATCCACTTGCACTGCGCAACATCGAGGGAAACACGGAGGAACGCCACTGTGGCTTGAGATGGGGATGAGGCTGTCAGGTGCCCATCCCTCCCTCCCGTTCTCCCCTCTCTGAAACCCTCTCTCTCTCTCCCGTGCTAGTCAACCCACTTGCAGGCCAAGGCAGAGAAAAGGGAGTGGGTGGACTCAGCTTCTAGAAGCTCCAAACCGTGCACAAAAATATTGAGCGAGTAAAAAGTTATTAGCATTTGAAAATCGATCGATTGCACTGTTCTGAAAACGAAAAAAAAACCAGTTAAGTTTCAGGTTGCTGAATATTGCTAAGTGTTGGAAATTTCAGAGAGATTAGCTGAATGTTGGGTTTGTTTTCAAGCCTTAAATATTCTCTAAACTTTATTTTCCAACCATGGTTCTGTTAAGCAACTTTAATACTTTCCAAAACAGCAAAAGAATTTAAAATTGAATTTCAATTGCTTGGTGAAAACAAGGTGGGAAAAGTGCTAATTGGAATTTTTCACTGTTTTCCAAATTTCCACTTTTCTGCCTTATTTCTTAGCACAAAACCTTCAAGCAAAACATTGTTTCTGTGATTCCATTTTCCCAACTAGGTTATCCAAAATGTAGTTCATATATCCAAGATCACATTCATGCTTTGAAAACACAAAATGTGAATTCCTATCATATGAATAACAAGGGTGCAAAACCCCTACTTGACTTGTTTTTCAAAGTTTGTTTCTAGTAGAAAAACTTTTGTTTTTCACTTTTGTTGCTTTGTTTTCTTGACTCCACTTGATTCAATATTCAAATATAAGTTGTTTTCAACATTGTCACATGGGTTTTGAGTTAGGGTAGCAAGGATTATAAAAATAGAAGTAACTCAAAAGTGATCAAAAATATCAGAAACAAGTGATTGGGTTTTAAATAGAAATGCTTGCTTGCATAAATAGTCATAGATCAATACATCATAATGGATTACACAAGGGCCATAAAAGTTTTTTGTTGGCTCTAAAAATTGGATCCCCTTATGTGATACATGTGTGCTAAAACTGGGGTGTGACAAAACATAGGAGCAACTGCTGGTGGAAAATTCTCGAAGTCGCACCGTCCATGGCTAGAGCAAGAGGGGAAAGAAGAGGCTATCGGGAGCCGAACATAGCGTCTAGCTAGGAGGCTGGTGGTGGGGACGTGATCTGCCTGAGATGCTTTAGAGCGAGGCTCGGCACTTCTCATCCTCCTCGTCCGCCATGTCTTCGTTTCAGAAGCCGTCCACCCAAGAGTAGTGCCATCTCCGACGGAGTGCAGAGCCGAGCGAGAAGGATGAGCTCGAGAAAGGGGAACCGATGCCAAGCGATATTCTTTTTTTTTCTCTTTTTTTGGAACATGTTTTTCTTTTCCTCGTTGGTTGGACTTGAGCCGATGTGCGCGTGCAGGCAAAGCGAGGTGAGGCGATAGAAGGAAACACTAGTTGACTGGTTGCAATAGATGCAATTTCGATCGATAAATAAGGGTAATCTAAAACGGACGAAAAATGGCAAGAAACCTTAATTACCTTTTCTAAAACTTAGGAAACTTAATGACTTTATTATTAGGTACTCCCTCCGTATCAAAATATAAGATGTTTTAGTATTTCCTAGACAATATGTATCTAGACATGTTTTAGTGTAAGATGCATATGAATCTACACACTAAAACATGTCTAGATACATTATATCTACAAAATGCTAAAACATCTTATATTTTGATAGGGAGGTAGTAATATATATAGATGAAATTAGGTAATATATATAGATGAAATTGATTATACAAAATTAATTAACTTAATACCTCGTCTTCATGCTACTGGGCCGGCCCATAAATTAACGCTGCGGGCGCGTCCATTGGGGAACCCTTCTGTCTCCAATCTCCATCTCCACTTTGCACCGGGGGCCTAAGCAGAAAAGAGAAAACCACTCCCAAAACCCTTTGCCCAAGCCCGTTCCCGGTCGTTCTCCGCCGCCGCCGCCGCCGCCGCCATGAATCCGGCATGCGTCGAGGCAGCTGCTGGCAAGAAGTCCCGACACAAGGACAAAAAGGAAAAGAAATTGAAGCGCAAAGACACCACGGAGCACCACGGCGGCGAGGCGGAGGAGGAAGCCGTCCATAAGAAGAAGAAGAAGCTTACGACGGAGAAGGCGGATCCGAAGCGGAAGCCGACGGTGAGTATCGCCGTCGCTGGCTCCATCATCGACAACGCCCAGTCCCTCGAGCTCGCCACCCTCGTCAGTACCCCATCTCCTATTCCCTTCCCCGGACAATACCAATCCTTGCATTTCTTACACAACCGATGCTTATAATTTCAGCTGGCCGGTCAGATAGCCCGTGCAGCAGCCGTATTCCGTATCGACGAGATCGTTGTCTTCGACAGCAGTCCGTCAGCGGAGAACGCCGATGGTGCTGAAGATGAAGAGGAGAGTGGTGCACGGTTTCTTATTCGTATACTGGAGTATTTGGAGACACCGCAGTACCTGCGCCGCAGTCTCTTCCCAATGCATAAGAACTTTAAATATGTGGTGAGAGATTTTAAGAAGGTAGTTGGCCTGATATGTGGTTCTTTTAGAGGTGCTGATTTCGTTGTGCTGCTTCTGGTATGCAGGGGTTGCTTCCGCCGCTGGATGCGCCACACCATGTGCGCAAGCATGAGTGGTCTGAATTTCGTGAAGGTGCTAATCTCTCTCTTGCTGTGTCATTGCCCTCGATTTCGGTTGCTGTTGTCAAACCATGAAATAGTGTTTAAGTTTATTTGAAGAGCACCTCAATTGTTAGCCTCCGTTCAACAATAGATGACTTGCATTTGTCTATATATGGATGTATCTAGACACTAAAACATGTCTAGATACATCTATATCTAAATAAGTGGAAGTCATCTATTGTTGAACGGAGGGAGTATTTGTTAACATGAATGTGGCAACTTGGCACAGATTCTTCATAGTGGCATAGTGGCTCTTGTGATATAGGGCTAAAAGTAAGCATTTCATATGTCAGGGTGTAATGCTTGTACTTGTTTTTTTTTAAACTAATAACATGGACAGCTTTATTCCAGTGTTATTGTTACTTATTGCAAATTCTACCAGGCGTGTCGTTGAAGGAATACTTTGTTTGGCTTTTCTTATTTTGAAGGGCTGCTTGAGCTCTCGATGGTACTTCGTAATACGGTCATGTGTATGTAGAATAATTACTTATCTGTTATCTCTAACTTTGTTATGGTCAACTGTGTTGGATTGGGTTAGGTCCTGTTACATGAGTTACATCTCATATTCCATATGTATGATTCATCATGATGCTTACAGTATACTGAATTTAGACAGGTGTAACATTGGGTGGGGATCGTTCAAAGGGTACACATGTTGATGTTGGGTTAAGTAAGGTATGTATCCACGCAAAAAAAAAAAAGTAAGGTATGTATGGCGATGTTAATACTGAGCATTTTTTTCTCCTGCGCATGTTTTGGAAAAGAGTTTTGTTGAAGTTAGATTATGATGAGTTATGATTCATGTAAGTATTTAAATTCTTGGGGTGTGTGGTGAGAGTTAACTGATGTTTACCATTGTAGCAAATACCCACTTTTTACAAGTTATTTGAAAGAAACTAAACAGGGAAACATTCATAAAAAGTTTTGTCCAGCTTAGAATAATAGTTCATGCCAGTAAGCAACCGGATTGTGAAAGAGGCAAGCCTATTTCATCAGGCAAGCACATTTCATTTTTTCTAAAACTATTTTTGTTATGAAATCATTATTAAGGATGCTTTTGAACTAATTGACATTACAAATGGTCAAACTTGTTACGATAATTCATACAAACAGTGGTGAATCTAATGTTATGTGCTGGGGCTGCTGAAATTAAAATAAAATTGATCTGTGCACTTGCCTATAATGTGATATTGCGAATAGTTCGATCCATGTTATTTTTAGGGGTTATCTATATGCTTGCCTATTATGTGATATTGTGAATGGTTCGATTTATCTACTCCCTCCGTTCCTAATTGTAAGATGTTTTAGCTTTTTTCCACATTCATACATGTCTACATGTATCTTGACAACTTTTAGTGTATATGTTCACTCATATTAGTCCGCATCTAGGCAACATGAACAATAGCTACAACATCTTATATTTAGGAACGGAGGGAGTACTATTTTAGGGGTTTAGAGACTGAGATCATAACAATACTGGTTCAATTCCAAATCATCATTTCTAGGAACACCGGGTTATGTTCTTATAGGAACAGTTACTTTTTAGATGATGCGCGAACAAGTATTTGCACAACTGTTATTAAGAGGAGAAACAATTAGATACACAAGACCTGGGCAGAAAGTGCTGGCATTAAAGATAACACACAACGGAGGCAACATGCACACACTAGCTACTAATGGCAGTTCACGCAAACAGTAGTTGAAAGCCTGCCCTTATGGTTCTATCGCTCCACCTCCGTCTAAATGTTCTTTTCGACAGACTGGAAATCCTTGCTCACCCCCTGGAACACCCTGCTGCTACCCTCCTTCCAAATAGACCAAACATTGAGGGCAACCATGGAGCCAAAATCTTCCTTTTGTGCTTATGTCTGCTCTTGTGCATAGCCAGACACCAATTGCCCAGGGAGTCTGTCACAGTTGGGATGTCAGATTTGTGGCCAACCCACTTAGGTGGAGAACCCAAAGTTATACTTCGATAATTTATTGTGTTTTGACTGTTTACTTTGGACAACCCTTGCTTACTTCAAATATTAGACAAATGCCATGTATATCGTCCCATCTTCGCTTTCATAAATGTATGGACATCTTCATCTCATGGACTTGGAATTAATTGTAGTTATCACAATTCTGCAGAACATTCTGGTTGAGCAAATCCTAGAACCAGGGAAAAGAGTAACTGTAGCCATGGGAACCAACAGAGACATTACAACAGGTGAACGACCATTTCATTTATTCCAGGCAATAAACATGGTTATACTGCTGTTCCGTGTAATTTTTGTGTAATACTTGTAGAATTTAGGGATCTTCTGTGTAATATGGATATCCTGTTAAGTACCCTTAATAGTGATTTGCACCCTGTAGTTCAGTACTTTTAATATCAGGATGAATTATCTATATATCGAGTTTCAGTTCAATACACTTTCAGTTTTGGGCAGTCTCATTCCAGTGGATCCTATAAACTTAGTTACTATTACCTCTGTTCCATATTATAAGCCGTTTTAGCAAACTAAACTAGTTAGCTAAAACGGCTTATAATATGGAACGGAGGGAGTACAAAGTAAAATCACATATAAATATTGGAGAGTCACAGCCAGTTAATTTTTCAGTGGACAAATGTATTTTTAATCTAGACTCGGTTTTATCTCTATGTCCTCATCTGATTCTGTCTCATTAACTTAAACCCTACTTATGTTATTTTGTCATTTGATCATTTTTTTACGTGCATCTAGCTTGTATAAGGAAAATTGTTCCGCCGTCCTCGCCCAGCGAAGAAACGGGATCATATTGGGGCTATAAAGTCCGGTATGCTTCAAATTTGAGTGGCGTTATCAACGGTTCACCGTACAAGGTATTGCTTGTAATGCAAATATGAAGTGTTCTCAACATTTTCTGAACTCAACCATATTTATGCAGAAATATTTAAGGTATCATATCTTACTTTTTTCACCGCTTTTAGGAAGGATATGATCATATCATTGGCACTTCAGAGCATGGCGAAACCATTATTTCATCTGAGCTCATCTTACCTTCATTTAGGTATTACCATCTGCATGCCTCTTCGACCAAATTCTCAAGGAAAAAAAAGATTTTGTGTAAATTTGTTCTTCCTAGATGATACGGTGTTAGAATTTTTGAGGAACATTTCTTGCAGATTCATTACAATTTTCAGCTATAACTGGAGGAAACACAAACTATACCGTTGAACAATAAAATGGCACACAATTTCTTTTTTGTTTAAATTTAATTACCGGGCAGAAGTTGGAGAAAGCACACGTTTGCTTAACAACATGTGCACCTCTTTTGTACCTGAAGTCCCAGCTCCTACTTGTGATCATCTCACTGTGACTGGATTCTTCTTGAGATCAGCAGCAGCACCCCTATTTGTTTTTGGCTGTATGAGTTCATGAGCAGACAGAACATTTTGACACAAGGCAATGATGATTGATGAGCATTCACTGGGAAAAGTAACGAACTACTACATGTTAGTAACCAGAGTTTCGCAAGCTGGCGGCTACTGGCCTGTAAACCAAACAATATCCTCTACGGTTTTCTAGAGAGAGAGTGGTACACTCCCAAAGCACCCCTAAATCACGCAACTTCCCTCAAATATGGTATATAACAGTTTCTATGATACATTAATTTGAAACAATCAAAAGTCAAGATTTTTTCCCTATTGGTTCCTAAGACCCTGGTTGTGCTCATGTGATTTCCACATTCCGAACCTACGAATCTTCTGCTTAGAACCTGCAACATCTACGAAGCCACTATTGCGGGAGCGTGTGGTCAGTTATGTGCTCTTCATTGCACAGGCACCTTTTAATTGCGTTTGGTGGACTGGCTGGTCTGGAAGAAAGCATTGAAGAAGACATAAATCTGAAGGTATGGTTGCACATTACAGTTTCCCATATGTATTCTGATAGCAACCTTTGTCGCGCATTACTATATTGTCCTAGCATATTGTGCAATCTGATCCCTTGTATGCTAGATGTAATTTTCTTCTATGATTGAAGAAATATACTCCCTCCGTCCCATATTAATTGACGCTAAAACGGATGTATCTACATGCATTTTAGTGCTAGATACATCCATTTTTGCGTCAATTAATATGGAACGGAAGGAGTATTAACAAAAGTGTCCATTGGATTTGGATGAGAATGTCAGATGATTCAGTAGCTGAATTCTTTAGTCTGTATGTGGAGTTGGTGCCTCTTTTTTTTTGTAATGATTGATCATTTGTCTTACTGTTGATGCTCTTAGTACTGAAGTCACATATTCTTCTGACAGGGCAAAGGTGCAAAAGATGTATTCACATCTTATTTGAATACGTGCCCGAACCAAGGTAGCAGAACAATAAGGACAGAGGTATGTGCCGATTGAGAGCTTTTGAAGTTATATGTATGGCATTTGTTGCGCTGACAGATTTAGCAAACATTTTCAGGAGGCACTTCTCATATCGCTTCAATACTTCCAAGACCCCATCCGGCGAGCAGGATAGCGAATTAGAAGGTTGCAAATCTAAGGTGGCGCTTATGGAAGGGAAGCGTTGGCGAAATTTGAGTGACGTGGTGGAGTTTGCTCACTGGTTCTGTTTGCCCCTAGGCATATGCGACATTGAGTCAGTCCGGTGGAGAGGTTGTCAGCTCTTCAGGACATTTTTGCACTCCTTGTTGCCTTGTTGGGCGTTGCGTTGAACGAAACTTTACATGGGAACTATTCTGTTGATTTTACTGGAAGTCTGGAAGGGCGTAGGTTTGTAGCTACCCCATTCCAGTCGTCTCCTTGGGCATGTATTATCATAGCTTTACGACGATTGTTGTTTTTAATGCTTGAAATGCACGAGTCGTCATGTCATGTTTTGTCTAACATGCACCTTGGATTTGTTTTCGGTGGGTAGTCTTGGATTGTAATCCCATTTTCCATGCATACAAAATCATTTACTCTTGTCTTCAGTCAAAAAAGTTGAAACTAGACCAAGTTTATAGAGAAACATCAACATTTTAATACAAATCAAATTCACCAATCTATCATGAAAAACATATATGAGTAGAAGACTAGCGGAGCTTGACAGGCGAGTGGTTTAGTCCATCAGCTCCGGAATCAAATAATTTGTACCTTAAGTTTGGTTTTGGAGAGCAACAGTTCAATCTACGTTTTGCTGGCTGTCAAATTAGCTCAAGGACTCATGCCTGAGTATCTTGCTCGAAAGGTTGACCCTCTGTCCTATTAGCGAAGGATGTGTCTCCACCTTCAATCTGACCCCACACTGTTGTCTTTGAGCTCAAAACCAACCTTGTTGGGCCGATCTATCCGGTTGAACCGATTGGTTGATTGCACGAACCCATCCGCACTGCTTCAGTTGGTACGAGCTCCTCCAAATTGCGAGCCACACTAATCCAAGTGACGACGCTTACCGATCGGTCTGGAGTGTCTGACCACCTTGTGTGTCCGCTTGTTCAACGAGCTTCTTTCAAGTGGGCAGCTTTAGTATCCACTAGAGGCTGGGGCGCCCCTTGGGGCGCCTCCTAGCTGGTCTTTGGTAGCCTAATCTCTTTTCAATTGTGGTCAATTTATTTAAAACAAAATATGAGAAACATTCTAACCGGTTATCTGCATCTCATTCATCACCATGATTACAATGTGTGTTGGAAAACACAATGTATATTGCTATTACGCTTAAATCTTGCAGTATGCAAGTTGATAAATAAGCACCGAAATTAGTATAGAAATAATATCAAAACAGTCATTCAAAAGAAAGTGAGTACCTATTATAAGCAAAAATAGGTACCCCAATATAGGATATATCGTAGTGCAGCATCATATACAATGTTGTTCCTATTGGTGAACTAAAAACCACCATTAAATTTGGGATACACAAACTCTATATGTACCGACAACCAAAAACCGGAGAAAGAAGTCCATATAACCCCCACAACTTTCAGAGTTTAGACGCAGCACCCCCTGAACTTTAAACTAGCACATTTAACCCCCATATCTTTCTAAAACCGGATAATTCACCCCCTAACTCCCTTCATAGCTGTTTTGTAAATCGGTTTTGTGACGTGGACGGTGGTTTTGTTGACCCTCGACCATATAACCACACACTTCTCTACGGCTGCTGCTTCTTCTAGCGATTGACTAATGGTGGCGGGCAACTGGGCATCATCCTCGCACACTTCCACGTGATGCCCAATTTCCCATCACTAACGCCGTTCAGCAAGATCCGCAGCTTCATCTTCACACCTTTAGCCGTTGACCTGAAGATCGCCGAGACAAAAAAAAAGAAAATATCGGCGTCACCTCTGACATGCTCACCACCCTCCTCGTCGCACTCGCAGCATGAACTGACTCGAAATCGACGCTGATATCACTAGCCCCGGCGTGTTCTGGCAGCCGGCCCTCATGGCGGCGGTGCATGTTGAAATGTGAGGTCGGTTCAGGGAACTATCCCAGCAAATCCGGCTCCTGTCTGCAGAATGCAGATGGACGAATAACTGCGCAGCCGCAACGGTCCCTTTCGTCCGTTCACCGCAAAGGACAGCACCATCTCACTCAGCTCACTGCTGCAAGGTCGGATAACAAACAGGGGTGAACTAAACTCACTAGTCCTCCACGCGGGATTTCACATGAAACAGTTCCTCGTTTCGATGTTCGGTTCAAATTTGAACACCAAACCGATGCGATGGAGATCATACAAATAAATCCTGTCTCTGGAACTGGCTCCACCTCCACTGTACGCACATACAGATTTCATCAGAGGCAGAGCTGCGGCGGCGCCCACCACTCGTTCAGTCTCATAATGGCTGACACGAATCCTCCACCACACGGTGCCGCGCAGCACTGAACTGCATATGGTCCTCACGGCCACCCACAGAGTAGCAGCAGGCGAATGCATCACCACTCAAAATCCAAAAAATATAACCATTGCAAGATACCAGCACGGTACTACCGTACAAGTAGTGGTGACAGGGAAAGGAAGGCAGTGTGTCGCGGCTGCTCATGAGCATGATCGTTTCCAAGCTCATGACATGCATGCGGCAGTGTGTCGCGGCTGCTCACGAGCAAAATAACCTCTGTGATGACGCTTTGGCCAGATCGTTTTGTTCCCGGCGTGAGTTCTTGCGGCGAGTTGCTATCTAGCTGGGCACGTGGGCTAGTCGATTAGCTTATACAGTACGTTTATGCAAGGAGAATTAGCTTTGCTGCGTACTGTACTTGTTTTGTTACGGCCAAGAGAACTGTGGCCTGCGCTAACAACATCGAGTTCTCGGGGCTGGCCAAGCATGAAGGTCTTCTTCGTCAACGTCGTGAGCACGCTGGGCAAGCTCGTGGACTGCGCTTGCATCGGGATGCTCTAGGAGATCCGCTGGCTGGAGGCGCTCGCGCTTGACATGCGCCGCTCTGCGCGTTCGAGAACAAGTCGTTCGTGGCCATCATCTTCATAGTAGAGCTAAACGTGACGGTGACGCCGATGGTGGGGATGGTGAGCATGGACGCGCAGGCCGGACCGTGCAGACGTTCAGTAGCACATAATGGGGATGCAGCGCCACAACCCGATGGCGGAGCTACGCCTCTTCGCCGACCTCCACGGTCTGCAGAACAAATGTCCACTCTGATACCTGGCTCCTCACGGGACGATGGTAGTGGACTGTGGACGAGGTGTGGGAGATGCGGCTGATGAGCAAGACACGGACGCGTACAACAACAAAGTGAAGGAAAACAGCAAAACAGCTCTCAGAAACAGCTCGGGGGGCTAATTACATGGTTTTAGAAAGATGTGGGGGTTAAGTGTGCTAGTTTAAAGATCAGGGGTGCTGCGTCCAAACTCTGAAAGTTGTGGGGGTTATATGGACTTCTTTCAAAACCGGAAGGAAATGCACTACCAAGCAGAAAAACTAAAGGTCACCATTAAATTAGCAAATAACAATATTTTCTCTCACTGTCTGCTACTCCTTTCTCCCTAGAGATGGCTTTCTTGGTGTGAATGCTGGACATGTTTTGCAATGTGATATGAGGCAGCTATGGCAGACTAACATCATGGCACAAAACATAAAGATAATTCTCTTGTGCAAATTTCACTTCAGTTTGGTCGGTCAGTGTACATGTTTCCAGCTTTGCTCTTGTCGCTCCTTTCCTACAAATAAGAGAAGGAACTCAAATGAATAAGCAGAATAAAATTAAGAAAAGGGAAGTAAGGGATTCCTTCCACTTACGACTAACCTATATTGTCCACACTAACCATTAAAATTTTCAATTAGAACTGCACATGTTATTTGTAAACCATTAACATCTATGTTTGGAAAAATGTGTAACCGAGCATAGTCTTGATAAATTTCTAATCAGAACTATAATAGTGTCATAGTAAATTCAGAAGTTGAAAACATGAGGCATTGAATAGAGTTCCGCATAGTCACCAGAGCAGTGAGAGAAGTAGTCAGACCTTGATGCCTCTCTCCAGTTGCCTTTTTGCAAGCTTCTATAAACTTCTTCACTGAGCTGCCTAGGGAGCAAAAAGGATCGAACATGAACTTAACTCACATCAATGGTGAACAGAGTTTCCAAAAGAAAACAAAATACTACTCAGAACACGAGCAGTCCTGTAAGCGTGAACTTTTTTTACTGAAGCAGGGACTGTAGTTAAAACACACAGAGACAATTATTTAGTTGCTGAAAGATGTACCTCCAAAGCTGGGATTATTCCCAGTGCTGCGTCGAAGCATGCACCAGATATGCGGCCATGCTGGCATAGTGTTCAGGTGGTGGAGGCTCACCCAACCTTCCTTCAGTGTCAGAACCGATGACGTTGAAATACCTAGATGTGTTACAACACTCGCTCAGTAATCAATGCTATTATGGTGGTAGAAAATACACAATGTTTGTGGTAAGCGATTCGGACCTCAGAAACATCTGCAATTTTCTTGGCCTTCCCGTACGTATTGATAGGACAATGTACTCCCTCCGTCTCAAATTAATTGTCTCAAAGTTTGACAAAAGTGGATGCATCTAGACATAATTTAGTGCTAGATACATTCACTTTTGTCAAACTTTGAGACAATTAATTTGAGACGGAGGGAGTACAATATGATCCATTGAAAAACTGCAAGGAAATAATTTTGTTGAAATTTACATGCCATTTTGAAACTCTCAACTATACAAGGATTAGGTTGCAGAGGCGGCCAGCTGATCTGGGAAGGAGTCTTTCTGGGAAGTTTCTTCAACACCAAGTTTCTTCACATGTCTTTTTTCAAATAATAATTACAGTAGAAAATGGAACGTGCCAAGAACCTAACGATGATAATGTACTCAACACCAAAATTTACACGGAGAAAAATATGTATTTTTTACCTCCATTGTATGAAGCATACAAGAATACCTAAACCGATATTTTTTCAAATCTTGGAGGACCATACAAAATTTTGGAGAAAAGAGAGGAAACACGATTGTTTTTCAAGCACCACATAACTTCACTTGGTGACAATTTGTCTATCAATTTAAGCATAGCAAACATGTATAAATGCATTTCTGAAATTTTAACGAATTATATGTCCTAATTTAGTAACGCAGTTTGGGTGTGTCCTTTCAGAGTTTCATAAAACTGCTCACAATACGTCTGACGTTGAGTAGTGGTCAACAAAAAATTAAAAGGTAGCCAGGCATGGTTATATAGAATTTAGGTAGAAGAGACAAAAACGATTTGTGTTTTCAAGCCCCACATGACTCGATTTGGTTGCAATTTGTCCACGAGATTCCAAAGTATAGAGAAGGTGCATTTCCAAAATATTAGGGAATTGGCTTCCATCCATTGCATGTGCTTGGCATTTAATAGCGCGGGCTGGAACTTTACTTTTGAGTTTCACAAATATCCTCACAGTATTTCCAAGGTTGAGTAGTGGATTCAGTATCCTGCCTATTTAAAATAGGATAAGACAAAGCAGACCCAGGAGAACATTTTATGTACAAATGACAATCCACAAAACCAAACTCTTAATAGAAGCAGCAATGTCACATGAAGTTCTATTATAATTATTTTTTCTGCAAATATTGTAGAGCGTCAGCACTAAGGGAAATCATAAATAAAATATAACATCTCAAATAATTATCTGACCATATAGAAAACGAGTCCAGCCTATAAATGTTCAATCCAACTAATGTACTCAGAAATTAGGTGCAGTTTCTACTTAGACGTAGCATTGTAGCTAGCCACGAATGCTAAAATCGTTCCCAGATAAACATACAGTGCTGAATAATGAAAAAATCCCCTTATTAGCGATCCAAAATCTAGGATCATGGTCCAGAATTTAGCAAACTAATAAAGGCAGCAGGATAATTATATTTACTTGCATAACTTAAGTTTAAAGGTGGTTGGCATTCCGGCGGTACTTTACTCGGAAATTCACACAGAAAACTGAAACATGACGTACAGTGATATGCTGAATCATCGGGGTGACCATGACAGACCATTATCAGTTATGTTGCACCATTTTTACTAATATTCTCTTAAAGCTTGTGAATCGACAGTATTTGAAAGGAAACATGGGAAGTACAACAAAGGAATCAAAGATCTATCACAGCTATCTCGCTAATACGGTGATAGAAAGAAGATACGCCGCGACTATGAAAATAATAATTTAATTACCGAGGAACAAACAAATTACAATGGACACGAAAGGGAACACAAACAAAATTGTCTAGGAAAAATAAGAGAAGGTATCATGCAAAATTCAGCAAATGAAGAGACAAGACCTAACCTGATTGTGACCCAGAAGATGCCTTCTCATGTCTCTCTCTGAAGGTGAAGAAAAGCACAAACTCGGGAGCCATTTCTATCTGCGGGAATGTGAAATAACTGAGAGTTTGGTAGCTTGGATTTTAAAACGGACAAAGTGAAGTGCTTAAGAACCAACATGTTGTGGACTTAGAAACTCTATTAATACTATAAAATGCCAAAACTGAGTGAACTTACAATATTCCCAAATACAACACGGGCTTCTATATTCCTTAAAAACCGATCGATGTGAAACTTGTCATTTTAGCTTCTCATAAGAGAAATGTAATTATCTTAGATGTAACTATTTTTCCCTCCTTAAAAATGTTGTCAGTCTTGGGCCTGCTAAATGAATGGAAAAAATAACCAAGCGTTATAATGGAATAAGGAATATATCCTCTGTTTTATTAATCATGAGCAGAATCGAACTTGATTTCTATGCGCAACACATCTCCGGCCCGAAGATGTGTACGTACACCAAAAGTTCTTCACAACTTGCTAGATTATGTTTCTTTCACGCTCCCAGGAACCCTGGGAATCACACTAAATGAGCAACGATGTATCTCCACCACATGCACAGAAAGTAAGTTTATTTTCTGTTATGGAAAAAAAAGTAAAAATTATTGCCAAGAACATGAAAGTTATCTAGAATAAAATACAGATGCAACTTTCTTGCCACCCAAGATGTTCTCAACATCTTACAATAGGAGAAACCCAAAGAACACGAGGATTTAATCAAAAATCAATAACTGAATTGTTATATCAAATACATGTCTTAGTGGCTGAAGAACATCAAACTGAAAACTTGTGAACATCAAACTTACTAAATGAACAACGATGAATCATCAAATATGTACTGAAAGTAAAGCTTATTTTCTGCTATGAAAAAAAGTAAAAACTATTGCCAAGAACTTGAAAATTACCTAGACTAAAGCTGACACTTTCTTGCCACCCAAAATGTTCTCAACTTCTCATTAAGATCTTACAATAGTAGAAACGTAAAGAATGTGAGGGTTTAATCGAAAATCAATAATGAATACCTGTCTTACAAGCTGAAGAACATCAAACTGAAATATGTAGGTTCGCCAAAAGAAGGTTTGTAACAAATGGAAAATATTTATTAACATGACAGCGAACCGACCTGGAGTCGGGGTTGGCAGTAACACAGTGAAGGTTGTCGTTGATGTACACAAGGCCGTCATCCTGCACCTGCAGTGATGCTCGTGCCCAGGTGTTCCTGCGGGAGCATCGGGGGCCGGAGAACGCCAGCTTCTCGCTGCACTCAGCCACACCTGCAATGGTTGTTGAACCAGTCGTGAGTGAAAAATTGCAAATGTAAAGGGGACCGGAGAACTGAACGAGGAGTCCACACAAACCTTCGCAGGTAAGCCCGTCTTCCCTGAGCTCCGACACACCCGCTCAGTGACTCTGAATCCACGCAGACCGAGAAGGTGTTACCGCGCCTTGTGTCCTTCCAACACCCTTTTTTGGTCATAGGGAAACGCCCGGCCCGACACATTGCACTCTTTGTACCCCGTCTCCCTCTACTGGACGGCAGACGTCCTCCACCATGGTGTACTCACAAACCCTTCTGCACCTACCCTGACACGGTGCAAGTATATACGATGACTAATTAACGGAGTGACTGAGAGTGTTCTGAAACCACACACTTTTGGTAATCTTTACTATTAAGGTTGCTGTGGCGGTGGTGTCACACTTCAACGAAATTACAGAAGGTATGCCACCGCACAACTAACTATCCCACTTTTAGGTAATTACGGAGTATATGCCACCGCCCTAAATTCTCTCCATCTCTAACCTCACGTGAAAAAAAACTTTTCACACAATAACAAAAATCTCCTGACTTCTTTACTATCTTTAGCGTACGATGCTGCGTACCAGGCCCGGCCCAAGAAAAGAACCATCACGAAAGCAGCTTTACCAAAATCAATCAGCCGAATCTGGGGAGTCAACCCTTCCCCTCTCTCTCTCTCCTCACGACGCCGCTGTCCCAGGTGCGTGCACCTCCTCTCCTCTCGTCGCCGCCCCGTCCAGCTCTTGGCGCCGCCTCTGGGCAACTTCGGCTGACCCCGTACGCCTTCCTCTTTCCCTCATCCTATCCCATCCCTTTCATTCTCGTCCTGCGGAGAAAGGAGATGCGGCGGCTAGGGTTGCGTCCACTGCTCCATACCGACTTCCGCACCAGCGCCGAAACCTCGCTGGTGAGATTCCGCTCGTTCTCGACCTAATCCCGGCGAGCTGCGGCGCCCCGGCCGCACTCAACCACAGCCATTAGATATGGAGAGGTGAGGAATGTGCCGCTCTCCCCACGGGGTGGTCGCCGCCTATCCTTCACCGTGGGCATCGCCGCCTCCATGATTCTGTACGGGAACTTTCTATTGCGTTTTTTTGTTTTGTTTTGATGCTCGAATTTGATCATAAAAATCAAAGCAATTGATTCTAGACTTCGTCTACAAGTTGTATAGTTCTTAGGATGGTTTCCTGTAGACCTCCATATACACCAAAGTAAGCTAGAGAAAATTCCCATGCATTGAGTTGCTTGTTATATTTGTCACTTGCTTGATCATTTAGCACTTCCCTTTTACTCTATGAACTAATTATGAATTATTTACGTTTCTTGAAGATACGGTGATGGAATGACATGAGTGTGTGGCAAGGCAAAGAACTCTATTTCTGAGCCTCCCCGATGTGGTGTTCCGCCATGTGGTTCATCCCACTCTCCTGAACGAACACACGAGTAGAGCGAGAGGATTAAATTTCCGAGCGCCGCCGGCGCAACTCTGTCAAAAATCAGGACCACGGGAATGCAGCAGACCCCCTCTCCTTTGGCTGAAGTAGTAGCTGATGCCACCTACGCAGCTCCACCAGCCCACTCCCGGCGACAACTGCAGCAAGACGAAAAGTACGACATCATATGCAGCGGCGGCATACCCTTTGGCCGCAGGGATTTAATGGACGATGCAGGGTTTCTGTCTTCCACGAGGCCTGTTTTGTGAAGATCTTTTATAGATGCAGCCGGCCATGGTGATGCATTTTAGTTTGGTAGTGCATCTCAATAGGTAATATTTTGCTGGATCTAACACATTTGATTTCAGTAAGCTATGCACAATTGGATATTTCTATACCTTAGTTTATGTTTACTAAAAAGCATACTCCTACTTCGATTTAATTATGTCCTGGTACCACTGATATAACCAAAGCAAAGCACGTGCCGCTTTAAGAAAATGGTGAATTCTTAGAAACAAATACATAGAAACCGATATGTCTTTACTTATCTATAGGCTATTGGATGAACTAATATATCACTTGAGAATGTTATGAGCTGTGTGAGCTTGGTTATTGTGCGTGATATGCTCAAGTTTACGCATGCATTATTTTAAGGCTAGAAAGTTTCGCTTGGATAGTGCGAAGTGATTCAGTTCCTCCCTCCACTTGACACCCCTTCTTTTTCTGCAGGCTTTCAGACACACTTGATGAATTTTCTAGAAAATTAATCAGTATACATAGCTTCCGAAGGGAAAAAGACCATCTAATTACATTCAGAGGGGATTGCTTGTTAAATGCTTCGTGTCTCTTCATGGTGACGTGTATGCTTTATGTAGTATTTTGGACCCTGCTGAAGTTTGTCCTGCTCCTCCTCATTACTAAAGATGCAGTTTTTCAATAGATCTTCGAAAAATATATAAAAAGTTGGATTCCAATTGCAGCACCATTTCAAGGTATCAATCACTTGAGCATCTATATTTTTGTGGCTCTTATTTCATCATAAAAATAAATTTGAAATATCTCTTGGATGTTCTCTTCTGCTACAGTTGAAGCTTGATATTAATTTAACATATATGGATGCTTATATTTCTGACAGTTAAATTGTAACCAAAGTTTATCCCTGATGGAAATCACATTACTTTGTCCTTTAGTTAGGATATCAAGATGGGCAAAGGAAACTCAAGATATTGTATGCCAGGCAAAGCTTCCAAATTCGGTAATGTTTAGCAATATATACGGGATTAATTAAGACACTTCTCATACTATCTGGTACTTATGGTTTTAATTTTTTGTTTCAGTTTTGTTTATAGTTTTGTTTATATGTCAGTAAGAATGCCAGCTCTGCATGATATGCAGGTAGCACAGTTTAGTAAAGCGACTTTAGAACTAATTTTTCTCAAGAAAATGAAAAGCTTGCATTTTAATACATTGAACAGATAGATAAGTATGTACTGGCCTAAGAGAGGCCTGCAGCCAAAAGCAAACAAAACAAAACAAAAATATTCGGGCAAACAAACAGATGGATTAGTGAACATCCCAGTCTGCAGGTAAGCAAAGCCTTAAGCAACGCGGAGAGGCATGGACGAAGCCACCCAATGATCACAACCTGTGACCTGGACAAAGCCACCTAACAATAACAAGCCGTGATCTAGACTCGGTGACGGCACCTGGGATTTTTTTGCGCGATCGGAAGCTAGCGAGGTCAGTGCAGCGACAGCGGGAAAATTCACAACCTAAAGGATGCCTTGCAAGTTGAAGCAGAAGCGTTTGTCACGGCTTGCGGCGGTGGCCATTGTTCGACATGGTTTTTTGATGATTGGTTACAACGCTGCAGGAGAGGAGCTATGATCTGGCGACAATTGGTGTGCTGCTGAAGGAAGTGTGTAGCATCTACCGGTTATTTTGAGTGTTAAGCTTTTAAGTTTGCTCCTTGTAGCTGTAATATAGTGGCTTACTCATTTGCCCAGTATGGCCATGAATGTTGATTCTGCTTGTACTGGTTGGTAGGGTGATGTCCCAGCCTTTGTCTATGATTTGGTTGCCAGCGATATTGTTGCACATTCTGGTTAATAGAAATCTGTTTACACGTCTAGATATAATTTTGGTCCATAGCTTGCAAAGATACACTCTGCGGTATGTTTTAGCATCGGTGAAGCTTTTGGCATACCATTCAGAGCAGCTATTAAAAAGTGTGCAAAGTTCATGGACAATAAGAGTTTGGAAAACTATATCATCGGAAATGAGAAAATTGTGAAGTCAGAACTCCTCTACTGAGTTTTACCTAGGAAATCACAAATATTTTGGCGCTAGAATATTTGTGATTTCTTAACATAATCTAGGTTGGGTTCCAGTGAAATAAACTGATATTTGGAATTTCTTCTTTTGAGTAACAAATATCAACGCACAATGGTAAATGACACATTGTTGGATTGAGGTGATTGAAGTACAATAGTGGCATTGGTAGAGTGGAGGTGAATGAAGCTCAATAGCGGGTAATGGGGAGGAAGAGGGAGAGAGAGATGGGTATGCTTTTATTAAAATCTTGGAGTATTCTGGTGGGAAAGAAACTTAAACACCCGTGGCAACGCACGGGCATTCAACTAGTTAGAGAAGAACCGTCACCTCTCAGGCATAAGAACAAACACCTAACGTGCGACATATATGCATGAAAAAAATTACATAGACAAGCAGGCAAAGCACGCTCAAGCGAGTCTACAAGGAGTCGCCATACCTCTACATAGAGAAACCACGATACCAGGCCCGATGAGGCTAGCTGGACGCAGCAGCCAGAAATGAACCCAAATAGTGCCAATCTGAAGCAAATAACGAAACTTGCCTCTCCTCCCGGCTGCCTTCGGTTCAACCCCCGCCCTGCCGCCGCGATCCCACGTTTCTCTGGACTGCCATCAGGTCGCCCACGCCCGTCGCCGCCACCAGCTCCCTCCCCGCCCTATCGCTAGTATCCGACGCTCCTCCGCACAGGGCCGATGCTAACGAGCAGAAGAGGAGGGAGAGAGCGTCAGCGGACAGGTACGACACACAGGCCGGCGGCAGTGTGTGCTCAGCGGCGTGAGGGCAGCGGTGGGGAGAAAAAGGGGCGGAGGGGAATTCGTGAGAGGAGGCGGCGGCACGGGAACTGAAAGGGGATAGCACGCAACCTATTTTTCCAGTCTGGTTGACTCTTTTTCTCGCCCGCAACAATACAAATCGATACAGCAAAACAGACAAAATACGAGCCATCCCGAGTGCGCCAGGTGGGAGACGTGGATAGCGCGAGGAGGCGCCCAGCCCCTCCGCGATTGCTTGTCTTCGATTCCTCCCTTCACAAGCTTGGGCCTCCGCTCCGACAAAAGCCCACCTTTCCTTCACCACAACATCATCCTATGGCCTTCATTCATATCATCCACATAATGATTCTATCTATAACCTCGCTCTCGTACCACTTGTTATGCAATCATGGGTCTGCTAAACCAGCATCTCCGACCCACTTGTGTCATGGATCCGCAACATGGGCGTCTGAACCCACCAATCATGACCAATCGTAGAGCAACACGACTTACAAAGGTCTTGGACCCATCCCCACAAGGCTAGTCTATTAGGCTGGAGGGGAATACTTTCACCCTTATAAGTCATGCTCTGTATCCTCCCACAACCGATGAGGGGCTAAACCTAACAAATCTTCTCCTCACAACATAGTACAATCGACGACAAGCCCGTTGAGGCCATCAGACACATCTCGATCACCATGCCACGCCAGTCCGGTGACCCTTTCCACGGTCAAGATCATCCCCTTTCAATCCTGTGTCTAGCCTTCCAGGTTCATCTAGTCTATTTTAGCTATCCATGATGTCTTTATATTTAAGCCCACATTATCAGTATTCGACTTCAACACCTGGCCCTCCTCGTGATGGAAGTCCAACTGTAGCCATATACACACATGTACCCACTATTTGTGTTGTGCTTCCTTTAACCATGGGCACTGTGATTCAGGGTGGGATTATGCATCCAGAACTATATGCATAAGAAAACTGCTTTACCAATTATCATAAGAAGCCCTTTTGTTTTTAGCAAACATACGATGTCTCAAGTTGACACCAACAATATGCATTCCTGTCTTCTCTCCATACGCTTACCACAGTCCAGATAACTATTTTGAAGGTACTATCGTGCAAAATTATACCCTAATTAAGGAGTAACAAGGTTCTACCAGATGGGATAGTGAAAATCCCGACTCGACCTTAGGTTGGAATTGTCATAATAAGCGCACATGCGGCTCTCTTGAAGGCTTTGCCTAGAAGTCGTGTATTTTTTTTTAGACTAAAAGCCCCCCCCCCCCCCCCATTTCATTGAAATCACAGACAGTAGCAGTTACCAAGTTCAAAAGCCCAGACGGCGAAAGAGCCGAAAACCACCACACGCAGGTGGGGAGATAAAAACGAAACCGAACAGTCTAAGCCGACAGACAGAAAGACGACAACCCACGGCTAACAAAGTCAGAGATAACGGAGAGAGAGAGAGACTCCAGCATCAGCGTTTAGCTAAGAACTTCGCGAGCAGATGCTGACAGGTCTCCTCCTGCGCAACTTCAGCAGCCGTAGACGGATCAGAGATCTCCCAGGAGTGTGGAATCAGCGCCAGGCGATTCGCAAAAGCTCGCCTCTTTTCTTGTTCAGCTTCAGAATGCATTGGTCCAGCAAGATCGAGACGGCGTCGCTTGCCAGCACCTTCCATTGTGAGAGCTCGACGCTCATCCTTCGCCATACGTCCCGAACACCTGGCCAGCAGAGCCCCTGAAAACACATTTCATTACGTAATTTCCACATCGACCATAGAGCTGCAGTGCAAACCACGTTCACGAATGAGTTGTTTTTCTCACTGATCCACCAGCTAGCAATAGAAACAAAATCAACTCCCACGGGGCGAGCAACTAGGTCTGAAACATAAGCCCAAACCATTTTCGCCACAGGACATGTAAAGAACAAGTGTTGACAAGTTTCAGTCTCAGGACAGAACATGCAGGACATATCAGTAACATGCCTTCTTTTAGCCAAATTCTCTCTAGTCATCAACCTGTTATTGGCTAATAACCATAGAAAAATATGAAGCCTGGGGGGAACCTTAAGGCTCCGGACAGCAGGTGTATGAATAGGAGTAACCCCACGATTGTTGACCAAAGCATAAAAGGACCTTACACTATACACACCAGAAGATTCAAACATCCAAACAGGATGATCTGTTTCATCAGAAAGAGGGAAAGTAGCCACTAGCTGGCATAACTATTCCCACTGCAACCACTGAGCAGGAGTGACATTTCTCCTGAAAGTGAGCCTAAGCTCACCATCATGACAAGCTTGAGCAATGGTGATCTCTTGCTCATTTGAGATCTCAAAGAGGTCCCAATAACACACTGCTAAACTACAGTTCCCAATCCACACATCACTCCAAAATTTGACTTTTCGCCCATTACCTACTTTCCATTTAAAACCACATTTAGCAGCCCTAGCAGCCCACATAACACCTTTCCAAAAAGGTGAGCACACTCCAGGCACAGCAGAGAAGATGTTGGGGTCAGGATTGTATTTAAAATCAATGATTTGCTTCCAAATTTTTAATTCATCTTTATGATATCTGTTAACCCAAGAAGCTAGCAGACACAAGTTGAAATCCCCAAGATTTTGAACCCCAAGCCCCCCAAATTCTTTCTTCAAGGTCACCAAATCCCAGTTAGCCAGGTGGTATTTTCTATTTCCATCTGAGTCACTCCACAGGAAGTGAGACATTTGAGCATTGATGGCAGCAATAGCCCATTTTGGAAATTTTAGAACAGACAAAAGGTACATAGGGATACTAGCAATGCATGCCTTCAACAGGACAAGCCTACTCTGATAGTTAGCAATTTCCCCCTCCATCCAGAAAATCTTTTGAAAGTTTTATTAATAATTGGTTGCAGGTCCTCCCTCCTAAGCTTAGAGAAGTGGAGAGGGACACCCAAATACTTACAAGGAAACTCTGAGATTTTACAGCAGAACACCTGTGCAAACAGGTTCATCTCTGTACTATCCACATGAATTCCCATTACATCAGTCTTATGGTAGTTAATTTACATCCCTGACATGTTCTCAAAACAGGCTAGAAGCCATTTAAGGTTTCTAGCATAATCAATATTGGCCTCAAGGAATAGGATGGTGTCATCAGCATATTGAAGGCTGATGACACCCCCTGGTACCACCTGAGGGAGCAGCCCTTGGATCAATCCTGCATTAGCAGCTTTAGCAAGCATTTTAGAAAAAACATCAGCTACAAAGTTAAAAAGCATGGGAGAGCTAGGATCTCCTTGCTTAAGTCCTTTGCCCACTTTAAAGTAGGAGCTGTTCTCATCATTCACTCTAATACAGAGAGAACCACCAACCAACAAGGATTTGATCCAGGCCCTGATAACAGGACCAAAGCCTCTTGCTAGCAACATCTCATCTAGAAAATCCCTGTTAACCCTATCATAGGCTTTTTCATAATCTATTTTAAGGACTATAGAGGGGCAACCCCTAGAGTGGGCAGCATGAATAAGTTCTTGAGCAGAGACCACACTCTCCAAAATAAACCTACCTTTAATAAAGGCTGTCTGGTTATTGGAAATAAGTCTGCTTCCCACCAAAGAGAGCCTATTATTAATTGCTTTAGAAATGATTTTTAAACTACAGTTACCCAGGCTAATGGGTCTGAATTTCTTAAGGTCCCTGGCATCAGGTTCCTTAGGAATCAAAGTAACAATAGCATAGTTCAACCTATGAACTGCCATCCTACCAGATTCAAAGAGCCTAACCACAGCCATAAAATCCTCTTTAATTAAATCCCAAATTTTTTGATAGAAAAGGAAGGAAAAGCCATCCGGACCAGGGGCCCCCCCCAGCATAAGAGCTGAATACAGCCTCCTTAATCTCTTCTTCAGAGAAAGGCTTCTGTAGGAGATCATTCTCCTCAGGAGTGACCAGATCATCTGGGTCCCAAAAATCAGGGCCCAGAGAGATATTAGCTTTTGGCTCAGCAGCAAAGAGATTTTTGTAAAAGTCCAAGGCCACTTTGTTCATTTCAGGGGTAGAAACAACAGGCCCAAAAGGACCATCTAGCACAGTTATTTGTTTCTTCCTCCTTCTCTGAAGTCGTGTATTTCCTTTTTGTTTTTTTATTCTATCATAGGGTTAGTTGCGCGCTCTATATGGTCAGCTATCCAAATGATTTTGAACTTATATCCACCCACATCCATTGCAAATGTTTTTGGAAATTGGTTACATGGGATTGATAAAAAGTTTAGAACTTTTTTTAGGGTAGGAGCGCTTGCCGTAATATGGTCGTTTTGGCTATGTAGAAATGATAAGATTTTTAATGGAGAATAGGTCGTCGACCTGTTGGCTAGCTTAGTGAGTGCACTGGCTGCCCACCTGGGTTCGAGCCTTGGGCTCGACCGGTGTGCTCAGTGGATTTCTTCTATCAAAAAATGCCATTGGGTGCTAGTACCTAGGATGGTCTAACTTGATAAGGTTTTAATGGTAAAAAATTCTCTTGTTTGCATGTACTATTCCGCTGCACAGGTATTCTCCATTCCTGGTCCATATTATAACGGATGTAGTTTCGAGGTTTTTTTGTACTTTGTATCTTTTTGAAATTTGAAATAAAAAGGTTGTGTGAATCGTTTCGATGCAGAGGCTGGAGCTTCGTTTCACATTTCGAAAAAAATGCAAGCAATGCTATGTTTCCTACTATGTTCATGAGTTCAGTTTACGACCTAAGCATCAGCGTCCATCCTCAATTTTTTGATTCCTGATTGAATCATAGATGTCCAAAACACCAGAAGGACATTGGACACCCTTCATAACTATAAATCACAAAAATGTTCATTCTGAATTCTGCACAGCATTCATGCAAATTTTCGATTTTATACAATACCCCGTTGAATAATCACAACAATGAGGAGGCGAGAAGTGGCACTTTAAGTCAAACACTTTAGTGTTTATTTAAACTTTGGATGATTATAACAATATAATAATAATAATAAATAATAATAACAGCCGTTCGATAATGAATGAACTGATGACTGAAAAGTTTCTGGAGACTGTAATACCATAGTCCATAGCTTAGTCTTTTTAATCATACAACAAAAGGGGATAGGTACAACCTAACAAGATACAGATAAAGCCCCCAATTTTTCTTGGCTAACAAATTATTGATCAAATGTTCGTGTTTCATAAATGTCCAGGTTTTTCGGCATCATGACATCGTCAACAAGCCGCAGGATGAGATGCTGAGAGATGATCAGTGATCACCCTGCGCATCGCGCTGTTGGCTCAGGTATTTCCCCACAAATCTAGTAGATTTGGCAGTTGGATTTGTTTCCTTTTCTACATCGGGAACTGCTCAGTGAATCGGTTCAGGATTGAATTTGAGAGCCTCCCTCCAAATGAGTTCTTTGATATCTTCCTCGGTAAACGATGGCTGCTCGAAGTCGAAGCTGAAAGGCGCTGGGCACACAGGTTCATCGTTTATCTCATGAAGAGATGCTAAGTACGGATGACACAGGGCCTCATCAACTGCAATGCCACCGAAAAAAGGATAAAGGTTAGCATCTTTCAAGAGAACGTTCCTCATAATGTTTCTTACATTAACAGTTTAATTATTGTATAAGGAGTGGCAGCTCAACTTAGTTGTGATAATTTTGTACGTATTTATGAAACAGCGGTTCACATTGTTAAATTTGTCATTTTGCAATCAAGCAAGATCTCGAAGCTGCAAGATTACCAGTAATCCTCTTGCTCGGATCAAACACGAGCATCCTTTCCAGCAAATCCATGGCGCCACTGGACATATTGGGGAACCGTGAACCAAATAGTTGCTTGGGGTATTGAGGAAGAGACCTCACGTATCTACGGGCGTTGTCGCTCCGAAGAAACCCAAGGCTTGTGTCGTCCGGTGAGCCTATCAGCTTTGGATCAAGAATGAAGCAGGATCATAAACAGGATAAAAAAAATCCGTTCAACATTGCCATTAGTTTCTCGTTATAGTTTAAAAATTCTTTCAGTGCTATGGAAAAAAAAATCCAAAAAGACTTTTCTATTTAGTAGAACAAGAGCAGATGTTAGTCAGAGACCTTGGTAGCCACATGCTTGGACCAAACATTAGTCTGAAAAAACAAATGCATAAAGTACCATGCTAATACTAATAGATGATACAAGTGTAATCTATAAGCATGGCAATAGCATAGCAGCAGGAACCTATGTTAAACTAGAACCAAGTCTTGAGTTGTGTAGTGGTGACCATACCTCAGTAATTAGCCTCAGCTGATGAACATAATCTTTTCCAGGAAACAGTGGCTCTCTTGTAGCAATCTCACCGAGGATGCAGCCCACTGACCAGATATCAATTGCTGCAGTGTACTCCGAGCAGTTGAGCAGGAGCTCCGGCGCCCTGTACCACCGAGTAACAACATACTCCATCATAAAGTCAGTCTCAGTGGTGGTCCTTGCCAGACCAAAGTCCCCAATCTTGAGGTCACATTTGGCATTGAGCAGCAGGTTGCTCGGCCTGAGGTCCCGGTGCAAGACATTTGCCGAGTGCACGTACTTCAGTCCTCGGAGGACTTGGTAGAGAAAATACTGTTCCATGAAAATGTTAAGGTGAGAGGAAATCTGACCAAGTGTGCAGTGTTTGAGCTGATGCTTATGAGGCGATGGAAAGAACAATGTACCTGACAGTGATCATCTGTGAGTGGCTGGTTTGATCTTAGAAGGTGGTGAAGATCAGTGTCCATGAGCTCGTAAACGATGTAAACATCGTTGAAGTTCTCCCGCCTTGGTGGGCGTATGATGTCCTTTATTGAAATCACCTGCCAAAGGCCAGATTTTGTCATGATCATAGCACCAAATTCAGTATCCATATCGTAAGTGGAGTAGTCGTTGTGTGCATCAATCAATGCAGAGGTTGGGACTTTTTGAAAAAAAAAGGAATCATAAATGGAGTTAAATCAACATCACAGAGATTTATGACACAGAAACGAAGAACTTCAACTTTTGTCACACATATCGTTTGTGTGGGTAACTAAAGAATTTGACAAAAAATGATTAAAAATAAAAATTTACAGACAATTCTGGCTTTGAAAGAAAATCACCAGAATTTCCGGCAGATTTCCTCAGGAGCCGGCTTACCTTTGGTATAAACTACAGAGTTAACCATGGTCAAATAGAAACCACAAAAAATTCATGTGTGAAGCATGTGAACCACACAGATTTATCACAAAAGGCACATGAGAGTGAAGAAGAGATAGCTCACATTCTCATGGTTCATGTGCCGAAGCAGCTTTACTTCTCGCAAAGTGCGTTTGGCATCGATCTGGTTGTCGAAGGCGTTACCAATCTTCTTGATAGCGACCTCCTCGCGGGTCTGCGCATTGACAGCAGCACTGAAGAACAAGAACACAGAAACGAATTTGTCACTACAGGCTCAAAATCAAATACAAATAGCTGAACAGGGAGGCGCACACACGTTTATCCTTCTTTTCGCCACTATACGCAGCTCTGCCATAAGAATTAACTAGTATGGGAGCCTTATAATTTGCAGCTCTGATCAAGCCTACGCTACCCACTTTCAGTCGTATATACAGAAATTTGAAACAGGACCGTAACTAGCTGAACGAGCGAAGCAATCGAGATAGAGGTAATCAAGAGAGGATTATATGCAAGTAGATGTAGCGCACGGTGTACTGACGTACCAGATGATCCCGCAGGCGCCGCGGCCGACGGGGCGGATTGGCGGAACGTACTTGGCGGAGACCTCGAAGAGGTTGCCATAGACGTTGTACTGGACGTACCTGCCGCCGTGGGTCAGAGTGCCCTTGATCTGTGCCTCGCCGCCGAGGCCATGGCTGCCGCCTCCCGGCTGGCCGCCTCCCCCTGCTGCTCCGCCCTCCATGCGCATCGACCCAGCCGCCTGTGAACGAACACCTCGAAGCTAGCCAAGAAAGAACAAGAGAAACGTACACCGCGCCGAGAAAGAAAGAGATGGAGAGATTGCTAGCTTGGTTGGATGGAGGAGGGAGGAGATAAGGCGTGGAGAGCGTTGGGCGAAAGGGGAAAAGGAGGAGCTTTTTGGAGGGAAAATGCCCGTGATCCGGCGAGGAGTTGGTTGCTGCTCCAGACCATTCCTGCCCCCTTTTTCTCTCCCCAAGCCCTTCCCTCCCCTTGGTGCATGGCATCGGAGCGGCTGCCTGCCTAGGAAGGTGGTGGTGCTGGCTTGCTCCTCGGTTGGTTTTTTCCTTCTCAGCTGTAGGGTCCCTGTCCTTATCTCTCTCCTTTTTTAGCTTGATGATTCAACACCTAGCCAATCGGGTGCAATTAATTTTTTAATAACATGCAGCTAGTAAGTGTCTAGGCTTAAATTAATAAAGCCACATAGTTCACATAGTTATTATAACCACGATGGGAAACTAGGCTAGTCATGGTGGGGAGTAACTTAGACTAGTAACATGCACATGTTACTAGTTACTACGTTCAGAGTGCAAAGTAACGTAAGAGTAGTAACAAAGAAGACCTTATTTATTACCTTATAGACTCATTTTGTCTTGAGAACAGTAATGTGATGGTAACTAGCTAAATTACTCTATTTCCTCTCTCCTCACTAATTAGCCGCCACACTAACTTCTGTACTTACATGGCATCTATGTTACTGCTGAAGTTATTCCCACCGGACCGGCCTAAGGACAAGCAGCCAAAGACTTGGTTCCTTTATCATGAGTGATCAATGAGTATGGTTCTTTCATCACCAAGAGTGTCCCTGCTGCTGTCACCGCCACTCAACTATTAGCGCTGGCCCCGCCCCTAGACTCGTCCACAAGCAACATCCAGTGTCCTCCTCACTCACAATGACTTCCTCAGAGGGATGCGGGGCGTCAAACCAATACATCTCTTCGGGCAAGGCCGCAAAGCTACCTGAAGCTGACATGGTCGAGCTTGGCCGGAAAAACCAAGAGGGCCGGGCCTTCAATAAGTCAAGGATGCGGGAACAAGAACGAAGAAGTAACAACAATGCAGACATCCGGCTAGGGTACTCGCGGCACCTCGGGCGGCGATCACACCTCTAGAATTTTCCAAGGAGTCTCCACATGTGCTCCAACGGCCCGAAAGTCTCTCAGTCCCATGAGCGGGGTGGCGATGGCCCTGTTGACTGCCCCCGTCGCGCATGCTCCTAGAAGCAAAGTTGTTCCACTGGAGGTCTCCCGCACAAGCGCCCGCGGCAAAGAGCTCAAGGCTACTCCAATTATGGACCATGCCAAGCGCCTCCTCTCCGACAAAACCAAGACATGTAACTGTTAAATCTTGGAGTTTGCTATTCTGCCCTCGGTTTCAGATGATCATCTTTTAGGGTCTGCAAGGGAAAATTGTGTGGTTTTCTGCCCTTCCGCCGGTTCTACCCATGAATTACTCTCAATGGTTTGTGCTAATGAGTTGGTCCAGGCCGAGCTGGCTAGTAAGAGAGAAAGGCTTGCACGCGAAGAGAAAGGGAAGACAACACAAGCTAAGAAAGAGAAGGTGGTGCAAGCTGTGGCGGTAAGGACGGAGGCTTCGGAAGGGTCTAGACCCTCTCTCCCCACATACACCCGCGGTGGTAGCTTCCCCCCTCCACAGCCAGGCGAAAACAAGGTTCGAAGCAAACGTCGGCAACGGGCCAGAAACCTGTCTCTAGCCAAGCATGGGCCAACGGAGTGGTTTCTTAATGTGGTTCCTATTTTGGAATATTCGCAGATTTGGCGCTCGGGGGCGTCGAACTCTGCTTAAAAATTGCCTCCAACACCACAGGATAGATGTAGTATGCTTACATGTTAGGATTAAACGGGACTTCACCAAGGCAGAGCTCTCTTGATTGTAACCAGGGTAAAAGTTATTTTGGGGCCGGCTCCCCGCCTCGGGTCGCTCTGGTGGTTTACTGGCCAGTTTTCAGGAAAACATGTTTGTGTTGGAACACGTAGAGATAAACAAAACTTTTTCCTACGCGGTACTTCCAAGATCTAGCCGAGGTAGAAGGCCACGATGATTACCACTAGACGTGCGGTTGCGGATTATTGATGAAGCGCGTCGGGGCAGTGCAGTCCACGATCCGATCCAGCCGATCCGATCCCGCGAACGTCGAAGTGCTGAACGTACAACACCTCTGCCGGTATCCACACGTACGAGGAGGAGCTCCGACGGCGGATTGCTAGGTCCGGTGCGACGGCTGGACTGAGTGGGGCTAGGGTTCCCAACACATGGGAGTGGACTAACGTGCCCGCTGGACAACCTGCGCCCCTCTTTATATAGCGAATGGTAATGGGCTTCAAAACACTTGTGGCCCATTCCCTCTGTGAGTCCGACTCACAAATCAGTATATTTCCGGTTCGGGTCCAACCCGATCAATACAATTGCTCCCGCTCTTAAGTGTGCGACTCTGCAGGCTCATGGCGACTTGGACACGATTAGAGTCCGACTCTCAATCAATCGGTAGAGGCTCCTAGCAGAACGTGTCGACTCCCAAGTCCCATTGAGTCATGACGACATACCTTCCAATGTGATTTACATCTTAGTCCCTTTTGCCTCACGATATACCTTGTCGAACTATAGAAGATTTATCGTCATCCCTTAAATAGCTCGACTCTCTTCTCGATCCGTGATATGTGATTCATCTGACTAACTCTTAGTCAACAGACACAGTTAACACTTAACTGAGTCGCGCATGGCCATGCTTCCTGAATCATATCACTCGAGAGGGCCCAGAGAATATCTCTCCATTCGGAGGGGCAAAATCCCATCTTGATTATCCACATCACGCAGGTTGCTTCTCATTCGATCCGAACTCTGCCTTTATAGCTGCCTTGTCACAAAGCAGCGTTTAACAGAACCTAAGTCGGTGATCCACAACTCGGATTGTGCGACAACCTCAGGTCTAAGGATTACATTGATTGAGACATGCAAATGACGGATTGCTCGTTACATCTCAATGTGGGTCAGTCCGACTTGCTAAACTCTTTAGCCAAGTCCGTGATCGTTGGAATGGCATCACCATGCCCATGACAAGTGGAACCATGTCATCAGCCAACACTCACATTAGTCTAGGGTGTGTGTCCAGCACAACCTAAATGACCAAGGACAATTTAGTATGAACAACATGAATACATAGTTCCACAATCGAATCACATATTCAATGACATGTATCAGATGTTCAAACCAAATGACAACTTAATAACTTTATGAATACATTGGGAATTACATCATCCATGATTGCCTCTAGGGCATATTCCCAACAGTTTGAACTCGAAAGGATTGATAGGGGCCAATACTTATTTAGTGGTGCAGTGCTACACCAGCCGTCCAAAATGAAGATAGAGATCATGGGATCTACGACCCTACAGATCACAACCGATCCTCGGATTTTCTTGACAAGATTTCTGCTAAAGTGGCTAGATGGAAGTTCCCGGTCATCATGGGCGGTGACTTCAACCTGATTAGAGCCGAGGTAGATAAGAATAACAACCACATCAATTGGTCTAGGCTAGAGCTCCTCAATTTGCACATTGCGGCTTGTGATATGTGCGTAATTTCTCGCTCGGGTGCGAGGTACACTTGGTCAAATAGGCAGCTGAACCCGGTTAGATGTGTGCTCAACCGTGTGTTCATGTCTGTGGAGCTAGAGGGTAGGTTCCTTCTATGCTCTCTTTCGGTGGAAACAAGTTTAGGCTCCAACCACACTCCCTCATCTTTGACTCGGGAGAGATCTCCCCTTGTATAAGAAACTGGTTCTTCTTTGAAGCGGGGTAGTTTTCGGTCGAGGGATTTCACACGGTGGTGGATAACCGCTGGCTCCAACTCTCCTCCCAGGTGGGCGAGAGAATATTGTGGATTGGTGGAACTTTATGTCTTACAACCTTAGGCAATTCCTTCGTGGATGGAGTGCCAATCTTGTCAAGGATGCAAAACTTAAAATGGAGGCCCTATTGCAACATATTCAGGATATTAACTCCAGAGATGATTCAGTCGAGCCCGATGAGGGAGAATGGGCCTTCCGCTATCACTTCGAGGACCAGCTAGTTCAAATCTTGTCCATGGAGGAAGAATATTGGAGGCAGAGGGTCAGGGTGCGGTGGGCACTGCACTACAACACCAACACAATGTACTTACACACGGTGGACAATGGGACGTGCCGTGAATGTTTGATCACCAGTCTATCCCCACCTTCAGGCCCTATCTCGGGTAAACTAGAACCGCATGCTCAACTTTATGAGTTCTACAAAAAATCTGTTGAGTATAAAGACACCCCGTATTTGTGGTTTGGATCCTAACACTTAGGGTGGGATAGCGCAGGTTTATGCCAAAGAAAACCTTTCTCCTGCCATAACTTTCTCTAAAAAAAATAATTGGAGCTAGTTTTTTTTTTTTGAAACGGAAAACCCAGCCTCTGCATAATTGGAGCTAGTGGTTAAAGGCATGAAATCTGATACAGCCCCGGGCCCGGACGACTTCCTGGTTCCTTTATTCAAGAAGTTTTTTCCCTGATTAAAAATGGGGTGTTTCACGTTCTAAATGACTTTGTCCTAGTGAGGATTGACGTCTCTATACTAAGCTTTGGAGTTTTATCCCTGATCCCGGAAGTCCCCAGTGCTGACACAATTACCAACTTTAGACCCATAACGCTGATCAATGTTATTTTCAAGATCATTGCCAGCGCGTTTGCCTCACACCTAGATCCTATATCACATCGCATCATCGGTCCGTTTCAGATGACGTTTACCAAGGGAAGGTTCATTTTAGATGGGGCTCTAAATCTCCAAGAAATTGTTCACGAGCTACAAATGAAGAAGAATGTTGGTTTCCTTCCCAGGCTCGACTTTGAAAAGGCTTACGATAGAGTGAACTGGAGGTTTCTCCTTGAAGTCTTGCGTTGGAAAGTATTCGACACAGGGTATGTGCAAAAGATTGCTCAATTGATTTCGGGGGGTCAAACATCCATCTCGATTAATGGCAAGATCGGTTTGTTTTCAGAAATAAGAGATGTGTGCGTCAAGGAGACCCCTCTTACCCCGCATTTTTAACTTTGTGGCCGAGTCCCTCTCGGCTATCATAAGCTCTATTGCGACGTCTAGCCACATCGATCGCCCCACACTTATTTCCGAGGGGAATTTCTCACTTACAATATGTGGATGACATGTTAATCCTAATGCATTGTGATGACCTTGACATCATTAACCCGGAGTTTCTGCTACTATGCTTCAAAGGCATGTCTGGCCTCAAGATCAATTTTCACAAGAGCTAGGTGATTGTGGCGAACCATCCTGCTGAGGTGCAACAAAGGGTCGCCAACATTCTGAATTGCAAAAAAGGACAGTTTCCCTTCATATTCATAGGGTTGTTGGTATCTGACCAAAATCTTATTATTGATCAATGGAACTTCTTAGTCTTGAGGTTGGCTGGTAGAGTTGAATCGTGGCTAGGAAAATTTGTGTCTCGTGGGGGGCTCGTCTTTCTGGAAAATTCTTCATAATATTAAGCACTTGTTCAAGCTAGGTGCCAAGCATGAAATGGGGGAGGGCGCCAGATCCCATTTTTGGTTGGACTGGTGGCATGGGAAGGGCCTTTTGTGCCATCGCTTTCCCGCTCTCTTTGCAATCTTCCTGAATCCCTTGATGTCGGTTGCACAAGCGATTTCTGGTTAGCTTGAGTTCAGACGCTCCCTCTGAGGCGAGGAAGTGGTCCAGTAGTCTAAGCTCGCCCAATTGATTGATGGCGTGGTGTTATATCATGAAAGTGATAGGATTAGTGGGTCTTGGAAACCTCTAGCCTTTACTCAGTTGGGTTGATGTATGATATACTGTCGAGCGGGGAAACTGTGGCCCACACTAGAGACATTTATGAGGCTGAATTCCTCTAAAACGTAAATTTTTCTCTTGGCGGCTAGCTTTGGACCACCTCCCATCAAGCATCAAGGTTGAAAAAAACATGGCCCCACCGATGGTCGGTGTTGTTTATCCCATTTCCTTCTATGTTGGCGAAGTTTTACACCTCAACACTTTCTTTCTTTCTTGTCGGCTAAGTTTTATGTAGCAACATGTATAACTCTATGTGTGTGAACTTGGGGATTTATTAAGTTAAAGTCGGGAAATAAAATGCATGTTATCTAAAAAAAAATACTTGGCACACTGCCAGTTGCGAGACAAAGTTCATACAATAATACATGAAACATATCTTAGGAGAGAAACTACATCGGGTAGACCGAGTATTAGGAGGCAACGTAGTTGAATAAGCCAAGCGATAAAGGCGTCGCAGCTCCTCGGTCAATAGGTCTAACGCAGTTTGCTCCTTACACTTGGACATGGGTCTCTGTTGCTGGAGGACAAATTGGTAAAATCATTCAAACATACCGTGAGGAGAAAACATGCTCAGTCAAAAACTTATTTCTAATACTCCAAACTGCCCAACCTTGGGCTATAAAGAGAAGTCACACCGTTTCTTGCATTGGACGAGAGCGAACATATACTCCACGTATTTTGCTTTGATAATCTTGGGCCAAAGAGAGTGTGGGTCAGCTTCAGTAAACAAATGCCAAATCCGTTTTACCATTAGGGCTATGTTCATGGCCTTCGTATTAGTAACACCAAGACCACCTGGTCCTTAGGTTGACAAACCTCTGGTCACTTAACTATACAATACTTCTTTTTAGCTTCAGCCCATCCCCAAAAGAACCTAGCCATGTGCTTGCCAGAGCATTCATGGGTGCCATCTGCTAGCAATAATAGGCCCATAACGTACGTAGAGAGGTTTGCAAGGGAGGAATCAGGGAGGACCAGACGTGCATCCGAGGACATCAGTCTACCTTTGTAGGGCTCATTTCTATGGCCAACCAGACCAGTGAGTGGTTCCTGGTCAGCCATCATAGGTGTCGTACCATCTATAGGGAAACCCAAATAATTGAATGGGAACGAGCTAACATACAGTTAAGTAAGTTAAAAACACGGATGTGCTCGGGCCAGGAGAGCCCATGGCAATTTCTTACTCTTAAGGAAGTTTATTTTTAACCCTAAAAGGAATTCAAAACACAAGAGAATAAATTTTAGGTTCACCAAATCTCGCTCAGGATTTTGGATTAAGATAATGGTGTCATACTGCAGACAAGTGGCACCTCCATCAATAAGATGGGAAACTACCACATGGATGTGGCCAGCAACACTTTTTTTATCCAACATGCTCACAAGAGCATCAACCATAAAATTAATTAGGATAGGGGAGCTAGGATTATCCGGCCTAACCCCCCCCCCCCTCTTATTTCTAAAAAAAGGTCCAACTTCACCATTAATAAAAATGAAAGTGTGCCCTCCTGACACAAGCTGCATCAAACGGTGAACTAGGCCTGAGTCAAAACCTTTTTTGATTAGAACTTCCCTAAGAAATAAAGACCGCACACTAGTGTTTGTACGTAAGCTCGTGAATAATATCATACAGTGCAAGTGCACCATCATGAATTAAAGGTCCTTTGAGGAAGGCAGTTTTGGGAGTGCAGAATGACCTGGTGCGCTACCGGAGCTAGACGCGAGGCATAAGCCTTGGAAGATAACTTAAAGATTACATTAATTAAAGCTATTGGTCTAAATTTGTCGGGCCTATGGATACCAGGGTATCCTGGGCCGTCGGCTGCAGGGCCAGCCCAAATCGGCGCAACGAAGGCCATTACCAGTGCATCTCCAGAAGCGCCCGCTCTTGAGGGTACGCCCCCCTGTTTAAGGGGCGCTCTGACGAAGGATCTGCCCCGAGAAGCTCCTGCTGATGTTCCTGCCCCTAGTGAGAAGCTCTACATCGCCCTGGCTTCCCTCGTGAGCGATCCGCCCTCACGGGGGACAACCCATGTGGGGATGACGCTGGCGTCTCTGCGGAGGTGACAACGGTGCCGCAGAGAGACATGGTCACTTTGGCCGCAGTTTCCATTCTCGTGTATAAAGTGCGCACCTCGGTTGCGCGCGCCAAAGCCCTTTCTAGGGCTTTCCTCTTTGGTGCAAGAAGACCGGTTCGGCGCTACAAGATGGAGGGAACGTCACCGGAGCCCCCACATCCCTGCCATGGACGGTGGAGCTGTCCTCGGCGACCAAGATCAAGGAGACAACGCAGAGCTCAGCTGGTATCCGCTTTGGCACCTTGTGGTAGCCCTTTCCCGCCAAGAATGAGCGGGAAGGAGGCCCGAAAACGCCAGTATAAGTAAGGCCCCTTCGCCTCCATAGAAAGGGGTAAAGAAGAGGATTGGGAAATCCCTAGTAGTCTGAGAGAGCACAAACTCACACCTTGTACTGTAACCACCGCAGTGCAATCCACAGATAAGCAGGAGTAGGGTTTTACACCGCAACGGTGGCCTGAACCTGGGTAAACCCTCTGTGTCTCCATTGACGATCACCCCTAGTTTCCCTCTCGAGGAACAAAGTGAACGTGGTTAGCCCCCAGTGTTCGAACCTATAGAGGAGATCATGTCTTTGACATACCACTCTCACTTGAAGAAAAGTTGGATTCTACCACGCTCGGAATTCGTGGTTGATAGCCGTTTTTTCATGGTTAAAGACTTTCCTTCACGGCTGGGGTGTAGTGGCGCAAACCATGGTTGATAATTAAAAAATGTGCATGCCCATTCGTGATAGATGGGTGCGTATCAACCACAGACAGATTCTCATTGCAGATGCCATATAAAAGAGACCCCGGACAAAAAAAACATCAATCCTTCCACCACGGTTGTGAACCGTGATAGATGGTAGGCTCAGCTCATGCATATTAAATCTGAATGGGCGGACTGTTAACTTCATTTGGGGTCTGTAAGCTATAGTTTTGGGATGGCCTATTACTGTCAAAGGGTCGCTACAGGCGTGGGCCTGCGGTACATGAGCCGACCTGCTAAGGGTAAGCGGGCTGGCCTGTTAAGACTGACTATTTGGCATGTTGCCATATAGTAGGTGGCCTATTAAGGTTTCATACGTCCATTTTGCATCACTATTTTATATGATAATTTCCGGTATCAATTGATATTTTCCTCGTTAGAGCACTATACTTATGTTATTTTGTTGTTTTCTCTATGTTTTACAGTTTTACGGAATTATTTATCAGAGTCAGAAATCAGTTGGAAAAAGCACCTGTCAGAAGGGATATTTTCTGGACGTCAGAAAAATCGGAAAAAAAAAATCAGAAAACAGAGTTTCGTCAGAAATCACCGAGGGAGCCAGAAGACTCACCAGAGGGGAGCCAGGGGTAGCCAAGTGGGCCCCAAGCGCCCCCCTGGCCGCGCCTGGTGGGCTCCTGGGGGTCCCAGGCCTCCCTCCGACTCTCTTTCGGGATACTTACCCCCCGTGACCTAAAAATATCGAGGAAGCACTTCGTAGAATTTTTATGCCGCCTCTTCGCGACGGAAACATCAGAGAGAAGAAACACCTTCCTAGGAAAACAAAGTACTAAGAGACCAAAGGAAATTGGAAACAAACATATGGAAATTAAACATGATTATGAGTAGGCGTTACACCAACTTGGGGGCACAAACGTGACTACTACACTTAAACAGAGATCAAGCAGGATTAATCGAGAACGATGACGTCATTCTCGACGGACTTTGCCGCTTCGAGAGACAACCAGTCGCCGAAATTGGATGTGACGGAGCCCCGGGGCTCGGGCTCCAGACCTGCTTGACAGGCGGGTTCTGCTACGTTCACCATGTCTCCGGTGGCTTCGGCCCAAAGGCGGTGTCGCACCAACGTGTTCCACCGCCCCGATACTCTGCCTCTGCGGGAGAACCGGTGTTTGGCTTCATGTTCACGCTCGAACAACCAGTCTGATATGGATATTATAGGGGTACATGATGATTGTTCATGCTTGAGTTGGAAGAAAATATTGAAGTTAATTTATGATTACTAGAAGGTGAATTCCTTCTTAATGGATTGTTTTGTTTGTGTTTATAAGAATGTTATACTACCTAAGCATATGTATTTATGTGTGATAGGTTTATTAATAATACAAACATGAATGGAGGAGAGCATCAAGAAGAGCTGGAAAACAAACATACAATGGTGGAAAAAGTGTCCACACATGGAAGTCATGGAGATTGTTTCCCACAAGAGCACAAGGAGTTAAAGGAGCCATCCATGCATTGGTGGATGATATGGGAGCAGCAAGGACATGTCCTAGGATGTCCCAAACGTTTTTATTAGGGGACCTGCGAGTCCATATGGCTGGGTCCATGTTGGGCTCGGTTTGTAAAGGTTTGGGTGCACCAAACCGTGTAGGGATAGGTTAGGGGGCGCACCTCCCTCTTGGCCGCACCCCCTCCATCATATATACCTCTTAGCCACGAATTTAGAGGTTAGACCCCGTTAAAATTAAACCCTAGATTCCAGAATTGAACCATGTTCATCTGAATTTATCCCCACCAGTTTGGTGGAGTTACCCCTTGCAAATTCTGCGTGTTATTTGTTGTTTCATTGGGAATCAGTAGATACAGGACCACTCGTAGTCATTGATTACATTGTGCAAGTGTGTGGAGTTGAGAATATCCAAAGGGATTGAGAGTTGTTGCATTGGCATCAGGGATCAGCCGGAGAGGTTTCAGCAAGACACAAGTTATCCATCAAGTTATGGTGAGTGTTCATCGAGAAGATCGGGCAACCCCTTATCACAGTCCCAGTACGGCGCATCCGTGTCGTACTTGGGGAACGCCCGTACTGCGGACGGCAATCTTGCTCTGTGTTCGGCAACCGCGTTTGCGCGAGCGCTGCCAGTGGGCGGCGGCGGCACAGGGACACCGTCCAGGTCGAGGTGCCACCCTGCTGACAGGTGGCAGTCCGGTGGAGCGGGGAGACTAGAAACAACCAACTCGAACGCCCTCGCCGTCTTCACGCGCGTCCGAAAAGATGCGCAATGGCTCGACAACCCTGCATTCTGCCTCGGTCTCCGCATCTTCGCGGCGGTGCCGGCGTCTGCTAGGTAAGGCGAGGGGAGGTGTGTACGGGGGCGATGGGTGTTGGGACTCCGTGGAGTGGTATGATGCGGTGGTGCGGCGGCTCGGTCCGGGATGGGGATAAATAGGAAGTGTGTGACATGGTCAGTTTCGGTGGGGTGAAATTATGGATTTCTCCGGCTAAATGTGGAGCATGCAAATTTGTGTTAAAATTTCTAGGATTTAGAGTATTGTGTCGACACATGTCCGATGACATGTGGGGTCGAGATTGCGCTTGTCCCACCCGTCATATACACGGTCGGCCTCAACCAAGTCCAGGATTGTTTCGGTAGGGCATCATGCAAGGTTCGCAAATGTTGGCAATGTCCGAACTATATGTAAGTATTAACGGTAAATAAAGAAAATGTAAAAAAACTATTCGAAAACTCAATTTTCATCGGCATGGGATCCTAATTTGTGTGTATAAACTTAAGATAAATTGCACAAGCCAATTAAACTTCAAAATGGTAGGTCATTCGATAGCTGGAGTTGTCAATCGAAGTCTCTGGACTTAGAGTGGAAAGCTCACTCTTGGGTAATGATCAAAATGAATTTTTGTGACGAATGTTCGTATTTTTGAATTCATCTTTTTCACGTGCGTTGGATTATCATTAAAGCTAAACAGTGTGCTTTAAAATCTTTTTCTCTTTACTACAAATAGGATTAATGATACATATCTTTAGTATATATATGTGTTTGCCAAGAATAAATAAATAAATGTGATATATATACTATATATGAAAACAATCATTTGGTTCAACCACAGGAAAATCGTCCAAAAATCGTTTGAAAATAATTCAATCGAAAGAATCCATAGGAGATTCATAAACTTTAGTTTTTTACACTTTCTTGACGAAGGATAGATGACTTTGATCATTTCTAATACACGAAATAGGTCAGCACATGTCTGATGACATGTGGGGTCTGGAGTGCGCTAGCCCCACCGGTCATATACGCGGTCGGGCCGAGCCAAGTGCAGGATTGTTTCGGCCAGACAATATGGAAGATCCGGATATTGTTGGGAATATCCGAACTGTATATAAGTACTACCAATAAATAAAGAAAATGTAAGAACTTGTAGAAAACTCAATTTGCATTGGCATGACATTCTAATTTGTGTATATAAACTTGAAATAAATTGTACAAGCCAATTAAAATTCAAAATGGTAGATCATTCAATAATACGAGTTATCTATAATCGAAGTCTCTGGAGTTAGAGTGGAAACCTCACTCTGGGGTAACGATCAAAACGGATTTTAGTGACGAATGTTCGTATTTTTGAAATCATCTTGTTCAGGTCCGTTGGATTATCACTAAGACTAAACAATATGCTTTAAAATATTTTTCTCTTCATTGCAAATAGGATTGATGATACATATCTTTGTACATATATATGTGTTTGCCAAGGATAAATAAATATATGTGATATATATATATACTATATATGAAAATAGTCATTTGGATCAACCACAGGAAAATTGTCCAAAAATTATTCGAAAATAATTCAATCGAAAGAATATGTAAGAGATTCAGAAACTTTAATTTTTTACACTTTCTTAACGAAGAATAGATGACTTTGATTGTTTTTAATACACGAAATGAGTCAACACATGTCCGATGACATGTGGGGTCTAGAGTGTGCTAGCCCTACCGGTTATATACGCGGTCGGGCCGAGCCAAACCCAAGATTGTTTTGGTCGTGCAATATGGAAGGTCCGCATATTGTTTGGAATATCCTAACTGTATGTAAGTACTACCGATAAATAAATAAAATGTAAGATTTGTCGAAAACTCAATTTTCATTGGCATGACATCCTAATTTGTGTATATATACTTAAGATAAATTGTACAAGACAATTAAAGTTCAGAATGGTAGGTTATTTGATAATAGGAGTTATCTATAATCGACGTCTCTGGACTTAGAGCGGAAACCACTCTAGGGGTAATGATCAAAACGAAATTTCTTGATGAATGTTCGTATTATTCATCTTGTTAAGGTGCGTTGGATTATCATTAAGACTAAAGAGCGTGCTTTATAATGTTTTTCTCTTCATTACAAATAAGATTAATGCATGATACAAATCTTTAGTACATATATGTGGAAGCTCCAGAAATTGTTGGAAATATCTGAATTATATGTAAGTACTACCGATAAAAAAATGTAAAAATTGTCGAAAACTCAATTTTCATTGGCATGGCATCCTAATTTGGGTGTATAAACTTATCTTAAATTGTGCAGACCAATTAAAGTTCAAAATGGTAGGTCATTCGCAAAAAGGGCTATGTATCCAATGTTCATGATGAAATTTTGTATTCTCGAATGAATCTTGTTGACATGCATTGTATTATCATAAGACTGAACAATGTGCTTCAATTTTTTCCCTCATTACGAATAATATCAACGATACATATTTTTCCTATATATTTTTTTAATAACAAAAAATAAAGAAATGTGATATATACTTGCCAAGAATCAATAGCACATTGTTGCATACGATATCATTTTTACCGTATATAAGTTGGAGGTCGATTGTATAACGCAATACGATTATCGTCAATCGTACTCACTTACGTGATGCTTATGAAATTCAATTAAAAATGATAGGTCACTGTTTGGACGGTCCGAATATTTACTTGTTATATTTTTGAAGGGTTTTTTACCGTCAAATCGTGTCCATGCAGTTGCTGCGACATGCGGAGGGGACGCGTGCAGTTGCCACGACGCGTGGAGAGATTCATGCGCACGATAGCGTGGTTGTGTGAACAAAAAGTGGGACACACCTTGCGATTTACTCTAACAGTTCGCTAGTACGTGCGGGTTGAAACTGCATCCTCGCCTCTTCTTCTTCGTCTTCCTCCCAAAAAAAACTTATTTCCCTCCCATACACCATTATTTACTCCTTCTTCAACCGCATCTACTTCCTCATCTTCTCATCCACCCGCGGGGAACGCACCATCCATGTATTTCTACGAACCCATCACCGATGATGGGTTAGAGACGATGGAACCAAAGCACGTCTGTGCCTATGGTACTACGTATTTGAACGTGTTGTACACTAACGAGGCGGTGACTGCGAAGCACACGCTGGGGATGTTTGAACAATGGCTCAGCCGTATGAAGTACAAGATGGTGGGACTTGACCTCGAGTACACAAGGTGGAGAAGCGACGAAAGGCTGGGTCAGAAGTTGGCCGTCATCCAAATCGCTGTGGGCCGGGAGGTCCTCGTGTTCCACTACTGCAGGTATGGATATTTTCGGGATTGTAGTTATATAATTGCGGTCCACCATACATCCCCTCACCGCGTTCGGTACGTGTGTGATGTCTGCATAGCTGTTCGATCTATATGTGTTCCTCGTGTAGGGTTAATGTGAAATGACAGTTGAAGTTTGTTTAGTCTATTACGTACTAGTGTAGTACACCCCCAATGTTTTTCTCCGTGAGATTATCGTCACCTCTGCATCGTACATGTTGGCATCTTTGGATTGTAGGAATTTCATAAGAATTTTGTAGGATTCGAAACCTTAGGTTTTTGTACCATGGTTTGCCTTTGGATCAAAGGAATGGTGTCAATCAAATTCCTATGTAATGCATTCCTAGGCCTCAAATTCCATAGGACTTTGAAAATCCACTTCAACTCCCTTTCCTCTTTTTTTCCTGCATTTCATCCAAATGACTATTCCTATGATTGTCCTGTGTTTTACAATCCTTTGTTTTGCATACACAAACCTGTCAAATTCCTATGTTTTTTAGATTCACAATCCTGCAATCCAAAGAGTAGTATATATCACCATATAAATGTCAACGGATAATTCACTTCGCAGATAGGCTATACAACCTGCCTCATTGATCACCATATTCCATCTTGAGTTACAATTTTCATCGCGCCACTAGTCATGTCGTTTAACAGTCCCTGACATTGCATGGAGCATACTATATACAGAAGAAAAAAAGTCATTTTTTGTGTTATATGCACAAAATATATCCATGTGGGCTGACGCTTCTCAAAGTAAAAGAAAGTACAAGAGGGATGTGATAAACTAATATGAATCTTCAAAAATTCATCAATGCAACAATTTGAATGGTGAAAACTATTATGTAACTTTCGTACACACATAACTTCATCCCCTATGAGAAATTTATGTCATGCATAATTAAGCGATGTGAACCACATAGGCCATGCTGTCTACACTCTACACTACAATATCAAATTATGCAGGGACGATGCATTTCACAAAAATCCGTCCCAATTACTAGCGAATGGGCATACTTCAGTCCCAACTCCTTAATATCTGGCATTAATCAAATTACTAAATTAGAGTGCAATGTCGTCGTTCTACATTATCAAATTCTACATCATCCAAATTTTATTGTCATGTGTTAATTTTGCCAAGGAGCCTTTTCCAGAACTGGCTGAGTTCCTTCAGTATAAGGGGATCACTTTTGCTAGCGTGGACATTAGGCAGGACAGATTCATGCTTGGACGTGAGAATATCATCGTTCCAGAGGAGTTCCACATCGACATACAAGATCTGTTTAAGTCCAAAGAAAATCTCCAGTATTCTCCACCGTTCGACAAGGACGGAATGGCTGATCTAGCATACTAGATCATTGATAGGTCTTGCTGCGATTTGAAGTGTGATCTCCCATCCCGCAGCCATGAGTACTACGAACAGAAGCCTATGATCCCGTTGCACATCGAGTATGCGGCAAGAGAGGCATTTTACAGCTTCGAGATGTACCGTAGGATCCTTGCCATTAAGGACGGGCTAGAACGGGGGATTTGCAAGGCTGAAATGAACGCTCAAGCAGTGGAGAATGCATCAACGACGGACGAAGCAGAGGCGGCTAAAGCAGCAGCGACTCAAGCAGCGGAGGAAGTTGCGGAGGAGGGCGCTGCAGCGGCTATGGCGGTTGAAGCTGCGGATCCACCGGCTGCGTCGAAGAAGCGGGGTTGGCCGGACGACAAAGACGATGACGATGACAACCAGGAGACCATTACTCGCACTGGGTGGGAGTGACCATGTGCCGGACGGGCTCTTTTATGCGTGGATATTTATGCTTGGTTTGTAATGAACTTAATGTGTGTGTGTTTTCTATGTATATATGTCACTCTACTCTTTCATGTCTGTGATTTGTAATGAAGTAATTTTCAAGTTACTGTTTGTTTTCGGGAATCTGCAAGTCCAAGGTTCTTCGGACCATCCAAGTTGTGCCGCCACGTGTCGGGTGTTTATCTGGGCCGACGCACAACATTTCTGAGACCGTCCATCATACAGACCGGCTCCAATGATGTGTTGTGCTGAGACGGCTGTATTTTGCAGCAGTCTCAGGAAAGAAGCGGGGTTTATTTTGGACCACTACGGACGTCGTCTTATTAGAGCCGAACTTTTATTTACAGGCAGCTTATCTGCACAAACCGTCTGAGGGGTAGCGTTTCCGAGCCCGTTCTTTTTTTCTCGGGCAAAACCGTCTCTAGTAACAGTCTCTAATACTCAGTTTTCTACTAGTGATGGTGGATATAAATGGAAAGACCATATCTACATGAGCATTTGGCTTGGTGGAGCTTGGCTACTTGCAGAAAGCCAGTTTTGTCCTAAAGTATTTTATAAAACAAATTCATCCTTTAGATAAGAACAATGTGGATTTCCTGTGCTACCTTATTGGTAAGCATCACCACAAATATTATATCAGCTACAAAAGTTGTGGAGTTCATGTGCAACCTTGTTAGATTGCATCACCACTTAAAAACATGGACATGTGCATTTCATATGTAACCTTGCTGGTAAGCATCACCACTAGTGTGGCTTTCCTGTGCTACCTGGTTAACATCACCACTTCTCCATATTCCGCCCCGTATTCAAACTCCAAATTTTATTATGAAATAGAGATGATGAGATTCTTCCATCATTCCCTGTCCAGATGCTCATAGTTGTCTGTAACCGGGGACACGGCTAAGATCTTAGTTTGTTTACTCTACATAATTTTTGCACTTTCACCTTTAGACTCAATTCAACACAAACATCTTATACACTTAGAATGTGTTAAGGAAAGAAGAAGATTGAGATGAGATCTTTCAAAAGAAATTCCACCACCATTTAGCTTGACCCGTTCCACCTACACCTTCTACATATGCTTGTCAAGCCTGGTGAGTTCATTCAACTTAGTTGATCAAGACATAGCCCATATGACTAAAGACCGCACCGGAAGCATCAAAACTTAGAATTACATAGTAATCTCTTTGTCCCTGGGTGACATTCCTCAAGTGAACACCTCAGGTATTACTCCTGAGGAGACACACAACTTTCAACAACCAAAACAACCAATCCACCCAGGTGGTTCATTAAACTTAGCAGTTTTATCCTTAACATCTAAATAAAACATTTGATGAGCATAGCTAAGCAATTCTACTAAGTTCAATGTTTTCCACACTATGAGGATAATACAGGGTAGCTACACACTACTTAGGATATGAGCATATCATAACACTTACTTATAAGATATTTCCTACCATGCAAAACTACTAGAAAATATCTAATGCATATAGAAAATACGTAGGTAGTTTATGATGTGTCACTTTCCTTGTTGAAGTTGGTGAAGAAATCATACTCTTTTCACAAAAGATAGTTGCTCTCCGTACAATCTATACATTGAAAGCACAATAACAATATAAACAGGCATCCTAGCAATCAAGCATACAAGGGAAGAAAACATACAGAACATCAAACATAGCAAAAGGGTTTAACCAAGTTGGTTAGGAAAAGGTTAAGGTTTGAGTTTGAAATATTCATTCTCTAAGGGTTCCATACTTGTTAAGCGGTTCCAAGAGTTCACTTGAGATGGTCTAGATTGAGTTTGTAATGATAAAACTTTATTTTAAAACATATTTATCCAAGAAGTTCCAAGAGTTCACTAAGTGTTATGACACCACTTATTAAACCAAAGGAACATATGACATGGTTTGGACTAAGTTTTCCATTTTTTGGTTAAGGCTGGTCTAGGTTCACTCCATGACAACAAGGCAAAATGAATGTTGTGGTGAGGTGTTGGGATTTTCCATTTGGGTCTATGATTGGGCATAACAAACTTGATGTCAATCAACTTGCATGCATGGTGGTATGGTTACTCCAAGGCTTCACATTGTTATTCTTCTTGAAGATCATCTTCAAGCTCTCTTATAGTTTCCTCCTTAGTGTGGTGAAGTCTAAATTCTTCTCCGAGTGCTTCAATGATCTTCCATATATTGCTCCTTTTTTAGTTGAAGAACATCATCTGAAGTGCCCTCTAGTACTTTATGGACTTAGTCTTCTATAGAAGATAAAAAAATTTGAGAGGTTGATGGAAGATATGGGTACTAGGGTTTAAGTTTTACTATTTAGTCTAGTATGTGATGGACAAAAACTAAGGACCTAGGCTTGGATCCAAACTGGCCACAACATCAATGGTAGAAAGATGGAAACAAGTTACATGACATGGTCAACTAGGTGGTTCACTATGATGAAATCTTGGCCAAACTTACATGGAAATGGTTCAATGGTGCGTAAATGGTTTAGGTACTGATGTCTCTAGTCCGAGGTTACCAAATGGAGCAATTTTGCTTAAGGAACCATTTTCAAATTATTTATGGAATTAAATATATATATATATATATATATATATATATAATTCAAATGGTCAACTTAAATCTAAACTTGTCCAAAGAATATTTTGGACAGAAAGGTTTGAAATAACACTTCTTAAGGTTTCCAAATATATTTTATTTGCAATTTTTGGATTTGTAGAATTTGAATTATGTCAAAATACTTACAAATGGCTCATTTGAATTTGGACAAATTTGGAATATTCAAATTTGAATTTTAACGGTTCAAAAAGTTTCTACATGTCAAGGGATTTTCGAATAAATTACGTTTGCTAAATTTGGCCTTATGGTTAAAAATTTATGAAGGTTCTCAGCTCTAGGGGTTTTTCTGCAAATCTACCATTTAATTCTATTTGGGAGAAAATTCAGAAAAATGGTTGTCCACATGGTCGCTTCTAATTGGCTCCATGTGCTGACTAAGCACTGACGCGGCAGCTGACTGTATTGCCATGCGACGCAATGCTACTGGCCGATACTGTTTCGATTAGTGGATCTATCCTATGCATCAGATCAAGATCAGATAGTTACGTGCAGGGGGTTTAGGGTTTACCCGTCCGGCGAGGCTGCCGGAATGGAGGGGGATGGTGGCGCTCCGGTGACTTGCGACGCAAAACTCGACGCCGACGACTCTCTGGTTGTCGCCTGGACTCGGGATGGGCACGGGAGGGCTCAGCGCGATGGCGATCGCGATGGTTTCCACGGCGGACTCCGAAGACGCTCCAATCGGCGGTGTCGTGCAGATGCAGACGGGATACTCCGGCGATATGTAGAAGTGGACGGTGGCGTCTATTTCCTGCTTAAAAAATGAAACAATATCTCATTGGGTACGTCGGGAGAGGGAAAGTCTAGAAGCCAAGAATGGGCAGCGAGGTCTCACGGGGAAGGCCAGAATCGATGAAACTCCGCGGCGGAGACGCATAGCTCCGGCGAGCGATTATGCAACCTTACGGTGAGAATTCATGGGGAAGCAGAGGGAGGCATCAATTGTAGCCTTAATCTCTTGCATTTAGAGGGATTCAATCGACAGTTTTCGGGCGTGGCAGTTTCGTCTGATTGAAGAAGACGATGACATCATGGATGACGTCATCCAATCTTTTTTGTTTTCTTATATATTCAGTACCATTTGATTTAAACATCCAAATTACCTCAAATAAATTGCTAAAAATTTGTAATTGAAATATTTATCGAATAGAAACACAATTTTGTTGTTTCCAACACAATTCAATTTTTATATTTTGCAAATATAAATAAATCGCTAATATTACTTAATGTTATTTTCAAATTTGAAAAATAATAAAATGGTGTTATTGCTTAAATAAAATTTCAGAAACATTATACATGTCAAATATAATTTGTCAAAGTTATTTCAATCCATTTTCATATTTTATAATTTTAGGATATGAGGGGTTTACTAATAACAACTTAATGCCATTTTAAAATAGAAAATTCAATAAATATAAAAGTAGCTTAATAAGATTTGGAAAACTCCCACAGGTCGTAATAGTGTTTTCAAAGCCCCCCTTTATATTATTTTCAAGGCAAAGCATTTTTGGTTCACCCCTTTATGTTTAAAACTTGGAATAACAACTAATAATAACTATAAATGTTATTTATTCTCATAATATATTTTTGAAGGTTAGAACATTATTAAAGGTTATAAATCTTTTATTTTAGTTGCTATAAAATATTTTCAAAGCAATATTTGAATTGAAAACATTTTATGTAATAATATTTGCTAAAGAGAAAATTACTTTGGATAAAATATTTATATTTGAATAAGCTTTAGGTTTTATGGAATAAAGGCATATTAGGACTTTTAATTCCAATAACACTGGAATAATAATAAAATTTCCTTTGTGTTTGAGTTTTCTTTGGTGTCTTGCATTAATCAAAAAAACACAAGTTTTAATTTTTTGTGATTTTTTAACTTTCCAAAAATCAGGGATGTTACAGACTACCACCCTTAAAAGAAACCTCGTTCGAGATTTGGGAAGTTTAGAAAGAAAGATAGGTTTGGGTTAGTTGGGTTCCATTGCAACTAGGTGGCTACCACCCTTCAAAGAAACTTTAGTGGGTAGTCTAAATCTATCAGCTTGGAGTGTAGCTTGATTCCAAATTAGCTTGAGTAGAACCTTCCTTCGCGGTAGAGTTGCAGACCAACATAGTTATGTTGAACTACCTTTGACACTGAGGTGTCACTCTTTGGGTCAATCAAAAGTTCTTGGGTCACTCTCAACTTGGTATTTTGATATCCTTGGCAATCTTCTATATTGTTGTAGTCTTCCTTGGATGCAAACACCATGTTATTTCTAACGAAACTCTCATGGTAGGCAACATCCTTTATTGCATGATACCTCCAAGGTTGGCTTTGTCCTCTCCGAAGTTTAGTACATTTCAGCAACATTTGCCTAACATACGGTTATTATTACATCTTACCATTCTATGGTTCAGGCTTAACATCGTCTTGTCTCAAATAGGTATGTCACTCTAGATTTAATATTCCTCATCACAAAGTGAATGAAATGACTAGTCGTCATGGTATCTATTCCACAATGCACCCAATTCACTATATATTTGGTTTGTTTAACCTTGAAATCCAACACTCAGTCATCCTCATTTGTCTTAGAAGATAGTTTCCAATCTATAAGGTAGACCTGAGCTAAACTATTGATCCTCAAACTATTGGGTTTCATAAAACGCTTATGCATCAAAAACTGGATAGTTGTGTTTTTCTTCATTGTTTCTTATCTTGGTGTAGTAAGCTCCAAATATTTATAGCTCTTGCAACTTTGATTCCACTTGTCTATCTTCACTTCAGGGTTAACTTTCTTCTCCTATGGATAGAGGTGGGTTTGATCTAGGATGTGATTGTTCCTTCTGTCGGACCCATGGATACAAGGGTATCCTGGGCCGTCGGCTGCAGGCCCAGCCCAAAATGACGCGACAGAGGCCCTTGCCTGTTCACCTCTAGAAGCGCCCCCTCTCGAGGGTACACCCTCTTGTTAGTGGGGCGCTCCGACGAAGGATATACCCCGTAGAGGTTCCGGTTGGTGTCCCTGTCCCCGGAGAGGAGCTCTACATCGCCCTAGCTTCCCTACAGAGGAATCCGCCCTCGCGGGGGACAACCCATGTGGGGATGACGACGGCACCGCAGAGGGAGAGGGTCACTTCGGCCGCAGTTTCCATGCTCGTGTATAAAGTGCGCGCCTCGGTTGCGCGCGCCAAAGCCTCTCTCAAGGCTTTCCTCTTTGGCGCAAGAAGACCAATCTGACGCTACGAGACAGAGGGAACGTCACGTAAGCCCCCACAAACCTGACATGGATAGTGGCATTGTCCTCGACGACCAAGACCAAGGAGACAACACAGAACTCAGCTGGTCTCCACTTTGGCACCTTGTGGTAACTCTTTCTCGCCAAGAATGAGCGGGAAGGAGGTCCAAAAATGCCAGTATAAGTGAGTCCCCTTTGCCTCCGTAGAAAGGGATCCAGAGCTCGATCGATTCAAGGCTCCAGTAGTATGAAAGAGCACAAGCTCATCCTTTGTAATGTAACCATCCCAGTGCAATCCACATACAAGCAGGAGTAGGGTTTTACACCATAATGGTGGCATGAACCTGGTTAACTCTCTGTGTCCCCATTGACTATCATCTCTAGTTTCCCTCTTGAGGCCTCTCGAGGAGCACAGCGAACGTGGTTAGCCCCCAGTGTTCGAACCCCTAGAGGAGATCCTGTCTTTGACTGACCACTCTCCGACATTTGGCTCGCCAGGTAGGGGGCTAAGGCGTTCCTTCGCTTCCTCATCGCCATGGTCGCTTCTCGCTCCGATTACACCGGCAACAAGGCTCGGTCCTGGAAGCGGGCATCCCTTGACGGCCCCAGTTTTAGCTTCTCCATCAGTGGATCTTGACGCTCTCACTCCCTCACGATGTGCCACGGACGTGACACGACGCCCATCACGGTCCTTGCAGTCTCCTGCGCACGGGACGCTTGCCCTATAGCCAGCGGACACGCGCGAGCGTGCCCGACAGTGCTAGCAGGAAGCCCTGCTGTTGCTGGCAAAATTAAATCCTTTCTCTGCATTGTTGGGAACCCCAAGAGGAAGGTGTGATGAGCACAACGGTAGGAGTTTTCCCCTTAGTTAAGAACCGGGGTTATCAATCCAGTAGGAGAAATAGAATCTTCGGAAGGTTGATGCCACTGACGGTGGTGCTGGGGCTTCACCGGTGTCAGCAACAACATGGAACCTGCACACAACACAACCAAAATACTTTGCCCCAACGGTACAGTGAGGTTGTCAATCTTACCGGTCTTGCTGAAAACAAAGATTAGACGTATAGTGTGGAAAAATAGTGTATGCTTGCAGAAAGTAAAGAAATAAGGAAATTGGTGTGGTTTGTTTAACAGTGTGGAAACATGGACCGGGGTTCATAGTTTCACTAGTGGTGTCTCTCCATAAAAGATAGCATGTTGGCTGAACAAATTACAACTGGGCAATTGAAAAATAGAGGTTGCACCGTAGTGCACAATATGACATGAAGATTACTATGCTATTTAATGCGGGCATTACAACAAGATACATAGACCGACATCCATCTGCATCTATGACTAATAATCCACCCTCAGGTTATCATCCGAACCCCTCACGTATTAAGTTGCAAGCAACAGATAATTGCATTAAACAAAGTGTGTAATTTAAGAAATGATTATGCACGCAGGCACTCTCACCGCTGTTTTCTCCCTAATGGCAACAACACATCCTCCCCCTTCACGTTTCTGTCACTCGATCAAGGCAACAAGGAGGCATGAATCCACTATCGAGCATAAATACTCCCTCTTGGAATCACTAGCAACTACTTGGCCAGAATAACCACTAGCAACGGAGAGCATGCAAGATCACAAATAACATATGCAAATAAAGACTCTAATCAACTTGGCATAAGGTCAATATTCATCGGATCCCAGCAAACACAGCACAGAGAATTACATAAGATCAAGCTCGATAATGGTAGGCAGCTCACGAGATCAAAAAATGGAGGCATATGAGGAGAAGACAATCATCTAGCTTCCGGATGGCACCCACCGGGTTCGGGGCCCGGTCGGCGCCCCCCATACCCGCCCCATTTAACTTAGCGGGTCTCATTTCTTACCATACCCACGACCCACCCGGGTTCGGGGCCCCAACGGGTACCCATTTAAGGAGCGATACCGACACATGTGGGGGATAAAAAATGGAATCTTGGGATGCGGTTGGTAGAAATAGACACGTGTGTACGTGTGTTATCTTCGGAATTCCAGATTCCAACACGTCCATGTGATGTGTGAGGTTTGTGGTACATAGCTCGTGGACGTGTGGTCAGACATAGAATTATTAGCGATATAATTAGGACTTAGAGCGGGTATGCGGGTATGCGGGTACGGTTTTGCCACCCCCATACCCGCCCCATTAGATTTGGCGGGTCGAACATTTTACCAAACCCTCCCCATTTAAGGCGGGTACCCGTCGGGTTTGCGGGTTTCGGGGCCCCATTGCCATCCGTAATCTAGCTACAGCTACGAACCTGTTGTCCAAGGATGAACTACTCACGCATCACTCCGGAGGCAGGCATGGTGATGAAGAGGCCTCACGTGATGATATCCTCTCCGGCAGGGTGACGGAAACAGCTTCAGAACCCCCTGATCTGGGGTTGACGGTGACGGCGGCTGCAGAACTTTTTCGGGGATTTTGATCAAGTGTTTAGGGTTTTCCATCCGGGGGGCTTAAATAGGCGAAAGGCCGAAGGCGATGGCGCTCCGGGGGGTCCACACCTATAGCTGGCGCGGCCAGGGGCGCGCCACCCTATGGTGTGACCCCCCTGTTGCCCCTCTCCGGCTCCTCTTCGGTCTTCTGGATGCTTCCAGGGAAAATAAGACTTCCGGGCTTCGAATTTTCCAATTCCGAGAATATTTCCAGAACAACTTTTCTGAAACTAAAAAACAGGGAACTGAATCTGTGGCATCTTGTTAATAGGTTAGTCCGGAAAATCGATAAAAATGACATAAAGAAGGGAGAAAACATGTATCAATTGTCATAATATGATCATGGAGCATCAGAAATTAGGGATACGTTTATGACGTATCACCTGCCAGGAGCACAAGGGCCGCAGAACTGTCTGTCCAATGCCAGCATTCGCGATTCTAAGTCGGTACCCTCCACTGGATTCGCCTGGGTAGTGGGAGCTGAGTCCACGGCTCCAGGTGCATCTTCCACCTGGGAACTTACCACAGAGGCTATGCCTGTAGCCGAGACCACTAAATCTCGCGCGCGCGAGACTCTACCTTACCAAGCGCGCGACGTAGCACCGCTGGCTTCTACTAGTAACACACGCACAAGCCCAGAGCAGCCCAGCTACCGTGAGCGGTGCGCAAGCGCCAGGGCAGGGTGCTGCTACATGTTCTCCATGGACCTTTGGGAGGCAAGGTGGCTTTCTGCGTTCCATCCTCGCCTCCCACCTTGCTACACCGGCGATTCTCCCCCCTCTGGCTTTCTACGGAGGTACGAAGCGAGAGTCCGAACAGACGGGGGTGCAACAGGTGCCTCATGAGATACTTCCCCATGGCGCTCCGCGGCGCACCTCTCGCATTGTTGCTGAACCTCCCTAATAGCTCCATAAGCACGTGGCAAGCACTGCATGCGTTATTCCTTTGCCGTTTCCGGCACTATGACCATTTCCCTCTCGACGAACCCGGTGGTCACATGACTCTGTGACGTTTCTCCATGGGAAACACAGGCGCCAACCCCTCTGGAGAAGATGACACCACCTCGCCGATGCGCCATCCTGGGTGTCTCCCCGGCCCCACTCTCCAGCCACCACGCCAAGAAGGACTTACGAGAGGTCAATGTTGCCCGTCAGGTGGACGGGACGCCTCAACGACCCCTCAAGTGGTCGCAGCAAGAAATCTTGTTCGTCATATTGGACCACCCCAGAACTACCGGTTCTGTGGGCGTCATTCCCTTGGTCTGCACCCCCACGATCAACAACATTGCCGTATCCAAGACGCTTGTGGATGGAGGCGCGTGATGTGATTTTGCTCAAGACCTTCGAGAAGCTACAGGTCCCTCGTGATCTTTTGAAGGCCACAAGGCCGTTTACCGGTGCCACCAGTGGCACAACCGTTCCCCTGGGATGGGTGCACCTTACTGTCACGTTCAGCACACGCCAGAACTAACGCACCGAGAACATCAACTTCAATATCGCCCATATCGGGATCCCCTAGAACGCCATCCTTGGCTACCCCGCGCTGGCCAAGTTCATGGACGTCATGCCCACGCGTACAACCTCATCAAGATACCTAGCAGCAATGGTCCTCTCACTGTTCACAGCGATGTCAAGGACACGGTACGTGCCATGGAGGACGCCTACAAGGAGGTAGCGGCCTCACATCCCATCGACGAGGACAGCCTCGGGTACCTTGTCAAGCCTCCAAAGAAGAACAGTTTTTCTCTCAGGAGAGAGCAGCCACGAAGAAGGTCTCCATGAACCCCGAAGGCACGGGGCCTACTCTCACCATCGGGGCCGGGTTGCCTCCCAAATAGGAAAGCGCGATCGTCGCCTTCCTTTGGGCAAACACAGACATGTTTGCGCGAACAACTGATGACATGTTTGGCATACCAAGGGATGTGATCGAGCACCATCTATCCGTGTTCCCAAGCGGGCACCTTGTCAAGCAAAAGGCCTGGCACCAGGGTCCTAGAAGCAAGAATTCATCGTTCGCGAAGTGGAGAAGCTTCTGGACGCCAAGATCATATGCGGAATCATCTGCGCCAAGTGGATCTCCAACCCTATTGTGGTCTCCAAGCACACCGGTGGAGGCTGGCTCTGCGTCGACTTCACGGACCTCAACAAGGCCTTCCCCAAGGATTCGTATCCCCTCCCAAGGATCGACCAGATAGTGGACTCCGCTGTTGGGTGTGATCTACTCTGCTTTCTGGACGTCTTCTCGGCATATCATCAGATCAAGATGTCCAAGGAAGAAGAGGAGAAGACCGCCTTCATGACACCATGCGGCGTCTTCTGCTACGTATGCACGCCCTTCGGCCTGAAAAATGCCGGAGGCTGATGCGCATCGCCCTGGGAATACAAATTGGGAAGAATGCTGAAGCATATGTCGATGACATCATCGTGAAAACTCGCGAGGAGCACACGCTCATCGACGACCTCAAGGAGACCTTCCAAAATCTCATCAGGGTCAGCATCATTCTCAACCCCGACAAATGTGTCTTTGGAGTCGCGGCAGGGAAGCTACTCGGCTTCCTGGTGTCTCACCGCGGCATCGAAGCCAACCCCCACAAGATTCGAGCCATCAAAGAAATGCAGCCTCGGCAACTCAAGGACATGCAACGTCTCGCGGGATGCATGGTGGCGCTGGGGCGCTTCATATCTTGGTTCGGCGACAAGGCTCTGTCATTCTTTAAGCTTATGAAGCAAACAGGTCAATTCAAATGGACCACCAAAGCGACGGCTGCATTTGCGGACCTCAAGAAGTATCTGGAAAGCTCTCCTGTTTTGGTCGCTCCGTGACCACGCGAGCCGCCGCGCCTGTACCTTGCAGCCAGCCCTCAGACAGTCAGTGATGTTCTCGTCGCGGAAAGGCCAGCTGACAAGAAAAGAGCCGCATTGCCCGGCCAAGAGCCCACGCCCGCTTCTCCCCAAGAGGGCACCACTGCACAGCAAGATCTCCACAAGGAGGATCCCCTCAAGCCTCAAAATATCCTCAATGCGTCAGGAGCACTCATTGCCGGCAACTCTACACGCATGCTCGTCGAACACCCTATCTGCTTCATTAGCATTGTGCTTCGAGATGCTCGCGAGAGGTGACCCGTGCAGCAAAAGCTTCTGTACATGCTCTTTGTAGCCTCGAGGATGCTCCACCACTACTTCAAGGGACATCCTATCACGGTGGTATCTGCGTTCCCTCTGGAGCAAATCTTGCGCAACTCCAACACCACGGGGCGTGTCGTGGAGTGGGCTGTCGAGCTCCAACACTTTGGGCTCCAGTTCCTCACCACCAAAACAATCAAAGGAGGAGCTTTGGTGAAGTTCAACGCAGAATGGACCAACCCGCCACGAGAAGAAGACCCCGAGGAGGAAACAAACGTCCCGGGAAAGCTAGTCCCAGGAATGTGGACTATGTATTTCGACGACGCTTTCTCCTCCAGGGGCTCGAGGGCTAGCGTTATACTCACATCACCAACTAGTGAAAAGCTCTACTACGCCGTCTAGCTGCACTTTGGCCATATGGCCAAGGTCTCCAACAACATTGCCTTGTATGAGGGCCTCCTCGCCGGCATCAGGGCCACCGTCGCCCTAGGCGTCAAGTGCCTCACTATCAAGGGAGACTCACAGCTCTTGGTGAACTTCTCCAACAAGAGCTACATCGCCAAGGACAAGCACATGGCCTTGTACCTCGAAGAAGTTCGCAAGCTCGAGAAGCGGTTCCTCGGCATGGAGCTGCAACCCATCCCTCGTACGGACAACAAAGAGGCGGACGACATCGCCAAAAAAGCATCAAGAGGTTAGGCACAAGCCCCTGGCGTCTTTGAAGAGAGAATCGAGAAGCCATCCATCATACCACCCGTCGACAACGACGAAGTACAAGGCCACCAGCACCTCGAGGAAGAGCTCCCGCCAGATCCCGCCCAAGGTGCACTAGACTGCAGTATTCCCTCGGGATACCTCTTGGTGCTGGCACTCACTTATGAGGAAGCATGTTGGAACAAGAGCCTCATCGACTACATCCTGAAAGGGTACCTCCCCGAAGACGAAGCAAAAGCAGAGTGCGTTGCCCGCCAAGCCAAGATGTACTGCGTCATTGACCATAGGCTCTACTGGAGGCGCCCCAACAGCGTGGCCCTACTATGCGTCCCTCCGGACGACGGTGTAGAGCTCCTCAAGGACATCCATCAAGGCGATTGCGGCCACTACTCCTCGTCGCACACACTCGTCGGCAAGGCTTTCCGCTACGTATTCTACTAGCCCACAACCCTCAAGGACGCCACCGAGCTCATGAAGACCTGCAAGGCGTGCCAATTCCATGCCAAGCAAGCGCACCAGCCCGCGCAAGGACTACAGACCATTCCCCTCTCGTGGCCGTTCGCAGTCAGGGGGCTGGACATCCTGGGACCATTCCCGCAAGCGCTCAGGGGCTGAGCCAGTTCGGGACATCCCGGCAAGGACATTAGGGAAGTTCATCAAGGGGTTGGTGTGCCGCTTCGGCGTCCCCAACCGCATCACCACGAACAACAAAGCGCGGTTCACAAGCGGTCTCCTCAAGTCCTACTGCGCCAACCTTGGCACCAAGATCTGCTACGCCTCTGTCGCCCACCCACGTAGCAATGGCCAAGCGGAGCGTGCCAATGCCGAGGTCCTCAAGGGCCTCAAGACGAGGAGCTTCAACAAACTCAAGGCCCACAGAAAGAAGTGGATCGACGAGCTCCCGTCGGTGCTGTGGTCTGTCCGCACTACCGCAACGAATCCCATGGGGGAAACACCATTCTCCCTCGTCTATGGAGCCGAGGTTGTTCTCCCTGCCAAACTCAAGCATGGGTCTCCCCGAGCCCTTTCCTTCAACGAGGATAAGTAGGGAGAACTCCACACTAAAGACTTTCTGCTCCTCTAGGAGGCAAGAAATCGCGTCGTTGTCCGTGCGGCGCGGTACTAGCAAGGGCTCCGCTACTACCACCGCAATAACATCATGCCACACACACTGGAGGTGGGCGACCTGGTCCTCAGAAGAATCCTCTCCAGGGAAGGCTTGCACAAGCTCTCTCCCATGTGGGAGGGACCGTACCGGGTAGCGCACATCGCGCGCCCATGGGCGAAACGTCTGGAGACAGAAGACGACACGCCTGTGCCAAACCCGTGGAACATCCAACACCTATGGAAGTTCTACCCGTGATGCCATGGTAAAACTACGCCATGATCTCTCTCCATGAGGGTCTCAGGGGGTACCTCAACATGTGTGACAACACGGTCGGGAGAACCTCTATCCACACAAGTGGGAGCCCCGTTCCGGAGGGGAAACTACTTTTCCTCGAGGGCACCACAAGGCCACTACATCCTCGAGCTATGCACTTGAAATCGTGCGAGTATCAGCCCCATGATGATGGGAGTCCCATGTCCGCACGGTGACGTCAAGTGCCTCTTGGGGGACCACAAGGTCACGACATCCCCAAGCGTTTTGTAATGGAAAGTCTCACCCTAGCAGTAAAGCCCAACCAATTTTCGCTAACTGTCCTTGTCACCCGACAAGCACCTTTTCCCTTCAGGAGTGCGCGTCTGTTTTTCTTCTTCTCGAGGACACCTCGCGAGCGAGGGCTGGGATCGGTACCCGTGCACGGGTGAGACCCTATAGGATTATATTCAAGTGGAAGAGCTCTTTCTAAACGGGTCACTACCGTGCACGACACCTCATCTAGGTCATTGGTGCTGACTTCCTCACGAGGTATCCACAAAAAGAACAACAGACACACACTCTTGCTCACTGCAGGAAGAAATCATCCGCCTCACGAGGCAAACAGGCAGAGCCCTCCACAAGGGAATATGGAGCATCTCTATAAGGAACCATCGCAAGGACTTGTTGCAGTCACGCAACTCCCTCGACAAAGAACCATGGGGCACCACCCACAGAGATAACTCATGTTCCCTTGTTTATACTTATGGATCTTCCCCTTCTCAGGACACACCCTAGAAACTCACTAACGCAAGATAATCTCGGAAGAAAGAAACAAATCATCTCAAGTATCATATTTCATATTCCATTCATGAGATACATCTCAGTACACAAGCGTACTGCAGGTTCACTATGAAGAAAAAAGAGGCGGGAGGTCGGATAGAGCTACTCCCTCTTCGTGACTATAGAGGAGGAAGGCGCGGCGGCCGCCATGGCTGAATCTGTCTCACCACAGCTATGAGATATGGTCAGCCGAGGAGGGAGCTGCCGAAGAGAAGAAGGAGGAAGAAGAGGAGGCTCGCTGAAGGCCGAGGACCTAGAGAAAAAGGAAGGCCGACTGATCAGGATTGTCAGGCCTTCCCTCTAGAGGAAGGCACTCAAGCCCCAGCCGAATCCGACTCGCCGCCCTCCACCTTGATGGACGAAGAGTCTTCCTCGTCCTCCTCTTCATCAACATCATCTTCATCATCGTCGTTGTGATTGTCGTTGCTTCCAATCTCGATGCAGCACTCATCGCGCTCGCCGTGACACCCGAAGACCTTCACGAAAAGCATGTCCGCTCCATCAAAGAGGCAGTGGAGAACCTGGTTCTCTTCCAGCTTCTGGGTGTGGGCGAAGGTTTTCCACCCACGCGTCAGCGACATGTGACCACCGAAGCAAAACTCCACGGACGCCCACTAAGGTCTATTGATGCAACCCACCACTTGGGGCCAGAGCCTCCTAGGTGGATTGTGGTCAATCGACCTTGCGAAGGCATCCAGGAGCCTCATACGGCTGCGGAGGCGCCCGCAGAGGGCCACCAGGAACTCGTGCGCTGGCACGCGAGTGTCTTCGGCCCAGCGAGGAAGGGGTTCCCCATCACGCCACGACCATGAGGTGCCCACGCACCTCGGCCGCGCCGGCTACGGGTGCTTGTCTCCGCTTGAGCTACAGACCCCTCCGGCACTTCAGCAGCCGCCAAGGTCATCCGAGCATTGCACCTCGGGGCCGCGTTTAGGTTCGACGGCGAGCCACATCCTCTCCCACCATGAGCCATGCAGGACTTTCTTCTTTCTCTTGCATGTAGGAAGAGGAGAAGGAGAACAAGACGGAGGGGGCACTTGAGAAGGAGCGGAGCACCTCCTATTTATGCCCGGGCTAGGGGTTTCCCCGCACCCGTTCCGTATCCTTGCTGGCCCGAGCATCGAAGGAGAAGGGGCACGTCCCGAGGGCGGACGTGACCAGACGCCAAGACAATAACTTCTCAGTGGCGCTACGCCAGGGCAGTTATTACGACGAAACGTTTCCTCCATGAAACGGAGATCATGGATCTCACCCACGAACCCTCGTGCCATGTTTCACGGTTGGCCTTGCAGCCAATGGGCCCTAGATGTTTCACCTCCTCCATACTTATGCACTCCACGGGCCCGGGGCTACTCTCGAGCCCATGGATACCGGGGTATCCTGGGCCATCGGCTGCAGGCCCAACCCAAATCGATGTGACAGAGGCCCTTGCATGTTCACCTCCAGAAGTGCCCCCTCTCGGGGGTACGCCACCTTGCTTGGGGGGCACTCCGATGAAGGATCTACCCTGTAGAGGTTCCCACTGGTGTCCCTGTCCCCGGAGAGAAGCTCTACATATCCCTAGCTTCCCTCTAGAGGAATCCGCCCTCGCGGGGGACAACCCATGTGGGGATGACGCTAGCGTCTTTGCGGGGATGACGATGGCACCGCAGAGGGACAGGGTCGCTTTGGCCGTAGTTGTCATTCTCGTGTATAAATTGCAAGCCTCGGCTGCACGCGCCAAAGCCCCTCCCAAGGCTTTCGCTAGAAGACCGGTCCTACGCTACAAGACGGAGGGAACGTGACCTAAGCCCCCACAAACATGCCATGGACGGTGGCGTTGTCCTCGGAGACCAAGAAGAAGGAGACAACACATAGCTGAGTTGGTCTCCACTTTGGCACCTGGTGGTAACCCTTTCCCGCCATGAATGAGCGAGAAGGAGGTCCAAAAATGCCAGTATAATTGAGGCCCCTTGGCCTCCGTAGAAAGGGATCCATAGCTCGATCGATTCAAGGCCCTAGTAGTCTGAAAGGGCACAAGCTCACACTTTGTACTGTAACCATCGCAGTGCAATCCACAAACAAATAGGAGTAGGGTTTTACACCACAATGGTGGCCTAAACCTGGGTAAACTCTCCGTGTCCCCATTGAAGACCATCTCTAGGGTACCTCTCGAGGAGCGCATCGAACGTGGTTAGCCCCCAGTGTTCAAACCTCTAGAGGAGATCATGTCTTTGACAGACCACTCTCCGACACCATCACACAGAAGAAAACAATTTTGAGACTAGCATTTCTCAAATGGATGGCTTGTGTCTCTATAGGGAACTTACTCACAACATTCTTGGGTGTAATATCAGTTGTTTCTCTTCATACTCTAGTTCACTATGGTTGGTGAATGGGTTTGGGATTTGGTTTGGCTTAGCATGGATGAGTAGAGATTAGAAAGAGAACCAAAGAAAGTTCCTACCCCGACATATCAGATCAAGGAAACTCATCTTACAAGCAACTTCTAACAAGCATTCATCAAGCCAATCAAAGTTCTGCAAACAATCTAGTATTGTCATACCACACTCAATTGTATGATCAATACACTAACACGTTAACGTTGTTCTAAAAAAAGTAACTATATTGGTGGTCTCATCTATATCTTCTTGGGTTCTTCAAATCCTTCTCCCAATGACTTAAGGTGTTTCTGATTGTTGTGAACTCTAAGTATTTCTTAAAGTTCTTCTATGGTCTTCTATGTAGTACTTCATGTCGAATCCAAGGATGTCAAAACTCTTCAAGGCATGGTTCACCATACTTGTCTTGATGGTATACAAGGGATAGGTCATCTAGAACAAAATAAGAACATTTTGAAGGTGAATAATATATGAGAGGATATGAGAAAGGATTAGAAATGTACGAAGCGAGTAAAATACTTAGAAAATATCATGTCTCTTTTCTATGGTGATCAACATATTATTAACAACTTGTTGTAGATTAGATATTCACTATAGTGAGAGAGAACGACTCCCGCAATTCGATCAGGGAACATGTCTCATGTCCGTGGAAATGTAATGTTTGTCCGGGCCGCTTCATATCACGATACCGCTAGGATCCAAAATATAAAAAGAAGATAATAACATGATCAAAAGGGTTTATCCAAACCTAAGTCTCGAATCCTACAGACAACACAATGCTCTGATACTATTTTGTAGCGTTCCCACATTTAAATAATGTAAGAACACCTGTGTTATTGTGCTAGTCCCTGGATCAATTGCTAGCACCATAGTACAAGATGAAATATCATGCAAATGCGCCAAATTCTATTACATCTCACGATCCAGTCTTTAATAAATAACATTACAACTTGCATAGTCTTAGAATACTAGCGGGATATAGAGTATTACAGCAGAAACATAGAACATCATTGAGCCTCATCTTCTTCACGTGCCACATGCAAAATAGCGGTAGACTCGAGATTCTAAACGAAATCCTCACTCGTCTTCAGATTCATATGCAGGATGGAATATGCAGCCACAAGGGGTCAACACAATTTAATGTATTGCCAAGTAACACTATGGTGGATATAAAATGGCAAGACTATATCTAGATGAGTATTTGGCTTGGTGGAGCTACTACTTGCAGAAAGCCAGTTTTGACCTAAAGTCTTTTATAAAACAAATTCGTCCTTTAGATAAGAACAATGTGGATTTCCTGTGCTAACTTATTGGTAAGCATCACCACAAATGTTATATCAACTACAAAAGTTGTGGAGTTCCCGTGCAACCTTGTTAGATTGCATTACCACTTAAAAACATGGACATGTGGATTTCCTATGTCACCTTACTGGTAAGCATCACCACTAGTGTAAGTTTCATGTGCTACCTGGTTAACATCACCACTTCTCCATATTCCGCCCTGTATTCAACCTCCAAATTTTATTATGAAAAAGAGATGATGAGATTCTTCCGTCATTCCTTATACAGCTGCTCATAGTTTTCCGCAACCGAGGACACGACTAAGATTTTAGTTTGTTGACTCTGCAGAGTTTGTGCACTTTCACCTTTAGACTCAAATCAACCCAAAGATTGGGACGAGATCTTTCTTTAAAAATTCCACCACCGTTTGGCTTGACCCATTCCACCTAAACATTCTACATATGCTTGTCAAGCCTGGTGAGTTCATTCAACTTAGTTGATCAAGACAGAGCCCATATGACTAAAGGCTGCACTAGAAGCATCACAACATAGAAGGACATAGTAATATCTTTGTTCCTGGGTGGCATTCCTCAAGTGAACAACTGAGGTATTACTCCTGAGGAGACACTCAACTTTCAACAACCAAAACAACCAATCCACCCAGGTGGTTCATTAAACTTAGTAGTTTTATCCTTAATATCTAAATAAAACATTTGATGAGCACAGCTAAGCAATTCTACTAATTTCAATGTTTTCCACACTATCAGGATAATACCGGGTAGCTACACACTACTTAGGATATGAGCATAGCATAACACTTACGTATAAGATATTTCCTACCATTCAAACTACTAGAAAATCTCTAATGCATATTGAAAATACGTACGTAGATTATGATGTGTCACTTTCCTTGTTGAAGTTGGTTAAGAAATCATACTCTTTTCACAAAAGATCGTTGCTCTCCATACAATCTGTACATTGAAAGCAGAATAACATTATAAACAAGCATCCTAGAAATCAATCATACAAGGGAAGAAAACATACAAAACATCAAACATAGCAAAAGGGGTTTAACCAAGTTGGTTAGGACAAGGTTAAGGTTTGAGTTTGAATATTCATTCTCTAAGGGTTCCATACTTGTTAAGGGGTTCCAAGAGTTCACTTGAGATGGTCTAGATTGAGTTTGTAATGATAAAACTTTGTTTAAAAACATATTTATCCAAGAAGTTCCAAGAGTTCACTAAGGGTGATCACACCACTTATTAAACCAAAGGAACATATGACATGGTTTGGACTAAGTTTTCCATTTTTGGTTAAGGATGATCTAGGTTCACTCCATGACAACAAGGTAAAAGGAATGTTGTGGTGAGGTGTTGCGATTTTCCATTTGGTTCTATGGTTGGGCATAACAAACTTGATGTCAATCAACTAGCATGCATGGTGGCATGGTTATCCAAGGCTTCACATTGCTAGTCTTCTTGAAGATCATCTTCAAGCTCTCTTATAGTTTCCTCCTTAGTGTGGTGAAGTCTAAATTCTTATCTAAGTGCTTCAATGATCTTCCATGTATTGCTCCTTGTTGAGTTGAAGAACATTATCTGAAGTGCCCTCTAGTACTTTAGGGACTTAGTATTCTATAGAAGATAAGAAATTTTGAGAGGTTGATAGAAGATATGGGTACTAGGGTTTAAGGTTTACTAGTTAGTCCAGTATGTGATGGACACACACTAAAGACTTAGTCTTGGATCCAAAATGGCCACAACATCAATGGTAGAAAGATGGAAAAAATTACATGAGATGGTCAACTAGTTTGTTTACTATGATGAAACCTTGGAAAAACTTACATGGAAATGGTTAAAGGGTGCCTAAATGGTTTAGGTAGTGATGTCTCTGGTCCAAGGTTACCAAATGGAACAATTTTTCTCAAGGAATCATTTTTAAATTATTTATGGAATAAAAAAATGTATAAAAAAATACTCAAATGGCCAACTTAAATCTAAAATAAATCTAAACTTGTCCAAAATTATTTACGAAAGAAGGGTCTGATAGAACACATCTTAAGGTTTCCAAATATATTTTATTTTTGCAATTTTTGGACTTGCGGAATTATAATTATGTCAAAATTCATCCAAATGACTCATTTGAATTTGGACAAAATTGAATTTGAACACTTCTAAATGTTTCTACATGTCAAGGGATTTTCAAAAAGCTAAAGTTTGCTAAATTTGGCATGATTGTTAAAAAGTTATGAAGGCTCTAAGTTCCAAGGGTTTTTCTACAAATCTGCCATTTAATTCTATTAGGGAGAAAATTCAGAAAATGCTTGTCCACGCGGCGGCTTCTAATTGGCTCGATGTGCTGAATAGGTGCTGACGCGGCTACTGACTCAGCGGCTGACTGTGCTGCCACTAGTGGATCTATCCTATGCATCGAATTAAGATCGGATGGTTACGGGAGGGGGTTAGGGTTTACCCGGCCGGCGAGGATGCCGGAGATGGAGGGGACGACAGCGCTCCGGTGACCTGCAACGCAGATTCGACGCTGACGATGCTATGGTTGTCGCCTGGGCTCGGGGAGGGCACGGGAAGGCTTAGTGCGACATGGAGATCACGATGGTGTCCACGGTGGACTCCGGACATGCTCCAGTCGACGACGTCGTGCATATGCGGACGGTCTTACTCCGACCATATGCAAAAGTGGACGGCGACGTCTATTCCCTGCTCAAAAAATTGAAGCAAGATCTCATTGGGTCCACCGGAGAGAGGGACAGGCTAGAAGCCAAGAATGGGCAGAGGGGACTCACGGGGGAGGCTGGAATCGATGAAACTCCGTGGCGGAGATGCATAGCTCCGGTGAGCGATTTCTGCAACCTTACGGTGAGAATTCGTGGGGAAGCAGAGGGCAAATGGTTAGAGCGAGGAGGGCTATAAGGACATCCAGAGAGAGGCATCAATTGCAGCCTTAATCTCTTGCATTTAGACGGATTCAATCGGCAGTTTACGGGCGCGACCGTTTCGGCTGATTGAAGACGACGATGACATCATGGTTGACGTCATCCAATCTTTTTTTCTTATTTATTCAATAAATTTTGATTTAAACATCCAAATGGACTCAAATAAATTGCTAAAAAATTGTAATTGAAATATGTATCAAACAGAAACATAATTTTGTTGTTTACAACACAAATCAATTTTTATATTTTGCAAATATAAATAAATCACTAATAGTACTTAATATTATTTTAAATTTGAAAAATAATAAAATGGTGTTTATACATGTCAAATATAATTTTTCAAAGTTATTTCAATCCATTTTCATATTTTATATTTTTAGGATATGAGGGATTTACTAATAGCAACTTAATTCCATTTTAAAAATAGAAAATTCAATAATTATAAAAGTGGCTTAATAAGATTTGGAAAAATCCCACAAGTCATAATATTGTTTTCAAAGTCCGCCTTTATATTATTTTAAATGCAAAGCATTTTATGTTCACCCCCTTTATGTTTAAAACTTGAAATAACAACTAATGATAACTATAAATATCTTTTATTCTCATAAAATATTTTTGAGGCTTGGAACATTATTAAAGGATATAAATATTTATTCTCAAGATTTGCTAAAGAGGAAATTACTTTGGATAAAATATTTATTTTTGAACAAGATTTAGGGTTTATGGAATAGACGCATATTAGGACTTTTAATTCCAATAACATTGGAATAACAATAAAATTTCCTTTGTGTTTGAGTTTTATTTGTTTTTGGTGGCTTGCATTAATCAAGAAAACAAAAGTTCTAATTTTTTGTGATTTTTGAACTTTCCAAAAATCAGGGATGTTACAACCGCACATGCTAGACTCGCTAAGTACAACCGTATTATTTTTGTGTGTTTCAAGGCCATGTTTTTACATGCTAGGCTCGTCAACACATGTTGTATGCGAATGTTGAGTCTATCACACCCGGTCATCACATGGTGTCTCGAAACGGCAAACTTTTTTAATGGTGTGTACTAAGAAACAACATATTATTATCTTGATATTATATGAGAGGGATAATCTTATAATGCTACCATCACGATCTAAGAAAAAGTAAGATGCATACTAAGGATTAACATCACATGCATGAGATATGTGATATGATATGACCCTTCTTGCACTCCATCTTGTGCGTCATGGTATGAATTCGATCCCACCGGCATGGCACCAAGGTCCATGGTGCCTCCTTCTTGATATTCTTCCAAAATTACAACATATCACATGGATATGATATACAACATGCATGCCATAAAATAATAAGACAACCATTACGCTCCTGCCGGTGTGTCACAATTTACAAAGATTATCATGTCATACATTAAATTTGTAACGTTGACCATATCACATCACAAGCCGTGCAAAAACAAGTTACTCACCTCTAATTTATTTTTGCATGTTTTACACGGTTAGGGATTTCAAAGATAGAAGCTTTCTTACCTATGAACATGAAATTGAAGGAGATATGACCTAGAGGAAAATAAATAACAGGATTTTATTTATTGTCTATCTCATAAAATTTTATAATAAGTTTTTATGTCATGCTATAATCGTATTAATAGGAAACCCTAATACATGTGTGGTATATAAACAAACAAAGTCCCTAGTTATCTTTATATGAGTGGGAGCTAAGTCCTTATATGTGAAAACATATGATAAGTTGTACTAGTAGAATTGAGTAGGATTAATTATAGAAGGACCTCAAGTTTGATGATAAACATTAATTGTTGATATGTTTTATAAAATTCTGAGGATTTGGAATGAAATAAACAAATAAAGAGGGTCTTGATTGGAAATATAAAACATTTATGATGGTTATAGGATATGATGCATCACTATGAACATATCATAGTTGGCAACATATAAAACCATGGTATGAGATCAACATAATGTGATAGATGTTCTTATTAAGAACAAAATGCTGAAATGAATTTGGTGAAATTCATGTGTTCTTAGGAAGAACAAATGCTATAGAATTCCATTGTAAATTTGCTAGCATAAAAACTTGGTGGATCTAACAGTAAATGTTATGTTAGAAAATCCCAAACATCAATATGAATGTGAAGCATGGTGGAAGTGTCAACGTGATGTTAGATAGGGTATAAGGATCTATATTATATTAAAAAAGTATTTGAATACTTCAGAAATAATGAAATATAATTTATTGGCAAGAAAGGTGTTTCTCCAAACTGAGTGTGTTTCTAGTGCACTTGATTAATCGAGAACACAGAAAGAAACATAAGTCTCACTCAGTTGCCAATTAATTATATACTTGAATATTATCGTAATATGGATTGATGTCAAAAGGGTGGCACCAAAATATTTGCAAAGAACATATAGAACTGTATTGTACAGACCGTTGACTAAAACATCTTCCATGAGTAAGCATGATCAGAAACACTTAATTTATAAGGTGTTGTGATTAAAGAAAATGCACCTAGTTTATTTGTACTCTAGTGCAAGTGAGAGACTGAAGAGCTATGCCCTAGAGAAAAATAAATAACAGGATTTTATTTATTGTATATCTCATAAAAGTTTATAATAAGTTTTTATGTCATGCTATAATTGTATTAATAAGAAACCTTAATAGATGTGTGGTATATAAACAAACAATGTCCCTAATTATCCTCTACATGGACTATTTCACTGTGTATTGATTGATCGAAGGTTTCACGATCATGTGATAATAACGTCAATTGACAATGAAGTCATTTTATTGGTTGAATGAAATGATGGACAACCCCATTATAATTATTGCAACGTGATCGTGCCACAATGTTCACCATTGTAATATTAATACGACATAGTATCCTAATCCTCAGACCGTGAGATCATATTTAATCGTTGTCTCGAGGGATATTTTGATTGCATCAAAGTCATGTCGTGAAAGGGTGATCAAGGTGTACATTGGATATTCCAATATATATGTTGAGGCGTATGATCAAGATAGGGATTTGTTCATCCAAGTGACGGGGAGATACTCTGGGCCCACTCAGTGAATTTACATCTAGATAGTTGCGGCGTATGACCAGGTCATGAATATGTAATTATCACGGTAACGAGTAAAGTAATTCTTGTAAAAAAAAGAGATTGAACATGACATGGAGATGTCAACGATCACATCTCGAACAAGATATGTATCTGAATAACAAAAGAAATAGGACGATGTAATCATGGTTCAAAGACGGTTTAAATTCTGGAATGCATGGGGGTCATTATGGGCATCTAGGCCCGCTATTGATCATTGATCAGAGAGAATGCTCGATCATGTCTAGAGTATTCCCGAACCAGGGGTAACACACTTAAGGGCTTGATGACGCTCGGAGATCGTTATAGGAAACATCAGAATTAATAGGACTATAGAAAGAGAGAAACCGGAATAGTTCTGGAGAATGGGAAAAGACCAAAATGGTTTCGAAAAACGGAAAACACCGGAATGGTTCCGAGAGAGAAAATACCGAAGGATTTCAGGGAGATCCGGAAGGGGTTCCGGAGTAGTTTTTAATTAAATAATATAAATATATTAATTATGAATTAATTATATTTATATGTTAATTTAATATTAAAAGAAATAAAAAATTGAATTCTATATATTTATTAATATATTAATTTAAATTGGTATTAAATAATCAATTAAAAAATCGAAAAGGGAGGCAGCCCACAAGAGGGGTTCGGCCCCCTTATGGGCCTTAAGAGCACATGCGGCTAAGGGAGATGGGCGAATTCCTCTCCCCTCCCTATTAGTCCCGCATTGGTACTTTGGAGGGAGCAACCCCCTCCCTCCAACTATATAAATAGAGGGAGGGGTGCTCTTTTTCAACACAAAAAATTCCAGAAAAATCCTAGAAAATAGCAGGACGAGTTTTTCCCTCCTCCCGCTATCTCTCTCTCTCCCTGAGCGTAGTCCCCAAAGTTGGACAACGCACGGGACATTTCTCCCTCTTCAAACCACCGCCATTTTGAGAGAAATTCTTATCCGTGAGATCTACTTCCACAACCTCTGCTGGATCGGAGACCGGGAGTCAATGTCAAGCATCGTACGTGTGCGAGTACTTGGATGTGTTGTTCATTATAGCCAGCAACACCTTCGTTGCACCATAGTTTTCATCAACTCGTCAAGTTCTTCACGACCTTGAGGTTGTCTATGTCGTCTTCCTCGTCAACACTTGTGCGGGAGCATAATCCCCAATATTCGGTCTACAAGAGGTATGTTACCGAAGCACCCTGTAACCGTTACCGCTTTACTCCTAGTTAGATCATGGCTAGTTTTGGTGTTCACTACATAGAATTTTTTTGTATTTCTTCTGCGAACCCCTTCAGAAACCATAACGGTGGTAAAAAAAATTATTAGCAACCCGTTGTATATTAGATCTATAGTGCGATAGAAAGACACCCGCAAGCCACTATTGCAAAACAAGTTGCATGTTAGTTGTGGAACAAGTCTCATGTACATGGACATATAAGGTTAGTCTGGGCCGCTTCATCTCACTATGCCACTAAGACCGAAATACGCAAAAGAAGAAATAACATGATAATCAACTCCCACATACACATACGTGTTCTACCCGTAATAAACATCTACACATAGATCCGGCTCTGATACCATTAATGGGTCTGTAACATGGAAAATAAAAAATTTCTTACGATAAGAACAACCTAGGGAACAAGATCTAATCTAGAGGATGCATGCAACAAGTAGAGAGACTTCTAGAAGAAGTAACCGTCGAAGACCTAAAGCGTACACGATTGAATCTCGCGGATGAAGTAGACGAACAATTGCCGATCTCAAGATAGGAAGACGTGTGCTAAAATCCGGCAACGCTTCCACACTCAGTCACACGTACAACTCGACAACAACCTCCGTTCCCTCGATCCAGCTAGGAAGCGGAAGTAGTGGATCCACCATAAAAATCCAACAACACGACGACGTGGTGTCATGGAGAAAACTAAACAGTCAGAGCTTTGCCAAGTGAATGACCAGGAGGTGGAGCAGCGAGAGGCGGGAGATGAGAGATGACACAAGTGTGAAGGGAGAGGGAGCTCCAACCCCTCCTTTTATAGGAGATGGGGGGCAGCCCAAGGGGGTGGTGCGACCAAGCATGTCTGCCCCACTCCTCCCTCTCTCCATGTAAGTGGAGTCTCCGCTCACACCACTTAATATCCACTCAAAATATCCCAAGAATTTTTATTTAATCAATAAAATGTTTTTATTTGTTTATTAATATTTGATTATTCCAATGAAAAACATTAACACATAACCCTTGATCTATTTTTTAATTATATCAACAAACTTTTGAAAAATATCCCCTTGAAATATTTCAATATTAGCCAAAACCATTTCGGTGTTGTCCAAACTTTTCTCCGATATTCCGTATCCATTCAGACGCGTCATCAAACTTTAAGTGTTTCACCCTACGGCTCGTGAATAATGTATACATGATCGAGACACCTCTCCGAGCAATAGTCAACAGTGTGACCTGGATATCCGTAATGACTATTACACATTCAACGATGAATCTTGTGATCGCATGAACCATAAACATCATAACCAATTCCTTTTGTCTCGTGATATTTTAGTTGTCCGAGATCCGATCGTTGGTATCAACAATACCTAGTTCGATCTCGTTACCGACAAGTACTCTTTTACTCGTTCTATGATATGACATCCCTCTGACCTAATCACATGCTTGCAATCGGCGTCGATGTGATATCACCGAGAGGGCCCACAATATATCTCTCCTTCATTTGGATGGAAAAATTCCACTCCTAATCAATGAGCCTCAACTAATACTTTATGAGTACTCAAAGCCACATTTATAGTTACCCTATTACGGTATGATGTTTGATGTCATCAAAGCATTCCTCCGGTGTTAGTGATTGACATGATCTCATGGTCTAAGGATTACGGTTAGTTCATATGTATATAAAAACTTAAACTTAATGAATTGATCGCATTGCTATATTTACTTTAGGTATGTGTTCATCACATCATTCTCCTAATGATGTGGTCTCGTTATTAACAGCATCCAATATTCATGATCAGGAAACCTTGATCATTAATTAATCAACGAGCAAGTTAAACGAGAGGCGTTACTAGGAACTCTTGTTTGTTTATTAGAAACACATGTATTAATGGTTCCCGTTAATACAGTTATAGCATGAGAAATAAACATTTATCATAAACATGGAATAACATAATAACCGCTTTATTGTTTCCTCTCGGGCATATTTCTTTCACAAACAAAACAGTGGGTGGTGAGGAGGCTGTGGTGGCGTGATAGGACGGCGGTGTTGTGGGGGAAGCTTGAGACAGATGTGGGATTTTACCCTTTTGTGTCTCAAGGGCGGAGTGAGTGTTATGTTTGAATTATGTGGTGCATGGAAAGTGACAAGACAAACCTTTTTTAAGCTTATAGACATTTGTTCGTCATTTTGGGAAATAGGGACAAGATGGACATTTTTCATCGCTTGATACTCGACGCGCGTGCATGCCTCCATAGACAATTCCGACGGTTCTTTTGGCACTGGATTCGAATTTCAAGTAAATGCACACACCCCAACGATCAAGCGATTCCTGCATTTTCGAACTAAGTTGAAAATTTAGTGCATCCGATTAGGAGTGGAGATTTTGTGTACCCGGGCACTAGTGATCTTGCTATCTAAAAAATATTGATAATCTTATTTATGAGTTTCAAAAAATTCCGGAAAATATTCTTATGTGGCCAATGATGTATGCTATAAACCCGCAAAAAATCAAATTCAAATACTTTGTATTCTGAGCTGTTGAAAGTGCATCTGATCCCCTAATTGTGTTTTGGAATTTGATGACAATACTATTAGTTTATCTAACCATGTCAGAGTATGTGTATCTAATATATCAGGTGGCCATGGTGCAGAGACCGCACTGACCTAGGCTGGTGGTGGCCCGGTAGTTGTCCGGTAGTACCGCATGTTTGTTACTACCGATGCTACGGGAAGCACTACCGGGGAAGCACTGCTGAAAAGGATGATGTTTTCTGAACATTGATTCAAGACCAGCCGGTAGTACCGGGTGACACCCCGGTAGCACCTGCCCTGCAGAAGAAGTCTCCAACTACCAGATTTGGAGATAGAATAAATAGGGGTCTTCTTCCCCCCATTCAATGCTAATCTTCTTTCACTCTCTCTCCTAGCAATTAATGCAATCTTCAATCTCCTAGATCTCCCACTCCATCTACACAAACATCTTGATCCTTTGTGCAGTGATAGAGGAGACCTAGATCTGTAGTTCCACCAAAGATCTTGAAACCTCTTGGGTGCTTAGAAAGCCTAGAGAAACTTTACTGCATATAGCTTCCACCTTGTTGCAAGAAGCTCCATGTCTTGTTGAGATCCTACAATTGAGTTGTCGAGTCGCCTCAACCTTGTGTAAAGGTTTGGTCTACGCCTTAAAGTCGACCTCATAGTGGAAATGAGAATCTTTCTCACCGAAGAAGCTCGATGAGAATAAGTTATGCAAGTATGTGCTATTGGAGTGCCTAGATGACTTTTAACCTCTCCATCATAGACGTACTTCCCATGGGAAAGAACTACAGGAAACATACATGTGTCTCCTTGTTTACACTTGTGGTTTATCATATGATTTACATATTACTTTTATTTCTTACTTTCTATCGTATCACATAGGTCGTTCACCTAGTTGCAAAACTAGTTAACCATGGGATTTATCTTGTCTATCCCAATATAAAAATAAAAACAAAGAAAAATTATTAGTCACCTATGTACTCCCCGACCCCTCTAGAGAACATACTTGTTCTTTCGACTGCACAAAAATAACAAAAGTGTGAATCTAGGTATGCATATTTTTTTAATCTCTAGATTTATCTTTTTATCATTTTTACATCCCATAGTACTCTGTATTTCAAATTTGAAATTGTGCACGTTTGTCGGATGCACCGTTGATTACATCAACATTTATTTTCAGAATTTTTTAAAACTCGTAAATCTATTTTTTGATTTTTTTTAGATTAGAAGGACAACTGATGTTCTAGAGCCGAAACACTTTTCAGATCAATATTACTATTCCAAATATTTGTAGAAACATGTCACATGAAAGAACACTTTGTCCGAATTTTGCATTTTTGTAAATGCTTCTTATTTTATTTCCGTGACTTTACAATTGATCGCATGGTCATTCATACTCAAACGTGCACAGTACTAACATGATTATCAGCCACACAACTTAAGAGTCCAGATGTATCCATATCCGAGATGTAAATCCTTACCAACTCGTCGAATTTTCTCCAAAATGATCCCCACAAAACAGTTCTACAAGTCTTGAGCAAACCAACAGATCAATCTGAACATGACAAACTCAGGGAGATAAACCCAGTAATATGATACCACTTTATAAGGATCAAGGGTGTTTATCCTATAGTTGTTTCCCGATCTTTTGCCGCAAAGAAATCAGATAGCAAACCCTTTAATCACAAATCAATCCACACAATCGGAAGATGAGGAAGGAACCCAAAATCAACATGGAGATGATCTACACGCCTCGAACCTTGGCACGATAATCCTTTATAACACAAAAACCTTGACTTAAACATCTCTTTACTATATATTAGGCAGCACGGTCCCGGAAAGATGATTACACGGTGAACACAATTTTCAAGAATTAAACTAAAATTCAACTCTGCTAAACCTAGCCACGAGCTCCAGGCCAACACCTAGTCGGTTGGACAAAATCCAAACCAAAACAAACAAGAATTGTAATTGATTTCGACTCCAAAGGATACAAACTCATTTGAGGCTCGGCAAAAAAACAATAGGCACACAGGCTAGTTGACACAACCTTAGACTGGTCTATCGTTGATTTTCCTAACGTGTCAACCTTCAATGGGATGCCCTCATAATCGTCTATGTGTGACTCAACTATCTCTATACCTAAGCTCTTTACTTATGCATTGAATTTATGATATCCTTCGAGGTTGAAACTTATCTATATTCCTATCACAAAGTTGTTTATCTTGTTTGTCATAAGTTGTTGGTGCACATAGGTAAACCTATATTGTTTCGGTTTTGTGTTTGATAAATTAAATGCTAGTTTTATTTCATTTTATCCAAGACTTAACCATAATTATTTTAAATCCTATATTCACCGCCTCTAGGAAACATCGATGTCCTTTCCAGATTGAAGCTAGTAGCCTTGAGTAAGAAAGAAGAAAAATGGGAAGGATAGGAGAAGAATTTATGTATTTTCCATTCTCCGGTTTAATCATTTAGAATTACAATCTAGATCTTAAATGGGCCAACACCAACACCTCACAACCTCAATCTCACGTGCTGCTCTCATGATAGCTTAGGGTGTGATTGGTATCCCACATGAGGGTAGGCTGGGCCTTGGGAGCCAAACTTAGGATGATTGGTTGTTTTTAGTGGTAGGTGGGCTCCATCACACATTTTGAAAAGCACTACCCAGAAATCCCCACGGGAATGGCCAACTCGAACGTTTCCATAGATCCACCCTCCAAGAATGTGACCCGAGAACAACGCTTGCGACCGCTGTAGCCATGGAGATGGTGCAAGCTCAAAACTGCAGCAGGAGAAATTCACTCACTGATTCTGCCCTCTATTTACGACCACTACTCTTACATCTCAATCTAATACCACCATCCCCTTCCACCTCTATGGTGATGGATGGAGCTATTTCACCGACTCCACTAACGAGCACAACAACGGTGGTTATCGGCGTCAGCTTGCTTTTGCTCTTTTCCAAGTTTTTTTCCACATCCTTCCAAAACTCTGGTGGTTGTATTAACCCTCTAACCCTTGATATTGTAGCTTATAGCTTATAGTTGTGAGCATGTGCTAATATGGGGTAAATTCCGATGGATCGGAATTCATACTTACTATTGTTATTTAGTAGATTGTATGCTATAGATTATTTGTGTAGTGCGTGATTTTGGATGTGGTTAGAAGATATGTTATTAGGATGTGGCTGATTGTGATTCATATTTAGTATTGTTCTTTAATATCTTGAAGATGATATGTTGTTAAGAACATGTTTGATTTTTTGTTTATGATTATGGTGTTAACCTATTGTAGGACATCATGGTGCCTAGCTCTCCTGATATGTCCGCTCTCTTAGCTCAGTGTCGCCTGGCATGGTGCATGAGAACGCAGTCCCGCTTTAAGCGGTTGCATCTGATCACTCCTTACATGACATGATCACCTTATCTATCACTATTCGTCTAGAATAGTATTTGTGAACTCATGGAAAGCGGGATCCGATTTGACAAAGGAATCAGAAAAAAATCATATTACTAAGGTTAGCAATGATGTTTTAACTTCACCGGGGTTACAATCAACGCACTTGGATTTACAACCACGTGAGAAGGTGGAGACTGGAGTGTGTGAAGGTGTGCAAGCTTAGAGACATTGAAGGAACAAGGTGGTGCAAGGAGATGATGGTCATCATGATGGAGGAGGACAAGTTGATTTCACCCCATTGTTTATTTGTTTCGCTTGTTACCCTACATATCAAGCACATCTATCAAATAGTTTTGTCAATCTTAGGTGTACTCAAAGCACGTCGAGTTTCAAACAAACCCATAGTCATCTATGATCGTATGAAGATGATCTAAACACGTAATGATGTCCCTATTGTCACTCTCTATACTCTAGGCTTAATGGTATGGACTATGAACAACCTTGCGGACAAAAAGCTGTGCATAACAGGTATGATGGGATGAAAAACACAAGCAGGAGGACCTGGCTTAGGGCATATTTATGCGAGCACTACACAACATAGATGTATGATGGTCATCATCTGACGAGGGTCATCTATATTTTTTGAGGTGGTCCAAGATAGAGTTAGGACTCGATAAAAACTGATGCTAGGTGTGTAATAATTTGGAAGGTGGTATATAGTTTAACTCATGGTGGATCAACAATGAAGTAAATGTTAATTTGTTTGGTACTACCTAGTAATATATTCTGATTCTAAACATTGAGATAGTGTTGGGTAATTTCACGGTCATGATAAGAGGTTATCACATCAGACATATTGCATGCATGCAACCACCTAACATTTGCATTAGTTTTTCCAAGATCAATAATGCAGACAACCAAATATCTAATTCTTGTTTCTGTCCACACACAAGAAAGTGAGATGTGGTAAACCAAATAACATGGCCAACGTAACACTACAGAGGATGCCAGAAGCCTAGCCAACAATCACACCCTTAAACGCACGCCCCAATACATGCCACCCACATCGTTCCTTCTCTTATCTTTTTTTGCGTGGAATCAGAGATCTTTATTAGCTCAAAACGCTCAAGGCTATATCTGCACAGCCAGAGTCGAAGCCAAGAAGCCAGGGCACGAATCAAACCAACAATCTATATCCGTCAATGTGCTTGCAGGCTTTGCACAGATATAAGCAGCATTACTGGCTTATCTTATTACATGTTGAATATGAAAAGAAATAAAAGAGCTAGCTAACTCTCCAATATCTAGAATCGCCAGAGTCACAACCGATCGAGAATTGCGACAACTTTCCCAAAGATTGACCAATTCTAGGCAATCTGTCTCAATTATCACATGCGAGTAGCCTCGGATATTTGCAAACACGAATCCCTTCCAATAAGGTCTCTGCAATGAAAGGATCAGTAACATTCAGCAGGGTCTTGCTCTAGGCATCCAAAAAACCAACAGAATTTCTGACGACTCCTCCGGCCCCTGCCCTTCCATCTAAAGGATATTGCTCCATCTGTATTTACTTTGATCCAACCAACATCCGGGGGTCTCCAACCATGACCTGGAATCAACATAGCATCATTTGCTAGAACCTCCAATAACTGAAGAGCCTCACGAGTCAACTTCATAATCTTGACAGGATCCATTCCCGCCTCGTCATGAGTCCACCGATTACGAGACTGCCAAATGGACCACATCACCGTTGTGATCTGGGTTTGTTCAGCAGAACTGAACCAATTCTCACAAAGGATATCTCTGTCCCAAGTATCCGGATGTAGTCTTGGTAGACTGACGTCTAACCAAGTTTGAGCCTCCGTCCAGAACCTCCTCGCGTGGGAGCACTCTATGAGAGCATGTTTTAGATATTTTTCCGCGGCCATGCACACCTTGCAAATACTCAAAGGTTTTATATGATGGTGTTTAAGAGTGGCTTCATATGGTAGGATTCCTCGAATAACCCGCTAGTGGAATACTCTCACTTTCGGCATAACCTTTAGCTTCCATAAGGACAGCCACATATGTTTTGTTGACTGTGAGGTTTCTGTAACCGACCCTTCTTCTTGAGCTGATCACTCTTTCTGAATCATTAGAGCACGGTACACCGATTTAACAGAGTAGATACCCAATCTTTCACATGCCCAGGCCATCATATCCTCCCCTATATTGATTCTTAGAGGTATGTTTAGGATAGCATCAGCATCAGGCGCAGAAAACTGGTCACGAACTACTTCTTCTTTCCACCTTGCAGTGTCAGCATCAAATAATTCATTCACTGTATGTACTGTAGCATTTCTAGGACGGAACAGTAGGGTCATACTCAACGAGCCTGGAATCCATTTGTCCTCCCAAACACGAATACTGGGCCAACCACCTACTCGTTTGATTAGTCCAAGATTCAGAGCTTGCCTTCGAGCAATCACCCGTCGCCAAGTGGCTGAAGAGCCATTCGGCGCCGATGCTTGCAGAAAATCGGTATTTGGAAAATACCGTCCCTTTAAAACCCTCGCGCATAAGCTGTCCGGATTCATCAACAATCTCCATTCATTATTTTCCGAGTAAAGAAACGTTAAATTGATCGAGCTCGCGGAAACTCATCCCCCTTGCACTTTTGATATTGTCAAATTTTTCCACGATAACCCTTGCATGGATCGTTTGTCTATTGAGCTGCTCCACCAAAATCTAGCCATATAGGCCGAGAATTTATTACACAACTTCTTGGTGATAAAAAAGCAACTCATGCTATAGGTCGGGATAGCCTGTATTACTGATTTGATCAAAATCTCTCTCCCCGCACAAGCCATATTTTTCTTAGCCTAACCACCAAATTTACTTCTTATTCTGTCATCAATGTAATCAAACATGCCACTGGTTATTCTACCAATTGCTATCGGAAAGTCCCAGGTATCTTTCACTAAAGGCTTCCGAGACAATCCCCAAATTTTTCTTCATTAGTTGTCGGATATGGAGTGGAGTGTTCGGCGAGAAGTAGATTCAAATTTTATCTTTATTTACTCCAGAGCAGTCCCCATAAATCCGCAGAATATTATTTAATCGACCTGCACTTATCTCATTTGCACTCATGAAAATTAGACTATCATCTTCAAATAGTAAGTGATTCACCCAAGGTGCTCTATAGGAAACTCTTATGCCTCTGTCAATTCGAGCTCCACCAAAATATTTCAAAAGAGAGGAGAATCCTTCAGCACAACAAAGGAATAAAAATGGAGACATAGGGTCACCTTGTCGCAAACCACTCAAAGGATTGAAGAAAGGGAGTAGCTCCCCATTCACCCGGACGGAAAATCTCACAAAGGTGACGCACTTCATAATTAATCTCACCAAGTCGATGCTAAACCCATCATGATCAAGATAGCCTCCCGAAAATGCCACTCAACCCTGTCATAGGCCTTCATCATATCGAGTTTCACTGCACACGAATAATTCTTTCCTTTCTTCCGTTTACTCATGGCATGAACACTCTCGTAGGCAACAAGCACATTGTCGGTTACTAAGCGACCTGGGACAAAGGCGCTCTATACCTCACTAATCACTTCCTCCATACAACCTCTCAGTTTTTTTTGTCATTGCCTTAGCCGCGATCTTATAAACCACCAAGCACAACGAGATAGGGCGATACTGCTTAATATTTTGAGGGTGTCGAACTTTAGGAATAAGAGTGATGGTTGTGTCGTTAAAGCCCGTGGGCATCTCACCCCCATTAAAAAATTCTAGCACAGCCGGCACTAGGTCTTCCTTGACTAGATTCGAGGGTCGCTGAAAAAACCCCGCCGTGAAGCCATCCACACCGGGAGATTCGAGGGTTTATCAAAGAGGATATTCATCTCGGATGTAACTCGTACAGGGACATGTTGTAGCAACACGCTCATATCTGTATGCCCCTCAGAGAGATACAAATTTTGATAGAACGCTTGCACTTCCTCCTTGTCCTCCACTGGACTCGCGCAAACTGAACCATCTTCCTGATGTAGCTCAACAATTCTGTTCACGCGCTTGCGTTGAGCCGCTTGAGCATGGAAATACGTAGTATTACGATCTCCTTCGCGTAGCCATTGAATCCTTGACCTCTGTCGCATTCACACTTCTTCTTGCTGCAATGCTTCACGTATTTGTTTTGCAACACTTCTTTCCTCATCATTAGGTCCTCGCCCAACCGACAGTTGTCGCAACTTATCTAACTTTTTTTTGCAGCTTTCTAACTGTCCGTGTCAAGCAGCCAAACTCTTTCGCGCCCCAAGGTTCCAGGTCATATTGCACCGCCTGTAACTTCTCTGTCAACCCCTGGAGCCTAGTCGCGTTCACCCGGCAATGCCAGGTATTTGTAACACGCTCTTCATATTCGATATGATGTTGCCAGACATTTTCATATCTGAACATTCTCGCACTTATTGTCCTTTTCACTTTCTTATCCCGTAAATCAACCATAACAAAGGAATGGTTTGACTCAAGGGCACTTATTTGTCGGACCTGACAATCTGGAAAACACGCAAGAAAAACTGAGTTGCCTAGTGCACGATCAAGTCTGGCCTTAACATTGGCCCTTCCTTGCTGTCTATTATCCCACGTGAAGGGAATTCCGGAGTACCCAAGGTCTTGCATCTCACGATCCTCTGCTGCTTCCCCGAATGCCCGCATCTGCCATTCAGGCCTACCTGCTACATTGAAATGTTTTGTAGCATGAAAGGTCTCATTGTAGTCCCCCAAGCAAAGCCATACATCATGCTGAATCGAATGCAGGTCACGTAAAGCACGCCAGCTATGAACTCTATTCTCTGCCCTTAACTGACCGTAAAAGCCAGTAAATCTCCACTCCTTAAAAGGATGAGAATCTTGCCGCACCATCGCATCAATGTGGCTGGCACTATAGTTACGGATTGTGATCGTAACATTACTGGACCAGAAGAGGCCAAGGCCCCCCGCTTAGTCCCTCACTATTAACTGCATAACATCCCGCGAATCCCAAATAACTTCACAAATTCTGCACTCTATCCCCATTTATTTTTGTTTCCATGAGAAAAAGGAGATCGGGCCCTTCTTTCTTCACCACAACGCGAAGCTCTCGAACTGCCTCAGGGTTCCCAAGCCCCCGGCAATTCAGGCCTAGAGCACTCATGACTCCCGGCAGGGCTAATTTGCAGCCGCTGCCAATTCTTCAGAGTTTATCGGAGTAGGTATGTTCTTCTTCAGCTCTCCCTCTCTCTTCCAAGATCACCTCCTCATGCACTTTACTCCCCTCTTCTCCATCATTCTTATCTGCTAGTAAATCTGCTCCCGAGCCATCAAACAGTAACAACAGATTAATCTGACAGTACACTTGCTTTGCCGGAGAAGCCTTTCTTTTATTATTGCTTCTCGTCTTCATGGGGGAAGTGAACTTCGTATTAGGATCATGTTTGCTCGACGAGCTAGCTTCCTTCCTCGACGAGAAAGAGTGATGAGACTCTCTTGTTGGATTCTCAGTTGAATTCCCTTTCTTCCGTTCATCCGGCGCTCTGAGGGTAGCTTTGAAAGGCAGCTCCCATTTTTGTTCCTTTCAGTCGGCGCCGGACAAAACAACTCTGAGTGACCTAGCCTTCCACATGCAAAGCAGAAGTGCGGGAGATGTTCATATTGTATATCTAACCAGTCCTGGCACTTGCGTGCAGCAGAGTCAATTAGAATTCCTCTCCTCAGCAGCTTGGTTACGTCAACCGTAACCCTAGCACGTAGGAACCCTCCCACCGGATCAAAAGTAATATGATCAGCATGCTTATCAATATCATTTGCTATTGCTTTTCTCCACATGTTGTTTCTCAGATTGAAAGGCAGGTTCAGCACCCGCACCCAAAGCTGAGGCCTATCGAATTTAGGTTCAGATGGCTTCATCCACTCCACAAATTCTTCAAGGATCACTGCATTTTTACTCATGTGCCACTGTGATCCATCACTCACCCTGTCCCGATCATGTTGGGTTACAAATTTAGCCACAACCATGTTTTCGCCAACTGGACGGAACTCTAAACCTCCAGGGTTTTCCCACGCTAGGCGAAGAGCCCTCGAGATAGTCTGGATGTGAAAGAGGTCTCGATACAACACCTTACCCGCCAGCATCCATCTCGGCTTCGTGCCTTCCAAAGCATCATCAATCGCCAATGGGGTGGCCTCCTCCTTGGTTAGATCCAATTTTCCCATGGCGTCCTCCATCCGCACTCGTGCTGTATTGGGAGAGACAATATCGCTAGCCTTCTGCTTGTCGCGAGACGTAGCAGAAGCCATAACCGAACGACCAGAATCCACTCGCCCCGTCGAAGATTCAACGTGCGCCGCCGAAAATCCCCTGAACCTTAATCGCCTCAAGAGAGAGGCTCCAGTTTTCTGGGGAAAAAACAGGTACGTTCCTTCTCTTCTCGGCGACAGACCATGGGTCTACCTCTTCTCACTGTCACGTACCTGGGCCGTAATATGCTCTTATGGTACGACGGGAGTTAGGGGTTTTGGGCACACAAAGTTTTCACTTCGGCCCAGCCCAGCCTAGTGCAGCCAATCACGAGCGGCTCTAGCAGGCCCAGCTCTATTGCTTCTCCTCAGGAAGCGCGGCGCCGATGGCGGAGACCGACGTGGCGGCCGCGTCGCTCTTCGGCGCCGACCGCCGTCTCTGCTCCGCCGACGTCCTTTCGCCCCCCGAGGTTGGTCAAACGTCACTCCGCTCTTAACCCCCCCCCCCCCCCCAACTTCCCTCGTCAACTAACATCGCCTCTGCCTTTGATCAAATTGACATGTGCGCGCGCGCGTGTGTGGCGAACTCGATAGGTCAGGGCAAGGATCGAGGTGGCCGTGCTCAATTTCCTCGCCGCGCTGTCGTCTCCCTCTTCTCCGTCCATCTCAATTCTTCCCCTGGTACTGCGGTTCACAAAACCCCAACCTCCCTTTCAGCCTTTCTTACTCTAAGTGTTGTGCTGGCTGGTTCATCCATGTGACTAAAGCGCTGCGCGGCAGCATGTTAGCCAGGCCAATGTGAATATAGCAGAGATTCGTATATCCTATTTAGCTGTTTCTGGATATTCCTATATCGCCCGAAACCCCCACGAACAATCATGTATCGGCTTTTGAATTCCTATATCCTATTTAGCTGTTTCAGGCGATGATTGTTCATGCCTACTCTCCGCTGTATGCTCAAACAGTTTTGCGTGAACTGTAGGTGTAGCTTCCAGTTAAGATGATCTTGGCACTTGGCACGGACATACATTTTTCATCAATAAATGCATCACGCCTTTCTGACTTATGTGTTGTCGGCACGGCAGATTGCCCGGAAGTCTGCCAACTGCAACCTGCGCAGCGGTTTGCTGAGTGACGTTTCGTCGGTTTATCTGTCCTATGGCTTCTGCAAGAGGTCACTGATGAGAGAAAATGATGCCAGTGCATTCGTGAGAGGTGGATTTCTGCAGTGCATTCGTCATGTTTGGACGCATCTTTTTAGTCTTTTAAAGTGGTATGTGTATTTTAAATATAGTATGGAAGGTCATGGAGATGTGCTATAAGATCTTGGGTGAGGGGAAGCTAGTCACCCAGAGAGAGTTGTTCTACAAGCTATTATCTGACTCGCCCAAGTACTTCAGTTGTCAGCGTCATGTCAACCAAAGCATTCAAGGTCTTCAAATTTTAAATACCCCATTCTGTTCTTGTTTCATCATGTAACATATCCATAGTTCTGTACTCCGATTTTCACTTTATTCTTGTGCAGATGTTGTCTCGTTGCTCCGTTGCACAAGGCAGAGCTTAGGAATCATGGCATCAAGTAGAGGGGCACTGATTGGACGGCTTGTGTTGCATGTCTGTGTATGCTAAAAATATGTTTTACCTGATAGAAGCATTTGTTGTCTGTCAAGGGGATAAAAAGAACTCAGCCTGAACTTTGTTTTCATCTTAGGAGCCGGAGGAAGAACACATTGACTGTTCCATTCTTGGACCTTCTGGGCATGCCATTACTGGAGATCTGAACCGATTGGGAAAATTAAATTTGTGTTCAGATGCCCGATATCTCATTCTAGTCGAGAAGGTACTATTTTGTTTTTTTAAATCAATTAATGTAGTCTATGAAATTTACTTCCAGCTGATAGGCCTCATATTTGAAATAGGATGCCATATTTCAGAGGCTGGCCGAAGACCGCTTATATAACCAGCTTCCTTGTATCATAATCACTGCAAAAGGATATCCTGATATTGCCACAAGGTTCTGTAATCTACCGCGGTGACATTGTCGAAATACTAGTTGCTCGTACTTATTCCATTTATCTCTGTATGTCCTGAAACAGGTTTATCTTGCATCGACTGAGCCAGACTTTTCCAAATATGCCAATTTTTGCATTAGTGGACTGGTTAGGCCCTTTCTATTTATGATATGTATAATTTTCTGGTTGTTTATTTTCCAGATAAAGTTAGGTTTCTTTTCAATTCAGGAACCCTGCAGGGCTTGCCATACTGTGCACTTACAAATACGGAAGCATATCAATGGGGTTGGAATCATACAGATATGGTATTTCTTTGAATTGTCAAAGCTTTGAAGCCCATATTTGTAAACAATATTAGTGAGTATTATTCATTTCCAGCTTGCAATGTAAAATGGCTTGGCCTACGAGGAGATGATCTGCAACTTATCCCTCAGAGTGCATTTCAAGAACTGAAGCCTCGTGATTTGCAGATCGCCAAAAGCTTGCTGTCATCTAAGTTTCTCCAGGTGCGTCTGCTATTCCTCAACTTTCAGAGTATGCAACGTGTTGAAAAAATATCATAATCCAAATTGAATACATTCATACAAATTCACACGGCATTTTTTTGCATATCCTTCATTTAATATGTTCTAACATGAATTCATGTGGCAACGGATAAAATTACGACATTTTTAGCATTCATATGTGACGCCATTTGATACCGTGTTGGTTCTGACCAAAACTGACATCATAAAGAGATGCACGGATGAGAATATAGTTTAGTTATTTGAACATGATAATGGATCATAAATCAAGAGCTATAAAATGCACCAAGCATCTTCCCTGGCTGGCTGGCTCCATGGTGGAGTATGGGGAATATGGCAGTGTCAGGACTCAGGCGTGTGTTGGTAGCAGTGCAGCAGCTCCAAAATTCTCATCTCAAGTTTCATTTGTTACAAAAAGGTTTGATACCTTGAAACACGCTGCCATGTTTAACCAGCTGATCATGCCACGCAAAATCATACGCTCATTGGAGGTCTGGAACTTTATGTGCGTTAACAAACAACTGAGGTTGTTAAGAATCAACTACTGTCCTCTGAAACTCCAGCTTCGATGCGGATAGCCTTATAGAGAATGTCGCGGTTTAAATTAAGGCAGTGTTTGGCCTGCAGGACAAGCACAGGGCAGAGTTGACGCTGATGGTCGAGACAGGCAAGCGTGCCGAGATCGAAGCTCTCTACTGCCATGGATTCGATTTTCTGGGGAAGTACATCACCAAGAAGATTGTGCAGGGTGATTACATTTAACAGGCACTGCGGCTTTGCTTTGTTTGTCTCGTTTTCCTCTGGCTGCGTGCATGGCTCTGACCTGTTTCTTCAACATTATGCTGCTGCTGGGGTGGGTACCATATGCCCTATTGCCCTTCGCGTTTGCCGATAATGCCCAACAGAAATTAGCTCTCTACTTTCTCTAGGTGCAGTTCAGAAAATCAAAACGGCGAGGCGCTTGCCTATTACGCACGTGAGCACACTGGTACATGCAACAAGAAGTGCTTTGACGAGGATCGGAGACTCTGATTCAAAGTATGTTTTGTTAGAGTATAGCTACTTGTTATGGCACTCATACTACCTTGAAAAATGTGATGGTATGCTAACTAGCTATGTTATCACGCCCTGCTCATTAAATACTACTCTCTCCTTATCAAAATATAAAATGTTTTTACCGTTTTCTAGACAACATATATAAAGATATGTTTTAGTGTGTAGATTCATGTGTATCTTGCACTAAAACATGTCTAGGTACGTTTTGTCTAGAAAACGCTAAAACATCTTACATTTCGATACGAGGGAGTACTTGACACGTTAGATTTTTTGTCTATGTGTCGTCTATGTTACTATCTAAGTTACTTCCACTATGACTAGCATAAGGCTAGAGCGATCGCAGAGTTGAAGAGATGGAACGAGGCAGAAGCGGGAGTCGGACCCATCCTTCGTGAATGGTCAGCTAAGAGTGGGGTGGAGTGTGTACGACAACACTGTTGTGTGCAACTAGTGCTGTCGAAATCTCTTGTAATTACAAACTATCTCTTCTATAAAAAATCAGGTATGCAATTGGATACCCTCGAAAAAAACTACTACCTCCGTTCCATAATAACTAGCTTTCTAAAAAGTCTTATATTGTGGAACAGAGGGAGTAGCATAAGTCTAGTCACAACGGGGAGTACCCCCTTCGTCCCAATTCGCTAGGCATAATCGAATATCTTACCCCCACGTGTTAGCTAATTGGGCTAAAAATTTGCATGTATTGGTGGGAAGAGCAAACCAACCACTAATTGAGAGATAGTGTTTTGGGACTAAATGTTTTTTTGGATTGTGCATAGAGAACAGACAGGAGGGAGTAACGTACATATTGCCCTAAACTGGATAGTAACAAATGCCTTGAAAAGGCGTATTTATTAGTTACAGACTTATACTATCTTGGAAAATGTGATGTTATGGTAACTTTAGCTATATTACACAAACTTCTATCTTCTCATTAAATACTTGCCACATCAGGATTTTTTCTACGTGGTATCTACGTTAATAGCCAAGTTATTTCCACTGTGAAGGTTAATCCTTCTATCTTCTCATTAAATATGTACTTTGTTACGTATTTAATTGTATTCGTTTTTTTCAAGTCAACTAATCATAGTTTGTGAAGGGGTTTCGTAGCAGAAAACAAAAAATTTCCTAACAACGATGATCGAAACTAGTCAGAATCTATTACTAGGCAGATATAGAGTAACGGAGGAAAAACGGAAATCATACCCTTCAAGACCAAAAGCAGGGATTATCCTCCCGCACAAGGGCTGTCAATGAAAACGGCAAAGTCGATCACGAGGTCGAGGAGTCGTTCCGCGACTAGTGCCCTAAGTGTTGCACCTCGTGGGATTACACACATACGGTGTAGACTATGACTCCCGGTCTCCGGCTCAGCGAAGGTTGCGGATGTAGTGCGATGGATCGGAGACTAATAGTACGTCGGTGTGCTTATAGTGGAGAATTCGCAACTCCTAGCACGGCTCCAAAGGGAATCGCGGTTGGAGAGGAGAGAAAAGAGATACTCCCTCCGTTCCAAAATACTTGACTTCCATTTGTCAAAATAGGGACGTACCTATATACTTAAACATGTCTAGATACATCCCAAATTAGACAAATAGAAGTCATCTAATATGGAATGGAGTGAGTAGATAGATTGATGGGAGAAAGGGGCAGAGGGCCTCCCTTTATATAGTAGGAGGAGGGGGAGCTTTCCCCTTGGCCAAGCCAAGTGGGACTAAACCCCACATGGCCATGCGGCCAAGGAGGGCAGTCGCACCCCCACATGGGCCCGCTCCCTTTTCCCTCCCACTTTTCCCCTAATGGGTCTCTTTTGCACTGAAGGACCATTAGTGAAATAAATGCATTTTAAAATAAAATAAAATGATATTTAATTATTAATTACGCTAATTAATAATAAATATATTTTATTTATTTATGTCGAGTCCCTGAACCCCTTCCGACACCCTCCGATCATCATCGGGCATTTCTCCCTTTATCACGATGCACCTTCGGAACTCTCCGATCTCTATCGGATAGATATCAGAACGATTTCGACTCTCTTTATTATTCTTTTCGGTACTACGATCACTCTTAAGTATTGTCTACCCTTAAGTGTGACACCCTACAGTTCTGACTACTCCAGACATGGACGAGACACCTCTCCGATCAATGACCAATAGCGGGATCTGGACATCCATAATGGCCCACGTACATCCATCGAAGTTTTTGCGTCGTTTTGAACCTTAAACGTAAGTCCCCATGCCCCTTGCCTTAGTGATACTCTGTTTGTCCCAGGCTTGATCGTCCGGTATCTTATACCCCGTTCAATCTCGTTACCGACATAGCAATTCTAATCGTTCTCGTGTCGCTGTATCTCCGTGACCTAGTCACATGCTTGCAAACTAATTGATGCAACTCCAACGAGTGGGCCTAGGAGTATCTATCCGTCAATAGGATTGACAAGTTCCACTCTTGATGGTACGCCTCAACATGTCCCTTTCATTATCCAAGAGTCACTTTTATAATCATCCTGTCACGGTGTGACGTTTGATTCTATCAAAGTAACTTCCAGGATAGTAATTAAATACCATCTCGTGGTCAAAGGATATGGTACTATATTTTCGTTATCATAACGTTGAACTTAATTACTCGACCTCGTCATGATAAAACATAATGGGTGTGCGTCCATCACATCATTCACCAATGACGTAACTCTGTTGTCAATGGCATAAATGCCCATGATCAGGAAACCTTGATCATCTGTTGCCCAACGAACTAGTATAACTAGAGGCTATTAGGGAGCTGGTTTGTTTAATAACACATGTATTAATGTTTCCACTTAATACAGTTATAACATGGTATAAAACTTTATGAATAAATGAGTTATGAATAATAAAATCACTTTATTAAATTGCCTCTAGGGCCATCGGATTCCTGTCGTGCCTTTCTCCATGTAAAAAAAAATCCATGCCCTTACTAAAAGGCTTATATTGTGAAACAAAGGAATAGAAAATACATTTTATAATATCTTCATACTCTATACCTAGGAGAGGTTTCTTAATGCTTACAAGCCTTGTATTAAGTATTACAACGACAAATCCCTTAATACAATACACACACCATTAAGTATATTATTGTAGATTCTAAACCTAGATCCACCACACCTTTCACACCACGTTGTGTTTGTTGTGTTTGTAGAGATCAATCTGTACGCAACATGTAGATAGAGGTCTCTCTTCTACCCCCTCTCTCTCTCTCAGTATTTTTTCTTTTTTGTTTATCGATTCATAGATTTATTTGTATTTTCCACTACCTTTTGTCCTCGTGCGCCTCTACTTTGACATCGACGTCGCCTCTGCACCGGTCACCACATGTGCGGCGAGGCCAGATTTCCACATAACAGACGCATTCACACACTGTTACTCAAAAAGAAATGTTGCCGATACGTATCTTGAATGTCCAAAACGGAGTTTTGACGCGACCTTCGGGTCTGTTTTACAAAAGGCTTTGAAATGTGTACGGATTCAGAAAGTGGATAACGGGATTCGCTTCAACTTTTGTCATACTTAACAACCATGGTTCGGCCGACTCGTGAGGACAGAGATAAGACCTTAGAAAGGTTCTAGTGGTGCCCAAGCGCAATTAAATCAAAGGGATATTGTCTCGGTCTATATAAAGATAAGAAACCCTAGGTTTTTGGGAGACCACCCATTATGTTGCCATCTACGAGGGGAGGTCTCATCTACAGAAGAAAATGGAGGAAGAATGTCTAGAGGCGGTGCTCCCCTAGGCCGGACGACTGCCATTACCATGGCCGACGCCTCCCTTCGTCGTGGCGCCACCATCCCCATCGTCATCTCCTCCCTCTCTATAGTGGTCCAATCTCCCACAAATATCCGTAGTCCCATATGTGGACAAGGTGTTTGTTTACCAGTGATCTATTGCATAATTCTTATATTTGTGGAGTTTATTTTTTTCATATGGTTAATTTGTTAAATCTCCATGTTTGATTTGAGTTGCATGTTGTTATGTTGTTGTTCTTTGGGGCCAATCATATGATAGCGTGTGTGGATCACACCATAGAGTTTTAGTATGTTCAGAACGGTCGGATATATACCGATTAGGGGTATGTCCGGTATTGGCCTAAGAGCTGTATTACCAGGGTGGCCTGTTGGTAATGGATCATAATCCATTGGGTGGCCCAGTAAGCTGATGCGCAGGAAGCCGGATTCTAGAAGAACCCAGACCACGGACCAAAGTGATGCGGCTTGGAGGAGAAGACAGATTCCTTACTTTACAAGTTAGATACTTTCCGTAGTCTTCTAGGTTTCCTTTCTGTGAGCCCCGATCCGGCTATCTATATAAAGCCGGACGGGAGAGAAGAACCATCGGCAACAATTAGCTAGAAGCCAACTTGCCGAGAAGTTGATTCTCACCGAGTTAGCGAAACCATACTCACATTATACTTTGTATACTTCAGGCTTCAGCCCTGATTTAGTGAGATTGCAGGAGTAGGAACGCCGCCTAGTTGCGTCGTACCGAACTGGGTAACTTTGGTGTTCTCGTTTGTCATACTACCACGTCCCCCCACGACTCTACCCGTAGGCTCATGGCACCCCCGTCTATGATCCTTACTACGATGTCTCGACAGTTGGCGCCCACCGTGGGGCCAGCGGCGTCAGGAGTTACGTTTCGATCGGGAATACTCGGCGGAATCGACAGTATAATAACTGCCGGAAGCTTGAAATTCAACGGCATCGTCGGGCGCCTCCTCGACAACGGATCGTACATGCCAGCACGAAATCACCTGGTAAGTGCCTGCATTTTAGCAATCGGATCTGCAAATATTTTTATCGGATTAACAACAGAGGCGATGGGATTCTGTGGTGGAAGCAAATTTATCCCACCCGCCATATACCCAAATGAGGAAAACTATGATACCGGATTCTGCTCAAATCGCCAAAACAGTGCTGAAATTGCCGCCTCTCCGGAGATGCCTGCAATCAAATCTCACTTCATTGGTTTGGTGCAATCCGAGGTCGCGGATAACTGTTGCTGGCAAAGTTGGGAACCCCAAGAGGAAGGTGTGATGAGCACAACGGTAGGAGTTTTCCCCTTAGTTAAGAACCAAGGTTATCAATCCAGTAGGAGAAAGAGAATCTTCGGAAGATTGATGCCACTGACGGTGGTGCTGGCGCTTCACCGGTGTCAGCAACAACGTAGAACCTGCACACAACACAACCAAAATACTTTGCCCCAACGGTAGAGTGAGGTTGTCAATCTCACCGGTCTTGCTGAAAACAAAGATTAGACGTATAGTGTGGAAAAACAGTGTATGCTTGCAGAAAGTAAAGAAAGCAGAAAATTGTTTTGGTTTGTTTAACAGTGTGGAAAAAATGGACTGGGGTTCATAGTTTCACTAGTGGTGTCTCTTCATAAAAGATAGCATGTTGGGTGAACAAATTACAGCTGGGCAATTGACAAATAGAGGTTGCACCGTAGTGCACAATATGACATGAAGATTACTATGCTATCTAGTGCGGGCATTACAACAAGATACATAGACCGACATCCATTTGCATCTATGACTAATAATCCACCCTCGGGTTATCATCCGAACCCCCTCAGGTATTAAGTTGCAAGCAACAGATAATTGCATTAAACAAAGTGTGTAATGTAAGAAATGATTATGCACGCGGCACTCTCGCCGCTGTTTTCTCCCTAATGGCAACATCACATTCTCCCTCTTCACGTTTATGTCACTCGAGCAAGGCAACAAGGAGACATGAACCCACTATCGAGCATAAATACTCCCTCTTGTAGTCACTAGCAACTACTTGGCTAGAATAACCACTAGCAATGGAGAGCATGCAAGATCACAAATAACATATGCAAATAAAGACTATAATCAACTTGGAATAAGGTCAATATTCATCGGATCCCAGCAAACACAACACAAAGAATTACATAAGATCAATCTCGATCATGATAGGCAGCTCACGAGATCTAAACATGGAGGCATATGAGGCGAAGACAACCATCTAGCTACAACTACGAACCCATATTACAAGGATAAACTACTCAGGCATCACTCCGGAGTAGGGGCAGAGCGAGGATTCACACATGGGGGGGCGAAAAATCGACGATCATCAAAGAGAATAAACATTATAATATATTAAGGTCACAAAATATATGATAGAAAATCCATATAAGTATTCGAACATATATGTTTTTTTTAAACTCATATATATATATATATATATATATATATATATATATATATATTAAGCAAACAAGCCCGCCTCATTAAAAACCTTCCAGTCCCCTTAGGTACCCTGGTAAGGAAAAGAGTGCGTATGAAAACTTGCTGCTGCCCGGACATCAAGTGCCCTCAAAGAGGGTTACATCATTTTCTAACAGACTATGGATCCAATATATATGTTTGATGTTTAAAAGAAAAAATTATATGTCTATTTGCTTAAACTCCGCTTTACGACCACCGGTGTCGAATAAATTTATAATCTCGTCAGAATTAATCTTGGCACCTATACTTTCTCTTCATCTTTTAGCACAACAAAACAATAAAAAATAGTTAATAAATTAATCTATCCCAAAGCACATAGCAGCGACAGCAGATGAATTCATTACTTATACACGCAGGGCTGTATACACGTCCCACTACCAGAGCGGCAGAGCCTCGGGAACAGACTTACGCGGCGACCGAAGACAAGCAGGCAGCCGAGACCAGGCAGCGAGCGGCCAGCGGCAGGCACCAGGCAGCGAGCGGCGCTACCGCGTTGGGCGAGATGCGATCGCCAGCCGATCGTAAGTTCGTAACGCTAACGCAACGAGCGCCCTAGCCCTAGCTGATCGATCAGAGTATCAGACTGATGGCCCTTGGTACCGTACGTGACATTGAGGAGGCTAAGGGCTATGGCCTAATCGTGAAATTAAGGCCTAAGCTTGGCACGTTGGGGGCAGTTGGCTTGTGTGTATTGGGCCTGTATACAATGGGTCATTTAAAAAGGAATAAATATTAACAAATTGGCTAATTTAGTTCTGTTTGTATATATGCCTAGTAGTATTAACTACTAAATTTTTTTTTGGGGGGGGGGGGGGGGGAGGGGGCGAACGGTTGGGGGGTCTGACCCTGCTAGCCTCCTGTCTCCGCCACTGCTCCGGAGGCAGGCATAGTGATGTAGAAGCCTCCAGTGATGATCTCCTCTCCGACAGGGTGCCGGAAACAGCTTTAGAACCCCCCCTGATCTGGGGTCGACGGTGACGGCGGCTGCGGAACTTTTTCGGGATTTTGATCAGGTGTCTAGGGTTTTCCATCCGGAGGGCTTAAATAGGCGAAAGGGCAAAGGCGGTGGAGGCCGGGGGCCCCACACCCATAGCTGGCGCGGCCAGAGGGCCGCGCCACCCTATGGTGTGCCCCCTGCTGCCGCTCTTCGGCTTCTCTTCGGTCTTCTGGTTACTTCCTGGAAAAATAGAACTTCCGAGATTCGAATTTTCCAATTCCAATAATATTTCCAGAACAACTTTTCTGAAACTAAAAAACAGCAGAAAACATGGAACTGACTCTGTGGCATCTTGTTAATAGGTTAGTCCGGAAAATCGATAAAAATAACATAAATAAGGGAGAAAATATGTAGCAATTGGCATAATATCATTATGAAGCATCAGAAATTAGTGATACGTTTATGACGTATCAAGCATCCCCAAGCTTAGTTCCTACTCGTCCTCGAGTAGGTAAACAATAGAACAATAATTTCTGAGGTGACATGCTACTAACATAAACTTAATCAATCTAATGTAAAAGTATATGCATGCTGAGATCATAAGACTTTAAACACAGGCATGATAAATAAAACTTTAATAATAAAGCATAGAAATTACTTTGCATCACGAAGAGTAACTCAAATAAAGGATCATGAATAATAATGCAAAGAAAGGTAGACGTTTGTTTCAGGTATAAAGAAAGCATGTCAAAGTGATATTTCAACAGTCCTTAAGAGTGGGACAAAACATAAATGCCAGGACACCTTCAAAATTCAAGAGGAAGACTAGAACAAATAATTTAAGAACAAATTATATCACATCATGAAGTAATTATTGATGCTTATGGGACAAATGCACATAGAACTCAGAATGGCAAAAATGCTCTCTCAACTGTGCATAAAGTTAGAGGGTGGAGACTCAACATAAAGTAAAAGAAAGGCCCTTCGCAGAGGGAAGCATGGATCACTCATGTGCTAGAGATTTTTTATTTTATTAAACAGAGGTATTGAAAGTTTGACACTCCTCCCATCCATCTTTCACAAACCATGGCTAACCGAATCCTCGGGTGCCTGCCAACAATCACATACCGTGGAGGAGTGTCTATATTTTGGGAGATGTATGCTAATATCAACGAATGGTAAACAGAAAATACAGTACGTCACAAGTCAACTGGATTCACAAGAGCGTATCGCATGGTGAAGGACGCAACTGGTGTAGAAGGTCATCCCTCTTTCTCTTTTGTTTACACAACTATGCTTTAACTGATAAATCAGGGGCAAAAATAGTGAAGAGAATTTGTATGCATTAATTTGGGGCTAGGCACCCCGCTGCCAGCTGTTCTATCATTTGGATAAGCGGATGAAGGCACTAGTCCAGAGTGTGAAATCCAATCAACAAGTGAGATAAAGATTCTCTATTTACGTCCTCATGAGCAAAAACAGGAACATAAAGCAGGAGTAATTTTGAAGGTTTTAAAGGTAACACATGAGCAATTTACTTTGGAATGGCAGTTAAATACCACATGTAGGTAGGTATGGTGGATACAATGGGAAAAACTTTGGTTTAAGGGAGTTTGGATGCACGAGTAGAGCTTATACTCAGTACAGGTGGAGGCTAGCAAAAGACTAGGAGCGACAAATCAAGAGAGCATAAGAGCCATAATCATGCATAGCGACATAAGCATCATTAATTAAAACATAAGCAGTATCACAAGTTCAAAAAAATAAGTGGTCATGGAGGCTATTTGTGACTGGTTTGTTGTCATAAACATGGTGTGCGCATGCGCTAAGTCAACCAAATAAAACATTCGAAAGAGAATACCATATATTGATGTTTTACTATGACAAGAACAACTCATGAATCTTTCAATACATATTAAACACTCTCAGATATTTGAGGCTAATCATGCTACCCAATAACCACAAGGCTTTAAAACTAAAATAACATTTAGCATGACATGAAAAAGTCCTAGCCACAGTCTATACAAGCTTCTACTAGTACTGTTATAAATTCTACTTCAAGCAGCAGTTTTTTTGTTTCTCCCAACAAGCACCATACAAAACATGCTTTAACAAAAATACTATTTACGATACAGCAAGAAAACATGAGAGTACTCAAATAATACTATTAAAACTAACAACTCTAATAAGAGATGCATGCAAAACATGGGCTGAATAAATGTAGCAGCCAAATAGAGACTAAGAATACAACGTATTCTCATGAAAAAGCGGAGCGTGTCACTCTCGAATAAAAGAATGCTGGGGTCCAACCAAGCTTATTATGAAAGTAAAAAAACTGAAAGAAAAAGCAAACTGAAAACAAAATTAAAAGACGTTCCAAGTAAAGCACATAAGATGCGACCAAATAAAAATATAGTTTCACTAGAAGTGACCTGATAATTTGTTGATGAAGAAGGGGATGCCTTGGGCATCCCCAAGCTTAGACGCTTGAGTCTTCTTGGAATTTGCTTGGATGTACCACTGGGGAACCCCCGATCTTAGGCTTTTCACTCTTCTTGATAACATCATATCATCCTCTTCTCTTGACCCTTGAAAACTTCCTTCACATCAAAATTCTCACAATCTTCATTAGCAACGTTAGTGCAATTGAAATAATAAATCCACATGGTTCAGTTTCAACACAAGTCTAACACTAAAAAACACATTAGCTACTGCCACAACTTCTTTCAAAACTCTTTTTCTCAAAAGAACACCAAAAGAAAGAGATTAAGATGCAAAATGCGATAAATGGCAGAAATCTGTCAAGAACAGAACAACAGGTAAAGATCGTTTTTTTTCAAAAATCTTCTCTTGCTCAAATCAAAAAGTGGTCTTCTAAAAACAGTTGCGTATATAACTCAGGATTAAGAACAAAAAAGCTCATGTCATTTTGAATTTTCTGTGATTTTTAGCGGAATTAACAGTGGACAACAGAAATCTGTTTCCTGCGCAGAAATCCGAAATATAGGCTCAACTTTCCACTAGAGGCTTTACTTGGCTCAACAAAAACTCAAAATAAAAGATACAACGGGCTTGCTAAGAAAATAGAAAACACCCAGGTGCAAAGCACACCAAAGAAAACGAAGGAAAACGGGTTGAAAACAGCGAAATAAAACGGGGTGTCTCCCGGTAGCGCTTTTCTTTACAACCTTTCAGTTATGCATAAAAAATCAACTCAAGTATTTTCAAGTGAAGAAGCATCAAAATCATATTTTTCTCTAATAATAGATTCAAAGGGTAGCTTCATCTTGTTTTTAGGAAAGTGTTCCAATCCTTTTTTGAGGGGAAGCTGATATTTAATATTCCCCTCTTTCATGTCAATAATAGCACCAACAGTTCTAGGAAAAGGTCTTCCCAAAACAATAGGACAAGAAGCAATGCATTCAATGTTCATAACAACACAATCAACAGGGGAAATGTTATTATTAACCATCATAATAACATCATCAATTGTAACATCCCACTTTTGCTACAATAGGGTGTTGTGGTGTTGTGTTCATCTCATACATGCATGAACAATTTCGTCCAACTTTAAAATTGAATTTTAATAAAAATTGCCCAAAAATCACTTAAAGTGATCAGCACAATTTGTTTTAAAAACATTCTCAAATTTGGAAAACAAAAATATGTTAAGGTTGGAAATTTTGTGAGGTTTCCAAAAACTGCTTTTGCCAAAAAATTTGTTTACAAAAAGGTCCTCAAAACTTTATTTTGTGTTCTGTTTTTAATGGAAAAGGGATTTTCTGGAAATCCTGAAAACTGCAGGGGGCTTTGCGTAAAATGATTGTATTCATCCTTTGACAGTAGGAGTAGCTGCATGGAGGCAGCGCCGGCGTTGATGCCACCTCATGCTCGGTCTTCCCGGGAGGATAAGCACACCACGAGAGCACCCTCGACCTCCTCTGTTGCCCTCCCTCACTCACGGTTCGTCCTCTGCTCCCTTCCCTCTGTGAACCCGAAACCCTAGCCCGAAGGCCACCGCTCGCCGTCGTCGCTCTAGCCACCCCCGTGCATAGTGAAGCATCCCACCGTCTCCGCCACGACTTCCTCTTGCTCCTCGAGCTCGCTCGCAAGCCGGGAGGCTGCCAATTCCGCCGCCGGTCCCCGCCACGGCCGCCGTTGATTTCCGGATGCCGGCGATGATTCCGGCCGCGCCCCGCCTCCTCGTCCACCCCATCATACTCACGGTGAGCTCCCGATCCCGTGGGTACCCTCCTCCTTCGCTCTCCCCCTCAGTACCGCCTCGCTGGCAGAAGGTCTCCGACGACCATTTGGCATTCTGCCGCCGCCCCTAGCCTTCCCGAGAGCTCCTCTTCCTTGTGGTATAACTCGATTCGCGAATCGCACGAGAAATTCGCGGATTGGAGGTTCATCTGTGAGGATCAGAGCAAGATGAAGTCACCCTCACGTCATGCTGACATCAGCGCAGATTTTTCTCTGTTTTTTTGAAAAATGAATATTGCGCTGACACGTGGGCCCCACCCCTCTAAATATTTACAGAAAATGGTTAATTTTGTAAATTGAATAACTATTGGAATATTAATCAAAAAAATAAAATAAAAATATGGAAATGCTCAGAAAAATATACTCTACCCGAATATGTCATTTTCAGACATGTTTGACAAAGTTGAAAAATGAGCATTATCTGAATTTGTTTAATTCATTTAAAACGGAGAAAATAAGTTTTTATTCAATAAAATTAGAAAATTACAAGTTATATACCAAAATGCTCAAAATGACAAATGCAACATAGTTATGGTGTTTTCAAACCCATTTGAGCAATTAAAATGTGACACACTTTCAGAATTGCCCGAAGTGCACCTCCGGGGACTATTTCGGGCTAATTTCAGTAAAATTGCATAACTGCCATATGAACCATAACAACCCAACGAACATGTGTAGGGCTTTATTTCAGTGCATTAACTTGCTCATGCATACATGTTGTGCATTGCACCGATGCGATGTTTGATTGTTGTTCTTCTTTTCGGTGTTGTTCCCCCTCGGTAGAACACGACTCCGAAGTGAAGGCCAGCAACTCCAATGGCGAATACTTGATTCCAAAGTCAAGCACTTATTCCAGAAGATCCTTATCTGGTTTTCTTAACCAAGGAAAGCATAACCTCTTATCTGCTCATATACGTTTTCCAACGACATTTGATTCTCGTATTTTTCATTCGATTCCAAAGTATTTGATGCTAGTAGATATAGTTCACCTATATACTGCATTGCCTCAATGTCCTGATCCACTGCTCCTAGCCTCCATAGATTTGCTTGTGCGCATCGCCAGGGCCTCATATCTGCTTCGTTTAGCTTTACATGTTGTTTACCTCGGCTCCATCCGGTTGATGAATCAGAGCTACGATAATCTAGTATGATAGGTTGACATGGTGAGATGAGCACTGTGCGGTTAACTTGACTAAGGCTTGGACGGGAGGCCACTTGGGAAGTGGTTGTTTGTCCTGTACTTGCCAACCCTAGGAGTAAGGTCTCACCGAAGAAACAAAGACTGAGCGTGCAACCACACGCGGGGCCTAACAGACTGCGCTCGACCAACTAACTTGTTTTGCTCTATCCGCGAGTCATGTAGTTTGGGAGTTCCATCTGCGTGTGAGTCAAAAACCTTTTGGAGGTATTTAGGGCATGACCGGGACAAGTGATGGACGTACACGGATCTTGATCCCGACTCACAGAACAGGTGCCGTCAGGAGGTGGCCAACTCCCTGTTGACGGGGTGGCCCTGTTTGGGTTGACTCATGGATAGGGTCGAGCAAGGTAAAGGTCGTGGCCAACCACACTCTGCCGGCACATCGTTGAAAGTGTGCCAATAGCTTGGCATTAAGAGTCGGATGGTACGTGTGGGTAAAGTGTACCACCCTGCAGGGATAAATCTTTTGGAAAGCCATGTCCACGGTTAAGGACGACTTGGTGGAAGATACGAGGTCATAGATAACATGAACGTGAGACTAAAACTTGTTGATAACGAATGAAGGGTGCCTCCTCGGAGATGCCGAGAGGGGTGACCCTTGTAGCATGAGATGCTGGGAAATGATGTTGGTGGATTGAAAAGATGATGATTACAGTAGTGAGTTTCTCATCTGTTTGAAAACACCCCTTTAGACGTGCTATCCCTCCTTGATTTGGAAAACAAAGATTGCTTTACGCAAATCAACCTTCATAAAACCCTTTTCCGGATCAACAGATATATAATAGGTTAACTAAGTCTTGTTGAGTACCTCCCGCACTCAGGTTTGCTTAATTTTGGTTCAGGTGAAGTTCTCACTTCGGTGTTGTTTCAACATGGACATCGACGAGTAGTTTGGGGTTACCAGGTAGCAGCCTGGAATCTATGGGCGGGGACGTCGCCTTATGTTGCGGCCTGTTAGGCCTTTTTGATTCTTGTTGATTAGCAACATAATTTTCCTTCCGTTGTCTGATGTAATGTTGGGTCGTGTGACCTCTGGTTGTAAGCTATACTCTAGTAACACATGTTTAATATAGCTTCCCTGTTTAGAGTACTGCTTTGATCGGGTGTTGGTTTCGAGCTCATTGGTATACAGTTTTGGCTTTGACTGCATAGTTGTCGCGGTCGAGGGGTTGTGGAGCCGATGATCCATTTTTCGAGCACGCCTGCCGATGTGATTCGGCCTGGGCTTGGTAACCCCAGTAACCCTCGATTGTTGTTGTACTTTCTGGACACATAGCATCTATGTATAACTTTGGTCCCGTTCCTTCAGTATCATACGCTTCGTGGATGCTTTGATATGCATAGTTGGTTATGACTAGCATGGTCACAAGGAGTAGTAGTATCATGGTGATCCGGCCTACGTGCCGATGAATCCGGTCTGCCTGCCGTTGTTTGTTGCGGCCAGGGCTGGTAACCCTGAAGCCCTTGTGGGTCCATGTCTAGGAGCACATAAAAGTATGTATACCTTTGGGTCCGGGTCGTGACAAGTCATGGTATCAGAGCAGGACTTCCTGTAGGAAAACCTTACTGCTTGGTCGATATTGAGTCTAGTGTTTGTGAAAACTAATTTGAAACTCCAAATGGATTGTGAAAAACCTTCTTAGGATTCTTTTTACTATGTATCTGGTATCGTTCTAACTATGGGTCTCCTTATCTGTTTTGGATTTGAAAAGGTTCCAGTCATTCAAAACTTAGGTTCCTTCTTTGCCAAGGATGTTGTTACCCAAGTTGACCTGGTGTCGGGTTTCTAGAGTCGTGTGTGTTCCATGTTCCATCACCTCTGGATTCAAACTGGGAGATTCCTTTCATTCATAATCTCTCAGAGTTGTATGAATTCCACATTCACATGTTCTAGAGCCTCAAATCCATAACATCGAGATTTTCTTCCATCTCGAATGTATCCCTTATCTCTTGGTTCAATTCTTCCGGAGTTATGTTTGGCTTTTTGAAATATACCTTGTGATTTCTACTCATAGTGTCCTTTACGTCAGTAAGATAGTAGTTGCTCCTTTCTCTAAGAGTCTAACCATCGGACTTGAACCGAAGGTCCCGGAATGTGCTAAGTTGTGGTGTGTTGAATCATGTGATGTGTATGCTACCAGCACAGGATGCTGAACTTTAACCCAAGTTCTGTTTCTGCAGACCCTGAGGAATATTTTTCTACCTCAGGATGGTTAGGCAATTACAACTCTCATAGCCATAGGTTTTCTTTTGGAACAAAAAGGGATCACAGCAAGAGTGATCATCATGGCCTCCACATCTTTGTTCTTATTTCAGCTATACCAATTCTTGGCATGGGTTCTACAAATGAGTATGACCCTGTGCAATCAACATGATCTTAGGATTTTTTCCTGAGCATGAATCTATCTTCCAGTTGCTCTCAAACCTCAATCCGTGTTTTGGACACCAAGGTGCATATGTGTGTTGGAGTCTTCCAATGCATGTTGCTCTTGTGTTCCGTCAAAACATTCCACTTTGGAATGTGAGGAGAAACAAACTCCAGAACCTTGTTCATCTATAGGACCAGGTCAAAGTTTTGTAATTCGCGGATTAAAGAAGTTTCATCAACTTCCATTCTGTTCTGTTCCACCTTCGAGTATCATATTCTTTTGTATCAAGAGGCTATGTTGAGTTTCATGGATCTATTGATGAAGTGATGCTCTTACATGTCTCCACTCCCCTTCCCTCCAAGCCCGAGTTCTTGAGAATGGTGGGTATGTGCATTGATGTTTGTATCAGATGTTCCTAGCAATTTCTATTGCTTCGAAAAATCTAAAGAAACATCTGTATCCTTCTTAGCACTACTGGTCACCCAGCCTCTTTTTGAAGTTGACTATGTTATCAAATTCGTTCTTGTCGGTCGACATTCCCGGTCAAAGAGTAAGGTTCATGCCGAAGCTCTGAAGATCATATCGGTTGCTTTGAAAAGCAAGATTCCCTTTCAAATTCCAAGACATACCAATGGGTTGTGATATTCTGGATGTCTTACTAGAAGTATCACCAGGTTATTACCTGGCCATAATGTCTAAGCAAGGGGTAATTTTAACTACTCCTTCCTCCAAGAAACTGTGCTAGATATCCTGGACTGGTGGTTGAGCTTAAACAATAACCTGGAAAGTTGAAAGGCAAAAACTCCGCCTAACTTCGTCCTTCGTTAAGGGATGTCTAGTTCCTCTGTGTTGAAGCAGGATAGTACCTCCTTTGCGGAATTTCTATCACCATACCCTTGATTTGATTTGGGCTATTGTCAAACCAAGATCACATCCAAGGACTATATTGATGATGTTCTCACTTATGGTATTTTTCCTATGTACACCTTCATGTCCTTTGGTCTGACCAATATACTGCCTTGATCATAGATCATATGAACCCTTCTCCTTGGAGTGTTTGATAAGGGTGTTGTTGAACCCAACGATGACATCCTTGTTTTCTCCATGCTTAATGAGGTTCATGTTGAACAATTGGCACTAATGTTGGAAACTTCCGAGAACCATCTTTGTGTCACCACGAAGTTGAGTTCTGGAGGTTCGAAGTGACTTTCTATGGTTCATGTGCTTATGGCGAAGGGTGTCGCCATGGAACCGAGTATAGTTTCCTTGTTCCCTCGGGAATAATTCTACCTAGGTCATGTATGTGTGGACTATTCTTGAGATGGTAGGTTGTTACCTCCATTTACTTGAAGAAATTTGCATCCACACCAAGCCACTGATTGATTACCCGTCAGAGAAGAAGTCCAAGAACTTCGTTATCTCGGTAATCATCTTTCCCACAAGGACTCCGATGTGTTCTGTTGCAAGTTAAACCATGTAGGTGCAACCGTCTTTTGCAAGTTGCTAACACATGGGTTCTGTAATCTCGCTCATTTTCTTGAGCGTGGAATCATAGTCCATATCTTGAGAATCCAGTAAATATATCTCGTTGATAACTGGTGCAATCTCTGTGATCAAACATGCTGAATCTGAATCCTTCTCCCACTAACCAGAGCTAAATCTCAAGCAGCAACGATGGTTGGTGTTTTCTTCAAGGGTATTGAATTAGGTCTTCTCAGAATCCGGCATGGTTGATGTTGTGGTTGACACAATTAGCCGGAAGTCCTAATATCATATCTCTTTGAGTTCGTAAAGAGCAGCCACTCTCTGTGATAATTCTTATGTGGCTCATTCTCACAAGTTTTCCCTCCCCGTTTTTCTAATCCGAAGTTTCACTACCACTTTATAACCTGTAGAAGGCTTGTCATAAGCCTGATATTGGTATCTAGAAGATCTAGGAGAACCTGGAAGTTGATTCTTCTGATGTCCCTATGTCAATCCTCAAAAACTTTCTTTCAATGGAAAGTAGTGCATCACGAGAACCATCTCGTGGTGTTTTGTAACCGCCCTTGATCAGTTCCCTTTTTCAAGTTATTTGTACTTGAAATTCTGTTCATTTCACACATTGTGTGAATTTGTCAGTCATTTCAGCCATGGGGTCTTAACCATGTGGTAGATGTATGGTTACGTCGAAACCACAATAGGAAAGAGATTCCTCATTCCTTCTGGTGCTCCAATCCTCATTGGTTATCCATCCTTATGGTGTGACCAAGAATTCCTCCCTAATTACGGTGTTCCAACACCCTTTGGTTACTCATATTCTGTCGTGAAGTAACATTCCGATCCCTAACAAGGATTTCAAGAAACTGTTATAGAATGGTTGAAAGTTCCGTTATCTTCCGTGTCCACTCCGAAGAGTGAACATGATCCCATATCATACCTCTATCTTGGACACATGATTTTATTGTGTTTTTGTGTTCTCTCTCGTGTAAGGATATTACTTTGTGATATTCAAGACCATCCTTCCCATCTTGGTATTCTACTTCGAAGAAACCTTGATGTCACAAGTTGTTCAACGTTTCTTTTCCAAAAGGATTTGAAGTCTTGTGCAAAGATCATATCCTAAATCCTTTCAAGAACCATCATCCACAAAACTTGAAACCTTCTCCTACTTCCTCTGTTACCTTGAGGTGTTTCAGGGTTGCTAACTCATGAGTTGTTTGTGAAACTGTTTCCCTGAGTTATCCATGAGATACTCGATCTTCGTAAAGATCAATTCCTAAGAGTTTTCCCTCCTGCCTAAGGTGTAGCCGCTGGATTTGTTCGAAAGTGTTACGGATCAACCTATTCAAGAAGGTAACCGTAAGGTTCGAGAAGATCACTTCAAACCGGTGTTCCTTCTTTCTTCTCCTTCGGGAATCTCGGGACGAGATTCTCGTAAGGGGGTAGATTTGTAACATCCCACTTTTGCTACAATAGGGTGGTGTGGTGTTGTGTTCATCTCATACATGCATGAACAATTTCGTCCAACTTTAAAATTGAATTTTAATAAAAATTGCCCAAAAATCACTTAAAGTGAGCAGCACAAATTTGTTTTAAAAACATTCTCAAATTTGGAAAACAAAAACATGTTGAGGTTGGAAATTTTGTGAGGTTTCCAAAAACTATTTTGCCAAATTTTTTGTTTACAAAAAGGTCCTCAAAACTTTATTTTGTGTTCTGTTTTTTTAATGGAAAAGGGCTTTTCTGAAAATCCTGAAAACTGCAGGGGCTTTGCGTAAAATGGTTGTCTTCAACCTTTGACAGTAGGAGTAGCTGCGTGGAGGCAGCGCCGGCGTCGATGCCACCTCATGCTTGGTCTTCCCGGGAGGATAAGCACACTAGGAGAGCGCCCTCGACCTCCTCTGTTTCCCTCCCTCACTCCCGTTTCTTCCTCTGCTCCCTTCCCTCTGTGAACCCGAAACCCTAGGCCGAAGGCCACCGCTCGCCGTCGTCGCTCTAGCCATCCCCGTGCACAGTGAAGAATCCCACCGTCTCCGCCACGACTTCCTCTTGCTCCTCGAGCTCGCTCGCAAGCCGGGAGGCCCTGGAGGCTCCCAATTCCGCCGCCGGTCCCCGCCACGGCCGTCGTCGATTTCCGGACGCCGGTGATGATTCCGGCCGCGCCCCGCCTCCTCGTCTATCCCATCATACTCACGGTGAGCTCCCGATCTCGTGGGTACCCTCCTCCTTCGCTCTCCCCCTCGGTATCTCCTTGCCACCGTGCGCCACTGAGCGCCGCCGCAGATGCTCGCTGGCAGCGAGGTCTCCTGCGACCATTAGGCCTTTCGCCGCCGCCCCTAGCCTTCCCGTGAGCTCCTCTTCCTTGTGGTATAACTCGATTCGCGAATCGCGCGCGAAATTCGCGGATTGGAGGTTCATCTGTGAGGAGTGGAGCAAGATGACGTCACCCTCGATTTTTCTTTGTTTTTTTGAAAAATGTATATTGCACTGACACGTGGGCCCCACCCCTCTAAATAATTACAGAAAATGGTTAATTTTGTAAATTGAATAACTATTAGATTAATCAGAAAAATAAAATAAAAATATGGAAATTCTCAGAAAAATATACTCTATCTGAATATGTCATTTTCACACATGTTTGACAAAGTTGAAAAATGAGAATTATTTGAATTTGTTTAATTCATTTAAAACGGAGAAAATAAGTTTTTACTCAATAAACTTAGAAAATTACAAGTTATATACCAAAATGCTCAAAATGACAAATGCAACCTAGTTATGGTGTTTTCAAACCCATTTGAGCAATTAAAATGTGACACGCTTTCAGAATTGCCCGAAGTGCCCCTCCGGGGTCTATTTCGGGCTAATTTCAGTAAAATTGCATAACTGCCAAATGAACCCTAACAACCCAACGAACATGTGTAGGGCTTTATTTCAGTGCATTAACTTGCTCATGCATACATGTTGTGCATTGCACCGATGCCATGTTTGATTGTTGTTCTTCTTTTCGGTGTTGTTCTCCCTAGGTAGAACGCGACTCCGAAGTGAAGGCCAGCAACTCCAATGGCGAAAACTTGATCTTAACTGACAAGTCAAGCACTTATTCCAGAAGATCCTTATCTGGTTTTCTTAACCAAGGCAAGCATAACCTCTTATCTTCTCATATACGTTTTCCAACGACATTTGATTCTCGTATTTTTCATTCGATTCCAAAGTATTTGATGCTAGTAGATATAGTTCACCTATATACTGCATTGCCTCAATGTCCTGATCCAGTGCTCCTAGCCGCCATAGATTTGCTTGTGCGCATCGCCAGGGCCTCATATCTGCTTCGCTTAGCTTTACATGTTGTTTACCTCTGCTCCATCCGGTTGATGAATCAGAGCTGCGATAATCTAGTATGATAGGTTGACATGGTGAGATGAGCACTGTGCGGTTAACTTGACTAAGGCTTGGACGGGAGGCCACTTGGGAAGTGGTTATTTGTCTTGTACTTGCCAACCCTAGGAGTAAGGTCTCGCCGAAGAAACCAAGACTGAGCGTGCAACCACAGGCGGGGCCTAACAGACCGCGCTCGACCAACTAACTTGTTTTGCTCTATCCGTGAGTCACGTAGTTTGGGAGTTCCATCTGCGTGTGAGTCAAAAACCTTTTGGCGGTGTTTAGGGCGTGACCGGGACAAGTGATGGACGTACACGGATCTTGATCCCGACTCACAGAACAGGTGCCGTCAGGAGGTGGCCAACTCCCTGTTGACGGGGTGGCCCTGTTTGGGTTGACTCATGGATAGGGTCGAGCAAGGTAAAGGTCGTGGCCAACCACACTCTGCCGGCACATCGTCGAAAGTGTGCCAATAGCTTGGCATTAAGAGTCGGATGGTACGTGTGGGTAAAGTGTACCACCCTGCAGGGATAAATCTTTCGGAAATCCGTGTCCACGGTTAAGGACGACTTGGTGAAAGACACGAGGTCATAGATAACATGAACGAGAGATTAAAACTTGTTGATAACGAATGAAGGGTGCCTCCTCGGAGATGCCGAGAGGTGTGACCCTTGTAGCATGAGATGCTGGGAAATGATGTTGGTGGATTGAAAAGATGATGATTATAGTAGTGAGTTTCTCATATTTTTGAAAACACCCCTTTAGACGTGCTATCCCTCCTCGATTTCGAAAACAAAGATTGCTTTACGCAAATCAACCTTCATAAAACCCTTTTCCGGATCAGCAGATATATAATAGGTTAACTAAGTCTTGTTGAGTACCTCCCGTACTTAGGTTTGCTTAATTTTGGTTAAGGTGAAGTTCTCACTTCGGTGGTGTTTCAACGTGGATATCGACGAGTAGTTTGGGGTTCCCAGGTAGCAGCCTAGAATCTATGGGCTGGGACGTCGCCTTATGTTGCGGCCTCTTAGGCCTTTTTGGTTCTTGTTGATTAGTAACATAATTTGCCTCATGTAGTGTTGGGTCGTGTGACCTCTGGTTGTAAGCTATACTCTAGTTACACCTGTTTAATACAGCTTCCATGTTTAGAGTACTGCTTTGATCGGTTGTTGGTTTCGAGCTCATTGTTATACAGTTTTGGCTATGCCTGCATAGTTGTCGCAGTCGAGGGGTTGTGGAACCGATGATCTATTTTCCAAGCACGCATCCGATGTGATTCAGCCTGGGGCTTGGTAACCCCAGTAACCCTCGATTGTTGTTGCACTTTCTGGACACATAGCATCTATGTATAACTTTGGTCCCGTTCCTTCAGTTTCATACGATTCGTGGACGCTTTGATATGCATAGTTGGTTATGACTAGCATGGACACAAGGAGTAGTTGTACCGTGGTGATCCGGCCTGCGTGCCGATGAATCCGGTCTGCCTGCCGTTGTTTGTTGCGACCGGGGCTGGTAACCCTAAAGCCCTTGTGGGTCCATGTCTAGGAGCACATAACAGTATGTATACCTTTGGGTCCGGGGTCGTGACATCAATTCTACCAAGAGGTTTCTTCTTAGCATTATCAGCAAGATGAACATCCAAACAAGAGTGTTCCAACGGTGGTAAATCAAGCATATTATAAAGCTTTTGAGGCATAGCAGAGATACTAGCACCAAGATTACACAAAGCATTGCAATAAAAATCATTTACTTTTATCTTAATGATAAGATCCCAACCATCATCTAATTTTCTAGGGATAGATGTCTCAAGTTTCAACTTTTCTTCCCTAACTTTCATGAGAGCATTGGTAATATGTTTAGGAAATGCCATATTCATGGCACTAGCATTGGGACATCTAGCAAGCTTTTGTAGAAACATCATAACTTCAGAGATATTGAAATCATCAAAATCAATATTATTATCATCAAAAGTAATGGAACCATTATCTCCCACATCTCTAAAAATTTCAGCACTTTTATCAGGAGTAGTTTCAGCAGTTTGAGGCAATTTAACACGTTTCACCAAAGGAATATGGACTTTATTAACACCAACTACTTTACCATTGATAGTAGGAGGTTTACTAGCACTTGGAACTTCAGTTTTACTAGTGGTTGTGATAGTGCAAACTTTAGCAATATTATTCTTTTTTGCCAATTCATCTTCTCTTTCCTACCTAGCACGTAATTCAGCCATCAATCTAACATTATTGTATATTTGAACTTGGATGGCATTCAAAGTTTTACTTTGTTTAACATCTTGTGGCAAAACCTTCAGTTTTAGAAAATCAACATCAATAGCAAGACTATCTACTTTAGAGGCAAGAACATCTATTTTACCAAGCTTTTCTTAAGCAAATTTATTAAAAGCAGTTTGTGTGCTAATAAATTCTTTAAGCATGTTTTCAAGATCAGAGGCAGAGCTTTTATTATTATTGTAGGAGTTGCCATAAGAATTACCATAACCATTATTAGGAGGATAGGGCTTATAATTGTTTCCACCAAAATTATTTCTATAAGCATTGTTGTTAAAATTATTATTTCTAATAAAGTTCACATCAACATGCTCTTCTTGAGTAACCAAAGAGGCTAAAGGAACATTATTAGGATCAACTTGAGCTTTACCATTAACAAGCATAGACATAATAGCATCAAGGCTTTCACTTAAAGAGGAGGTTTCCTCAACAGAATTTACCTTCTTACCTTGTGGAGCTCTCTGAGTGTGCCACTCTGAATAATTTATCATCATATCATCAAGAAGCTTTTTTGCATTGCCCAAAGTGATGGACATAAAGGTACCTCCAACAGCTGAATCCAATAGGTTCCTTGAGGAGAAATTCAGTCCTGCATAAAAGGTTTGTATAATCATCCTAGTAGTCAGTCCATGAGTGGGACAATTCTTCACCATAGTTTTCATTCTTTCCCAAGCTTTAGCAACATGTTCATTATCAAATTTCTTAAAATTCATTATGTCACTTCTTAGGGATATAATCTTAGAAGGGGGATAATATTTTCCAATGAAAGCATCTTTACACTTAGTCCATGAATCAATACTATTTCTAGGCAAAGATAGCAACCATTCTTTAGCTTTTCCTCTCAAAGAGAAATGAAATAATTTCAGTTAAATAATATCTAAATCCACATCTTTATATTTTTGCATCTCACATAGTTCAACAAAATTATTAAGGTGGGCAGCAGCATCATCAGTACTAATACCAGAAAATTGTTCTTTCATCACAAGATTTAATAAAGCAGGTTTGATCTCATAGAAAGCAGCAGTAGGAGCAGGTGGAGCAATAGGTGTGCAAATAAAATCATTGTTGTTTGTGCTAGTGAAGTCACACAACTTGTTATTCTCAGAGGAACTCATTTTAGCAGAATAAAGGCAAGCAAATAAATAACAGCTATGAAGTAAACTATTTGTTTTTGTTTTTGATATAGAGAAATAAAAACAAGACAATAAACAAAATAAAGAGATTGAGAGTGAGAGACTCCCCTTGCCAGAAGACTTCCTTCTCCCCGGCAACAACGCCAGAAAAATCCTTGTTGCTGGCAAAGTTGGGAACCCCAAGAGGAAGGTGTGATGAGCACATCGGTAGGAGTTTTCCCCTTAGTTAAGAATCGGGGTTATCAATCCAGTAGGAGAAAGAGAATCTTCGGAAGGTTGATGCCACTGACGGTAGTGCTGGCACTTCGAAAAAACAGAAAGTAAAGAAAGCAGGAAATTGTTGTGGTTTGTTTAACAGTGTGGAAAAATGGACTAGGGTTCATAGTTTCACTAGTGGTGTCTCTCCATAAAAGATAGCATGCTGGGTGAACAAATTACAGCTGGGAAATTGACAAATACAGGTTGCACCGTAGCGCACAATATGACATGAAGATTACTATGCTATTTAGTGCGGGCATTACAACAAGATACATAGACCGACATCCATTTGCATCTATGACTAATAACCCACCCTCAGGTTATCATCCGAACCCCCTCAGGTATTAAGTTGCAAGCAACAGATAATTGCATTAAACAAAGTGTGTAATGTAAGCAATGATTATGCACGCAGGCACTCGCGGCGCTGTTTTCTCCCTAATGGCAACAACACATCGTCCCCCTTCACGTTTCTGCCACTCGAGCAAGGCAAAAAGGAGTCATGAACCCACTATCGAGCATAAATACTCCCTCTTCGAGTCACTAGCAACTACTTGGCAAGAATAACCACTAGCAACGGAGAGCATGCAAGACCACAAATAACATATGCAAATAAAGACTATAATCAACTTGGCGTAAGGTCAATATTCATCGGATCCCAGCAAACACAACACAAAGAATTACATAAGATCAATCTCGATCATGATAGGCAGCTCACGAGATCTAAACATGGAGGCATATGAGGAGAAGACAACCATCTAGCTACAGCTACGAACCCATAGTCCAAGGATGAACTACTCACGCATCACTCCGGAGGCAGGCATGGTGATGTAGAAGCCTCCGGTGATGATCTCCTCTCCGGCAGGGTGCCGGAAACAACTTTAGAACCCCCCTGATCCGGGGTTGACGGTGACGGAGGCTACAGAACTTTTTCGGGGATTTTGATCAGGTGCCTAGGGTTTTCCATCCGGGGGGGCTTAAATAGGCAAAAGGGAAAAGGCGGTGGAGGTCGGGGGGCCAACACTCATAGCTGGCGCGGCCAGGGGTTCGCGCCACTCTATGGTGTTTAGGGCGTGACCGGGACAAGTGATGGACGTACACGGATCTTGATCCCGACTCACAGAACAGGTGCCGTCAGGAGGTGGCCAACTCCCTGTTGACGGGGTGGCCCTGTTTGGGTTGACTCATGGATAGGGTCGAGCAAGGTAAAGGTCGTGGCCAACCACACTCTGCCGGCACATCGTCGAAAGTGTGCCAATAGCTTGGCATTAAGAGTCGGATGGTACGTGTGGGTAAAGTGTACCACCCTGCAGGGATAAATCTTTCGGAAATCCGTGTCCACGGTTAAGGACGACTTGGTGAAAGACACGAGGTCATAGATAACATGAACGAGAGATTAAAACTTGTTGATAACGAATGAAGGGTGCCTCCTCGGAGATGCCGAGAGGTGTGACCCTTGTAGCATGAGATGCTGGGAAATGATGTTGGTGGATTGAAAAGATGATGATTATAGTAGTGAGTTTCTCATATTTTTGAAAACACCCCTTTAGACGTGCTATCCCTCCTCGATTTCGAAAACAAAGATTGCTTTACGCAAATCAACCTTCATAAAACCCTTTTCCGGATCAGCAGATATATAATAGGTTAACTAAGTCTTGTTGAGTACCTCCCGTACTTAGGTTTGCTTAATTTTGGTTAAGGTGAAGTTCTCACTTCGGTGGTGTTTCAACGTGGATATCGACGAGTAGTTTGGGGTTCCCAGGTAGCAGCCTAGAATCTATGGGCTGGGACGTCGCCTTATGTTGCGGCCTCTTAGGCCTTTTTGGTTCTTGTTGATTAGTAACATAATTTGCCTCATGTAGTGTTGGGTCGTGTGACCTCTGGTTGTAAGCTATACTCTAGTTACACCTGTTTAATACAGCTTCCATGTTTAGAGTACTGCTTTGATCGGTTGTTGGTTTCGAGCTCATTGTTATACAGTTTTGGCTATGCCTGCATAGTTGTCGCAGTCGAGGGGTTGTGGAACCGATGATCTATTTTCCAAGCACGCATCCGATGTGATTCAGCCTGGGGCTTGGTAACCCCAGTAACCCTCGATTGTTGTTGCACTTTCTGGACACATAGCATCTATGTATAACTTTGGTCCCGTTCCTTCAGTTTCATACGATTCGTGGACGCTTTGATATGCATAGTTGGTTATGACTAGCATGGACACAAGGAGTAGTTGTACCGTGGTGATCCGGCCTGCGTGCCGATGAATCCGGTCTGCCTGCCGTTGTTTGTTGCGACCGGGGCTGGTAACCCTAAAGCCCTTGTGGGTCCATGTCTAGGAGCACATAACAGTATGTATACCTTTGGGTCCGGGGTCGTGACATCAATTCTACCAAGAGGTTTCTTCTTAGCATTATCAGCAAGATGAACATCCAAACAAGAGTGTTCCAACGGTGGTAAATCAAGCATATTATAAAGCTTTTGAGGCATAGCAGAGATACTAGCACCAAGATTACACAAAGCATTGCAATAAAAATCATTTACTTTTATCTTAATGATAAGATCCCAACCATCATCTAATTTTCTAGGGATAGATGTCTCAAGTTTCAACTTTTCTTCCCTAACTTTCATGAGAGCATTGGTAATATGTTTAGGAAATGCCATATTCATGGCACTAGCATTGGGACATCTAGCAAGCTTTTGTAGAAACATCATAACTTCAGAGATATTGAAATCATCAAAATCAATATTATTATCATCAAAAGTAATGGAACCATTATCTCCCACATCTCTAAAAATTTCAGCACTTTTATCAGGAGTAGTTTCAGCAGTTTGAGGCAATTTAACACGTTTCACCAAAGGAATATGGACTTTATTAACACCAACTACTTTACCATTGATAGTAGGAGGTTTACTAGCACTTGGAACTTCAGTTTTACTAGTGGTTGTGATAGTGCAAACTTTAGCAATATTATTCTTTTTTGCCAATTCATCTTCTCTTTCCTACCTAGCACGTAATTCAGCCATCAATCTAACATTATTGTATATTTGAACTTGGATGGCATTCAAAGTTTTACTTTGTTTAACATCTTGTGGCAAAACCTTCAGTTTTAGAAAATCAACATCAATAGCAAGACTATCTACTTTAGAGGCAAGAACATCTATTTTACCAAGCTTTTCTTAAGCAAATTTATTAAAAGCAGTTTGTGTTCTAATAAATTCTTTAAGCATGTTTTCAAGATCAGAGGCAGAGCTTTTATTATTATTGTAGGAGTTGCCATAAGAATTACCATAACCATTATTAGGAGGATAGGGCTTATAATTGTTTCCACCAAAATTATTTCTATAAGCATTGTTGTTAAAATTATTATTTCTAATAAAGTTCACATCAACATGCTCTTCTTGAGTAACCAAAGAGGCTAAAGGAACATTATTAGGATCAACTTGAGCTTTACCATTAACAAGCATAGACATAATAGCATCAAGGCTTTCACTTAAAGAGGAGGTTTCCTCAACAGAATTTACCTTCTTACCTTGTGGAGCTCTCTGAGTGTGCCACTCTGAATAATTTATCATCATATCATCAAGAAGCTTTTTTGCATTGCCCAAAGTGATGGACATAAAGGTACCTCCAACAGCTGAATCCAATAGGTTCCTTGAGGAGAAATTCAGTCCTGCATAAAAGGTTTGTATAATCATCCTAGTAGTCAGTCCATGAGTGGGACAATTCTTCACCATAGTTTTCATTCTTTCCCAAGCTTTAGCAACATGTTCATTATCAAATTGCTTAAAATTCATTATGTCACTTCTTAGGGATATAATCTTAGAAGGGGGATAATATTTTCCAATGAAAGCATCTTTACACTTAGTCCATGAATCAATACTATTTCTAGGCAAAGATAGCAACCATTCTTTAGCTTTTCCTCTCAAAGATAAATGAAATAATTTCAGTTAAATAATATCTAAATCCACATCTTTATATTTTTGCATCTCACATAGTTCAACAAAATTATTAAGGTGGGCAGCAGCATCATCAGTACTAATACCAGAAAATTGTTCTTTCATCACAAGATTTAATAAAGCAGGTTTGATCTCATAGAAAGCAGCAGTAGGAGCAGGTGGAGCAATAGGTGTGCAAATAAAATCATTGTTGTTTGTGCTAGTGAAGTCACACAACTTGTTATTCTCAGAGGAACTCATTTTAGCAGAATAAAGGCAAGCAAATAAATAACAGCTATGAAGTAAACTATTTGTTTTTGTTTTTGATATAGAGAAATAAAAACAAGACAATAAACAAAATAAAGAGATTGAGAGTGAGAGACTCCCCTTGCCAGAAGACTTCCTTCTCCCCGGCAACAACGCCAGAAAAATCCTTGTTGCTGGCAAAGTTGGGAACCCCAAGAGGAAGGTGTGATGAGCACATCGGTAGGAGTTTTCCCCTTAGTTAAGAATCGGGGTTATCAATCCAGTAGGAGAAAGAGAATCTTCGGAAGGTTGATGCCACTGACGGTAGTGCTGGCACTTCGAAAAAACAGAAAGTAAAGAAAGCAGGAAATTGTTGTGGTTTGTTTAACAGTGTGGAAAAATGGACTAGGGTTCATAGTTTCACTAGTGGTGTCTCTCCATAAAAGATAGCATGCTGGGTGAACAAATTACAGCTGGGAAATTGACAAATACAGGTTGCACCGTAGCGCACAATATGACATGAAGATTACTATGCTATTTAGTGCGGGCATTACAACAAGATACATAGACCGACATCCATTTGCATCTATGACTAATAACCCACCCTCAGGTTATCATCCGAACCCCCTCAGGTATTAAGTTGCAAGCAACAGATAATTGCATTAAACAAAGTGTGTAATGTAAGCAATGATTATGCACGCAGGCACTCGCGGCGCTGTTTTCTCCCTAATGGCAACAACACATCGTCCCCCTTCACGTTTCTGCCACTCGAGCAAGGCAAAAAGGAGTCATGAACCCACTATCGAGCATAAATACTCCCTCTTCGAGTCACTAGCAACTACTTGGCAAGAATAACCACTAGCAACGGAGAGCATGCAAGACCACAAATAACATATGCAAATAAAGACTATAATCAACTTGGCGTAAGGTCAATATTCATCGGATCCCAGCAAACACAACACAAAGAATTACATAAGATCAATCTCGATCATGATAGGCAGCTCACGAGATCTAAACATGGAGGCATATGAGGAGAAGACAACCATCTAGCTACAGCTACGAACCCATAGTCCAAGGATGAACTACTCATGCATCACTCCGGAGGCAGGCATGGTGATGTAGAAGCCTCCGGTGATGATCTCCTCTCCGGCAGGGTGCCGGAAACAACTTTAGAACCCCCCTGATCCGGGGTTGACGGTGACGGAGGCTACAGAACTTTTTCGGGGATTTTGATCAGGTGCCTAGGGTTTTCCATCCGGGGGGGGGGGCTTAAATAGGCAAAAGGGAAAAGGCGGTGGAGGTCGGGGGGCCAACACTCATAGCTGGCGCGGCCAGGGGTTCGCGCCACTCTATGGTGTGCCCCCCTGTTGCCCCTCTTTGGCTCCTCTTTGGTCTTTTGGATGCTTCCGGGGAAAATAGGACATTCGGGCTTCAAATTTTCCAATTCCTAGAATATTTCCAGAACAACTTTTGTGAAACTAAAAAATAGCAGAAAACATGGAACTGGCTCTGTGGCATCTTGTTAATAGGTTAGTCCAGAAAATCGAAAAAAATGACATAAATAAGGGAGAAAACATGTAGCAATTGGCATAATATCATCATGGAGCATCAGAAATTAGGGATACGTTTATGACGTATCAATAACACGGAAGAAACTAATCTCGTGGAAGAAGCATAAAACAATAATCCCACAGAACAAGTGGAAGTTCCGACACCCGTTAGTGAAACGACGAACTCGGAAGCCGACACTGTGTTAGTTGCTTTAGAAGCAAGATTGGAGTCAGAACCCGGATCTGAAGACATAGATTCCGAAGATGAAGATGAAGACGCTTTCGAGAGAAAGGTCAAATCAATGCAGGGGAGCTTCCATGAAGTACTTATGGCAAAACCGACTGAAAACTCGGATGCCGAAGAAGATGAAGACCCCAAAACACCTCCGCCAGATGAGGAAAGAGAGGATGGCGAAACTAGTCCAACTTATCCCGATGTCAAAGAATTGACAGAGGAAGAACCTGGCAAAAAGCCTCCATCTTCGAAAAAGAAAAATAAGACTGCCAAGAAACTCCAATATTAACTCCCGAAGAAAAAGTTGGCAGATATTGCCAACCAAAACCTGGAAGTAGGAGGAGGAAGCGGAGTCGCACCTGTGGAGAAGAAAAAGAAAGAAATCTCTGTTCCCCAGATGTCGGAACAGGACGAGATCGATCTCATCAAAACCCCGGTTGGACCTCACGAACCACCAGTAGTGCTGGAAGCCAGAAGGCAAGCCCTTATGCGGCAACATCAACACCTATTCCGATCTCAAGAAAACCTCCTCAAAGCCCAAGCTACTGTAAAAGCAAAGCACGAGGAAATTGAAGAATTCGAACGACGGAATATGTCCGGGATAAAACCCACGAGATCACCCGGAATCGCAAAGCCGGATGTGCTGCCCGCAAAGGAACGGTTCCAAAACCCTTCTTGGCAAAGACCGGTTAACGGTCTAAACGCTAAGGGCGAACGCATCTACAAAACTGTAGCTGAAAACGCGGAGGCCGCATTCGCCATCCTTAATGATGATATGTACTCCAACGACGAAAAACTTCAGGGAGTGTATGCTTTCCTAGGAAAAGCATTACAATAGTAACATCGAGGACATGCAAGATCAGGGAAGTTGCATGATGACTCGGCCCTATGCAAAACTGCCACATGCGCCGCTGGAGCACCTGGACCTGGCAAACCTGGAGATTCAGGCGATTCTAAGGAAAAGAAGGGAGATCCCAAGAAGGACAAGAAAATCCCAGACAATAAGGATGCAGCGTCCAGGACATGATCTCATCTGCCGAAAGGTGGAAATAATCCCCGTGGTCACAAAGAACGGGAGGAACAAAACCGGAAAGACTGAAAAATAATGCCGCCTCCGAGACACCCAGCTGATAAAACTGAAAAATAATGCCGCCTCCAAGGAGTATAACTCCACCTTATTCCAAAGGACACGACAACAGAAGAAACAGGGATAATCCCGGAAGAGCGTACTCGCGCAACAATGGGCCAGAAAGGAGCAGATCCCCTTCTGTCCATTCAGCCGGCAGATATTCCGCGCACGTCGATAAGGCGGAAAGATACGATCTATACTTTGGACCTAAGTGCTTCACTGATAGGATCTGAAGAATTAGTCTACATTCTGGCTTCGCCAAGGTTCGTCCAACTTATAAAAAATATACCGGAAGTACTAACCCGGATAAAATTTAGGAACAACAGCTGAAAGGAGAGTCAAAATAACCGAGAGTTGAAGGAGAATGTAACCTAACTTTCCTGGCAACTCCCTCAGCAAAACAGGTGAAAAGAACACTTTGAGAAATCAACACGGTTTTTCCTCCAACACCAAATTACTTGAAGTATTCAAATACGCCAATTACCTGGGATCAGTCAGACATCCTGGAAACATCCCAGAACTCGGCACGCATACTTTGGTCGTAAGCCCTATTGTTCAAAACACTAGGCTCAAAAGAGTGCTGATGGATGGAGGATCCAGTATCAACATCATGTACTTGAGTACATTGAAGCATCTACACATTTCTGAGACCCGGCTCAGACACAGTAACATACGTTTTCATGGTATTGTTCCTGGCAGACAAGCACAATCCCTAGGAGAAATTTCCCTAGATGTAACATTTGGGAAAAGAGAACACTTCCGCCAGGAAAAGATCTCATTCGAGGTGGTGCCGTTCAAGAGTGCTTATCACGCAATACTCGGACGTCTGACTTTTGCCAAATTCATGGCTAGATCCTGTTATATCTATAACAAGCTGAAGATTCTAGGGCCAAAAGGAGGAGTAATCACCATAACTGGAGATTACAAATTGGCGAACGAGCTGGAGAAAGGAAATGCCCTTTGCGCCGAACAGGTGATTCGGAAGGAGGAATTGAAGGAGCTAGCTAAAGAAGTATCGCCGACAGAAATGCCGGCAGGAAAAGAAAGCCGGAAGTCGGCAGATATTTTTAAAGCCTCAAAGAACACAAGACAAGTTATCCTAAATCCCAAAAATCCGACAAACTTTATCGTAGTAGGGACTGGGATGACTGACAAATAGGAAGACACGCTCATCAAATACCTACGTGAGAACTGGGACATTTTCGCCTGGTGTCCTGCGGATATGCCAGGTATGCCCAGGGAACTTGCTGAGCATCAACTCAAAGTAATTCCAAGATCAAAACCCGTCAAACAAGGTCTCCGTCGTTTTGACGGAAGAAGATGGAAGGCTATAAGAAAGGAAATTATCCGGCTTTCAGCAGCTGATTTTATCCGGGAAGTTATACATACTGATTAGTCTGCGAATGCGGTATTAGTCCCGAAGAAAGACAATATCGTTCTTAGGATATGTATAGATTACACCGACTTGAACAAATTGTGTCCAAAAGATAGGATCGCGTTACTGCGAATCGATCAAATAATAGATGCCACTGCCGGCTCTGAGATTTTATGCGTTTTGGATGCTTATTCCGGGTACCATCAAATACGTATGAAGGAGGAGGACCAAATAAAAACTTCCTTCATAACTCCGTATGGAACATACTATTACATAACCATGCCTTTTGGCTTGAAGAACGACAACGCAACTTACCAGCGTTGCATGCAAAGATGCTTGCATAGTCAAATCGGCAAAAACGTCCATGCTTACGTGGATGACATTGCCGTAGTTTCCAAGGAAAAGGATACACTCCTTGAAGATCTACGAGAAACCTTCGAAAATTTGCGCACTTATAAGATGAAGTTGAATCCATTAAAATGTGTATTCGGGGTTCTCTCAGGAAAGCTTCTGGGTTTTATCGTTTCTCACAGAGGAATAGAAGTAAACCCAGAAAAGATCAAGGCAATCTTGAACATCACAAGGCCTACGTGCCTAAAAGTTGTCCAAAGACTGGCGGGTTCTGCAGCCGCTGTTAGCAGGTTTATAAGCCAACTAGGTGACAAAGCTCTGCCATTATACAAATTGTTGAACAAATCTGACAAATTTGAATGGATAGAAGAGGCGGACAAAGCATTAACCCAGCTGAAAGAAACCTTGATGAAAGCCCCAATTTTGGCATCCCCAAAAGACGAAGAACCCATTTTACTGTATCTTACTACAACAAACAGGGTTATTAGCGCGGTGATAATTGTGGAAAGAAGGAAAGATGAACAAAGTGTTCCAGATCAGCATCTGGTGTATTATGTCAACGAGGTATTCTCCGAATCAAAACAAAGGTATCCATATTATCAAAAACTGACATATGGCGTGTTTTTTGCATCTCGAAAACTCCGTCATTATTTCCAAGGACATTCCATAACAGTGGTAAGCAAAACACCACTAGGGGATATTATCAACAATGCGGACGCAACTGGCTGAGTCGCCAAATGGGGCATTGAGCTCGCCGTGTTCGACATTAATTACCAACCCTGGACGGCAATTAAATCTGAGGTGTTGGCAGATTTTATTGCTGAATGGACAGAAGCAATGGACAACACATCAATGTTGGAGTCGGAATATTGGATCATGCACCTTGACGGATCCAAAATGAAAGAAGACGCTAGAGCTGGTGTAGTGCTCAAATCTCCAAAAGGTGACATAATGGAGTACGTATTGCAAATACACTTCAACGCCAGCAACAACGTGGCAGAATACGAAGCTTTGCTTCATGACTTGCATATTGCAAAGGATATAGGCGTCAAGCGTATACTTTGTTATGGTGACTCGGATTTGGTGCAGCATCAGCTAAACCAAACATGGGATGCCAAAAGCCCCATTATGGCCGAATATCGGAGAACTGTGGACGAGTTTGCCATCTGCTTCCTAGGATTTGAAGTACTTCATATCAAAAGGGAAGATAATTGGAACGCGGATGCATTAGCCCGCTCAGAAAGAGTGAAAATCCTACAACCTGGTGTGTTTGTCCAACATTTGCACGAACCATCAATAAAAGGCGGAGATGTTTATTATCTTCTCGTTTTTGAGTCAATAGAAGTTCTGCTTGTTAACCCGGATTGGAAAATTCCATACTTAAACTTCTTAATTGATCAGAAGTACCCAGATGAAGCAGACGAAGTCTTACAAAGGCAGATAGAACGACGATGCAAAGGATACACAGTAATCAATGGTTTCCTGTATAAACGTGGTACTATCGGAATTTTTCAGCGGTGTATTTCACCAGAAGAAGAACGAGAAATTCTGCAATTAATCCATGCAGGAGATTGCGGACACCATGCTCAGTCAAAAAATATAGTTAAAAAAAGCATTCCGTGTAGGGTTTTTCTAGCTCACAACCAAGACAGATGCGGAGCACATAGTAATTACATGTGTCAGATGTCAGTATTACGCCAAGCAGACAAATATGCCAGCTCAAGCACTCAAAAGTATCCCCATAACATGGTCATTTGCGGTCTGTGGGTTAGATATGATGGGACCATTCAAAACTGCAAGAGACGGACTTACACATCTACTAGTTGCAGTAGATAAGTACACCAAGTGGGTGGAGGCGAAACCCATCAAAAAACTTGACGGTGCGACTGCCAGGAATTTCATCATTGATATAGTCACGAGATATGACGATCCACACATCATAATCATGGATAACGGGACGGATTTATCTATTGGAGAATTGGCAAAATATTGCAAACAAACGGGAATTCGCCTAGATCTTGCATCTGTGGCACACCCACAATCCAATGGACAGGTTGCACGAATGAACAGTTCTATCCTGCAGGGAATACGCCCAAGACTCGAATCTTCTCTTCATAGAGCAGCTGGAGCATGGGTAGAAGAATTACCTTCTGTGCTTTGAAGTATTCAAACGACACCAAATAGATCAACAGGACAAACCCCGTTTTTCCTGGTTTATGGTTGTCGGATATATACCAATTAGGGGTATATCCGGCATTGTCCTAAAGATCCGGATTACCAGGGTGGCCTGATTGGTAATGGATCACAGTCCATTAGGCGGCCTAGTAAGCTAACGCGCACAAGCCGGATTCTAGAATAACCCGGACTACGGCCCACGTGGTGCGGCTTGGAGTAGGAGGCGGATTCTTGCCTTCCAAGTTAAGAACTTACCGTAGTCTTCTAGGTTTCCTTTCTGTAAGCCCTAACCCGGCTATCTATATAAAGCCGGACGGGAGAGAAGAAAGATATAGAGAATTAGCTAGAAGCCAACTCGCCGAGAAGTTGATCCTGGTCGAGTTAGCAACCCAAACTCACATTGTACTCTGTATACTTCAGGCTTTAGGCCTGATTTAATGAGATTGCAGGAGTAGGAACTCCGCCTAGTTGCGACGTACCGAACCTGGGTAAATTTCGGTGTCCCTAGTTGTCATACTACCACGTTCCCCCCACGTCTCTACCCGTAGGCTCATGGCACCCCCCGTCTATGATCCCTACTACGATGTCTCGACAGTTGGCGCCCACCGTGGGGCTAGCGACGTCAGGCGTTATGTTTCGATCGGGGATACTCGGCGGAATCGGCAGTACCATAACTGTCGGAAGCTTGGAATTCGACAATGACGTCGGGCGCTTCGTCGACAACGGATCGTACATGCCAGCACGGAATCATCTGGTAAGTTTCTATGTTTTACCGATTGGATCTGCAAACATCTTTATCAGATTAACTGCAGAGGCAATGGGATTCTGTGGTGGAAGTAGATTTATCCCACCCGCCCTATACCCAGTTAAAGAAAAATATGATGTCGGATTTTGCTCGAATCGCCAATATACCGCTCAAATTGCTGCCTCTTCGGAGATGCCAGCAATGAGATCTCACTTTATTGGCATGGTGCAAACCGAGATCGCTGAAAACACGGACGAAAACAATCCCGTGGACAAGGAAGAAGAAAACAATCCCACAGTAGAGGTGGAAGATCCGACATCCATCGATACGACGACGAACTCGGAAGCCGATTCTGTGCTAGCCGCCATTGAGGCGAGAATAGAATCGGAACCCGGATCAGATGAGGTCGATTCTGAAGACGAAGATGAAGATGCTTTCGAAAGAAAGGTCAAATCTCTTCAAGAGGGACTCCATGAAGTGCTTATGGCAAAACCGGCTGAAAACACGGATGCCGAAAATCAGGAAGACCCTCAAGTACCTCCACCATATGAGGAAAGAGAGGACGGCGAAACCAGCCCAATTACCCTGATGTCAAGGAATTGACAGAAGAAGAACCTAGTAAGAAACCTCCCTCTTCCAAGAAAATAAACAAGGTTGCCAAGAAACTCCAGTACAAACTCCAGAAGAAAAAACTGGTGGATCCCGCCAACGAAAACCTGGAACTAGAAGGAGGGAGTGGAGTCAAGTCTGCAGAGAAGAAAATGAAGCAAATCCTTGTTCCACTAATGTCAGAACAGGACGAACATGATTTACTTCAAACACCAGTGGGACTACACGAAACGCCTGAAGTGCTGGAAGCCAGGAGACAAGCTCTCCAAAGGCAACAGCAACATCTATTTAGAACTCGGGAAAATCTCCTACAAACCCAGGGTGACATTAAGTTGAAGTAGGAAGAAATTGAGGAGTACAAGAGAAAGAATAGATCTGGCATAAAATCTACACGGTTACCCGGAATCGTAAGACCGGAAGTATTGCAACCAAAGGAACGGTTTCAAAACCCTGCCTGGCAAAAGCAAGTAAACGGCATCAATGCCAGGGGCGAACCCATATACAAAACCGCAGCCGAAAACGCGGAAGCCGCATTTACCATCCTCAATGATGATCTATACTCCAATGACGAAAAAGTCCAAGGGGTGTATGCTTTCTTAGGAAAAGCATTGCAACAACAACAGCAAGGGCAGGCAAGATCAGGGAAGTTGCATGACGACTCAGCCCTATGTAAAATAGCCACATGCGCCGTTGGAGCACCTGGACCTAGAGAACGTGGAGATTTAGGCAATTCAAAAGAGAAGAAAGGAGATCCGAAAAAGGACAAGAAAATTCCCGATAACAAGGATGCAGCGTCCAGAACAGGATCCCATCCGCTGAAAGGTGGAGTCAACCCCCGTGATCTAGAAGAACAGAACCGGAAGGACGGAAAAGCAATGCCGCCTCCGAGACGCCCTACTGAAAAAGCCGGAAGAAACGATATTCCTCACAGGCGTGAGTCTCGAATCTGTTGCTCGGCAAATCCCTCGGGTGAACCTATAGGGTTTGGAATAGGAGAACCCATGAGCGCTGGTGGCGATCGTCGGCTAGACAGGGGGCACAATTTACCCAGGTTCGGGGCCCTCGTAGAGGTAAAAACCCTTACTCCTGCCTCTGTCGATCTGTATTATCGAATAGATCGGTTACAAAGATGAACGCTCAAGTCGAGAGTACAATCTCGAGCTCAAGGCTTTGGTGGTGCGGTATTGCTTGGTCCTCTTCCGGTGGTTCTCCTGGCCTTATATAGGTGGTCAGGTCTCAAACCCTACCCGGAGAGGACTCGAACTCTAACCCTATGTCGGTTACAAGTTTCCTAACTTAGCCCGCAAGGTATTGCGGGTGGACTTCAAGTGGGCCTTCCAGAATACTCCAAGGGCTTCCCTTCTTGGGCCTTAACGTTGGGCCTGAGACGGGGTGTCCTTACCCGCAGGGTCTAAGATCCATCCCTTCGTCAGTAGCCCCCGAGCGTTTGCCTGATTGGGATTTTCCAGTCGAGCAGACGGTCAAACTTTTCATTCTTCTTTCTTTCGGATAACCAGTATGGTCGTTTCCTTTTTAGAGGGTGTGTACCCTGCATGATAAGCTTTTACACCCGATGTCGTGGGATAATCACGGCAGATGTTACCGGGGGTAACTGATCTTGGGGCAAGACGACACAGGTATTTGGGAGAGGGTTTAGCTCAGAGGAAAACATGGTGCAATTCGATCTGGTAGCCGGCAATCAAAGTCGCCGAGTCTCCGATCTTGATATAACAACTCAATTCTAGGATTACACTGGATGCTCGATATCAAGCGCTATTGCTAGGGTTCTTAGATCTCTGTCTAAAACTAGACCTGGGAGTCGGTTTATAAAGCACCCGTACCCCCTGGCTTATTCCCCAAGGCGCACCCTGGATCCTACCCGGACACGGCGCACAAACCCTAGATTTCCTTTACAATAACCCACAATCCGGGTTGCTGGGCCTACAAACTTGGGCCTCCACAAGCTTCCTTATCCTTAGCCGGATCCTGCGCACCGTCCTTTGGGCCGGGTTACTCCTTGGAGTTTGGCCTACCGGGTTATCATCCCCCCGTCAGTAGTCCCCAGAATAGCCTGGGCTTCATGGATCCTCCTTGAAGCGCTCGCTATTCCCTGCAAAGATATCAAACATACAGGCATATGGAGGCCGAGTTAAGATGCTCTGATATTCAGCTAGGCCTTACTCCACGGCGGCCATGTAGTAACCCGGGTTTTTCCTCCAAACACCTTTAATTTTCCAGGTCTAAACCCTAATAAAAATGCCAAAATTCCATACTCGATAATCGATCCTGATATCACGGGATGGATTTCCTTCTCTCTTTTATCCAGATGCCTTGCTCAATATTTGGCGCATATCTCGCAGAAACTTAAATAAATAGCCGTTTACCTCCGCAACTCCCGGCCCCCACTCACCGAACCGGGCTTACCCACTCATACTATAAATAAGCTCCTTGGGGGTAACCCGAACCCTAACGGCTCATTTCCCCCCACTCCGCTTCCTTTCTCCTTCTAAGCTCACTCTCACTGAGCACCACCACGGAAATCCCGCGCGCATCACCGGAGCCCATCGGCCGGAGGCTGCGCTCCGCCACGACTCGCCCCGCGCCGCCGCCAGCGAATCCCCATCCGGCCCGTCAAGAACCACGAAGGGACACCGGGCTTGCGCCATCTGCCTCCGCAAAGCCTCACTCAGATCTCCTCCGGTAAGCCTCTTGCGTCCATTAATTCGCCCTTGCACTTTTTGATTTCACCTTAGATTAGATCCAAATCGACCCGCCAACGATTCCTCGGCCATGCCGAATTAAGTTGCTAACATTCTTTCCAGCTCGCATAATAGATAAGTTATGGATTCCAATCCATTCTCCTACTACCTGCAAGTACTAATTTCGCCACAAATCCGAAGATAAGATTCCCAATCTGGGCCCGATCCACTCAAAATTTCCGCCTTGGCCTCAATCACCCGGCCGGACTTCCCCTTTTCAGTTCCTTTTATTCGCGTTAAGTGCCCATGCGGCCATCCATCCTCCCCAAAAACCCCTTGAACACTTAGATCCCCATAATTTTCGTCATAATACTTGATACCCGGACAATTTCGAACTTTACTCGGTGAGCTAACACCCGGATTACACGCAATTTTTCATGTCTCAATATTACCCCACCGATACTCGGCCGGCTCACAACTTCTGGGTCTTAGTCCTCTTATCCTTTTACTTTGTACTTTGCAGGTCAACCACATGGCTCCCAAAAAGCAGGGGAAAACTCCAACCAAAGCTAAAGCCACCAACTCCATATCCGCCAACTGGGCGCGGTCTACAGTCACCAAATCCAAGTTGGAGGAGCTGGTGGAGCTGGGAGTCCTTCCTCCTCAAGAGGATATCCAATGGAGAGTGCCGGGTAAGGAGACCCGGCCCACCCCGACAAAAGGCGAGGTAATTTGCTTTGTGGAACATGTGACCCGGGGCTTCCGCCCACCGGGTCACCCCTTTTTCCGTGATGTTTTGAATCATTACGGTCTTCGCGTCTTTGATATCGGGCCTAATTCTGTTCTAAACATCTCCCACTTCATAGTCCTTTCCGAATCATACTTGTGCACTTCGCCAAGTCTAGCTCTTTTCATCGAGCTTTTTCAATGCAAACCGTGCCGCGAGAGCGGTGACGGGGCGCTTCTCGCTTGCGGCGGGGTTTCCATCCAGCGCCGCAAGAATTCTTTGATGCCACCCCTCACCCTTAATTCCCATGTCAAGCACTGGCAGCTCTCCTACTTTTACTGCCAAGACACCTCCCCACCCGGCCAAAGGAAGCTGCCGGGTTACTCAGAGGGTCTTCTTGACATCTCTGATAAATTTAGTGCCTTTGCCCCTGACTCGGACAGGGAGGCAATTCAACCTCTTCTAGCCAAAATCACCACCCTCACAGCCCAAGGCCTCATCGGGCTCAACCTGGTGAAGACTTGGGTAGATTTCCGGATTCAACCCAACTCCATCCGCACAAAGTTAATGTGCGAGTATTCAGGGCAATCTACAGACCCGCTCCGGTACTCCGACAACATCTTCGCAGCTGGCGATACTCATAAAACCATCAAGGGCTTTCTGACCGAAAAGCTCGAGGTAATCCGGAACATATCCGGGTTAGAGCCCTTCACGCTTGAGAACCCAGCCCCCAAGGTGAAAACCCGACTTTGATGCCTTTACCTTTGCTCTTTCCACTCAATGCAGTTAATAACCCTTATACTGACACTTTTCAGGCTGATGATGATTTTTGGAAAACCAACGCCTCCCCTAGCTCCGAAAGTCCAGAGGAGCAAGAAACTGTTAACTCGGACGAAGGTACTCTCCGGATTTTATTTGGTTCCCTTGAACTCACCTTAACCCCTTCATTTCCAACCATAATTTTGATGATATCCAGAACAAGAAGATGACGAGGAAGAAAACTCCGATGGCAAAGTAGAATCCGCCAGCGACGAGGAGGAACTGGAGCCGACAGTCAAGGTCGGATCCAAAAGAAAAACTCAAGAGGCCACCTCCAAGGTTTCATATCTCCCCCTCGCATTCAACTCGCATTACTTTAATGATATACTTGAGCTACCTTGACGTTATCCCACTGGCCGTTCTTGAAGGAGTCGCCCGTAACCAAGCGTAGGTCAACTCGAAATCACCCGGGTGATGATGCCCTTAACCCGGGTATTTCATCGACCCCCCCGCGGCGGGCTGGTAATTACCCTATCTTTTCTGGGTCAAAACATTCTCTTTAAACCATTCCCATATGACATCTAACTTGATAATTTCCAGCCTCTCCCGAGTCCAGCGATGGATTTCCTTGTGACTTTGCGGTGAACACCGGGTAAGATCCCCTTCCTGATGTTCCACCATATTTCATCACCCTTTCTTGACTGTGTATTTAGCTGCTCACTGACAACATCTTATAGGGCCACGGTCGTTATCAGCGATCAAGAGGAAATGGGGACCGAGGGCCCGGGTAAGGGGAGCCCGGCTGATAAGACTACAGCCGCGTCCAGCGGCGAAAAACAAGCGTCGCCGCCAAACCCGGACACGCAAGGAGCCGAGTATCCAATTGCTTCCCATGCAAGCAAGAAGAACAAAACCACCGTCTTGGGTGCAGAAGAAGGAGCGTCGGATTCCGACACACAAATGACCCGGGTTCCGCCTCCTACTAAGAAGAAAGCTCCTTCCCGGAATTTCCAAGGCCCCGGGTCTTCCGATACGAGTAAAGACACTTTCGATCAATTGATGAACACTCTCCTCACTATGAAGACTTCGGAGAGCCAGATCTTGGAGCGCATGGCTACAGAGCACCAGGTAAGGACACTTTGTATCTCATATTGCATACCTAGTCCCCAAGTTCCAAGTATGACTTGCAAAAGTGATGCTTGGTACTTTACGCCATATTCAGCTTTCCATACAATCCAACTAATACTTGCATTCCTTGCTACTTACAGGCACAGATAACCCGGTCTGATGAAACTTTACTGAAGACCGAACAACTTCTTCTTGCCGAGATAAAACGAAGGGAAATCCTTGAGGATGACATGAAAACCTTGAAGAAGGATGTTTCCAAATACAAGAAGAAGTGCAATGCCGCTCAGGCCGCACTGAAGAAACTATCGGACCAGGTCTCCGATACTTATCAGATCTTGCTCATTAAGTTTTTGCTGTCGATTGGCTTCATGTCTTCGCTTTATTATAACAGACTCGGGATTACTGATACGCTCTTTCTTTTGTTACGACTGCAGGTGCCAACCTTGCGGCCCCAGAGGAAAATGCCATTGTCAAGGCTAGAACCCTCAAGACTGTGCTCCGGACTTTCTTTGCCGGCACAAAATTTATATTGGATGCTGTGAAGTGGCCTACGGAAGTATATCCGGGTGAAGAGAATCTCGTTCAAGCCTGCTCCACTGTGCCTGGCTGGATTGAAATCTGGAAACGCTCATCATGCCGGATTGGAATGACCCGGGCTTTCACTCTGGCCAAGGCTTTCTTTCCAAAGCTTGACCCGGCAAAGGTAACATACGGGTTTCCCGAATTCAAGGCTGACGGTTCCAAATTTACACCCAAGGATTTCAAAGCCATACAAGCCGCAGTGCGCCCCTCAGCTACCACTTTGGCCGATAGCTTGGATCTAAATACGATTATGAGTGCATACGACGCTGATGGCAAAGTTATTACGGAGGAAGCGCCCCCGCCTTTTGATATCTTGGAGAAGTGGGTTTCTAGCTCGGCCAGGAAGAGGGAGGCGACTGCGAAGAGAGAGGCCGAGTTAGGATCAGGCCCGTCTGCCTCTACACCAGCCGTCCCTCCACCAGTCCGCCCTGATGCAATGAGTCCGGGTAAGGGTGCCGGGAAGGCTAAGCAGCAAACCCAGGACTCAGACCCGGAAGGCCGTACTCAGGAGGCCGAATAGGGCCGTACTATCATAATACCTTGTTTACGTAATGCTTTGTACTCACACTGTTATGCTTTTGATGGTGCGCCTGTGCACCCCTGATACTGACGTCGTACCTTGTAACGTACTTTTAGTCCGTGATATACTTTGCGGCTTTCCTGGCCTTTTGATAACCGTATTGCTTGTCTATTCTTTGAACTTTTTCTCGATACCCGACTCTCTATTTTGGCTCCCTTCGTAAGACTCGGTTTTCCGAATACCAGGGGCTTTGATATGTGGACTTTTTCTTTAAGTCCCCAAGACTCGGATGGTGAGGTTTTTCGAACTGCGATAGCCAAGTAGTTTGTTTCTGTTTCGAAGTCCCCAGTCCCCAGGACCCAAAGTCCGAGTCATGGGGGTGTGGCCTTTCTCAGAGAACAAATTATTTTTTACCGAGTCGCAAGCCTAAAGCCATTCCGTGTAAATACTGAAGTTATGCTTGATAGTTGTTGAGTTTCCGGCTATTAGCCTTGTATTCTGCATAAACTTGTGGTTTAGATGACCCTTTTGACTATCTTGTACTGTAAGCCGGCTTTCGCGTGGATACCATGTTGTTACATCCATACGAGAACAGTGTCAGGCAAGTCCCATTGGGCTTCATGGCTGATTGTAATCGTAAGCGAACGAATCATGCCACTTTAGTGCGAGTCACATCGAGCTTAAGTAAGAAAAGTCAAGAAAATTTGGCTCCTTTGTCCAGTTATAAGATTGCAGCCGTATTCGTTTGCGAATAATCGGCCCTTATAACTTATAGGCATCAAGGCCGGGTCTTTTGGGTTGCTAGCTGGGCTACTTGAGCCGCCAGCCCCCGAGACCTGTATATACTCAACATTCTTAATGATACGGAAATACTGATGCCACGTGGATACTACTTACTTGTAATCAGGCCGTAACGAAATAGGACTTGATAACCATCTCTTTATTGCTGCGAGAAAGTTTGGATCAGCAGGCCGCCTCATTAAAAAACTTCCAGTCCCCTTAGGTACCCTGGGTAGGAAAAGAGCGCGTCTGAAACCTGCTGCCCGTTACATTGTTTAGTTCTTCATGGACACCGGTCCCGAACTGGCGTGACCGGTGCACATTCTCCACATGTTAGACTTTTTCATGACGAGTACCGGGTTTGCTAGCCAACCCGGGTAAGGTGTTTCCATGACATGGCCGGTTGTGAGTGATCGTGCAGCTTCTTCTTCTGTGGCGGATTGTTTGGAGGGGTCATCCTTGACAAAAGCCACCATTTTAGCATCTTGTGTTACCTTGGATTTTGCTCGTTCGCCTTCAGTACTCGGCCTTTTTGATGTGGCTCTACCCTACGGGTCTGCTTGAGACCGGTACTGCTTGAGTTCTTCTTTTCTACAGGCCTGCTCGGCCATTGCTGCATCTCCTTCGTCGCATTCAGCTGCTATGTCTCGATTTCCATGTATGGTAATGGTCTTCTTGGGACCCGGGATTTTTAGCTGTAGATATACGTAACACGGCCTAGCCATGAATTTGGCGTAAGCCGGCCTTCCAAATAACGCGTGATAAGGGCTGCGCAATTTGACTACCTCAAAGGTAAGCCACTCAATTCGATAGTTATCCTTTGACTCTCCAAAGGCTACCTCCAATGCGATTTTTCCCTCGGGGCATGCTGAATGACCCGGCACTATCCCATGAAAAACTGTTGAGCTTTTTTGCAGCTGAGATTCCTTGAGACCCATGCGTAGGAAGGTTTCCCAATACAGTATATTGATGCTGCTTCCACCATCCATTAAAACCTTTTTCAGTTCGTACCCATTGACTTGCGGTGCGACTACTAGTGCCAAGACTCCTGGGTGCTCCACTCTTTCTGGGTGATCCCTTCTGCTCCATGTTACCTCCTGACCATCTCAAGTACCTCGGGACAGCTAACGAAACTGAGTTGACCGCTTGCTTCAGTATCTTTTTGTCCTTGTTAGAGCCTCCTGTGGTATGCACATGATATTGACCCAATTGTTTGGGGTTAGCCTGGAAACCTCCTGCCCCCCCTTGGTTATTACCTTGATTTCCAGCCGCCGGGTTACCAGCTGGGGGTGGGCCGTTGCCCGGGTTTGCCCCTGGACCCGGTCCTCCTCCCCGTCCTGCACCTCGCATAGCTCTGTGCACTTCCTCATTTTTCCATCTTTGTAAATCGGCGCACTGTTCTAGGGAGTGGTTGGCTGGCCTGCCATTCCTGCTGTGCTTCGGGCATGCCATCCTGAATATGTCCCAATTGTTACCCGGCCTTGGCGGACCTTGATAGCTTCCTCCATTGTGGTTACCTCCGTTGAAATTTCCTTCTGCTCTGGGCCTCGAAGACCCGGCTTCTGTGTTGGCGACAAACTCGGAGCCTCCTTCGAACGGGCGCTTGTTCTGGCTATTTCCGTTATTCCCTGATGCTGATCCATTGCCGGTTCTTCCGTTATTGCTTGTGTTTGCTTTTACCTTCTTGTCATCAGCTTCCTCTTCTGTAGTATCTGTCGCAGCGTGTTTGTTGCACGCATCCATCAATTCTCCCATTGTAACTTCCGACGCATTTCGACTGGACTTCATGCGAGTTAACTTTTGCACTAAAGGTATATACTTGCATGTTTTTGCCATGGCCTGTAGTGCATCCTTGGGCTGGATATCCGTGGATGAGTGAAGTATCTCCATAACCCGGCGCACTCAACTACGCGCCGATTCTCCCTTCTTCTGGACGCATCGCTCTAGATCATCAATAGTGAATAATTTCCTGCAGGTCCCATGAAAGTGCTTGACAAACGCGGTCTTCAATTCCTCCCAGGACTTGATCGATCCTTCCGGCAAATTGGTGAACCACAACTTTGCTGCTCCTTCTGACATCATCAGGTACATGAACTTGGCTTGGAGGTTCTCGGACGCGTTGCGAATTGACATTGCCATCTCGTAACTGCTTAGCCATGTTTCGGGATCCATAGTTGGCTCATAATTTACTACTTTCCCTGGCTCTTTGAATTTTTCCGGGTAAGGTTCAGCTCTGATACTGTCCGAGAGACACTTAGGCCCCGCAAGAACGGTTGAGGCCGGCCTTGCTCTAGAAACGTGTGATATCGCGGGGGGCGCGGCTGGGCGCGATGTTGCGGGAAGTCCATGCGCTGCAGACCCGGCCGCGGCCCTCCGAGCCCTAGAACTGTCCACGACGGCCTGTGCTGCTGATGCTGCCTGAGCGCGGGGAGGAGGCGGCATTTGCTGCTGCTCTTCCCTCCGCCGCGCTGAACTTGTTTGGATATTCCCTTGCTGTTGACTGACGTATGGCGTCCCGTGCATACCGCTTCTGTGATCCGGATAATTGGCTTGCTGTGCCACCGCAGTGTGCAACAGATCGATGGCTTGCCGAGTCTTCTCTGCATGGGGCGACTCTCCCACAGGGATTTGATTCAACGCGAGTGTCGCTGCATATATATTGTCCATGGGGTTATTGTAGTGGCCGGCTGGTGTGCGGAATCGTGATGGTGGCGGTGGTGGTAGATCGTTGCCGGTTGTGACTCTAGTTTGTGGTGGGGGTAACCCGGTCCGCTCATTCGCCGGATGTGTCGCTGCTGTCACCTGTTGGGGTGCGGTTCCCGGGTTCACCACTGGTATCGGCTGACCCTGAGGTGTAACAAATAAATTAGCCGGATTAATAACCCCGCCCATTGCTGGTAACCTGGTGTGGTGCCTTTGATGTATTCTAGACGTTTCCTCTCGGAGCCGAGTTTCCAACGCATCTAGCTCACGCTGCCGCGTGGCCATCCCTTGCCTTTCTGCCTCTACCTGCCTTCTTTGCTGTTCCAGCGCACGACGAGCCACATCCAGATCCCTGACGCGTTCCGCTGCGTTTTCCGGAGTGATAACCGTTGCGAGAACCGTGGGGTCTAGAATCAGATTATTATCGAATAAGGCCGGGTGGCGCGGGTTCGAAGGACCCGCCCCTGGTGTCCGGTTTTCTAAGAATCCGAACGTATTTGCATGCAACTCTTCATCCGCTGCTCTGCTGGTTACTGATGCCGACTCTCCATCAACCCGGGCCAAGACCGGGTCTCCGTTAGCCGCGCCCTGTTGCTGGGCCACTGCCTGAGCCGCCCCGACTGATGCCGCGGTTGCGTTTCCTTGGTTGAGATTGGCCGCAGGGGCCGCATAGACTGCAACTCGGCGTACGATACCCGGTGTAAGTTCATGCTGTTCTTCCTCACCGTTCTCCTCCTCATACCGGTTTTCCAGTAGATCCAGGATAGACCCGGTATCATCTTATCTTTCGGCCCGGTCGCGTGGGGTCCATGCCGGCTCCTCCGGCTGTTCCCACTCCGCGATGGGTTCTTCTGCCGGATGTGTCGTTCCAATCGATTCTTCATCATCTGATCGGATAGACGTGGCTTTTCCTGGCATAGAATCAGATCCAACGTTGTCAGGGATCGAATTGGAAGCACATACCATACCAATGAAGACGCTGATCCGGCCGATTGTCACGACGGATCCGGATTCGAGGTGATCCGACTCCGGCCCCCAGCCGGAATCGTCCACCATCTTTTCTCCTTCGTGGTCGATGTAGATTTCGCCGATGACAAGATTCTCCATGCCCTTCCGAGCTTCTCCCGTGATGTAAACACCTTTGGACGCAGGCCCCACGGTGGGCGCCAACTGTCGTGGGATAATCACGGCAGATGTTACCGGGGGTAACTGATCTTGGGGCAAGACGACACATGTATTTGGGAGAGGGTTTAGCTCAGAGGAAAACATGGTGCAATTCGATCTGGTAGCCGGCAATCAAAGTCGCCGAGTCTCCGATCTTGATATAACAACTCAATTCTAGGATTACACTGGATGCTCGATATCAAGCGCTATTGCTAGGGTTCTTAGATCTCTGTCTAAAACTAGACCTGGGAGTCGGTTTATAAAGCACCCGTACCCCCTGGCTTATTCCCCAAGGCGCACCCTGGATCCTACCCGGACACGGCGCACAAACCCTAGCTTTCCTTTACAATAACCCACAATCCGGGTTGCTGGGCCTACAAACTTGGGCCTCCACAAGCTTCCTTATCCTTAGCCGGATCCTGCGCACCGTCCTTTGGGCCGGGTTACTCCTTGGAGTTTGGCCTACCGGGTTATCATCCCCCCGTCACCCGAGCATCGAGTAATGAGAGTGCCTGTTTTTATGGCTGTTTATCGCAGAAAGATATGGCGCAGTAGCTTGACTCTCCCGAAAGATCAGGGCCAATTAATTGCAACTAGGGAAAAAACAGTTCTGGCCTACACAGATTAGAGACCTCCCACTCGAACCCGATGAGGTGATCGTTGCGACTGGGCCGTATTGGTCTTACCAATTCGAACTTAACCTATGGGAGTACCCGGCGCGACCGCTAGGATTTTTCTTCGTGTTGTTGACACGGAATTGTGCCGGAGGACGCAACTTGAGTGCGATTCCAGGCCCTCAAGAGAGATCTTTTGGGTCTTACCTTCATATTCAAAAGAATATGGCATCCGGATGTACCTAGTCGGCTGAACAATCCAGGTTTGTGATGTGCAGACATCGTATGAATGAATGGCAGGATCTGCCTATTCGTGTAGTTTTGAGTTTCCGGTCCCTTGTCCATACGAAAGAATTTTCGTGTTTTGGGGTATTTTTTCCTGTGAAAGAAATTTCACGTCATAATCTGTCCATACGAAGTTATTTCCGTGTTTGGACTTTTATTCGAAGGATTCTTATCCATGCGAAGTTATTTTCGCGTTTGAACTTTCCATTCGAAAGATTCTTCAGCTTGATGATGCATGCTATGACGTCATGGCGCACTTTTATCCTCCCGACGGGACGTGACGGGGTAAGAGCAGAAGTGTTGGCCCACCTTGTCAGCTTTTTGACCGGAAACGAGACGTTGTTCCCGGTTTTTACGCGAACTGCGCGCAGTAAATGCGCACGATCCACTGTTAAGATCGTGGCACGAAACAGCATCTGCCGCCCCTTCGTTTTGCCTTCACACACGGCGGCGGCGATGGGTGCCACGCGGCTCAGCGAGCGGCCAGGATCGACTGGCTCTGTGTATAAATTCAGGCCTTGGTGAAGCGGTGAAAATTTCCCAGTTATCGCCTTCCTCGCTCATCGTCTTCCTCGCGCACCATCTCCTCTCTCTTCGAGCTCGTGCTAGCAGCAATGGCGGGAGGCAAGAAGCGCGGCGTTGCCGCCTCGTCGTCAAGGGCGTTAGGAGAGGTTCCGGCGCAACCTGCACCGCGCTCGGGCGATTGGCGCTCGCCCAACACCACGGCCAAGAGTGTCAAGGAGATGCAGCGGGAGGGGTTGCTGCCCGCGGAGGCCGAGAAGCGGGTGCGCCTCGGCAAGAAGGAGGAGGTACCCAATCCACACGCGAACGAACGCGTGGTCTTCGCGGACCACGTGTCGCGCGGACTCTCTCTTCCCCTTCACCCATTCCTCGTGGCATTGCTGTATGTCTATGGCATACAGCTCCATGATCTTCCTCCGAATGCAGTGCAGCACATATCGTGCTTCATTGTATTCTGCGAGTGCTTTTTGGGCATTCGCCCACATTGGGGCCTCTGGAAGTCCCTCTTCAAGGTCTGAATCTTCCGCGAGAAGTCGCGGGTGGAATCTGAGCCTGGCGAGCCACTGCGCACGGGCGGCTTCGGGATTCAAGCGAAGTCGGAGAACACCTACTTTGGCATGTACTTCATCGATTCCGCCCAAGGATGGAGGAAAACGTGGTTTTACGTCACCGACAACAGCTCGGGTGGGATTCAGGAATTCCACCCGTTCGCTGTCTTGAAGAGATGGAAGTCCTGGGCGCACAGACTGCCGGCTGAAGAGTCCCAGGTCGTTACGCCGCTACTCGCCAAGGTGGCCGCCCTCCGAGATCAAGCCGCTGGAGTCGTGCTAAATGGGCTGCACCTGGCGAGCATCTTCCTCAAGCGTAGGATTCAACCCCTGCAGCACAGGCCTTCCACGATGTGGGAGTACCAGGGCTCTGAGGACCGCAGTCGCGTGAGTCGTGAAGAGCTCTCGAACATCGAGTTCGAGAAAAAGATCGCGGCCATCACCAGCTTGAAGGTGGGAGAAAAATTCCCCGACTGCACAGTCGCAGCCTTCGAGGCGTCAAGGCCTCCGTCACCCGAAGTGAGTTCATCCTTCCTTCTCTCTTTATTTCTTTCCTTGTTCTGAATTTTGGTCGACTGAATTTTCTCTCGCTTTTCCTTTGTCTTTTTTGATAGAGCTTAACCGTGGCCACCTGCTACCCGCCCACGTCTGGAGAGGATGCCTCAGATTTACTAGCGAGTAACCTGGACGGTCCAGCCGACACCAGTGTTGCTGATGCCTCCTCGAGCTCCGAGAGTGACTCCTCGGATGACGCGGGGGATTCGGGTAATGTAACATCCCAAGTATGAAAATACCCCTAGAATGTTTGATTTCCTGTTTAATTAAAGTATTGCATCATGTCATCGTATTTAATTCATTGTTTGCATTTGTTTACTATTTGTTTTGCATCTGTTTTTATTCTGTTTTCATAATGGGAATTCAAACAATTTCAAATGATGTGTTTCATACTTGTCATGTTACAATATTTTTTTAAATCAAAAGTTCAAACCAAATCTCATTTTGTTTCCATTTATTTCATAGTGATCAACTATTAAAAATGAGGGTTTTAATCCATCCATTAATTCCAATTGTATTGAAAAAACTCAAATTCAAATCATCAAACAGTACACCAATTTGAACTTATGAAATTACAAAACAAATATACTCATTGTTTCCAATTAAAAGTTATTTGGGTCACCCTATTTAAAATTTTGGTTTCAATAATCATTTTAATACTCTAATCATCCAAATATGAATTAAATTCCAAACAGCATAAAAATTCAAATGTTTTTGAAAACCAAAGTTGACATTTGGTAGCTATTGACCTAATTAACCCACATGATTTTTCCCTAAATTTTTAAAACTCAAAAACCTATCAATTGCTTCCATTTTCTTTTGCTACAAAAAAAAACAGAAAAATGAAAATAGGAAAAAGAAAAACAGCGCGCGGCAGCTAACTACCCGGCCCACCTTCCTACCTTACCTCCCGCGCGGCCCAGTTTTTCGGCCCGGTACCCCTTCGCTGAGCCGCCCCCGTCGTCCTCGCGTACGGAAGGGCATTCGCCCGTGCCACGTACGCCGCCGTTGCAGAACGACGGCCAGCAGCTGCCACTGCCCCCTATATAGTCCCCCTCGGGCAGCGCGCGCAACCCTAGACCTAACCCTACCCCCTATCTCCCCTAGCCCGCCGCCATTTTCCCTCTCGCGGCCACCTCTCCCACCTCTCTGTCCCTCGCCGGAGACGCCGCTACTGAATCCATGTCGATCACCTCCACCTCGCCGCGCCTCCCACCTTCCTAGCTGTCGGAACCAAACCGCCACCTTTCCAGCTTTCGTTTGGACACCGCAGCGAGCCCGTGCACGTCGTGGATCGCCGCCGCCATCCTCCGCGTCGTCGCCGGCTTCTCCACCGAGCCTCTGCTTCCACGACAGCGCCGGTGAGGCCGCCGTGCTCTCCCTCCTCCCTGCCCTCTCTGTCTAGCAAGCACACGCACACACCCGCAACACGACCGTGCACGCACCCACACACGGCATCGAGCACAACACCCCGGTGATCGCCGCCGTCGTGTTTCTCCGTCAGGTTTCAGACGAGCGAGTTTCAGTTAAAAAAGTTCAGTTAGCGAGTTTGGAACCTTATCCTCCCCGCGCGTGTACTACTGACAACAAACGCTTCGTAGCGTAGCGGTAACAGGCAGTGCGCGCAAGGGCGAGGTCCAGGGTTCGAGCCCCTGGCTCGCGGGATAAAAATCCCATCTTTTTGCACCGCAACGCTGACAGGGAGGGCCCCCTGTCAGCCACTCACGTGCCACGCAAGCACGCGTAGGCCCAGGGCCCATCTGGCAGTGCCCTGGGTACGCTTCTGTGCGGTAGAAAACATTTTCCAAAGTTTCTGTTTTAAACCTAGGTCCTTTCTTTTTACAGATTGGCCCCTGAAAGTATTTTGATAATAACTTTAGTTTTATAACTCCAATTAATAAAAATAAAATATGTGCACTGCTCTAAATTAAATTGTCTATCTATCTATACCATTTGTTTTCTGTTTTGAAATTTCCAAATGCAACTCAAATTTGAATTCAAATAATTCAATTGCAATTTGCTAAAATCCATAACTAATTCATTCTTAACCCAATAAATGCAAATAAAATATGTTTTCCATGCTATTTCAAATAACCTTTTCAAATATAAATTTTGTTTCATGGTTTGAATAATTTAAATTGCCTAAATAATTTAATCCTTGTTTAATTCATTTAAATTTGCAAAAATCATAACTTGCTCAAATTAAATTATTTTTGAACATGCAAAATATGTTTTCAAACCCTCAAAGTATAAACTTTTCAAATATGAATTTGAATTTATGTTTTGAACAAATAAAATTCAAATAAAATTCACACTTGTTTTAAATTCATTTAAAACTTGTTTAATCTGGTTTAAGTCATAATAAATTAATCCTAATTCCTTTTTCAATATTTGAAACATGTAATCCAACTAAAATTTTGTATTCTTTTCAAATATGAATTTTTTTATTTGTTTTGAAAAATTTAAGTGGATGAAAACAACAAATGCTAGTGTGACATCTTTAAGTAACCAAAAATTTCCAAACTTAATAAATGATTTCCAAACTTGTTAAATTCCTTTTTCACTTGCAGCTATTATTGTTATTTTGTTGTTATCATCATGCATGCATCATGCTAAACAACTTTCACATGATAATTACTTGTAGATCATTTGCTTCCACCTTAATTCATGGACCTTTTCCATGTGCAATCCAGTTGCATATGGGTCCATTTAAATTGTGTTACCATGTCAACAATTCCATTTTGATGCATCCATTAAATTGACATGCATCATCCCATGATTGTGCACTATGCCATGATATTGATTGTTTATATTTCTGTCTTGTTTGTTTGCTTCTTCTCGAATAGACGACGACGTTGAGACAGACGATCTTTACAGCACCCCTTCTGAGGATCTAGCTCAGTACCCGGCTGCTGAGTTTGCAGGCAAATTATCACTCACATGAACCATTGTGTTCCTTTCAACATTGGTTACCGATACTTCTCGTTGTTTATTCCTGCTAAGCCATAGTAGTAGTTGTTTCTGTTACGAACCTATCACATGAATCCCTTAACCCTGATATTGCCTCACCTCCACTCCTACAACCCCTTTGTTTGAGCCAGTGTCTTACTAGCATGCTTAGGTTGTTTTGCTCGAGTCTGTTACCCGTTACTTTCAGTTACTATATTTCTATTATGTTCTGGGGGCTCGATGTTTAATCAATCAATCATGCTAATGTTATTGTTAAATAATAATTTGATGATAAGGCACCGGCAGGAGGCCCTGTGTGGTTTTGAGGCCTGCTAGTGTCGACCCTAATAGGAAAAGGGTCTTGTCTACTGATCCATGATGAGCGCACTACCCGCATGTGGGAAGCGAGTATGGGCGCCCCCCTCAATTTGATTCGATTCGCATCTCGTCCAAATCGCCTCATTTAGTTCGTGTTTTCCATTTGCCGCATGCATGTTTTTGCGAGCCCAGCGCAGGGTGGAACTTTTGTAGTCGGCATATAGGGGGACACGGTCTTAGAGTGCTATGAGGGTCCCTTTTCTTCGGGGCTTGATTAGCCGTGCGCCCAGGGTGCTTTGGGCTTGATGCGAAGAAGAGTTGAGTTGTGTTGAGTGCCCCGCTTGGTGGGAGGCATCCCATCTGGCGGGTTATTCATACGTGTACGGCCAAATTGGTGCAACCCTGCAGGGATAATCTTCTCGAGAAGCCGTGTTTTCCGCGGTTATGGTTAACTTGGTGAAAGTACTGGCTAACAAGTACTCAGGACAACTTAAACCTAATGATTCATAATCTCACAACCAATGATTAACAACTTGCCTAGTAATAGGATTATTGACACAATAACCTGATTCATCTTTAATCCAACTGTGTGAGTTATCCTCGGATTGCTTCTTTGGATAAGGGGCGAGATCCAGGATGGGTTTGTTTGAAGTTATCTTTCCGTTGGTTACAATACTCGATCTTATCTTCTTTCTGTTAGCCGGAAGTGGTAGAATCTCTGTAGTTGGTTAGTGCAGCCAGTTGCAGCATCTTTTATATCCCCTTTCTTCCGTTGAACCCAAGGCATCTGTACTTGGTGTTGACGGGTTACTCTTTGGTGAACTGTGAGTCTTGCTTGCCAGTACGTTGTTGTACTGACCCCTTTGGGGCTGTGGTTTCCGCAGACTACGCTTACGAGGATCCAGGTGACGGCTACTACGTGGAGTTTGACGAGGCTGCTGACGAGTAGGTAGCGTACCCGGGCAGGATCCGAGACTACGTGGATGGGCTCCGTTTTCTTTTCATTTCCCGGCTTCTTAAGCCTATTTGATTTTGTCTGTACTCAGACCCTTTGAATGCTTCCGCTGAGATGTAATGATGTGATGTTGGGACATGTGTCCTCTGGATGATTGTATTTGCTATCTCTGCTCTAGTGAGAGCTATTCGCAACTTATTTCAATCTTTTGTGTCTTAGAGATATGTTGTGTTATCATCTTGTTCAAAGCCGTTGACGTACCATGTGTGTATGGTATGAAGTACGTCAATGGTAGTGTCCTGATTTCTACGGGATAGTTTACATCGACGGTGAATAGTAAAGATTGGTTGTCACACATAAGTGTTGGCCTACTCGTAAGAGATGCGGGTGCCGGTAAGCCCCGTAATCCAATCAAAATACTGTTCAGTTCGTACGGTGAGTATCCCCTAGAAGTCCGGGTGCGACAAATGGTATCAGAGCCTGTCTGCCTGTAGGATCCCTTTTACTGGTCGCAGTTTGAGTCTAGAAACTATTTTGTAGCTATATAGGAAAAATGAAACGTGAGAGTAGGAATTCTGCCATTTTTCTTCTTTCCCCACCCACCCACCCCTTTTCTGGTAAGGAAGTGCAACGTTGTTTTCTCTTCTCATCTAAACTTTCAAGTTAGGGTTTCACGTGTTTTGGGTTCTCCGTAGTACCTCAGGAGTTTTTGGTCTCGTGTTTCCCGATGTTGCTTCAATATCCTGTTCTTTTCAACATCCTTTTCGTCCGTTGAACCTTGTTGTTGCTTTCCACTTCAGTTCTCTACCGGCGTCTAATCAAAACTTCCCCGATCATCTGCAGATGGATCTCAGGTTCTTCCCGCAGGTGGTTCGGATGACTCGTTGTGAGAGCACCGCCTGTTATCCGGAGATGCTGAGAGACATGGTCACTTATCTGGGGTTCCATTGGGCACCAGAGTACCAGGTCTACGAGCAGCAGCGAGAGTTTGACCAGACCTACTACCAGGCTATCGTCTACATCCTGTCAGATGATGGCATGAGCGTTGTCCACCGCTACGAGGCAGTAGGTTCCACAGTGGATATGGCCGTGCAGCAGGCAGCTTATGTGAGTCTCACCGTCCTTCGTGCTGACTACTGGGGATTTGACGATTCTATCTATCGCCACATCCCCCGTGGTTACATCACTTCGGAGGGAGCTCACTTCACCCTCTACGACAACTTGGATGTCTACGAGCATGATAACACCAGGCTGCACACCACCGCTCAGTTTGTGAGGCACAGTGACGCAGTTGCCACCACACTTTCTCAGGAGTTGGCCTCAGTCAGGGAGCAGCTCTACCTTGCTTTGACTCGTCTGGCTACGTACACCACATACTTTGTTGGAGATGAGCGCTTTGCACGTTTCCATCAGACAGTTGGACGTAGTTTGCCAGATGCTGGAGGTTACGAGCCGATCACAGGTCCACTCCTCAACCTCGGAGCTGGTTACACTGGGATTCCACGCTTTGGAGCACAGGGAGACGACGCTTTCTACTTCACCACACCGAGAGTTGCTCTCAGAGCAGTCCCGATCTACGTGGATCGTCGTTCTACCTATTTTCGTGGGATTCCTCCTCACCGTATCTCTCGTCGTACTACTCACCGCCGTCCTGCGTGATGAGCATGGGAGTACCGATGTATCCATTCCTAGCTATGTTTAGTTATCCTTTGGCTTTCGAACCATGTATTGGTCTGTTGGATATTCTGATGTATTTGAACATGTGATGATGTACCTGTTGGTTATCTATTCATGCGTCAGAATAATCTATCTTTCGGTTACCAAGTCTATCCTTTTCTGTTATTGTGCTAAAATGCATGTCTATTCAGGATGCCGCCAACAAGGAGCAACCCGCCTGAACCACCTCCGATCACGGATCTGTTGACTCAGATGACTCAGGTCGTGGCTCATATGGCCCAGTTCCAGGCTAACCAGCACAACAACCAGAATGCTCCACGGGTCAGCATCAAGGAGTTCCTCAGTATGGGTCCGAGAGCTTTCGTGGCAACACGGGAGCCTCTGGATGCTGATGACTGGATCCGGGAGATGGCTAGGGCTCTGGACATTGCTCACGTTGCCGAGGAAGACAAAGTCAAGTATGCCACCTACCTACTGAAGGGTCAGGCAGGCACTTGGTGGGAGAACTACCAGACCATGAGAGCTGGCTATCCTATCACCTGGGGATGTTTCAAGGATGCCTTCCTGAAGCACCACATCCCAGATGGTCTCATGGAAAGGATGCGTGAGGAGTTTTGCTCTCTCAAGCAGGGCAAGCTGGACGTCATTGGCTATCAGAACGAGTTCAATTGTCTCGCTCGATACGCTGGTGATGAGGTGTCCACTGAGACTAAGAAGATGGCAAGGTTCCGCCGAGGTTTTAACCCGGAACTGAAGTACGCTCTCACAAATGTCAAGTGCAAGGACTTCGAGGAGCTCGTTAACACCGCGCTCAATGAGGAAAATGGGCGCAAGGCGTACGAGGATTCTCGCAAGCACTCGCGTGAGGGGGGTTCCTCCTTCAACATGACCACCCCTCCGCAGAAGCGCCGCATCTGGGTGCCAAATGCTGCTGTCACTCGGGCTCCATATGCCCAAGTTTCTCCAGGCTTTGCTCCCCGCCCACCCAACCCAGCTCAGATGCAGAGTCAGAGGGTTCCAATAGGGCAGCCAAGGCCAGGTCCTCCTCGTGTCGTCACTTGCTACAAATGCAAGGAGACTGGACACTACGCTGATAAGTGCACTCAGAGGCAGCTACCTCCACCTCCTCGCCCAAACACCAACCAGACAATGGTTCGTGCTCCTCCGGCTAAAGCCTTCAACTCCAACAACAGGCCTGTCGGGAGGACCGCGAGGGTGAATCATATCAAGGCCGACAAAGCTGAGGAAGCTGCTGACGTCGTTCTCGGTATATTACCCGTAAACTCTTTTCCAGCTAAAGTGTTGTTTGATACCGGAGCATCGCATTCTTTTGTTGCAACAGCTTACAACCTAGTTCTGGTTCCACTAAGCGGTCAAATCTCTGTTCACTCTCCGGGATCTAAAATGTTGACTTCCAAGATAAGTAAGGACAATCAGATCCTAATTGGAGGACGCATATTCCTTGCTTCACTCATGTTGCTGGGAAATTCTGACATTGATGTCATTCTCGGTATGGATTGGTTGAAGACCCACGAAGCTAAAATTGACTGTGCTCAAAAGTCAATAACTCTATTCCACCCTTCTGGCCAGATAGTCTATTCTCCATATGAATCAAGTTCTGTTCAACTGTTCAACCTCGATGCTAAACCTCTTCCTGCAATTGAAAATGTTCCGGTGGTTTGTGAATTCCCTGACATCTTTCCAGAAGAGTTACCAGGGATGCCTCCGGACAGAGCAGTTGAGTTCGTGATCGAGCTTGAACCAGGTACTGCTCCAATCTCTAAGCATCCATACAAGATAGCTCCTCCTGAACTGAAATTGTTGAAGGAGCAAATCGATATGTACATGGAGAAAGGTTACATTCAGCCTAGTTCCTCCGCTTGGGGTTGCCCAACTCTGTTTGTTGCCAAGAAGGATCAAACAAAAAGACTCGTGGTTGACTATCGTCCTCTCAACGAGAAAACCATCAAAAACAAGTATCCAATTCCTCGTATCGATGATCTTTTTGATCAACTTGCTGGAGCCTCAATATTCTCAAAGTTGGACTTGAGGATGGGTTACCATCAAATAAAGATCAGAAAGGAAGATATTCCTAAAACAGCTTTCACCACTCGGTACGGTCTATATGAATACACCGTCATGTCCTTTGGTCTCACCAATGCACCGGCAACGTTCTCAAGGCTCATGAATTCTGTCTTCCATGAATACCTCGACAAGTTCGTTGTGGTATATCTTGATGACATTCTAGTCTACTCCAAATCCGAGGAAGAGCATGGAGAACACCTTCGTATCACTCTCATGAGACTTCGCGAGCATCGTCTATATGCCAAGTTCTCCAAATGTGAGTTCTGGATTCCAGAAGTTGCTTACCTTGGTCATATCATCTCTGCCAAAGGCATAGCCATTGACCCAGAAAAGGTTAAGGCAATTGTTGATTGGAAACCTCCTAAGACGGTGAAGCAAGTCAAAAGTTTTCTCGGCTTGGCTAGCTATTGCCGTCGTTTCGTCCAAAACTTTTCCAAGATTTCCAAACCTCTCACTGATCAAACAAAGAAGGACAAGAAGTTCGTTTGGACTCCACAGTGTGATGAGAGTTTCAATCTCCTAAAGACTAAACTCACTTCCACACCAGTTCTGGTTGGCCCAGATACTACCAAACCTTTCCAGATATTCTGCGATGCATCTCTCCAAGGTCTAGGTGCAGTTCTTATGCAAGAACGTCAAGTTGTGGCTTATGCTTCACGTTAGTTGAACCCACATGAGCAAAACTATCCCACACATGATCTTGAACTTACAGCAGTTGTGTTTGCCCTCAAGAAATGGAGACAATACTTGTTGGGTAACAAAACTGAAATCTTTTCCGACCATAAGAGTCTGAAATACATCTTCACTCAACCAGATCTAAACCTCAGGCAAAGGAGATGGATTGAAAAGATTAAAGACTTTGATCTCACCATTTCTTACACTCCAGGCAAGGCTAATGTTATGGCCGATGCTCTCAGTCGCAAATCCTATTGCAATAATCTCATGATCATGGAAAGCCAACCTCCACTTCATGAAGAATTCCAGAAGCTGAACCTTGGTCTTGTCCCTCAAGGTTACCTTGCTAGCTTGACAGCCAGTCCAACTCTCGAGGACAAGATTCGTTCTGAACAACTTCGTGATACTGAAATCAAGAAGATTGCAGAGCACATCAAAGAAGGCAATGATAAATTCAAGTCCTTCTCAATTGATGACAAGGGAACTGTGTTCTTCGAAGGACGCATTGCAGTTCCTCAGATGCAAAGTCTCAAAGATATCATTCTCAAGGAGGCTCATGAAACTCCTCTCTCCATCCACCCTGGAAGTACAAAGATATACCAGGATCTTAAAACACTGTATTGGTGGCCTGGCATGAAACGTGAAATTGCTCAATACGTTTCTGAATGCGACGTTTGTCAACGTGTTAAGGCAGTCCATCAGAAAACAGCCGGTCTACTCCAACCTCTGAAAATTCCTGAGTGGAAGTGGGACATGATTGAAATGGACTTCGTCACTGGTTTTCCAAAGTCCAAGAAGGGCAACAATGCAATCTTCGTTGTTATTGATCGTCTCACTAAGGTAGCTCACTTCTTTGCTGTCAAAGAAACTATCTCAGCTAGTCAGTTAGCAGAGCTCTACACAGCAAAGATTGTTCCTCTTCATGGTGTTCCATTGGAAATAAGCTCAGACCGTGGAAGTATCTTCACTTCTCATTTCTGGAAGAGTTTTCAAGAAGCATTGGGCACTAAACTTCTGTTCAGCACAGCTTATCACCCTCAGTCTCAGGGGCAAGTCGAAAGAGTCAATCAGATTCTCGAGGATATGCTCAGAGCATGTGGTCTCTCCTTTGGCATGAAATGGGAGGATTGCCTTCCATATGCTGAATTCTCCTACAACAACAGCTACCAGGCAAGCCTAGGCATGGCACCATTTGAAGCACTCTATGGCCGCAGATGCAGGAGTCCAATCAATTGGTCTGGAGCTGGTGAACGTTCACTCTTAGGCCCTGACATTGTTAAGGAAGCCGAGGAGAAAGTTCGTATCATTCGTGACAATCTCAAGATTGCTCAGTCTCGTCAGAAGAGTTACTATGACAGCAAGCACCGGGACATGGTCTATGCACCTGGTGACAAGGCATATCTCCGTGTAACTCCCCTCAAAGGCACTCATCGTTTTGGTGTGAAAGGAAAGCTGGCACCAAGATACATTGGTCCTTTCAACATTCTCTCAAGGCGTGCGGAAAATGCCTATCGTCTTGAACTTCCAGAAAAACTATCCAAGGTGCACGATGTGTTCCACGTGTCACAGCTCAAGAAGTGTTTCAAAGACCCAGATCGTGCAGTTGATCATGATTCCATTGAACTGCAAGACGATCTATCTTATGAGGAGCACCCTATTCGAATTCTCGATGAGACCGAGCGTAAGACTCGCAACAAGAGCACCAAGTTCTTGAAAGTGCAGTGGTCGCATCATTCCGATAAAGAGGCAACGTGGGAGACCGAAGAGGATCTTCGCAAGAAGTATCCGGACCTTTTCTCTTCTCCGTAAGGAATCTCGGGGCGCGATTCCTTCAAGGGGGGGCGTTTTGTAACATCCCAAGTATGAAAATACCCCTAGAATGTTTGATTTCCTGTTTAATTAAAGTATTGCATCATGTCATCATATTTAATTCATTGTTTGCATTTGTTTACTATTTGTTTTGCATCTGTTTTTATTCTGTTTTCATAATGGGAATTCAAACAATTTCAAATGATGTGTTTCATACTTGTCATGTTACAATATTTTTTTAAATCAAAAGTTCAAACCAAATCTCATTTTGTTTCCATTTATTTCATAGTGATCAACTATTAAAAATGAGGGTTTTAATCCATCCATTAATTCCAATTGTATTCAAAAAACTCAAATTCAAATCATCAAACAGTACACCAATTTGAACTTATGAAATTACAAAACAAATATACTCATTGTTTCCAATTAAAAGTTATTTGGGTCACCCTATTTAAAATTTTGGTTTCAATAATCATTTTAATACTCTAATCATCCAAATATGAATTAAATTCCAAACAGCATAAAAATTCAAATGTTTTTGAAAACCAAAGTTGACATTTGGTAGATATTGACCTAATTAACCCACATGATTTTTCCCTAAATTTTTAAAACTCAAAAACCTATCAATTGCTTCCATTTTCTTTTGCTACAAAAAAAACAGAAAAATGAAAATAGGAAAAAGAAAAACAGCGTGCGGCAGCTAACTACCCGGCCCACCTTCCTACCTTACCTCCCGGGCGGCCCAGTTTTTCGGCCCGGTACCCCTTCGCTGAGCCGCCCCCGTCGTCCTCGCGTACGGCAGGGCATCCGCCCGTGCCTCGTACGCCGCCGTTGCAGAACGACGGCCAGCAGCTGCCACTGCCCCCTATATAGTCCCCCTCGGGCAGCGCGCGCAGCCCTAGACCTAACCCTACCCCCTATCTCCCCTAGCCCGCCGCCATTTTCCCTCTCGCGGCCACCTCTCCCACCTCTCTGTCCCTCGCCGGAGACGCCGCTTCTGAATCCATGTCGATCACCTCCACCTCGCCGCGCCTCCCACCTTCCTAGCTGTCGGAACCAAACCGCCACCTTTCTAGCTTTCGTTTGGACACCGCAGCGAGCCCGTGCACATCGTGGATCGCCGCCGCCATCCTCCGCGTCGTCGCCGGCTTCTCCACCGAGCCTCTGCTTCCACGACAGCGCCGGTGAGGCCGCCGTGCTCTCCCTCCTCCCTGCCCTCTCTGTCTAGCAAGCACACGCACACACCCGCAACACGACCGTGCACGCACCCACACACGGCATCGAGCACAACACCCCGGTGATCGCCGCTGTCGTGTTTCTCCGTCAGGTTTCAGACGAGCGAGTTTCAGTTAAAAAAGTTCAGTTAGCGAGTTTGGAACCTTATCCTCCCCGCGCGTGTACTACTGACAACAAACGCTTCGTAGCGCAGCGGTAACAGGCAGTGCGCGCAAGGGCGAGGTCCAGGGTTCGAGCCCCTGGCTCGCGGGATAAAAATCCCATCTTTTTGCACCGCAGCGCTGACAGGTGTAACATCCCAAGTCTGAAAAATAGCCTTTAGAATGTTTGCTCTCTGTTATTTTATGTTTTGCATCATGGCATCATGTTGATTGCAATTGTTTTGTTTGTTTTCCATTTGTTTTTCTCTGTTTTCATTTGTTTTCCAACTGTTTTCCTTTATTTTCCTTTGTTTTCTGTTTGAATTTCAACTCAAATTTCAAACCCTTTGTTTCATCCTTGTGATGTTACAATTTCCAAAGTGAGAGTTCAAATAAAAACAACCAAATTGCTTTCATTTTATTCCATGTTGATCACTTATTAAATTGTTGGTTTTAATCAAACAAGTAATTCAATCAATTAATTCCCAATTGTTTCCAAATTCAAAGCAATCACAAAACAGCACCAAATGTGCAAGTTATAAAAGTAACAACCAAATTATAATCATTTGTTATATGTTAATCAATAGGGGTCACCCTAAATAAAACATTGTTTTCATTAATAATTCATTAATTAACAAGTTATTCAAATTCCCATCAAAAACCTTCAAACAGCACCATTTTTCAAATTATGAAATTACCCAAAACAAAATACACTCTTTTGTTTCCAATTATTTGCCATGTTTGATCAACAAATAAAATGGTGGTTTTGATTCAAGAAAACAATTCTAAATGGCATTCAATTTCAAATCAAAGCATCAAAAAAGCAACCAAATTGAATTTATGCAAATTATACCACAATCCAAATCAATTGTTTGTAATAAATCAATAGGGTTCCAACTACTTAAACCTTTTGTTTTCCATATTTCTTTCAAAACCCAAATTAACTCAAATTTAAACCATTGTTGTAAACAGCAAGTATTTGAAATATTTGTAAAACAAAACTTGGCATTGTTTACTGTTGACCCAAACAGCTCACCCTAATTTTTCTAACATTTTTTCTAACTCCAAAATTACCTTTTTCTTCCAATTAGTTTTGCTGCAAAAAAAGAAAAGAAAAGCAAAGTAATAAAAAGAAATCTGTTAGAGGGGGGAGAAAACTAAGCCAGCCCAGCCCATTTTCCATTTGGCCCAGTACCCCTTCACCCCTGTCGCTGTCGTCCTCCTCGAGGTGATGTCACCTTTGTACGTCTCCCCCTCAACCACCCGATCGAGCGCCCCCCTCCTGGATGACCTCCGTACCATGCCTCTTCCCCCCTTAAGTATCCCTCTGCCCTAGACTCGAACCCTAGACCCTAGCACCACCCTCCATCGCCGCCGTCTCACCTCTCTCCCTCCCCCAAGTCCTCTGTTTTCCTCTGAAACCTGCAGCCACCGCACCACCCACTCACCGTCAGAACTCACCGCCACCCCCGATTGCCGGCCACCGCGAGGCTCATCCGGTAGCGTGAATGGAACCGCGGAGCGGTCCTGCACCTCACCGTGCCCTCGCCGCTTGCCGGGAGACACCGCAGCGGCCGCGCCGTCGCCGGAGAGGTGCATCGCTGCCACTGCCCGTCGGCAGTCGTCGACGACCACAGCAGGTGATCGCCACTGTCCCGTACCCCTCTCGGTCCTCTCCCCTCGCCTCCCTCCTCCCTCTGCACCCACACGGCAGCACACCACAGCACAGCGGCCACAGCAGCCCCGGCGAGCCTCGCCGTCGTCGCCGTTCTGCTACCGGATCCGTGCGCTGTCTGTTCTTTCAGTCGTCAGTTCGTCAGTTATGTGCAGGCCACGAGCAACAGCATAACCTTCCCCGCTACTCTATCTGTCAACAACACAGAGCAGCAGCCGCAGTGGCTATCACCCTTGCGCGCACAGCCAGAGGGCTCGGGTTCGAATCCCATCCAGCGCGCAACACCCCAACTTTTTTCCATCTTTTTTCCAGGCCCAACAACTTCATAGATTCACCAACAAGTCCCTGCTAATTATTTTCTTAACCCCTGTAATTTATTTCTAAATCCCTAGAGGTAATAAAAAATGGCAGATTGCACCCTATAATTCTAAAATGCATAACAAATTCATCTTAACTCCAATTTTGACTTTTTAAATATGTTTTCTGTCCCAAATTAAATGTTCTATCCAAATATAAAGTTTGTTTACTGTTTTGAATATTTAAAATTGGTGAAACATTTGAAAACTTGTCAAATTCACTTAAAATTGCAAAATTCATAACTTGGGCATAAAAATTCCAAATTTCACAAACCAAATATGTTTTCCAATAAATTTTTCATGTACTTTCCAAATATAAATTTTGTTTGCTGTTTTGAATAAATTAAATTGCTGAAAACAACTGTTTCTTGTTTATTGCATTTAAAATTGCCAAAATAATAACTTGCTCATTTTAAATCCAATTTCCACAAATGAAATATGTTTTCCATGCAAAATTAAACCACCTTTCCAAATATAAATTTTGTTTCATGTTTTGAATAATTAAAAGTGGTTAAATAATTTAAATCTTATTTAATTCATTTAATATTGTTAAATTTATAACTTGATCAAAACAAATTCTTTTGGGGCATATAAAATATGTTTTCAAACCACAAAAGTATAAACTTTTCAAATATGAATCTCACTTAATGTTTTGAACAAATAAAAATTCATTTAAGTTCATGTTTGAATTGAATTCATTTAATTCTTGCTTAAACTTGTTTAATTCCTAAATAATTTATTTGAAATCCTTTTTCAACAAGTGAAACATGTATTCCAACTAAAATCTTGTTTTCTTTTCAATTATAAACTTTGTTATCTATTTTGAACAATTTAACTTGATGAAAACAACAAATGCTTGTGTGACACCTTTAAGTAACCAAAATTCCAACACTTAATAAATGAATTTCTAAACTTGTTAAGCCTTATTTCCATTTGGTTCTATTGTTGTTATTTTGCTGTTTTCCTCATCCATGCATCATGCTAATCCACTTTCATATAATGATCAGTTGTAAAACAATTAATTCAACCATAATTCATGGGCTTTCCATATGCAACCCAATTGCATATGGGTCCATTTAATCCTGTTTCTATCTTGTCAACTAGTTTATTTTGATGCATCAATTAAATGGACATGCATCATCCCATGTTTGTGCACCTATGCCATTATATTGATTGTTTATCTTTCTGCAATGTTTGTTTGCTTCTTCTCGGATAAACGACGACGTTGAGACCGACGATACTTACGACACCCCTTCTAAGGAGTTAGCTCAGTACCAGGCTACTGGGTTTGCAGGCAAGTTATCACTCACATGAACCACTGTGTTCCTTTCAACATTGGTTACCGATACTTTCCGTTGTTCTTTTCTGCTAGCCTTAGTAGTAGTTGTTTCTGTTACGAACCTATCACATGAATCCCTTAACCCTGATATTGCCTCACCTCCACTCCTATCACCCCTTTGGTTGAGCCAGTGTCTTACTAGCATGCTTAGGTTGCTTTTGCTCGAGTCTGTTACCCGTTACTTTCTGTTACTACTTCATTATGTTCTGGGGGCTCGATGTTTAATCAATCAATCATGCTAATGTTATTGTTAATAATAATTTGATGATAAGGCACCGGCAGGAGGCCCTTTGTGGTTTTGAGGCCTGCTAGTGTCGACCCTAATAGGAAAAGGGTCTTGTCTACTGATCCATGATGAGCGCACTAACCGCATGTGGGAAGCGAGTATGGGCGCCCCCCTCAATTTGACTCGATTCGCATCTCGTCCAAATCGCCTCATTTAGTTCGGGTTTTCCATTTGCTGCATGCATGATCTTGCGAGCCCTTGGTACCCGGGTGGAACTTTCGTAGTCGGCATATAGGGGGACACGGTCTTAGAGTGCTATGAGGGTCCCTTTTCTTCGGGGCTCGATTAGCCGTGCGCCCAAGGTTCTTTGGGCTTGATGCGAAGAAGAGTCGAGTTGTGTTGAGTGCCCCGCTTGGTGGAAGGGCCTTTCCATCTGGCGGGTTATTCATGCGTGTACGGCCAAATTGGTGCAACCCTGCAGGGAAAATCTTCTCGAGAAGCCGTGTTTTCCGCGGTTATGGATTACTTGGTGAAAGTACTGGCTAACAAGTACTCAGGACAACCTAAACATAATGATAAAACATGTTACACCCAATGATTAATAACTTGACTAGTAATAGGTTGATGACACAATAACTTGATTCACCTTTAAAACAACTGTGTAGGTTATCCTCGGATTGCTTCTTCGGATAAGGGGCGAGATCCAGGATGGGTTTGTTTGAAGTTATCTTTCAGTTGGTTACAATCCTCGATCTTATCTCCTTGCTGTTAGCCGGAAGTGGTAGAATCTCTGTAGTTGGTTAGCGCAGCCAGTTGCAGCATCTTTTATATCCCCTCTCTTCCGTTGAACCCAAGGCATCTGTGCTTGGTGTTGACGGGTTACACTTTGGTGAACTGTGAGTCTTGCTTGCCAGTACGTTTATGTACTGACCCCTTTGGGGTTGTGGTTTCCGCAGACCTACGTTTCCGAAGATCTACATGGTGGCTACTACGTGGAGTATGACGAGACTGCTTACGAGTAGATAGCGGACCCGGGCAGGATCCGAGACTTCGTGGATGGGCTCCGTCTTTTCGTTTCCGGCCTCTTAGGCCTATTTGGTTCTTGTCTGTACTCAGACATGTTGGATGCTTCCGCTGTGATGTAATGATGTATTGTTGGGGCATGTGCCCTCTGAATGATTGTATTTGCTATCTCTGCTCTAATGAGAGCCATTTGCAACTTATTTCAATCTTTTGTGTCGTAGAGATCTGTTGTGATATCCTTTGTTCAACGCTGTTGACGTACCATGTGTGATTGGTATGAAGTATGTCGACAGTAGTGCCTTTGATCTCTAGTGGATAGTTTACATCGACGATGGAATAGCAGGGCTTGTGTTGTCGCGCATAAGCGCAGGCCTACCAGGAAGCTGGGACGTGGGAGCAGTTATGCCCCATAATCCAAGCATCTGCTATCCAGTTCGGCCCGATGAGTATCCCCTAGAAATCAGGGTGCGACAAATGGTATCAGAGCCTGTCTGCCTGTAGGATCCCTTTTTACTGGTCGCAGTTGAGTCTAGAAACTATTTTGTAGCTATATAGGAAAAATGAAACGTGAGAGTAGGAATTCTGTTCTTTTTCTTCTTTCCCCACCCACCCTCCCTTTTCTGGTAAGGAAGTGCAACGTTGTTTTCCCTTCTCATCTAAACTTTCAAGTTAGGATTTCACGTATTCTGGTTTCTCTAGGATGGTTATATCTACTAAACCATAGGAATGGAGGTGGTTGTGACATGATTTATCATGTTGCCTACTCACGATTGAGAACGGAGGCGTGTAAGCCCCGGAAGCAAATCCTCTATTCCTTAAGCAGTAGATATTGATCCTTTAGAAGCCCGGATGGGTTTTCCGTAGTACCTCAGGAGTTTTGTTCTCGTTTTCCCGGTGTTGCTTCGTTATCCTGTTCTTCTCAACATCCTTTTCGTCCGTTCAAATCTTGTTGTTGTTTTCCACTTCAATTCTTCTACCGGCGTCTAATCAAAACTTCCCAAATATCAAGTCTATCTGGCCAGAAAGGTTGTTGTTGTTGTTGTTGTTGTGGATTCCAGGCTATGAGAGCTGGCATTCCTATCACCTGGGGTTGTTTCGAGGAAGAATTCCTGAAGCACCACATTCCAGATAGTCTATTCTCCAAATGAGTCAAATTCTATCCAGCTACACACCCTCAATACAAAACCTCTCCCTTTACTTGAAAATGTACCGGTGGTTTCCAAATTCCCTGATATCTTTCAAGAAGAGTTGCCAGGAATTCCTATTGTTTTGAACTTCCAGTTAAACTATCCAATGTGCACGATGTGTTTCGCGTGTCACAGCTCAAGAAGATCTTCCCAAGAAGTATCCGGACCTTTTCTTTTCTCAGTAGGAATCTCGGGGCGCGATTCCTTCAAGGGGGGGCGTTTTGTAACATCCCAAGTCTGAAAAATAGCCTTTAGAATGTTTGCTCTCTGTTATTTTATGTTTTGCATCATGGCATCATGTTGATTGCAATTGTTTTGTTTGTTTTCCATTTGTTTTTCTCTGTTTTCATTTGTTTTCCAACTGTTTTCCTTTGTTTTCCTTTGTTTTCTGTTTGAATTTCAACTCAAATTTCAAACCATTTGTTTCATCCTTGTGATGTTACAATTTCCAAAGTGAGAGTTCAAATAAAAACAACCAAATTGCTTTCATTTTATTCCATGTTGATCACTTATTAAATTGTTGGTTTTAATCAAACAAGTAATTCAATCAATTAATTCCCAATTGTTTCCAAATTCAAAGCAATCACAAAACAGCACCAAATGTGAAAGTTATAAAAGTAACAACCAAATTATAATCATTTGTTATATGTTAATCAATAGGGGTCACCATAAATAAAACATTGTTTTCATTAATAATTCATTAATTAACAAGTTATTCAAATTCCCATCAAAAACCTTCAAACAGCACCATTTTTCAAATTATGAAATTACCCAAAACAAAATACACTCTTTTGTTTCCAATTATTTGCCATGTTTGATCAACAAATAAAATGGTGGTTTTGATTCAAGAAAACAATTCTAAATGGCATTCAATTTCAAATCAAAGCATCAAAAAAGCAACCAAATTGAATTTATGCAAATTATACCACAATCCAAATCAATTGTTTGTAATAAATCAATAGGGTTCCAACTACTTAAACCTTTTGTTTTCCATATTTCTTTCAAAACCCAAATTAACTCAAATTTAAACCATTGTTGTAAACAGCAAGTATTTGAAATATTTGTAAAACAAAACTTGGCATTGTTTACTGTTGACCCAAACAGCTCACCCTAATTTTTCTAACATTTTTGCTAACTCCAAAATTACCTTTTTCTTCCAATTAGTTTTGCTGCAAAAAAAAAGAAAAGCAAAGTAATAAAAAGAAATCTGTTAGAGGGGGGAGAAAACTAAGCCAGCCCAGCCCATTTTCCATTTGGCCCAGTACCCCTTCACCCCTGTCGCTGTCGTCCTCCTCGAGGTGATGTCACCTCTGTACGTCTCCCCCTCAACCACCCGATCGAGCGCCCCCCTCCTAGATGACCTCCGTACCATGCCTCTTCCCCCCCCCCTTAAGTATCCCTCTGCCCTAGACTCGAACCCTAGACCCTAGCACCACCCTCCATCGCCGCCGTCTCACCTCTCTCCCTCCCCCAAGTCCTCTGTTTTCCTCTGAAACCTGCAGCCACCGCACCACCCACTCACCGTCAGAACTCACCGCCACCCCCGATCGCCGGCCACCGCGAGGCTCATCCGGTAGCGGGAATGGAACCGCGGAGCGGTCCTGCACCTCACCGTGCCCTCGCCGCTTGCCGGGAGACACCGCAGCGGCCGCGCCGTCGCCGGAGAGGTGCATCGCTGCCACTGCCCGTCGGCAGTCGTCGACGACCACAGCAGGTGATCGCCACTGTCCCGTACCCCTCTCGGTCCTCTCCCCTCGCCTCCCTCCTCCCTCTGCACCCACACGGCAGCACACCACAGCACAGCGGCCACAGCAGCCCCGGCGAGCCTCGCCGTCGTCGCCGTTCTGCTACCGGATCCGTGCGCTGTCTGTTCTTTCAGTCGTCAGTTCGTCAGTTATGTGCAGGCCACGAGCAACAGCATAACCTTCCCCGCTACTCTATCTGTCAACAACACAGAGCAGCACCCGCAGTGGCTATCACCCTTGCGCGCACAGCCAGAGGGCTCGGGTTCGAATCCCATCCAGCGCGCAACACCCCAACTTTTTTCTATCTTTTTTCCAGGCCCAACAACTTCACAGATTCACCAACAAGTCCCTGCTAATTATTTTCTTAACCCCTGTAATTTATTTCTAAATCCCTAGAGGTAATAAAAAATGGCAGATTGCACCCTATAATTCTAAAATGCATAACAAATTCATCTTAACTCCAATTTTGACTTTTTAAATATGTTTTCTGTCCCAAATTAAATGTTCTATCCAAATATAAAGTTTGTTTACTGTTTTGAATATTTAAAATTGGTGAAACATTTGAAAACTTGTCAAATTCACTTAAAATTGCAAAATTCATAACTTGGGCATAAAAATTCCAAATTTCACAAACCAAATATGTTTTCCAATCAATTTTTCATGTACTTTCCAAATATAAATTTTGTTTGCTGTTTTGAATAATTTAAATTGCTGAAAACAATTGTTTCTTGTTTATTGCATTTAAAATTGCCAAAATAATAACTTGCTCATTTTAAATCCAATTTCCACAAATGAAATATGTTTTCCATGCAAAATTAAACCACCTTTCCAAATATAAATTTTGTTTCATGTTTTGAATAATTAAAAGTGGTTAAATAATTTAAATCTTATTTAATTCATTTAATATTGTTAAATTTATAACTTGATCAAAACAAATTCTTTTGGGGCATATAAAATATGTTTTCAAACCACAAAAGTATAAACTTTTCAAATATGAATCTCACTTAATGTTTTGAACAAATAAAAATTCATTTAAGTTCATGTTTGAATTGAATTCATTTAATTCTTGCTTAAACTTGTTTAATTCCTAAATAATTTATTTGAAATCCTTTTTCAACAAGTGAAACATGTATTCCAACTAAAATCTTGTTTTCTTTTCAATTATAAACTTTGTTATCTATTTTGAACAATTTAACTTGATGAAAACAACAAATGCTTGTGTGACACCTTTAAGTAACCAAAATTCCAACACTTAATAAATGAATTTCTAAACTTGTTAAGCCTTATTTCCATTTGGTTCTATTGTTGTTATTTTGCTGTTTTCCTCATCCATGCATCATGCTAATCCACTTTCATATAATGATCAGTTGTAAAACAATTAATTCAACCATAATTCATGGGCTTTCCATATGCAACCCAATTGCATATGGGTCCATTTAATCCTGTTTCTATCTTGTCAACTAGTTTATTTTGATGCATCAATTAAATGGACATGCATCATCCCATGTTTGTGCACCTATGCCATTATATTGATTGTTTATCTTTCTGCAATGTTTGTTTGCTTCTTCTCGGATAAACGACGACGTTGAGACCGACGATACTTACGACACCCCTTCTAAGGAGTTAGCTCAGTACCAGGCTACTGGGTTTGCAGGCAAGTTATCACTCACGTGAACCACTGTGTTCCTTTCAACATTGGTTACCGATACTTTCCGTTGTTCTTTTCTGCTAGCCTTAGTAGTAGTTGTTTCTGTTACGAACCTATCACATGAATCCCTTAACCCTGATATTGCCTCACCTCCACTCCTATCACCCCTTTGGTTGAGCCAGTGTCTTACTAGCATGCTTAGGTTGCTTTTGCTCGAGTCTGTTACCCGTTACTTTCTGTTACTACTTCATTATGTTCTGGGGGCTCGATGTTTAATCAATCAATCATGCTAATGTTATTGTTAATAATAATTTGATGATAAGGCACCGGCAGGAGGCCCTTTGTGGTTTTGAGGCCTGCTAGTGTCGACCCTAATAGGAAAAGGGTCTTGTCTACTGATCCATGATGAGCGCACTAACCGCATGTGGGAAGCGAGTATGGGCGCCCCCCTCAATTTGACTCGATTCGCATCTCGTCCAAATCGCCTCATTTAGTTCGGGTTTTCCATTTGCTGCATGCATGATCTTGCGAGCCCTTGGTACCCGGGTGGAACTTTCGTAGTCGGCATATAGGGGGACACGGTCTTAGAGTGCTATGAGGGTCCCTTTTCTTCGGGGCTCGATTAGCCGTGCTCCCAAGGTTCTTTGGGCTTGATGCGAAGAAGAGTCGAGTTGTGTTGAGTGCCCCGCTTGGTGGAAGGGCCTTTCCATCTGGCGGGTTATTCATGCGTGTACGGCCAAATTGGTGCAACCCTGCAGGGAAAATCTTCTCGAGAAGCCGTGTTTTCCGCGGTTATGGATTACTTGGTGAAAGTACTGGCTAACAAGTACTCAGGACAACCTAAACATAATGATCAAACATGTTACACCCAATGATTAATAACTTGACTAGTAATAGGTTGATGACACAATAACTTGATTCACCTTTAAAACAACTGTGTAGGTTATCCTCGGATTGCTTCTTCGGATAAGGGGCGAGATCCAGGATGGGTTTGTTTGAAGTTATCTTTCAGTTGGTTACAATCCTCGATCTTATCTCCTTGCTGTTAGCCGGAAGTGGTAGAATCTCTGTAGTTGGTTAGCGCAGCCAGTTGCAGCATCTTTTATATCCCCTCTCTTCCGTTGAACCCAAGGCATCTGTGCTTGGTGTTGACGGGTTACACTTTGGTGAACTGTGAGTCTTGCTTGCCAGTACGTTTATGTACTGACCCCTTTAGGGCTGTGGTTTCCGCAGACCTACGTTTCCGAAGATCTACATGGTGGCTACTACGTGGAGTATGACGAGACTGCTGACGAGTAGATAGCGGACCCGGGCAGGATCCGAGACTTCGTGGATGGGCTCCGTCTTTTCGTTTCCGGCCTCTTAGGCCTATTTGGTTCTTGTCTGTACTCAGACATGTTGGATGCTTCCGCTGTGATGTAATGATGTATTGTTGGGGCATGTGCCCTCTGAATGATTGTATTTGCTATCTCTGCTCTAATGAGAGCCATTTGCAACTTATTTCAATCTTTTGTGTCGTAGAGATCTGTTGTGATATCCTTTGTTCAACGCTGTTGACGTACCATGTGTGATTGGTATGAAGTACGTCGACAGTAGTGCCTTTGATCTCTAGTGGATAGTTTACATCGACGATGGAATAGCAGGGCTTGTGTTGTCGCGCATAAGCGCAGGCCTACCAGGAAGCTGGGACGTGGGAGCAGTTATGCCCCATAATCCAAGCATCTGCTATCCAGTTCGGCCCGATGAGTATCCCCTAGAAATCAGGGTGCGACAACAGGGAGGGCCCCCTGTCAGCCACTCACGTGCCACGCAAGCACGCGCAGGCCCAGGGCCCATCTGGCAGTGCCCTGGGTACGCTTCTGTGCGGTAGAAAACATTTTCCAAAGTTTCTGTTTTAAACCTAGGTCCTTTCTTTTTACAGATTGGCCCCTGAAAGTATTTTGATAATAACTTTAGTTTTATAACTCCAATTAATAAAAATAAAATATGTGCACTGCTCTAAATTAAATTGTCTATCTATCTATACCATTTGTGTTCTGTTTTGAAATTTCCAAATGCAACTAAAATTTGAATTCAAATAATTCAATTGCAATTTGCTAAAATCCATAACTAATTCATTCTTAACCCAATAAATGCAAATAAAATATGTTTTCCATGCTATTTCAAATAACCTTTTCAAATATAAATTTTGTTTCATGGTTTGAATAATTGAAATTGCCTAAATAATTTAATCCTTGTTTAATTCATTTAAATTTGCAAAAATCATAACTTGCTCAAATTAAATTATTTTTGAACATGCAAAATATGTTTTCAAACCCTCAAAGTATAAACTTTTCAAATATGAATTTGAATTTATGTTTTGAACAAATAAAATTCAAATAAAATTCACACTTGTTTTAAATTCATTTAAAACTTATTTAATCTGGTTTAAGTCATAATAAATTAATCCTAATTCCTTTTTCAATATTTGAAACATGTAATCCAACTAAAATTTTGTATTCTTTTCAAATATGAATTTTTTTATTTGTTTTGAAAAATTTAAGTGGATGAAAACAACAAATGCTAGTGTGACATCTTTAAGTAACCAAAAATTTCCAAACTTAATAAATGATTTCCAAACTTGTTAAATTCCTTTTTCACTTGCAGCTATTATTGTTATTTTGTTGTTATCATCATGCATGCATCATGCTAAACAACTTTCACATGATAATTACTTGTAGATCATTTGCTTCCACCTTAATTCATGGACCTTTTCCATGTGCAATCCAGTTGCATATGGGTCCATTTAAATTGTGTTACCATGTCAACAATTCCATTTTGATGCATCCATTAAATTGACATGCATCATCCCATGATTGTGCACTATGCCATGATATTGATTGTTTATATTTCTGTCTTGTTTGTTTGCTTCTTCTCGAATAGACGACGACGTTGAAACAGACGATCTTTACAGCACCCCTTCTGAGGATCTAGCTCAGTACCCGGCTGCTGAGTTTGCAGGCAAGTTATCACTCACATGAACCATTGTGTTCCTTTCAACATTGGTTACCGATACTTTCCGTTGTCTATTCCTGCTAAGCCATAGTAGTAGTTGTTTCTGTTACGAACCTATCACATGAATCCCTTAACCCTGATATTGCCTCACCTCCACTCCTACAACCCCTTTGTTTGAGCCAGTGTCTTACTAGCATGCTTAGGTTGTTTTGCTCGAGTCTGTTACCCGTTACTTTCAGTTACTATATTTCTATTATGTTCTGGGGGCTCGATGTTTAATCAATCAATCATGCTAATGTTATTGTTAAATAATAATTTGATGATAAGGCACCGGCAGGAGGCCCTGTGTGGTTTTGAGGCCTGCTAGTGTCGACCCTAATAGGAAAAGGGTCTTGTCTACTGATCCATGATGAGCGCACTACCCGCATGTGGGAAGCGAGTATGGGCGCCCCCCCTCAATTTGATTCGATTCGCATCTCGTCCAAATCGCCTCATTTAGTTCGTGTTTTCCATTTGCCGCATGCATGTTTTTGCGAGCCCAGCGCAGGGTGGAACTTTTGTAGTCGGCATATAGGGGGACACGGTCTTAGAGTGCTATGAGGGTCCCTTTTCTTCGGGGCTTGATTAGCCGTGCGCCCAAGGTGCTTTGGGCTTGATGCGAAGAAGAGTTGAGTTGTGTTGAGTGCCCCGCTTGGTGGGAGGCATCCCATCTGGCGGGTTATTCATACGTGTACGGACAAATTGGTGCAACCCTGCAGGGATAATCTTCTCGAGAAGCCGTGTTTTCCGCGGTTATGGTTAACTTGGTGAAAGTACAGGCTAACAAGTACTCCTAATGATTCATAATCTCACAACCAATGATTAACAACTTGCCTAGTAATAGGATTATTGACACAATAACCTGATTCATCTTTAATCCAACTGTGTGAGTTATCCTCGGATTGCTTCTTTGGATAAGGGGCGAGATCCAGGATGGGTTTGTTTGAAGTTATCTTTCCGTTGGTTACAATACTCGATCTTATCTTCTTTCTGTTAGCCGGAAGTGGTAGAATCTCTGTAGTTGGTTAGTGCAGCCAGTTGCAGCATCTTTTATATCCCCTTTCTTCCGTTGAACCCAAGGCATCTGTACCTGGTGTTGACGGGTTACTCTTTGGTGAACTGTGAGTCTTGCTTGCCAGTACGTTGTTGTACTGACCCCTTTGGGGCTGTGGTTTCCGCAGACTACGCTTACGAGGATCCAGGTGACGGCTACTACGTGGAGTTTGACGAGGCTGCTGACGAGTAGGTAGCGGACCCGGGCAGGATCCGAGACTACGTGGATGGGCTCGTTTTCTTTTCATTTCCCGGCTTCTTAAGCCTATTTGATTTTGTCTGTACTCAGACCCTTTGAATGCTTCCGCTGAGATGTAATGATGTGATGTTGGGACATGTGTCCTCTGGATGATTGTATTTGCTATCTCTGCTCTAGTGAGAGCTATTCGCAACTTATTTCAATCTTTTGTGTCTTAGAGATATGTTGTGTTATCATCTTGTTCAAAGCCATTGACGTACCATGTGTGTATGGTATGAAGTACGTCAATGGTAGTGTCCTGATTTCTACGGGATAGTTTACATCGATGGTGAATAGTAAAGATTGGTTGTCACACATAAGTGTTGGCCTACTCGTAAGATATGCGGGTGCCGGTAAGCCCCGTAATCCAATCAAAATACTGTTCAGTTCGTACGGTGAGTATCCCCTAGAAGTCCGGGTGCGACAAATGGTATCAGAGCCTGTCTGCCTGTAGGATCCCTTTTACTGGTCGCAGTTTGAGTCTAGAAACTATTTTGTAGCTATATAGGAAAAATGAAACGTGAGAGTAGGAATTCTGCCATTTTTCTTCTTTCCCCACCCACCCACCCCTTTTCTGGTAAGGAAGTGCAACGTTGTTTTCTCTTCTCATCTAAACTTTCAAGTTAGGGTTTCACGTGTTTTGGGTTCTCCGTAGTACCTCAGGAGTTTTTGGTCTCGTGTTTCCCGATGTTGCTTCAATATCCTGTTCTTTTCAACATCCTTTTCGTCCGTTGAACCTTGTTGTTGCTTTCCACTTCAGTTCTCTACCGGCGTCTAATCAAAACTTCCCCGATCATCTGCAGATGGATCTCAGGTTCTTCCCGCAGGTGGTTCGGATGACTCGTTGTGAGAGCACCGCCGGTTATCCGGAGATGCTGAGAGACATGGTCACTTATCTGGGGTTCCATTGGGCACCAGAGTACCAGGTCTACGAGCAGCAGCGAGAGTTTCACCAGACCTACTACCAGGCTATCGTCTACATCCTGTCAGATGATGGCATGAGCGTTGTCCACCGCTACGAGGCAGTAGGTTCCACAGTGGATATGGCCGTGCAGCAGGCAGCTTATGTGAGTCTCACCGTCCTTCGTGCTGACTACTGGGGGTTTGACGATTCTATCTATCGCCACATCCCCCGTGGTTACATCACATGCGATTGGCTACAGGCTCAGAGATAGTCTTTTTATTTATTCTTCTTCATTTTATCGGGTGCACGACAGTGCTCCTGATGGGAGTAGCCCCCGAGGCTATACTCGAATTTTTACAATCAAGTATAGGCTCAAATTCCTCGACTCCCTTGCGGCGGTTGGTCGTCGTGTTGTTCTCGCTGAGTCGGAATGCGGGATCCTTCGATCAGACCGTGATCGACTCGCCTCGGAGAACGAGCTTCTTCGAAGTAAGTTTACCATCTTCTTCTGTCTTTATTTTTCCACTAATTATTTGGTTCTAACAACTATTGCTGCGCAGCTCAACTTGAGTATATGAAGACCGAGAAGGCGAATGCCTCCACTCGGGCAACTGCTCAAGAGGCTGAGTTGGCGGCTACTCGACGGGAACTCGAGTCCTCCCGCATGTTGTTGGCAGATCTTGAAGGAAAGCTTGCGGCTCCCCAGGTTCCTCTGAAGAATTTGGAGGAAGATGGCACCAAGGCGGATGCCGACCTTGTCGACTTCCTTCGTCCCCTTGCCGAGCGCTTTGCGGGTAAGTTGCTTTTTTCCTATGATTTGTCTTCTGTCGTGGTGAGTCCTTTGGATCTTAACATTTTTCTTTGTAGGTCTTCTGGGTGTCCCACTGGAGCTTCCTAGGGTCCATCGGGTGGATGCGCTGACGGATTCTTGCGCCCAGCTCAGGAGGCACGCCGAAGGGGTCTGCACCTTGATTGGCGATGCCATTCGAGTGCTGACGCAGCTGCACGGCCGCCTTCTCGTCAACGTCGTGTCTCCACCCGCACTGAGTGATTTGCTGAAGATTTTCTCGGAGAGAAATCTCCTTGATGCCTACGCGGTTGCTCAGTCAGAATCTAGGGCGAAGACCGCCATCCAGTTCGCGCTGGCGCACGGAGTCACCAGTTTGGAGGAGGCCTACTCGGATCTTCCTATCGATCCTGCTACGGGCAAAAAGGTAGGGCTTCGTCGTTTTGGCGAGCCAGCCGGAGTCCTTGCTCGGAAGTTATCCGAGTTGTTTGCCCGTGCTAGGGGAGGGACCACCGCCGCGAGTGGCAGCACAACTGTAGCTCCTTAGTATATTTCTTCTGTACTTCACTGTTTCGATTGTAATGAACCTTGGGATGTGCTCCCGTATTTTCAATGTTTTAATCGAGATGTTCATCTGAAAATGCTTCCCGCGATTGTGTGTTTCCTCTCGATGGGAGTAGCCTCCGAGCACCTGTCGAATAGGTGGTTAATATATCTCGAATAGGGCATCTTATTCCTTTTAACTTCTTTGTATTTTTCAGGTAGCTGGGGTGGCTGCGGAGCCTTCAGGTGGACTTACTACTCCAGCAAATCCTCTTGTTGCCGCTGTTGGGACCTTTGCAGGTCTCTGTGATCGTGTAGCTGATGGTGAACGCAAGCTAAAAGCGTTGCGTGGGATAGCCGATGTGGCTAAGTCCAAACAAAAACTGGCGATTGAACGCGAGCAGTTTGTAATGGATGAGTTGGCATCTGTTGCCAAGGATTTGCTCTGTAAGTAATGCAGCCCCCAAGTCTTCTTTATCTTGTATCCTCTTTTGATCATGTAACTTTGCTTTTCAGTTGTTCAGCCGGATGACAGGAATGAGAAACAATGGGTGGAAAACCACATCTTTCAAGAAGCTGGCAGCTCGAGACCTCATGCGAATAATTTTTGGTCCGATCGTAGTCGAGGTTTTGTGCTTGCTACCTTGAAGTTACGAGTCATCCAGGCGAAGATACTCGTGAGATCCTTTCACGAGGTTTTGATTGCGATGAACGCCGCTTTCTATCCGCTGCAAAGGGGTCCTGAAGATTGGAGCCATCTTCTCAGGGTGTTCGGTCGAGAAGGAGAGATTCGCGAGTGTGTTCGCAATCAGATGACTTGCGGCTCGGTGGTGGCTCTCTCTTTCGTCCGGTTGTGGCATCCTGAGGTGAACTTCAACTCCATATCTAGACTCCCTGATGGTCCAATCGACGATATTTCTCCTCATTATAGGGCTATTCGGCCTGCGGCAGAAGAAATCATTCGATTGACCTCGGATGAGGTAGATCGGGTTTTGGCGGCTGAGAATGCTCAGCGCCGGGTTTGATCGTAGGATGTCTATATCCTGTTGTTCTGTATAGTTTGTAAAAACGGTTGTAAGGTGTTCACCTTGTACATATAAATTTTCCTGTGATGCTGAGTTAGGCGTAGCCCCCGTGTGTTTTTGGGGTGTGTACCTGTTACTTTTAGCATGTAAAGATAAGAAATCTTCGAGTATCTATGGTTGAGAAACCATGTATTTTATTGGAATGACTGAAAAGTCATGTGATTTTCTGTCGAACTACAAGATGGCTAGTATAGCCTTATTATGGCTAAAAAATAAATCTAAGGGTAAAATTTACGGAGTTGTGCGACATTCCAAGGATTGGAATAGACGCCTCCAGTCGCTGGGTTCTTCAGTCGATAGGCACCACCTGGGATAACTTCGTGTATTATGAAGGGTCCTTCCCATGGTGGCTCGAGCTTGTGTCCTTCCTTCTGCTTGAGCCGTAGCACCAGATCTCCTACTGCGAAGGCCCTGTGGCGTATGCGGCGACTGTGATAGTTTCGCAGTGACTGCTGGTATACTGCTGATCTTGCGAGCGCAATATCGCGTATTTCGTCAAGTGCGTCCATGTTATCCGCGAGTGCCCTGTTGGAGGTTTCTTCGCTGTAAGCAACAACCCTTGGTGCGCTGAACCTGACGTCCTCGGGAAGGACTGCTTCGGCCCCGTAGACCATGAAAAATGGTGTGTAGTTTGTGGATCGGTTTGGAGTTGTGCGGAGGCTCCGTAGCACAGAGGATAGCTCTTCTGCCCAATGTCCTGCTGCCGGGTGTAGACGATCGAGTAGACGTTTCTTGATGCCAGCCGAAACTAATCCGTTGGATCTTTCGACTTGGCCGTTGGTTTGCGGATGGGCAACTGAGGCAAATTTGAAGTTGATGCCCTTTTCTTCACATAACTGTTGTGTTTCTTTTGCCGTGAAGTTAGTACCATTGTCTGTAATGATGTCGTGTGGTACTCCAAACCTGCATACGATGGAGTCGAGGAATTTTATGGCGCATTGGGCGCTAGCCGAGGTTACCGACATGGCTTCAATCCATTTGGTAAATTTGTCAACTGCGACCAGCAAGTGTGTGTATCCACCTGGCGTGGACTTGCGTAGTGGTCCTACCATGTCCAGCCCCCATTGTGCAAAGGGCCAGGCGATGGGTATCATATGCAATTCCGTAGCGGGTGCGTGCGGTTTTGGTGCGAATCGCTGGCAAGCGTTGCACCTGTCGACCAGTTCCTTTGCGTCTCTGGCTGTTGTAAGCCAGTAGAATCCTGCTCGGAAGGCTTTTCCCATGATTGCTTTCCAGCTAGCATGATGTCCACAATCTTCTTGATGGATATCTTGCAATAATTCTTTGCCATCCTCGGGTGCTATGCATCGTTGCAGTAAGCCTGAGATGCTTTGCTTGTATAGCTCTCCATTGATCACCCGAAAGGATTTGCTTCGCCTGACTATCTGTCGAGCCTCACGTGGATCTGCTGGGAGCTGTTTCGCGGACAAGTAGTCGAGGTATTTCTGCGTCCAGACTGGCTCGACCAGAAAAACTTGTCGCGAAATATGGTGAATGAACTCGATAATAGCAACCTGCGGGCTGACCTCTGTCTCCGATGCTGTGGGTACGTCTGCATTTTTCTTGATTTTGACTGATCGTCTAGTCATCCGCTCGAAATATATCCCTGGCGGTAAGGGTGTGTTTGTGGAACCCATGTTTGCTAGCTTGTCTGCTTCTTCGTTGCTGGATCTCGCAATATGCTTCAGCTCGCATCCCTTGAAACTTCCTTCGAGTAGGTTGGACATGTCACGATAAGCAACCACGTTTTCAGCGATAGCGTCGCATTCCTTCATTGTCTGTTGTACGATGAGATTGGAGTTGCCGTAGATCATCAGTCGGGTGGCTCCACACGCAACTGCCATCTTCATTCCATGCAACAGAGCTTCACATTCTGCGTCGTTGTTTGATGTTGGATCATCAGGTAGAAAATCCAATCGGAGGACGTACTGCAGTTTGTCCCCTCTAGGTGATATTAGGACGATTCCAACTCCTGCTCCCTCGTTTCTCTTGGACCCATCGAAGTACATGATCCAATTACTCGTGTATTCTGGCGGGCCGGGCGTTTGTAGCTCTGTCCACTCGCTCAGGAACTCCACGAGTACCTGGGATTTTACTGAATTGCGCCCTCCGTAGATGATGTCCCAAGCACCCAGCTCGATGCTCCATTTTGCTATTCGTCCAGATGCCATTGGGTTGTTCATGATTGTACCTAGTGACGCATCATTAACCACTGTTATGGTGTGTTCCTGGAAGTAGTGCTTGAGCTTTCGAGCCGTGAGAACAACTCCATAAGCGAGCTTCTGGTAGTGAGGGTATCGTTGCTTGCATGGCGAGAGCACTTCACTGATGTAGTAGATTGGTCGTTGGACTCCATATGCCTTGCCCTCCTCAGGTCGTTCGACTACAATTTCCGTGCTGATGACCTGGTTTGTTGCGGCTAGGTATAGGTATAGTGGCTCCCTCTCTTGCGGTGTTGCAAGGATGCGCTTGCTTTGCAATGATCAGGTCCGCGAATGCTTGCTTAGCCTCTGGTGTCCACTCGAACTTGTCCGTCTTTTTCAACAGCTTGTAGAAGAGTAATGCCTGATCGCCCAATCGTGCTATAAATCTGCTCAAGGCGGCTAGTCGCCCTGCGAGCTGTTGGACTCCGTGTAGATTGGTTGGCTCCTTCATTGTCAAGATTGCTTGTATTTTCTCCGGGTTGGCTTCGATGCCTCTGGCGGATACCAGGTACCCGAAAAGTTTTCCTGCTGGGACGCCAAAGATGCACTTTGTCGGATTGAGCTTGATCCTGTATGCATTGAGGGCGTCAACTGTTTCTCTAATGTCCTCGAGGAGTGTATCCTCCACTCGAGTCTTGATGACGATGTCGTCAACGTACACTTGTACGTTCTTGCCAATGAGCTTGGCGAGGCATTTTTGCATGCAGCGCTGATATGTTGCGCCTGCGTTCTTGAGCCCGAAGAGCATTGTCGTGTAGCAGTACACACCGTGTGGCGTGATGAATGCTGTCTTTTCCTCGTCTTCCTGCTTCATCCGGATCTGATTATATCCCGAGTAGGCGTCCAGGAAAGAGAGGCGTTGACAGCCCGCAGTAGAGTCCACGATCTGGTCGATTCGCGGGAGGGGAAAGTTATCCTTAGGGCAGTGCTTATTTAATGACGTGTAGTCAATGCACACTCGAAGGATGTCAGTGTTCTTCTTTGGAACCAGCACCGGGTTTGCTAACCAGGTGGATATCTTGATCTCCCTGATGAATTTTGCTGCTAGCAATCTGTTTACTTCTTCTCCAAGCGCTTTCTGCTTGGGTTCTGAAAATCGTCGAGTGGTCTGCTTGATCGGTTTTGCATCCTTGAAGATTTCGAGTGAGTGCTCGGCGAACTCCCTGGGTATTCCTGGCGTATCTGAGGGCTGCCAAGGGAAATTTTCCCAGTACTCACGGAGGAGTTCGACGAGCGCGCTTTCCTATGCTGGCGAGAGGGTAGTTGAGACCATCGCTGTCTTCGCAGAATCCGTCGGGTGTACCTAATGCTTTCGGGTGTCACTGTTGGTGCTGAACTCTAATTCTGGCGCGTTTTTCTTTGTGAGGGGCATCACGGAGTGGTCCGTGCTCTTTGCCAGCTCCTGCAGTTCTTCTTGCGTCCCGAAAGATTTTTCGATCTCGTTGAACTCGATGTCGCATTTGCTGGACTTCTGGAAATCTCCGTCGATGGTGATTACACCATATTCTCCGGGTAACTTGAGCTTTAGGTACGCGTAATGTGGTACTGCCATGAATCTGGCGAACGCTGTTCGACCAAGAATGGCGTGGTACTGTGAGGGCCAGTCGACTACTTCAAAGTCGAGGAATTCTCTTCTGTAGTTGCGTCGATTGCCCAACACAAGCTCCAGGTTAATTGTTCCGAGTGGGCGGATCGCCTTTCCTGGAACTATCCCGTGGAAGGATGTTTCTGACTCTGCAAGTCCGTCCAGGTTCCTGTTCATCCGGCGGAGCGTATCCGCGTAAATAATGTTGATGCCGCTGCCTCCGTACATGAATACTCGAGCCAGTTCGTAATTACCAATTTGTGCTTGGATTACCAAGGCAGCATGCCCTGGTCGATAGACTCGTGGCGGGTGATCTTCCATCGAGAAGGTGATCGATTGGTCCGCCATCTTCAGGTACTCGGGCTTTGTTGGCGGGGTTTGCACAGCCATGCACAGTTGCCGTGTGTTTGTCTTCTGAGCTCTGCGGGATGGGCAAACTTTTTGTATCATCCCTAACTGTCCAGCCGGGTTCGGGTACGCGTTAGCTCCTGCGTTTGGTGCGGGTGGCGCGTTTAGTGCTTCTAGCACCATTATTGGATTTCCTGGTGGAGGTAGGGGTAGTGGCGGCTGGAACCCTTGATGTTCTTGTCCTGGGAGTGGCGGGTAGTTTTGATTAGCTGCTGGTCTGCTTTTCTTCGAGAAGGCCTTGTGGATTTCAATGAACTTTCAGCAATCCTTGAGGAGGTGCGTTTCCTTAGTTTTGCCCGTGCGTTTATCTGTAAATAGATGTAGCGAGCAGTACGCGTTCAGGTCCTCCTCGGGGCTTTTGTCTTCAGCTTTTGGTTTCCACTCGACTCCTGCGGCGCCCATTATCGCGGCTTTGTGTGAATTCTGTCGCTACCATCTCTTCCCGATCGTCGTGATCGCAATATTTTCTCCTTTTCTTTCGACCATGGCGGTCTTCTTTAGGCGCGGGCGACGATGCCCTCTCGTTGCGCACCGCGTCTTCTCTGTTAGCCCATTTGTCGGCTATGATCATCAGTTGCCCAATAGTTTTGGGCGCTGCTCGGCCCAGCTCTTCTCTGAAAGCAGTTCGTCGGGCGCCTTTCGCGAAGGCCTCAACCGCTACTTCTTCTGAGATATTTCCCGCGGTGTTCCTGAGTGTTGTCCACCGCTGAATGTACTCGCGGGTGGATTCGCCGCTCTTCTGCCTGCAGGCCCGTAGTTCTTCAATGGTTGCTGGTCTCTTGTAAGTGGCCTGGAAGTTCTTGCAGAAATCGTAGTGCAGGTCATCCCATGATGTGTAACAGGACTTTGGCCTTGCTTCCAGCCAGCTGCGTGCCGCGCCGACCAAGTGAAGGTTGAGGTACTGCATAGCCGTCTTTTTATTCCCACGTTGGCATTTTACTGCCGTGAGGTAGTCGTTCAGCCACGACGAAGGCTCGAGTGAACCATCGTATTTCGTGACTTATGTGCTGAGCTTAAATCTCTTGGGTAGGGGTGCCTCGCGGATGCTGTGGGCGAAACACAACGCGCCGCAGGTCTCGTCATCCGAAGAACTGGACGAGGAGCGCGCGCGGTTTCTTGCAGCTCTTGCCTTGTCCACCTTGTTTTGTGCGATATCTGACCGCGCGTTATATCCTGGCTGGTCGCGATCAGTTTCTTTCCTTGGCTCTTTGCTGCGATTCCACGAGCGGCTGCTATGACGCCGCGAGCTTTTATTTCTCGGGCTACCTTCACTGCTGCTTCGACTATCGCCGCGCCTCAGTGAGAGAAGAGCAGAGCAACTCCCGAGCCTCAGTGAGAGAAGAGCAGAGCAACTCCCGAGCCCGTACACGCGGCCGCGCCGTTCTCGGATTTCTCGTCGGAGAGCACAGAGTCCTCATTGCGCCGCCCGGATATGGCCTCTCCGCGCGCTTCCTCGGAGCGCTCCGTCGCCGTAGAGATCGATGACATAATCAACACCATGGATCCCATGGTGGATTCGACAAACCACACCACCGGCGACGAGGCAGAGAAATCTTCCGGCGGCCAGGCCCGTGAGGATCCACCTCTCACGGCTACAACCCTGGCCGCGTCTTCTTCCGCACCACCTCCACCTTTCGCTCCCAAAACGGTGGAGGAGAAAATCACGCTCGTCGAAGAAGAGCTGGCCGCTGCATCCGCCGCCACCGGAGCGGAAGAAGAAGGCGAATCTTCCGGCAATTGGAGCCGGAGCAGCATCCCCCCTCTCTTCTTCCGACAATGGAGAAGGAGGGGTTGATTGTGAAAGGAAAATGGCGTCATGAAGAAGAGGAGTCTGAGCCATTGCCTACAGCCGGGGAACGAGCTCTCTTAACCTCCCACATTGCTAGAGGTATGCAGACAATTCAGTATGTATAACTTCACGGATAAAATCAGCTGCTAATAGCCAGATGATTTCTTTGCCAATAGCCTTCCGTCTTCTTCCGTCAAATCGACGGAGACATTGTTTGATGGGTTTAGATCCTGGAATTACCTTGAGTTGGTGCTCAGCAAGTTCCCTGGGTACGCCTGGCATGTCCTTTGGACACCATGCGAAAATGTCCCAATTCTCACGGAGGAACTTGATGAGCTCGCTTTCCTATTTGTCGGTCATGCTAGTTCCCACTACGACAAACTTTGTCGGATCTTTTGGATCTAGGATAACCTATCTTGTATTCTCGGAAGATTTGAAGTTGTCTGCTGGCTTCCGGGTTTCTTTTCCTGCCGGCATTTCTGTCGGCGATACTTCTTTCGCCAGCTCCTTTAATTCCTCCTTTGCTAATAATTTTTCTGCACAAAGGGCGTTTTCTTTTTCCAGCTCGTTTGCCAACTTGAAGTCTCCACTTATGGTGATTACTCCTCCTTTTGGCCCCGGCATCTTCAGCTTGTTATAGATATAACATGATCTTGCCATGAATTTGGCGAAAGCTGGACGTCCGAGTATTGCGTGATACACGCTTTCGAACGGCATAACCTCGAAGGATATTTTTTCTTGCCGGAAATGTTCTTTCTCTCCAAAGGTTACTTCTAAGGAAATTTCTCCTAGGGATCGTGCTTGCCTGCTAGGGACGATGCCGTGAAAGTGTATGTTACTATGATTGAGCCGTGTCTCGGAGATTCACAGATGCTTCAATGTATCCAAGTACATTATGTTAATGCTGGATCCTCCATCCATCAGCACTTTTTTTAGCCTAGTGTTTTGAACAATATGGCTTACAACTAGAGCTTGTTTGCCGGGTTCTGGGATGTTTCCGGGATGATCAGACTGATCCCAGGTAATTGGTGTATTAGAGTACTTCAAGAATTTCGGGGTTGGTGGGACAACCGCGTTTATTTCTCGAAGGGTTCTCTTTTCCACCTTTGCTGACGGAGTTGCCAGGAGAGTTAGGTTGCATTCTCCTTCAACTCTCGGAAAGTTAGGCTCGCCTTTTCGCTGTTGTTCCTGGATTTTTTCGTCAGTGTCCGATTCACTATCTTCTTTTTCAGCTTCTAGCTTTTGCTTCGAAAATTTCCTCTTGGAATTTTTTCCTTTGCTTCCAGATCCTGCACTGCCTTTCATATGCTTGTTAAGCCGGCATTGTGCGTTCGTATGGGTGGGTTTCCCAAATTGCGAATGGTGGACACATTTTTCCGACTTTATTCTTTCCCACTCTTCTTTGGTGTAGTTGATCGGTTATGTGCTTCGTCCTTTCCATTTGCTCTCATTTTCTCTTCCAAAGGCTATGTTAACTTCTTTGGGTTTTTGCTGTGTTTCTGAAGCTGCTTTTTTCTCAGGACGAGGATTCTTTTTGGCTTCAATCAAAGTATTGATATTGCCACCTCTCGCTCTGATGTCATCTTCGGCCGCTGCGTGCTCATTTGCGGTTGTAAACATAGATCCGAGAACTTTGTGCTTTTTGGAACCGATCATGAACGGTACGAGTCCGGTTTTTAAGCCATTGACGAAAGCATGCATTTCTTGTACGTCAGTTACTCCAGAACATCTATTTTCATTGCAGTCCACCTTGAGATAAAGTCCACGTATGGTTCATCTTCAAACTGGGTGCATCGGTTTAGCTCGTTGATGCTGTTGGGTTGTTTGTATGTTCCCCGAAAATGCTGAGTAAATACTCTAGCAATATCATCCCAGCTATCGACAGTTCTTCACGGAAGCCCGTTGATCCAATCTCTAGCTCTGTCCAGTAACATTAGGGGGAGGAATTTTACTGCCTCTAGGTCTGTCCCATTGTTAATCTGGACGGTTGTGTAATAGTCTGAGAGCCAGGTATCCGGGTTTGTACTGCCGGTGTATTTTTGATATGTTGGACCAACTTTGGCGAAGCCAGAATGCAGAGTTATTCTGCGGATCCTGTCTGTGAAACACTTGGGTCCGAAGTATAGATCATCTCTTTCCGATCTATCAATGTGTGCGAAGTATCTCTCGGCTGAATGGATAGAAGGGGATATATTCCTTTCTTTTCCATTGTTGCGCGAACGCGCTCTTCCAGGGTTATCTCTATTTCCCCCATTATCATGCCCTTTGGGATAAGGTGGAGTTCTGATCCTATGTCTTTCCTTATTCCTGGGAGGTGTACGGGATCTCTCACGCCTGTGAGGAATGTCGTATATTTCAGCTTTTTCTGCAGGGCGTCTCGGAGGCGGCATAGCTTTGTCGTCTTTCCGGTTTTGTTCTTCCCGATCTCGGGGTTTAATTCCATCTTTCGGCATATGGGATCCGGTTCTCGACGCTGCATCCTTGTTATCAGGCTTTTTCTTGTCCTTTCTCGGATCTTCTTTCTTCTCTTTCGAATTATTTGAATCTCCAGGTTCTTCAGGTCTAGGTGCTCCAGCGGCGCATGTAGCTGTTTTGCATAGGGCTGAGTCGTCATGCAACTTCCCTGATCTTTCTTGCCCTCGCTGTTGCTGTTGCAATGATTTTCCTAAGAAAGCATACACCCCTTGAAGTTTTTCGCCATTGGAGTACAGATCGTTGTTGAGGATGGCGAATGCGGCCTCCGTGTTTTCTGCTGTGGTTTTGTATATAGGTTCGCCCCTAGCATCTTTGCCATTTACTTTCTTTTGCCAGGTCGGGATTTAAAACCGTTCCTTTGGCGGCAGTACTTCCGGTCTTGCGATTCCGGGTAACCGTGTAGGTTTAATGCCAGATCTATTCCTTCTCTCATACTCCTCGATTCCTTCCTTCTTTAACTTAATGTCAGCTTGGGTTTTTTGGAGATGTTCCCGAGTTCGGAATAGATGTTGCGGTTGTCTTTGGAGAGCTTGTCTCCTGGCTTCCAGCACTTCAGGGGGTTCATGGGGTCCCACTGGTGTTTGAAGTAGATCCTGTTCGTCTTATTCTGACATTGGTGGAACAGAGGTTTCCTTCGTTTTCTTCGCCGCAGGCTTAACTCCACTTCCTCCTCCTGCTTCCAGCTTTTCGTTGGCTGGATCAGCCATTTTTTCTTCCGGAGCTTGTATTGGAGTTTCTTGGAAGCTTTGTGTTTTTTCTTGTAAGAGGGAGGTCTTTTACCAGGTTCTTCCTCTGTCAATTCCTTGACATCCGGGTAAGTTGGACTGGCTTCTCCATCCTCTCTTTCCTATGGCGGAGGTGTTCTAGGGCTTTCCTGACTTTCGGCATCCGTGTTTTCAGCCGATTTTGCCATCAGTACTTCGTGGAATCCCTCTTGAAAAGATTTTACCTTTCTCTCGAAAGCGTCTACATCTTCGTCTTCGGTATCAAACTGGTCCGAACCGGGTTCCGACTCTAATCTCGCCTCGATGGCGGCTAGCACAGAGTCAGCTTGTGAGTTCGTCATCATATTGACGGATGTCGGATCTTCCACCTCTGTTGTGGGATTGTTGTTTGCTACCTCTTCCACGGGATTATTTTCATCCGTGTTTTCGGCGATCTCGGATTGCACCATACCGATAAAGTGCGATTCAGCAGAATATCAGTGATCTGAGCAAAATCCGGCGTCATATTCTTCTTCGAATGGGTATAGGGCGGGTGGGATAAATTTGCTTCCACCATAGAATCCCATTACTTCTGTAGTTAATCCGATAAAGATGTTTGCAGATCCAATCGGTAAAACGCAGGCACTTACCAGATGATTCCGTGCTGGCATGTACGATCCGTTGTCGAGGAAGCGCCCGACATCGTTGTCGAACTCCAGACTTCCGACAGTTATGGTACTGCCAGTTCCATCGAGTATCCCCAATCAAAACATAACGCCTGACGTCGCTGGCCCCAGGGTGGGCGCCAACTGTCGAGACATCGTAGTAGAATTCATAGACGGGGGTACCATGAGACTACCGATAGAGATTGTGGGGGGACGTTATTTTATGACAAACAATGACACCGGGGTTTTACCCAGGTTCGGTACGTCGCAACTACGCGGTGTTCCTACTCCTGCAATCTCACTAAATCAGGGCTGAAGCCTGAAGTATACACAGTACAATGTGAGGGGTTTAGCTACTCGACAAGGATCAACCTCTCGATGAGTTAGCTTCTAGCTTATCGTCTCTCTTTCTTATCTCCCGCCCGGCTTTATATAACAGTCGGGTTAGTGCTTACAGAATAGAAAACCTGGAAGACTACGGTATGTTATACCTTGGAAGGCAAGAATCCGCCTTCTACTCCAAGCCGTACCACGCGGGCCGTGATCCAGGTTCTTCTAGAATCCGGCTTCTATGCGTCAGCTTACTGGGCCGCCTAATGGACCGTAGCCCATTACCATTCAGGCCACCCTGGTAATCTGGCACTTTATGACACTATCTGATATACCCCTAAATGGTATATATCCGACATCGGGTCCATGGTGTTGATGATCTCGTCGATGTCGACGGAGACCGAGTGCTCCTCTGCGGCGCGCGGTGAGTTGCCGGAGTCCATTCGCGGGCGGCGCAGTGAGCGTCTCGAGCTCCCGACGAACAAGTTCCGGGAACGGTGCTGTGCGTGCACGGGCTCTGCTCTCGCTAAGGAACCTTGGCTCGAGGGCTATGGCGCTTGGGGGCTGGGAGGTGAAGTGAGAACGGAAGAATCTCCGGAGGGCACAAAAGAGGCTATTTATAGTCGAAAAACCTTTGAGATGCATTTCAACGGCTCTTTGGACCGTTAGATCTTCAACGCGTGTCACTCGTCGGACAATCCAGGAAATGAGGTGGCGGGTGATTATTGCTATCTCCTCGTTTCCCACGAGAATATGTCAAAGATACGTTTCAGGGTTTCACATTTGGAACCCAAACGTCCCTGACGTCAGCATGCTTTTATCGCTGACGAAGGAAGTTCCTTCCCCACGAAGGCTCGTGGAAGAGAAAGCCGGATTTTCCCCCGAAATCCGAGTTTCACATTAATGCATGATTTAAGGAAAACAAGAATCGAGACGAAGAGGCAACATTTCTCGGAAATAATTCAAATTGACGAAACACGTCGAATTGAAGTCTCAATCCTTCTTGGGGGCTACTGTCGGATATATACCGATTAGGGGTATATCCGGCATTGTCCTAAAGAGCCGGATTACCAGGGTGACCTGATTGGTAATGGATCACAGTCCATTAGGCGACCCAGTAAGCTGACGCGCAAAAGCCGGATTCTAGAAAAACCCGGCCCACGGCCCACGTGGTGCGGCTTGGAGTAGGAGGCGGATTCTTGCCTTCCAAGTTAAGAACTTACCGTAGTCTTCTAGGTTTCCTTTCTGTAAGCCCTAACCTGGCTATATATATAAAGCCGGACGGGAGAGAAGAAAGATATAGAGAATTAGCTAGAAGCCAACTCGCCGAGAAGTTGATCCTCGTTGAGTTAGCAACCCAAACTCACATTGTACTCTGTATTCTTCAGGTTTCAACCCTGATTTAGTGAGATTGCAGGAGTAGGAACGTCGTCTAGTTGCGACGTACCGAACCTGGGTAAACTTTGGTGTCCTTGGTTGTCATACTACCACGTTCCCCCCACGTCTCTACCCGTAGGCTCATGGCACCCCCGTCTATGATCCCTACTACGATGTCTCGACAATGGTGCAAAAGCAGTGCTTCCTACGGACATGCTCCATGATAGCCCAAGAGTGCTAGCATACGAAGACTAGGATGTCGAAAACGCACGACAGGATGCCGTCGATCTCTTAGAAGAAGAACGAGAGTTTGTGCTACAAAGATCCACCATATATCAGCAAGGATTGCGACGTTATCATAGTCGGAAAATCAATCACCATTCTTTCAAAGAAGGTGACTTGGTGCTAAGATTGGTGCAGGAAAGGAAGCATAAATTAGCCCCAGTTTGGGAGGGACCATTTGTCATCAGCAAGGCTATGAAAAATGGATCTTATTACCTTGTAGATATCCGGGATACAGAAGATGATCCTAAAAAACCGAATCACAAGAGAAAGAGAAAGATAGATGTAGAATTGGGAAAGACAAAGAGACCCTGGAGCATCCAGCAGTTATGTCTCTTTTACACTTAGTTCAAATTCTATGTAAACATTTTTGAGATCATGAAATAAAGTTGTCGGAATTCATGCATTTTTTATCTGCCTTGTTGTTATTGTTAAAAGCATAGTACGGTCTTATCTATTTCCCAATGATCTTTCAAATTGCTTCAATGTTAACCCGAATTTTTCCTGCGTGCTCGGAGTTATAAAACTAAATGCTTTTCTAGCCTAAGGAGGCTTAAGGAAACCCAGATTGTGCATGCGTGCCTGAGTTTCATACCTTTTCAAAATTCCTTGTTTTTTTCCTAAGTATTATCTGATTGTTTGTCTGTTGGTTCACTGCAATTAGTAAGTAAAAATGTCTAAGTACAATCAATGGTTCCGAGTTTCGCCTGATAGGCTTGAACCCAGTCACTTGGCATGAAGATTCAGTACTATTGAGCCATTTCAACACTAAAGACAATTATAACATATAAGCCATAGAACTTAGAAGGAAAAGGAATTATAACCCAAAAAAACTTGCAAAGACTAAAATTTTACTGCAAAAGGGGAAATACTTGTTTATACAAAAGATAGATAGCATTACAATTGATATTACGTTGGAAGAATAGTAATGCTTCTATTTGTTCTCAAACACCTACTCAGGAATTGAGCGACCTCCTCAAAATCCTAGTCCTCATTGTCGCTGTCGTTGGGGTTCTCAGTTGTTACCGGAATCTCTTCCTCCGGGTAGAAGGTCGAGATTTACACCATTTGAGCTATCTTGGTGGCATGCCCCTTGAAAGACTAAAAAATGTCGGCTCTCTGCGCTTCCGTGTACCATTGAGGGATACCGGTCCCAACATGCCAGGATTTTGTGGTGGTATAATGCAAACGCATCAGCCCAAGGGCCATGCGCGCACCACCGCGAGCAGCAGAGCGGAACCAGGACTCCTTCTGGTTTGCCACCTCCTCTATTGCCCCCGGAAGCTTGCTTAGTTCCGAGAACTCTTCATCTTTGTCGGGAATGTACTTGTTAACAAGCAGCGTCCCCGCAGTCTTCAAGGCGGAGAAGGTCTTCCTGAAAGCCCGAACTCTGTCAATCCGGGTAAGCAAGGGATTCCCTTCTGTTCAAAATAACCAGGAAAAGTTAGAAAAACAGAGAAGGAGAAAAGAAACATACTGTAAAAAGTATAAGGAGAAAACTCGGTAAAAGGAGTTCAAACTTCCCGAGAATCTTGTCCATCTCAGCGCTTTCTTCAAGGAGTTGGTTGAGAGCGTTCTCCAGGTCCCGGATAGTCACTGCATCTTTCCCAGCTTGAGAAGATGCGCGGGACTCGGCAATCCCAACAGCCAGCTGGCTGGCCTCCAAGTCTTTCTAGAGCTTTACAGTCATCTTGTAAATCTCCGAGTTTTCCTTGCAGAGGTTCTCGGTGTTGCCAGCATCTTCAGCAATTTGTTTGGCTTTCACCAAAGAAGCTGAAAAGCAGGGAAAATAAAGGGTTTGAAACTCGGAAAATGACTTAGAAAAATTTCATAAAAACAATAGCGCGAATAGAAAAAAAAATATTTACCTGGTGATTCCTTCAGCTGCTCCTGAACCGAGGCCAACTCCGAGTCTTTTTCATCAAGAATGCTAAGGAGAGTTTTAACCTCCTTGTTCTTGATGGTAAGCTTGTTGAAAACTTCCATATTTATTGTCTCGGCTGTTTGCTGAAACATAGATGAGGGAAAAGTCATTAAGTCAAAAAAAAACAAGCAGGAATAAGACAAAAGCATTAAGTCAAAAAGAATACATTTGTCTAAATGCTTCGGGGCTAGAGATATTTACATGGCTCATTTTCTGCAAGCTCGCCAGATTCTCGGTAAATTCCTTGGCATACTCTGCGAATGTAATTCCGACATGGCAAAGGCCGTATTGTATGACCTAGCGAGGAAAGAACACGTAATTATTCATAACTATAAGTCCACCTTGCGGACAAGGACGGGTTAAGGGAGCACGAGCAAAGTGTTTTTTCGCCCACGGATGAATATATCCGTGTTCGTCGAGACAGTCTTCTTGCTTTACCTTGAAATCGCTGTCAAAGTTCGGGATGGGCTCCTCCTACGGGATGTTTGAAGGTCCACCCTCATCCGGCACCGCCCTTTCCCTCACATCTGACTCGGATGCAATGGGCTGGCTGGACTGCAAGGGATATTCTGCTTCCTCGCAGCCATGTTTTCTTCCCCAGCCGCTGTCGGAGTATCTGGCGCAGCGGCGGGAGATGGCTTCAACTCTCTGTGCGCAGCAGCTTTGTTGGAACGCGTAGAGATAAACGAAAACTTTTCCTACGTGGTACTTCCAAGATCTAGCCGAGGTAGAAGGCCACGATGATTACCACTAGACGCGCGGTTGCGGATTATCGATGAAGCGCGTCGGGGCAGTGCAGTCCACAATCCGATCCAGCCGATCCGATCCCGCGAACGTCGAAGTGCTGAACGTACAGCACCTCTACCGGTATCCACACGTACGAGGAGGAGCTCCGACGGCGGACCGCTAGGTCCGGTGCGACGGCTGGACTGAGTGGGGCTAGGGTTCCCAACGCATGGGAGTGGACTAATGTGCCCGCTGGGCAACCTGCGCTCCTCTTCATATAGCGAATGGTAGTGGGCTTCACAACACTTGTGGCCCATTCCCTCTGTGAGTCTGACTCACAAACTCAGTCCATTTCCGGTTCGGGTCCAACCCGACCAATACATTTGCTCCCCCGCTTAAGTGTGCAATCCTGCAGGCTCATGGCGACTTGGACACGATTGGAGTCCAACTCCCAATCGATCAATCGGTAGCGGCTCCTAGCAGAACGTGCCGACTCCCAAGTCCCATTGAGTCATGACGACATACCTTTCAATGTGATATTCATCTTAGTCCCTTTTGCCTCACGATATACCTTGTCGAACTATAGGCGATTTATCGTCATCCCTTAAATAGTTCGACTCTCTTCTCGGTCCGTGACATATGATTCATCTGACTAACTCTTAGTCAACAGACACAGTTAACACTTAACTGAGTCGCGCATGGCCATGCTTCCTGAATCATATCACTCGAGAGGGCCCAGAGAATATCTCTCCATTCAGAGGGTCAAAATCCCATCTTGATTATCCACATCACGCAGCTTGCTTCTCATTCGACCCGAACTCTGCCTTTATAGCTGCCTTGTCACAAAGCAGCGTTTAACAGAACCTAAGTCGTTGATTCACAACTCGGATTGTGCGATAACCTCAGGTCTAAGGATTACATTGATTAAGACATGCAAATGACGACTTGCTCGTTGCATCTCAATGTGGGTCAGTCCGACTTGCTAAACTCTTTAGCCAAGTCCGTGAACGTTGGAATGGCATCACCATGCCCATGACAAGTGGAACCGTGTCATCAGCCAACACTCACATTAGTCTAGGGTGTGTGTCTAGCACAACCTTAACGACCAAGGACAATTAGTATGAACAACATGAATACATAGTTCCACAATCGAATCACATATTCAATGACATATATCAGATGTTCAAACTAAAGGACAATTTAATAACTTTATGAATACATTGGGAACTACATCATACATGATTGCCTCTAGGGCATATTCCCAACAGTCTCCCACTTGCAATAGAGTCAATCATCTTGGCATCATATGCCTAGGCATCTAATGCCCATACCTCTCGTGTGCGCCTCATGCTTAGGCTGTGGTAGCGCCTTTGTCAACGGATCTGCAATGTTTGCATCCGTGTGTACTTTGCATAACTTGATATCACCTTGTTCGACAAACTGGCGAATGAGGTGGTAACGCATGAGTATATATGTGTTCTTCTGGTGTTGTCTAGGTTCCTTGGCTTGTGCGATAGCACCATTGTTGTGACAATATACGTCCAAAGGATTGGACGCGCCCTGAACCACACCAAGATCTATCAGGAGGTTCCTGATCCAAACAGCTTCCTTTGCCGCCTCCGAGGCAGCAATATACTCAGCCTCTGTTGTAGATGCAGACACCGTATCTTGCTTGGAACTCTTCTAGCTCACAGCTCCTCCGTTCATTACGAACACGTATCTAGATTGCGAACGAGAATCATCTGAGTCGGTGAGATAACTCGCATCCGTGTAACCCTTTACACCGAATTCCTCATCACCTCCATAAACTAGGAACATTTCCTTAGTCCTTCTCAAGTACTTAAGGATGTTTTTAACCGCTGCCCAGTGGGCTTCGCCAGGGTCAGCCTGGTATCTGCTCGTAACACTTAGAGCATAGGAAACATCTCGCCTAGTACAAATCATGGCATACATGATGGATCCGATTGCCAAAGCATACGGGATCACACTCATCCGACTTCGCTCATCAGTCGTCGAAGGACACTGAGTCTTGCTAAGTTTTATGCCATGGGACATCTGTAAGAATCCCTTCTTAGACTCTTCCATTTTGAATTTCTTCAAAACTTTGTCCAGATATGTACTCTGACTCAATCCAATGAGCCGCCTTGATCTATCTCTATAGATCCTGATTCCTAATATGTAAGTCGCCTCACCCAAATCCTTCATTGAGAAACTCCTTTCCAATGACTCTTTGGTTTCTTGCAACATCATGACATCATTTCCAATCAGTAATATGTCATCCACATATAAGATTAGAAAATTTACTTTGCTCCCACTAAACTTCTTGTATAAGCAAGAATCATGATCGCTCTTGATGAAGCCAAACGATTTGACTACCTCATCAAAGCGAATGTTCCAACTCCGAGATGCTTGCTTCAACCCATAAATGGATTTATGAAGTTTGCATACCTTGTCAGCATTAGCCGGATCGACAAAACCTTCGGGTTGTATCATATACACGTCCTCAATTAAATTTCCATTAAGGAAAGCCGTCTTGACATCCATCTGCCATATCTCATGGTCGAAATAGGCTGCTATGGCCAACATGATCCGAATTGATTTAAGCATCGCTACGGGCGAGAAGGTCTCGTCGTAGTCAACTCCTTGAACCTGTTGGAACCCCTTCGCGACAAGTCGTGCTTTATAGACGGAAATATTTCCATCCATATCAATTTTCTTCTTAAAGACCCATTTGCACTCGACGGGTCTTGCACCGTCAGGCAGATCAACCAAATTCCAAACGTGGTTTTCATCCATGGACTTTAACTCGGATCTCATGGCTCCAAGCCATGACTCGGAATCAGATCCCACCATCGCTTCCGAATAAGTTGCCGGCTCATTACTGTCTACCAGTAAAACATCACGAGCATTCTGTAATCTGGCAGATCTCCGTGGTTCAGGTGCTGTTATCGGTGTAGGTACCACGACCGGCTCAGCCTCCTCGCCGACTCGCCCCTAGCCGGTTCCTCTCGAATTTCTTTGAGTTGCACTGTGCTCCCACTGACTTCCCGACCGAGAAACTCTTTCTCAAGGAAGACACCATTCCGAGCGACAAACACTTTGCCCTCTTCCCGGTTGTAGAAGTAGTACCCCAAGGTTTCCCTAAGATACCCCACGAAAATACACTTATCCAACTTGGGCGTGAGCTTGTCTGACTGTAGTCGCTTGACAAATGCTTCACAACCCCAAATCTTAAGAAAAGACAAACTTGGCTTTTTGCCAGTCCACATCTCATGCGGTGTCTTCTCTACTGACTTTGATGGTACTCTGTTTAGTGTGAACGCAGCAGTTTCTAGATAATAACCCCAAAATGATAAAGGTAGATTTGTCCGACTCATCATTGATCGTACCATATCCAACAAGGTTCGATTTCTCCGTTCCGATACACCGTTTCTCTGCGGTGTACCCGGCGGAGTGAGTTGAGGAACTATTCCACAACTCTTTAGATGGTCATCAAACTCATGGCTCATGTACTCGCCTCCACGGTCCGACCGTAGAAACTTTATTTTCTTGCCGAGCTGATTCTGTACCTCACTCTGGAATTTCTTGAACTTTTCAAAGGCTTCCGACTTGTGTTTCATTAAATAGATATATCCATACCTACTCAAATCATCAGTGAAGGTAATGAAGTACTCATAACCACCTCTGGCTGTCGTCCTCATTGGACCACATACATCACTATGTATTAGTTCCAACAAGTCGGACGCCCTTTCGCAACTCCTTGCAAAAGGTGTCTTGGTCATTTTGCCTAGTAGGCATGATTCGCATGTCTCGAATGACTCTAAGTCAAACGAAGTTAGAAGTCCATCATCATGGAGCTTCTTCATGCGCTTCCAACTTATATGACCAAGTCGACAATGCCAAAAGTAAGTCATATTCAGATCATTTGGTTTCAACCTTTTAACATTTATGTTATAGACTGATTCACTATCAAGATTTAAAATAAATAACCCGTTCTGAACGGGTGCAAAGCCATGAAACATATCTTTCAAATATAAAGAACAACCATTATTCTTAATATTCGACTCATAACCTTGTCTCATCAAACATGAGGCGGAAATAATGTTTCGACTAAGCGCTGGAACATAATAACAATTATTCAGTTCCAATAAAAATCTTGAAGGTAAATGAAGTTGCATCGTGCCGACTTTCAATGCAGCGACTCTCGCCTTGTTGCCGACCCGAATATCAACCTCTCCTCTTGCCACGCTCCTAGTTCTTACCAGTCCCTGCAACGAGTTGCATATGTGAATAACTGATCCGATATCATATACCCAAGAACTATTAGGCGCATCAGCAAGATAAATGTCTATAACATTGCACACAAGCGTACCTGAGTTGGAAGTCACACCTCCACTCTTGGCTCTGTCAGCCAAATACTTGGTGCAGTTCCTCTTCCAGTGGCCATCCTGCTTGCAATAGAAGCAATTGGCTCCGGCTGTAGGAGAAGGCTTAGTCTTTGAGGAAGCACTCTGGACAGGGCCATGGGCGCTACCTCCTGACTTATCCTTATTCTTCTTAGTCCAAGAACTCTTCTTGAACTTAACCTTATTCTACACCATCAACACTTGACTGGCGCCTTTCTTGAGATCAGCCTCTGCCGTTTTGAGCATCCCATGTAATTCAGTGATACTCTTATCCATACCATGCATATGGTAGTTCGAGATGAACGGGCCATACGCACTAGGAAGAGAGTTCAGAATTATATCAGTAGCGAACTCTTCGTTAATTGGGAAGCCCAGGCGATTCAGAGACTGTATGTAACCAATCATCTTGATTACATGCGGACTTAGTGGATCGCCGTCTTTCAGCTTACAGCCTAGCAAAGCTTGAGAGACTTGATACCTCTCGGTCTTTTCCTGAGTCTGGAACATACTTTTGAGGCTTACGATCATATCGTAGGTCTCAACATTTTCGAACTGCTGCTGCAAGTCCGGTTCCATGTGTGCAAGCATATGACAGTTAATTTCCGTAGACTCATCTCTAGTCTTACGGTAGGCATTCATGACTGCGACAGTCGCATCGTCATCTGGCTCTTCTGGAAGTGGAGTTTCTAGAACATGTTCTTTCTTGTCATGCTTGAGGACTATCCTCAGATTACGTTACCAGTTGGTGAAATTAGTTCCATTAAGCTTATCTTTCTCTAGGATTGACCTCAATGCAAAAGTGGACAACTGAGGAAGGTTGCTAGGTGCCATTGATCTACAACAGAAAATATGCAAAACACTTAAGACATGTATTCATAAAAGAGCAGGCATATTAAACGCTTTAATACTTATGCTCCCACTAGAACCAACACCCCTCCGATGGTTGCTAAGTGATTCAAGATCCTAAATAAGCAAGCCGACTAGTGAGCTTTAGCATCACCGCAAGCCGTCAAGTGATCTAGGTAGGCAACACCTTGCCAATTGTATCCCTATACGACTCCTGTTAGTTGGGTGACATCACATGCCCCGGCTCCCAACCTACCTCGCCCCGAGCCCCACAACCGTTGTGATGGACTCGTCTAGATTACCAAGTGCTTCCTCTTGTAAGAGTCCGACTCAAACCCATCTAATCGGAAAGAATTGGTAGCACCTCAATTTTATGAGCCCACTACCAAGAATGTCCGACTTGTGATGGTGCAGCACTGGCGGGGCGACCGACTAGACCTTCTTTGAGGGATTAAAATCTACCAACTATCTAAATAGAGGTAAATAGAGACATAACAATAACACAAATAAAGCAATTATAATGTGAAATGATATGGCTCTCTTCATGGTGATCTCCATCTCCACGAAGCTTGCAAGTCGACTCGTGCCAAATCTTGTCACGTGCCATCTTGCTCCATGTAGCCGACTTGTACATCGACTTGCATGTCATCCGGGTTCTCCAAGAAGCTACACTAGCTAGTAAATGAAAATTTACATAGAGAATCCGACACGCAGGTCGTTATACAATAAAATGACAGCACCTAGGCTCCAGCCGGCTGACAAGAACATGATACGCAGATCATGTATGGATTACACACATCACATGCACATAAACCATATCATTCACAACTTCCTGCAAAAACAAGTTATGCATAGACACGATATCTACCGGCGTTGTGAAACTCGTAACGACATCTAAGGCGCTACGACAGGGCGAAGCCGGCGGTCCCATCTGCATTCCGATCATGGACTTCTTCATCGGATAAAACGATTTTACCCAAATCTGATCCGTATTCCGATTCGATCAAACTCTTTAATCTTCGATCACCGCAACTGGATTTATGTGTCACGGTATACCCCGATGGCGGAAACCGACCGGTAGGGGTAAGTTGTTTCACGACCTTAGCAGTATGATCACGGAAATCTGATCATCCATTAACCCCGAGTACGATTGATCCAATCAACCTTGTACAAAACCGATCTATCTCATAGACCGACCACCAAAACAGCAATTAGATCACACTAACGCTAACTACATATCACATATCTACGGATCTCGGGCCTAATACCAGAAACTACCGCTCTGATACCACTGTTGGAACGCGTAGAGATAAACGAAAACTTTTCCTACGCGGTACTTCCAAGATCTAGCCGAGGTAGAAGGCCATGATGATTACCACTAGACGCGCGGTTGCGGATTATCGATGAAGCGCGTCGGGGCAGTGCAGTCCACAATCCGATCCAGCCGATCCGATCCCGCGAACGTCGAAGTGATGAACGTACAGCACCTCTGCCGGTATCCACACGTACGAGGAGGAGCTCCGACGGCGGACCGCTAGGTCCGATGCGACGGCTGGACTGAGTGGGGCTAGGGTTCCCAACGCATGGGAGTGGACTAACGTGCCCGCTGGGCAACCTGCGCTCCTCTTTATATAGCGAATGGTAGTGGGATTCACAACACTTGTGGCCCATTCCCTCTGTGAGTCCGACTCACAAACTCAGTCCATTTTCGGTTCGGGTCCAACCCGACCAATACATTTGCTCCCGCTCTTAAGTGTGCGACCCTGCAGGCTCATGGCGACTTGGACACGATTGGAGTCCAACTCCCAATTGATCAATCGGTAGCGGCTCCTAGCAGAACGTGCCGACTCCCAAGTCCCATTGAGTCATGACGACATACCTTTCAATGTGATATTCATCTTAGTCCCTTTTGCCTCACGATATACCTTGTCGAACTATAGGCGATTTATCGTCATCCCTTAAATAGTTCGACTCTCTTCTCGGTCCGTGATATATGATTCATCTGACTAACTCTTAGTCAACAGACACAGTTAACACTTAACTGAGTCGTGCATGGCCATGCTTCCTGAATCATATCACTCGAGAGGGCCCAGAGAATATCTCTCCATTCGGAGGGGCAAAATCCCATCTTGATTATCCACATCACGCAGCTTGCTTCTCATTCGACCCGAACTCTGACTTTATAGCCGCCTTGTCACAAAGCAGCGTTTAACAGAACCTAAATCGGTGATTCACAACTTGGATTGTGCGACAACCTCAGGTCTAAGGATTACATTGATTGAGACATGCAAATGACGACTTGCTCGTTGCATCTCAATGTGGGTCATTCCGACTTGCTAAACTCTTTAGCCAAGTCCGTGAATGTTGGAATGGCATCACCATGCCCATGACAAGTGGAACCGTGTCATCAACCAACACTCACATTAGTCTAGGGTGTGTGTCCAGCACAACCTTAACGACCAAGGACAATTAGTATGAACAACATGAATACAAAGTTCCACAATCGAATCACATATTCAATGACATATATCAGATGTTCAAACCAAAGGACAACTTAATAACTTTATGAATACATTGGGAACTACATCATACATGATTGCCTCTAGGGCATATTCCCAACAAGCTTTGTGCTTCTTCTGGCCTTTTTCCTTCAAAGTTGTAGGGGCGAGGCTAGAAAGGAAAAGAGAGAAAAAATCGAGAAATGAGATTCCGAGAAAAAAACATGCAATAAAAAGCATAGAAATGAAAAACCCGGGTTTTACCTGGAAGTAGCGACGACCACGCCGTCAAGGTCAATGACTTCCTGGGTAGTGGCTGGCTTCTTGCGCTTTCGTCCTCCCGACTGGAATTTGGCACGAAGCGCGTCCAACTCTTCGTCGGTAGCAAGCTCAGCCTCAGGAAGATCGAGAAGCTGCGGAAAGAAACAAAGTCCGGGTAAGGGAAAAATCCGAGAAAAAGAATGAGACTCAAGAGAATTCCCAAAGAGACAAAACTATACCTTTGGAGCTGGGTTTCCAGCGTGGCACATTTGTCGGCTCTCCTTGTACTGATCACGAGTAGAAACCAGCTGGTTTACACGCTTCTTGAGGTCCCTTTTCGACAAAGCTTTGTTTGTTGCCCTCATCGCGTCCTCTGGGCCCGTGTATCCACACATAAGCCGTTTCCCGTGGTAGGCCAAAGGCTGGATCCGCCTTTCGAGCCAGCACAGGACGGTATCCGCGTCGGTCAACTGAGGAGTGGCGGAAACAAGTTTGATGATTCGCCTCTTGATCCTCATCAGATATGGAGGCAGAGTCTGGACCGCATCGACCGCCCAGTTATCTTGGGGAGTGTCCGTGGAATTGGCAAAAGGCGGAATGCTTGTTTCCTTTCCGGGAAACGGGACCTCCGCGTGATAAAAGAAGGAGCCCGTCCAAAATTTGATGGACTCGGAGGTTTTGATTTTCGGAAACCAATCTTCCCTAAACCTACGAAGGGTAAAGGAGATGGTCCCGCAAGTCGAGAGGGCGCCCTCAGATGGGTTGCGTTTTACCTCGAAGCAATACTGCCATAAATCTAGGCGGGGTTTTATCCCTAGATAACCCTCGAAGAGGGCCTGGAAGCCGGCTAAATAAAGTATGGAGTTTGGTGGTAGGTTGTGTGGCTGGATCCTATAGTGATCTAGGATCTGAAGCAAAAAAGGCGGAGGACGGAAACCCCATACCTCGGTTGATGTGTGAGGCGAGGAGAACCCTTCGCCGGGTTCCGGAAAGGGCTCGGTTTCGTCCTCGTTATACCGCCACTTGTCCTTCACCACGAACCCTTGTTTCTCCAGTGCCGGGAGGAGGGAAGGAACCACATTGCAGTGGCTCCAATTCCCGGAGTTTTCCTCCCCATCGTCTTCACCTCCGGCGGCGGCGGAAGCGGCAAACTCCTCGCCGCCGTGAGCAGTGTGGTCCTCCGCGAGCTTGGAGAAGAGAGGCGGCGGAGGAGGAGGAGATGACGTAGACGGTGGCGCGTTCCTGGCCTCGGGAGGTAGATCCCCGAGGGCCGTCTCGCTGGCGGCCCCCTCTGGAGCGTTTGTGGCGGAGCGAATCGGGGAGTCGAGGAGGGGGTCAAGGTCGTTGATTATGTCTTCGATATTTACGGCGGCGCTCGCCGAGTGTCGTGGTGGTGTCACGGCAGATGCCATAGGATGGCTAAAGATGTGGGGACGAAGGACGCTGGAGGTGATCGGGGAGGGATCACGCGACGTGTAGCCACGTGAGGTGAAGATCAAACACTGCAAACAACACGATCTACCCAGGTTCAGGGCCCTCGTGAGGAGGTAAAACCCCTACTCCTGCCTTTCTCTATGTATTCTGGTGTCTCACCGAGTAGCCACAGTACAAATGTTCTTGCTACCGAGTAGCCACTCTTCTCTCTCCGGGTAGGATTAGGTCAAGAATCTCTACGTGTGAAGTGTCCCTTGTGAACGTGTGAAGCATCGTCGTCCGTGCAGGAGGCGGCTGGGCACCTTATATACCCGGTGCCCTGCCGGATACAGCCAAATATAACAAGTGTCGACATTGTGTGCACATCGTCCTTCTTCCGAGTTCCCGCTGACAGCTTTGGCTTCTAAGCTTGTCCTGATGCAGAAAGTCGTTGGGCAAAACCAAGTAACCAGTCTGTTATCACTGTGCGAACACAGAGTAGGTCCCCCCTATCCTGCGACGCCCTGCTGACAGACTGTCGCTGTCAGGCACGCCGTCCCCAGATGAACAGTGCTGTGAACAGTGCCAAGTACGGACCCGGGATACGCGGGATCCGTGTCAGAACGGCTCCTTTGACTTCTGGCCCGAGTAGATTCCCGCCAATCTTACTCGGACCAACTCTTCTACTCGAACAGATATAACTTGCTTGATATCTCCTTCTGGTCATCTTTTCGTGAGACCGAGTAGCAGTCGACCGGGTAGCAAGTACCGGGTAGGCGGCTACTCGACCAAACTTCTCTTCTGACTGTTGCCTTTACCACTTGCCTTTACCCTACTCGGGGGTAACCCCCCGACAGCAGTCCCCGAAGCTGGTAGAGCCCTGCAAACTTGTTCACTGGGCCCTGCCAGCTTAAAACCAAGCTTGGCAACCTTGCCCTTGAACCTCAATATGCCGAGTAAAACCTCCGAGTAGCACTTTGAAGAGTACCTTGAGTTTCCTCTCTTCCGAATAGAGCTAGCCTCCTTCTCTGTAACCGAGTAAAAAGACTTAGGGAATTTCTTCAATCGAATCTCTGCAGCGCAGAGCAAAATCCGGCTTTCCGTGCTGCAACTGGGCACGTGTCACGCATCCAGGACCGCGACGCCTCGCTGCCCAGGACCTGACAGGCCACGCGCCCAGTTTTCACGGAGCGGGCCCACGGCCTCGTAATGTCCCATCATGCGCAGTAATCGCCCACGATCTCGTCGTGGGATCTAATGCGGCCGTTACTCCAATTCGTAACGGTTACCACTACTCCAATTCGTAACGGTTACCCGTGGTGCGGTATAAATACCCCCACGGTAACTTCCTCTTCTCCTTACGCTTCATTTTCCCCTTCTGTCTCCTCAATTCTCCGCCGTCTCAGAGCCCTCCGCCGCCGCGCAACTCTTTGCGCTGCCGCGGGCTTGTCCACTCCACCAATTTCTTCCAAACTTCTCCAGTCTTCCTACTCGCTGCCATGGCTCGTGGTGACAGCGCTCGCGCCGGCTGGGCGGGCTCCAACGTCACCGCGGAGGACTGCCAGTGGCTCGTGAACACCCGGAGGGTTCCTCCCGGTGTTCGCTGCCGGCCGTCCAACGGCGAAATCGTCCCGGCTCCAGAGGACGGGGAGCACGTCGTCTTCCTCGCGCACTTCGCGCGGGGATTCGGCCTTCCTGCCTCCAATTTCCTCCGTTCTTTCCTAGATCACCACGGCCTCCAAATGCATCATCTGCCTCCCAATGCAGTCGTCTTTCTCTCCTACCACGCCGTGGTGTGCGAAGCCTTCCTCGGCATTCGCCCCACGACGGAGTCATGGTCGAAATACTTCTTCTTCCGCCAACAGAGCCAGGGCAAGAAGGATGGCGCGGACACCAGCAGCCGGGTAACCGAGACCGGCAGCGCCATGATGGTGCAGCGCCCGGGCACCAATCATCCTCGCATCAAGGGCCTGGATTCTGTCCGCAAATGGCAGAAGTCCTTCCTGTACGTGAAGAACATCCCTGCCACGAAGGACGCCAAGATCGAAGACCGCATCAATCTGCCCCCTTGGAGCAACCGAGTTCCTACCGGGCAGAATTGGAAGAGCAAGCCGTCCAACAGCAGGAATCTGCTGCAGATGGAGGAGCGGCTCGCGTATCTGATCGGAGAAGGACTCAAGAGCGACGATCCAGTCGCCTGCTGGATTCGCAACCGAGTGCTGCCTCTGCAACGACGCTCCCACCCCATGTGCTACATGGGCGGCCCCCGCAACTGTACTCGGACGACAACCTTCGAGCTCAGCAACGCGGATGTCGCCGCCTACGCTCGGTCCATCCTCACCACCGGCCTTCGAGACAACTGGCAGTATGGGTTCATCCCATACAGCCGCACGAAGCCGATTCCACGGGTACGTTCTTCTTACTCTGCTTCTTGTATATGCAATCCGAGTAGATAGCTCCCTCTCTTTGCTGCGACTAGCATTCGCACTCAGCGCCGAGTAGGGCGCTTAGCGGAACTGCTCAGGCTTAGTATGCTTGCTGTTTGTACGCCTTGTCGGGTAGCACGCTTAGGAGAAACATTTAGGCTTAATGTGCTTGATGTTTGCACGCCTTGCCGAATAGGACTCTTAGGCGAACCGTTTAGGCTTAATGTGCTTGGTGTTTGCACGCCTAGTCGGATAGAGTGCCTTCATGCTACTCGGCTCACTTTGCGATGCTTCTCTATTCTTCAGGTCCTTGATCGTCAACTCGCTGAGAGCAGTGAGCGCTTCGAGGGCAACTGGTCAGATGACCGAGAGGAAGATGATGAGGTCTCCTTCGAGACCGCGGACAAGCTCGATCCTCCTGAAGCCGCCCAGACGAGTAAGCAACACGTCGACGCATCTCTTCGCGACTGGTCCGAGGACGAAGATGAAGGTAACTGATTTTATCCCGTCTGATCGCGAGCAGCACGAACTAATTGCTTCCTGCTTCTGAATTGCCTTTCTTCCTTTCAATTTCTCAGATGGTGCTGGTGCTGAGGATGACAGCGAGGATGAAAATGAGGACGAGGCGGCCCTGGTCGTCGATCCTCTTGCAGTTGCTGCTCCTGTTACCCGCAAGCGCGCGGGTAGCGGTGCCCAAGAGCCTCCCGCCAAGAAGAAGAAGCCGACCGAGAAGACGACCAAGAAGGTCGTGAAGAAGAAACGACCATCGATCCCTACCCGCAAGGGGTAAGTCCCTTCTCGATTGCACACTTTGGTTCATTTCGTTGTTTTCGGTTGCTTCCCAATCCTTTTACTTCACTGTTTCCTCTCAGTTTCTTCTGCCCTCTTCTTATTTTCTGAACGCAATTTTTTCTTTCCGAGCCCCCCTGGACGCGGATGCCGCTCGTGCGCCCACTGAGACCAAGAAGCAGGCCGCCATCGACGTTGATAAGCTCATCGACCTCGACGGCGACGAGAACGAAGCCGCCAACGCACATGGACACATGGACACGGATGCCCAGAATGTCGAGCTGGAGCAGCAGTCCCGCGCGGATCAAGAAGCGCAGGATGCTGCTCACCAAGATAGGCCTCCTTCTCCTCCGGCCAACACAGCCGAGGAGAACCAAGATCAAGATCAAGAGATGCACCACGACGCCGCCCCTGAGCGGCAGGAAGAAGAACAAGAGCAGCCAGCCACAGGGGCTGCTGAACAGGAAGACCCCGCGGCCCAGGCGCGGACAGAAGCAACAGATGCCTCACAGCCAGATCCCGCTGCCGAGCAGCGGGTAGAAGTAGTCGACGAGGCGGAGCAGTACCCTCTGAGCGACGCGCAACCAGGCGCCGCGCAGGGTAGCGCTCAGCCAGACACCGCGCCGAGTAGCGCACCACTGGCGCCGCCCACTGCACCAGACTCCTCCTTGGCGCAGAAGACCAAGACTGCAGCCAGCTCTCCGGCCAAACCGGTTACGAGGAAGAGCGCCCAGGAAGCTGCCGAGAAGAAGGCCGCCGAGGAGAAAGCCAAGAAGCCCACCGAGAAGAAGATGGCCGAGAAGCCAAACACCGAGAAGCCGGCCGCCAAGAAGGAAATGTCGAAGAAGCGGGCAGCCGACATGTCGCCGCCAACATCAACTGCCCCATCCGGTCAGCTGGCTATCCGCGATCCCGGCGCAGCTGTTGTCGCCGCTGCTGCATCCGGCGTCTCGGATTCGCCCAGCTACCCGCCTTATATGGTGAAGGTCAGCCAGCAGCACAAGGTTGGCTTCACGCCCGCGGAGCAGAGGCTTGCTCTTCAGAAAGGGAAGAAGGCCGTGGCAGTGGACTCCAGGCCCCCGTCCCCAAATCAGGACAAATCCCTCTCCATTTCTTCGCGTGAGGTTCAGGACAAGACGGTTACGTCCCAAGGCCTTGAGCAAGTGCTCGATCTGGTTGGCTTCATTGATGCCAAGTGGGACAGCAAGGTCCTTGGCAACTCGAACTGGAACGGCACGGATTTGGGCGACATAGACCATATGCGTGTTGATTGGAACAAGGTAGACCTGGGTTACAAACCCATGACTATCTCATCCAACTCTGCTACACTTGCCGCCAAGATGTTTGTCCACCGCAAGAATGCAGAGGACCTTGAGCAGTCTTATGCGGTAAGCTTCTATTTATCCTCTCCGAGTTGCGCTTCGTTTTTCTTCTACTCTTCTTTTCTTCCTTATCCATCACCCAGTCCCCGAGATTCTGGCCGAGTAGGAGGATACTTTCTCGAGCAGCCGCCTTCTCGGGCCGAATCTCTACTACCTTGTCTAATTCTTGTTTCTTTTGCTTCTCAGAATAGCGTACTGAAGCGGGCCGACTTGCATCGTCGGCTACTCTGGAACCATGCCGTTGCTAGGAGACGCATTGCCGCCTTGGAAAAAGAGAAGATAGCCGCCGAGGAGGCTGATAAAGAAGTGATGAATAGAACCCTGAGGCTTTCTGAAGTTGAAGGTACGCTTTTAGCTACGCGGTTCTTGCGTTTGGTGTTTACGCCCGCTTCTGCTTTTTGCGCCAACCAATTTTACTCTTCAGGGAAGTTGAAGGCCCTGTCCGACGAGCATGAGAACTGCCGTGCCTTCGTTGAGAATGGCCAAGCCACCATCAAAAGACTGGAAGGTACGTTGCCGTCTTTTCGGCTTGTCTTTGTGTTTCTTTCTTCGCTACTCTGCTGACCGTGCTTTGCTCTTTTCAGAAGATCATAAGAAGTTTGCCGAAGAACATCAAGACTGTCTCAACCCTGCTGAGGTGCAGCAGCAATTATCAAGCCAATCTGTCGCGTTGCAGAAGGAACACGCTGCCGAGATGGAGAAGCTCCAACTCCAGCTGCGCACTGCACTTCAGGATGCTATTGACATTGCTGCCGAGAAGGATAGAATAATCGCCGAGAAGGCAAAGAGCGAAACAGCAGCCAAGGCCAAGGTGAAAGCCCTCGAGAAGGAGTGCGAGGTGCTGAAGAAAAGCAATGCTGATCTCTTTACTCAGCTGAACGGGCTCCGCCTGGTTGAGGAGAGGCACCTAGCCAACGAGGAAACGTGGAAGAACCAGCTGCAAGGGCTGCGCCACGACTTGAACAGTAAGTGCTCTCTTTTCTCTGCTTCTCTGCTACTCGGCTGCACCCTTATTCTCTGCTTCTCGTTTCACGTTTCCACTCTGTTATTGTTTCTGATCTTCTCGATAGCTCTTGCAGGAGTCTTCCCCGACTTCGAGTCTTCTTGCGTGCCTGCCCTGGCAAAGGTCCGAGCAGCTCGCGCTGAGAAGGGCGAGCCTCTGGACACCAGAGCTGAAATCGAGGAGAGCATCCTGATTATGCAAGGGCAGGTTCCGCGGCTAGCGAGCGTGGGCACCGAGCTGGTGCGCGTCGCCTTCCAGATCCACAGCCTTTTCTGGCCTGATGACTCTGCGCCGACAACAATCTCCGGACTTGCCTTGAAGTTGCAGCTCGTGAAAGCCGAGCTGAAGAAGTGGCGCGCATCGGGAGCTCGGGCCGGCGCGGACATGATGCTTCTATTCATCACTAGCTGGTATGAAAACCTTAATATGCAGATTGTCCGCGAGATGCGCCAGGACTCCAAGTGGGAGAAGAATCCCGACCGCGTGGCTATCCGCCAGCTGGTCGCTCACGAGGTCGCTCAGTATGCTGACACTGCAACCTTCATCAACGGCCTCACCGAGCCCGACACCGAGGTGGACGAAGGCGAGGAGGAGGATGAAGATGAAGAGACGGACACAGAGGAGCTGGACCTGAGCTGCTTCGAGTCTCCTAGTGGCAAGACCGGGAAGGGGAAGGCCACGGTCGTCGCGGATAGCGAGGAAGAGGACGAGAACGAGAAGATGTCGATTGACACCTCCGCACTCGAGTTCGGCACCTCGTCAGGAGCTGCCCTCGACGACACCGTCAGCCTTCGCGCCCAAGCCACCGAGCCCGACGCCGAGCTAGCGAAGACCGTCCCTGTCAGCCTGGAAGCGGATGCGACCAAGGCCGGGACCGAGGACGAAGCTGCGAAGACTGTTGACGCCAGCTCGGAGGCAGACGCGACCAAGGCCACTACTGAAGATGAGGCAGCTAAGGCTAGCACCGAGAACGCCGCCTCGACCTGAATCTGTCCTGCAGCTTATTTCTCAAACACTTATCAGATCCCCGGGATGCCGGGTGCAAATGTATCAGACTATTTATGCCGTTGCTACTCATTTTTATTCACACTTGTTATTTTTAACTTAGTCAATTTGTTCAGCCTAGGCTCGATGCCGGGTTGCGTTATCATGCGAGTCCCCGAGTTGCATTTCTTATTCACTCTCTCTTTTCGTCTCAGCTCTACCCGCAACTTGTTGCTTTTTTGGTATTCGAGTCACAAGAGTTAAAGAGCAGAGCTGCAAATACTTAGCCGCTTAGAAACAATCATAGTAACGCAGCCCACCACTTAGCCGAAAAGATAAGACAAAGAACATTAGTAAACGCACCCTACTCGGTTCCTGCACTCTTCCTTTCCTTAGTAATTTTTCTTGTGCTCATGGACCTTTTGCTTGTTCTCTTGCTTGCCATGAAGCCGGGTTTCGGACAGCAGCAAAGTCGAAGAGTTGGCATGTAGGTTTAAACATAGTACTCAATGTACTTTTGAATTTTGAAGTAGAGCAACCGAATAGGCAAAAGGTAAAGCCGAGTAGAAACACTTAGAGCAATTTTGGACGAGGGCAGTCCCCGAGTTCAATTTCAGATTGCAGAATAGAATTTCAACTCGGATAAGAGGGTACATACACGTCTTTGCTCACGAATGAAAACGACGGAGTAGAGCTACATTCCAGGGACGCTTAGATTCCTCTCCAGCTTTATCTGCCCTGTTCGCCTGTGATGAGCGCGCATCTACAAGATAGTATGCATCGTTGTGCAGCGCTTTGCTCACAATGAAAGGCCCTTCCCATGGAGGAGACAACTTGTGCATCCCGGCTGTGCGCTGCACAAGCCTAAGGACCATGTCTCCTTCTCGGAAAACCCTTGGGTTCACCTTTCGGCTATGATAACGCTGCAGGTTTTGCTGGTAGATAGACGAACGTGACAGAGTCAGCTCTCTTGCTTCTTCAAGCAGGTCAACGTCGTCTTCTCGAGCTTCTCTCGCCTCCACCTCAGTATAGAGGGTTACTCGGGGGGAGTCATGCTCTAGGTCTATTGGCAACACGGCCTCAGCCCCGTATACCAAGAAGAATGGCGTGTAGCCGGTTGACCGGTTAGGGGTAGTCCTTAGACTCCACAACACCGCTGGCAACTCGTCTAGCCAACACCCAGGTGTTTTCAGCAGTGGATCAATCAGCCTTGGCTTTATGCCTGCCAGTACCATGCCGTTTGCTCTTTCCACCTGTCCATTGGAGGCTGGATGCGCAACAGACGCAACATCTAGTCGGATGTGCTTATCTCTGCAGAACCGCACCATTGCCCCCTCGGCGAAATTTGTGCCGTTGTCGGTGATGATGCTGTGCGGGTAGCCATATCTCAGGATCACATCCTTCAAGAATTTCACAGCTGTGGCCCCATCGCACTTCCGAATAGGCTTCACTTCGATCCACTTGGTGAACTTGTCCACCATGACCAAGATGTGTGTCATGTTGCCTTTAGCCGGCTTGAAGGGGCCAACCATATCCAGGCACCATACGGCAAACGGCCATGTGATAGGAATTGTCTTCAGCTCGGAAGCAGGCATGTGAATCTTACTTGCGAACATCTGGCAGCCGCTGCACTTCCTCACGATGTCTTCAGCTTGCTGCAGAGCTGTGAGCCAGTAGAAGCCATGCCGAAAAGCTTTCTTGACCAATGCCCGAGAAGAGGCGTGGTGCCCGCAGAATCCTTGGTGTATTTCCAGCAGAATTTCTCCTCCTTCTTCTGGGTCCACACAACGTTGCAGCACGCCGGTGGCACTCCTCTTGTGCAGCACATCTCGGAATATAGTGTAGCCCTTGGATCTTCTCTGAATCTGTCTTGCAACCACCTCATCTTCTGGCAGAGTACCGTCCCTTAGAAAGGATAATATGGGCATGGCCCAACTCGGTGTCTCCCGTGTGGGAAACACTGATTCGTCCACTTCCATTGGGACAGGCACCTCTGGTTGCTCTTTAGGGTTGGGAGCACTTCTCTGGAGCCCAGATCGATTGGCAAGGACTTCCTCAATGAATGCGACAGTCCCCGGGTTAAGGACAGCAGTCCCCGAGTATGGAGTGGCAGTCCCCGAGTAGGGAGTGGCAGTCCCCGAGTAGGGAATGGCAGTCCCCGAGTAGAGGACGGCAGTCCTCGAGTCGGGAGCAGCAGTCCCCGGGTTTCCTGTAGCATTCTCCCAGTCAATCTCCATGGGATCAGATTCCTCACTTGGCAGAGAAGGAACAAATATGGATTCCGAGTTGGGAGAGGGCTTGATGGATGGCTTCCTCAAGTGCTCCAAGGCAACTCCCGCCGGGATGGATTGTCGAGAAGATCCCAACTTGGACAGCTCGTCTGCCGCTTCGTTCTCTGCTCGGTGAATGTGCTGGAACTCGCAGCCTTCGAAGAATCCAGTCATAGATTGTACCAGGAAGCGATATGATGCCATGTTGGCATCTAGAGCATCCCAAGTGCCAGAGACTTGCTGCACCACCAGATCTGAATCGCCATAGCATATAATGCGCTGCACGCCAACCTCCTTGGCTACTCGCAAACCATGCACCACTTCCTCGTACTCTGCTACGTTGTTGGACGCCTTGAAATGAATCTGCAGCACATACCTGAGTTGATCTCGCTTGGGTGACGTAAGCACCACGCCAGCACCAAGGACTTCCTTCACCTTCGAGCCATCAAAGTGCATCTTCCAGTAATTAGAAACTGGAGCAGGAGGTTCATACTGCACCTCGGCCCAATCCACCAGAAATTCCGCCAGAATCTGAGACTTGATAGCTTCTCTTCTCGCGTACGCGGGTGTATACGCGGCCAGCTCGATTGCCCACTTGGCTACTCTGCCACTCGCCTCCTTGTTGCCCATGATATCCGAGATGGGAGCAGAGCTCACAACCGTGATATGATGCTCTTGGAAGTAATGTTTTAGCTTCTTGGCGCCCAGGTACACATCGTAGGTCATCTTCTGGTAGTGCAGGTAGTTTTGCTTGGAGCTAGACAGCACTTCACTGAGATAGTACACTGGGCGCTGCACACTCTTGCCTTCTTCTTCTCGTTCCACCACAATCACCACACTGACTACTCGGTTAGTGGCAGCAATGTACAGCAGCATTGGCTCCTTGGGTAGCGGACTAGCAAAGATGGGAGCGCTAGCCAGCATTGCTTTCAGCTCGTTGAATGCCACATCCGCTTGCGGAGTCCAGACAAACTTGTCACTTTTCTTCATCAGCTGGTATAGAGGCACGGCCTTCTCGCCCATTCGGCCCAGAAAATGGCTCAGAGATGCCAAGCAACCAGTGAACTTCTGTACATCCTTCAGGGATCTTTGAAGGATTGGCTTCAATGCCCCGACTAGACACCAGGAAGCCGAGTAGCTTGCCAGCCGGGACACCAAAGGTGCATTTACTCGGATTCAGCTTCATTTTGTACTTGCGTAGGTTAGCAAAGGTTTCCTCCAGGTCGGCAAGCAGAGTATGTGTTCTATTCGTTTTGATGACAATGTCATCTACGTACACCTGCACATTCTTGCCGAGCTGGTCGTGCAAGCATTTCTGCATGCATCTCTGATAGGTTGCACCCGCATTCCTCAAGCCAAAACACATGACACGATAGCAATAAGCCCCGTACGGGGTAATGAAAGCAGTCTTTATTTGATCAGCAGGATTGAGTGCGATCTGGTGGAAACCAGAGTAGGCATCTATGAAAGACAGCAGTTCACAACCAGCAGTGGAATCGATCACCTGATCGATGCGAGGTAGCGGGAAGGGATCCTTGGGGCATGCCTTGTTCAAGTCGGTGTAGTCGACACACATGCGCCATGCAGTGGCAGCCTTGGGATCCTCCTTCTTCTTCTCGACCATTACCGAGTTGGCTAGCCAATCCGGATGCAGCACTTCCATGATGAAGTTGCTTATCAGCAGCTTGGTGATCTGGTCGCCAATGGCTTTCCTTCTCTCATCTCCGAAGCGGCGCATAGCCTGCTTCACGGGCTTGGCGTCAGGACGCACATGTAATGAGTGCTCAACCAACTCTCTCGGGACTCCTGGTAAATCTTCATTGGACCAGGCGAATACATCCCGATTCTCACGGAGGAAGTGGATGAGCTCGCTTTCCTATTTCTCCGCCAACCCGGAGCCAATGATGGCTACGCGGTCGGGGAACTCGGGGTCGACCTGGACCTTCTTGGTTTCCTGAGATGCCTGGAACGCGGTCCCGTGTTGGGTACTTGGCACGCCCTGCGCGCCAGCTTGCGCGGATTGCGCCATGGCCACCACCTCATACATCTTCTTCTTCTCGGCAGCAATCACCATCGACTCCGCCAACTGGGAACCAGCAGAGGCACACTCCATGGACTTCTTGTGATCACCAGAGATAGTAATTATGCCATTGGGACCAGGGATCTTCATCTTCAGGTATGCAACATGAGTAGAGGCCATGAACTTGCTCAGAGCGGGCCTGCCGAGTAGAACATGGTAAGGGCTCTGATGATCAACCACTTCGAACTGCAGGCGCTCTGTGCGGCAGTTCTCCCTGGTGCCGAATAGCACATCTATCCATACTCGGCCAATCGGGTTACACGAGATCCCGGGTACAATACCATGGAAGGTGGTCTTGCTGGGCAGCAGCATGTTCCTGGCCAGCCCAAGCTTCTCGAGTGTGTCTTTGTACACGATGTTGATGCTGCTGCCGTTGTCGATTAGCACCTTGCTGAACCTCACATTCTTCTCGGGACCCAGGAAGGTAGGATCCAACACCAAGGCGTAGCTACCCGGGTTGGGCATCACCTTGGGATGATCTACTCGGGACCACCTGATCTCCTGGTCACACCAATACATGTAGTGAGGGACAGCAGGAATCACTGCATTGACCTCCATGGCACGCCTGTGCTGTGATTGCTTGTCGACTGGCTCCGAAGTGAAGATCATGTAGCTCTCATGGTGCTCTTGGTACTGGTTGGAGCCTCCGGCCCCATTGTTGCCGTTCTTGTTGTTGCCGTGGTAGTTGTTGTTGTTGCCTCTGTTGTTGTTGCGGTTGTAGTAGTTGTTGTTGTTACGGTAGCTCTCATTGTTGAAGTGACGGTTGGCTCCTAAAGCCACTTGGTTCACATTTTCTCTTCTCGGGAACACTGGCGGCCGAGCTGCGGGTGCGCGAGTAGGCTGCACATTGGCATTGGCCGCTGGCAGAGGAGGAGGAGGAGGCAAGCCATCATTCTTGATCACATCCCACCACTCGCACTGCCGAGTAGTGTGGTTAGCAGGCCTTGAGGGGTGGTGAGTGTGAAAACTGCATGGGCCATCCTTCATGTCATCAAAGACGAACTTCCTCGGCTGCTCGGAGTTGCCACTACCCGACTGAGGAGCATGGAATGATTTCTTGTTGCCTTGGCCCTGGTTCTGGTTCTGCCCGTAGGCTCCAGCAGGTTTCTGCCTTTGGCTACCCCCAGCTCCAACAGCCACTGCATTCACCTCTTCAGGGTCATACCGAGTATCTATTCGGTCACCCCTGCGCTTGTTGCGGAAGTCGTTGCGCTTGCTGTTGCTGAAGTTTCTTCTCGGCTCAGATGAATCCATCAGAGGCTGAGTAGGGTCACCGAGCGCGTACTGATCCGCAATCTTGATAGTCTCCGCCAGAGTGTTTGGCATCTCCCTCTGCAAGCTCTGCCACAGCATACTGCCATGTCTGCAACCCTGCGCAAACCAAGTAATGGCCTGGGCTTCATTCACACCTTCACAGGTGTTCCTCAATGTGCTCCACCGAGTAAGGTACTCGCGGTCCGTCTCATCTTCTCGCTGCCTGCAGGCGGACAGCTGCTGCGGCCTATTCGGCCTCTTGTATGTGCTCGTGAAGTTGCTGATGAAGGCGTCCGAGAAATCCAGCCAGCAATTGATGCTGTTCTTGGGCAAGTTGTTGAGCCAAGTGCGAGCTGGACCCTCTAGCATCTGCGGGACGTAGCGCACCGCCCATCTCTGGTTGCCGTTCGCGATGTGAACCGCGGTGACGTAATCATTGAGCCAATCTTCCGGCTTGGTGCTGCCGTTGTAGCTCTTGGTGCCCCTTGCGAGCTGGAAGTTCTTCACGGACGGCTCGTTCATGATGCGCGGGCCAAAACACTCGGGACCAGGGGGACCCGTGTTCTCCAGCCGCGCCGACAAGCTGATCCGGTCTAGCTGGTGCCTTGCATCTCCAGGTGCCAACACGCGCTCGCCAACACGGTGCATAATATCATAGCCAGCCATCTCCATGGCCGAGTAGCCGTCATCATACCTATCCACTTGCACAGCTGCAGGCTGCTCCACCGGGTTGGCGACTGGCGCCACTGCGCGCGGCTGCTGCCTCTGCCGAGTAGGCTGAGCAGCGGGACGCTGAGAAGGACCTGGGCGCGCTCCACCTCGGGCCTGGCTTTGAGCTTGATGGGCTTGGGAGCCTGCTCTTGCAGCGTTGTGTTCCTGACCGGGCTGCTGCGGCACAGCGAGCTGTTTCACGGCAGCAGCCGGGTCGTACACCTGCATTTGCCTATCTCTGGCGGAACGTCCGCTGCGGCTCTTCTCGCGGCTGGGGTGCGGAGATGAGGCCTGATCGTTAGATCTAGCTGCGTGCGAGTGCACCACCTGCGAAGCTCCGGCTCCAGGGTTGGCTTTTCGGAACTCCTCGTTCTGCCTAGCGGCCTCCAACACCAACTCATTGAGCCTTTCCTGCTGCCTAACGCGCGCGTCGCCGTCGAGACGAGGCAACTCGGCGGCCACGGCCTCTGCAGCTCTAAGCGTCTTGGCGGGTGTGCTGTATCTAGGCCTAGTGGAAGTGTTTGCGGTGGCGGACTGAGCAGGAACCTCTACAACTGTCGCCATCTCGGCACCAAGGTTGCGCCGCGTGGCGCCTACTCTGCTAGCTCTCCTAGTGACTGGCGTGAAGCCGTGAGCCTTGTTGTACTCAAGCTGGTCTAGACTCAACTCAAGCCTAACCTTCTCCAACTCCGCCTGCTCGGCGAGCAACTCCTGGCGCTGCCTGTCGAGCTGCTCCTTCATGGTCAAGAGCTCGAGGTCAGTGGGAGGCGGCATGCCATTCCGCCCAGCCGACGCGGGAATGGTCGGAGTGGTGGAGGGAGGAAGGTTGCAGTCCTTCTCGTAAGGCCTGTGGGTCCTGCCACCAGCGCTCGAGCCAGCAAGATCCTCGACGACGACCGCGGCGCCAGCAGCAGCTGCGCCGGCGTTTGCCGCCAAGCCGGTCACCATCATCTCAGCGCGGTCCGCAGAACGGCGCGCAGGCCTTCCGCGAGCAGTGATCATAGCAGGAGGATCCTCCGCGTCATGCACCAGCTCGGGGTAGTCGCGGTCGATGACGGTGGCAACGTAGACGAGGTGCGCGCCGAAGGAGATCACCGTGCCGTCCTCCGGCATGGCCTTGCCGCCGAAGTCGCCTGCGTTGTCGGTGACGAAGTCGAAGGAGCCGAATCTGTGGACAAGGCCACAGACTACGCGCTCCACTGAAGAAGATCCCGTCCGAACAGAAACTCCAGCCAGCGCCGCTGGTTGCCCCACGGTGGGCGCCAACTGTCGTGGTGGTGCCACGGCAGATGCCATAGGATGGCTAAAGATGTGGGGACGAAGGACGCTGGAGGTGCTCGGGGAGGGATCACGCGACGTGTAGCCACGTGAGGTGAAGATCAAACACTGCAAACAACACGATCTACCCAGGTTCAGGGCCCTCGTGAGGAGGTAAAACCCCTACTCCTGCCTTTCTCTATGTATTCTGGTGTCTCGCCGAGTAGCCACAGTACAAATGTTTTTGCTACCGAGTAGCCACTCTTCTCTCTCCGGGTAGGATTAGGTCAAGAATCTCTACGTGTGAAGTGTCCCTTGTGAACGTGTGAAGCATCGTCGTCCGTGCAGGAGGCGGCTGGGCACCTTATATACCCGGTGCCCTGCCGGATACAGCCAAATATAACAAGTGTCGACATTGTGTGCACATCGTCCTTCTTCCGAGTTCCCGCTGACAGCTTTGGCTTCTAAGCTTGTCCTGATGCAGAAAGTCGTTGGGCAAAACCAAGTAACCAGTCTGTTATCACTGTGCGAACACAGAGTAGGTCCCCCCTATCCTGCGACGCCCTGCTGACAGACTGTCGCTGTCAGGCACGCCGTCCCCAGATGAACAGTGCTGTGAACAGTGCCAAGTACGGACCCGGGATACGCGGGATCCGTGTCAGAACGGCTCCTTTGACTTCTGGCCCGAGTAGATTCCCGCCAATCTTACTCGGACCAACTCTTCTACTCGAACAGAGATAACTTGCTTGATATCTCCTTCTGGTCATCTTTTCGTGAGACCGAGTAGCAGTCGACCGGGTAGCAAGTACCGGGTAGGCGGCTACTCGACCAAACTTCTCTTCTGACTGTTGCCTTTACCACTTGCCTTTACCCTACTCGGGGGTAACCTCCCGACACCGAGTCGGAGGCACGGTGAGAATCTCCGGTTGCCATTTTTGGGCCGCGCAGTCGTGAACTGGATCCTCCAATGGTTTTTTCGGGGAGAGGCTCGGGGGCTAGGCTCTCTATTCTCGCTCTCGTACTCGGGCTCTGGTTGCTGGTGCTAGGGCGCTGTGAGCTCGAGGAAGAAGAAGGTGCGGAAGAAAATCCGGAGGCCCCGAGACGGCTATTTATAGCCAGGTGCGTGGAGATTAGCTCCAACGGCTATTTTAACCGTTGGATGTGCGACGCGTGTTACGCCCGAAATTTCCGGGAAATGAGGGGACGGGGTGATAATTGCTATCTCCTCGTTTCCTGCGAGAATCTGTTAGGGGATACGTTTCAGGGTTTTGACTGAACCCAAACGCCCGTGATTTCAGCAAGATTTCATTGCTGATGTCACGAGGTTCCTTCTCCGCGAAGACTCGTGGAAGAAAAGCCGGACTTTGATAAAATCCGAGTTTTGAGTTAACAGATTTTGGGAAAAAGAAGAATCAAGCCAAAACGCCGATATTTCTCGGAAAAGAATGCAAATTAACAAAAGGCGGCAGAATGAATTCTTGATCCTTCTTGGGGGCTACTGTCGCATATATACCGATTAGGGGTATGTCTGGCATTGGCCTAAGATCCGGATTACCAGGGTGGTCTGTTGGTAATGGATCACAATCCATTGGGCGGCCCAGTAAGCTGATGCGCATTAAGCCGGATTCTAAAAGAACCCGGACCACGGCCCAAAGTGGTGCGTCTTAGAGGAGACGACGGATTCCTTACTTTCCAAGTTAGATAGTTTCCGTAGTCTTCTAGGTTTCCTTTCTGTGAGCCCTAATTCGGCTATCTATATAAAGCAGGACGAGAGAGAAGAACCATAGGGGAAAATTAGCTAGAAGCCAACTCGACGAAAAGTTGATTCTCGCCGAGTTAGCGAAACCATACTCACATTATACTTTGTATACTTTAGGCTTCAGCTTGCAGGAGTAGGAACGCCGCCTAGTTGCGTCGTACCGAACCTGGGTAACTTTGGTGTCCTCGTTTGTCATACTACCACGTCCACCCACGACTCTACCCGTAGGGCTTATGGCACCCCCGTCTATGATCCTTACTACGATGTCTCGACAAGAACGCTATATAGTTGAAAGATGAAGTGAACCTGATTTTGATATACTGGTTGATTCATATGAGAATGAAGGAGGTCATTATATGCTAAGGCCATGTATGATTGGGTTTTTCCTTAATTAATACTTTTACTACTCCCTCTGTTCTAAAATATAAGATGTTTTAGCTATTCCACATGTTGTCTAGTTACACACTAAAGTGAGTGTACATATACACTAAAATGTGTCTAGATACATGTGTATGTATATGAATATGGAAAAAATCTAAAACATCTTATATTGTGGAACGGAGGGAGTACTATTTATCATGATATTTCAATAATAGCTACACGCCTGTAAACCGAGGCTCTCTCCCACATATGAAATATCAATGACGATAGTCCTATATTAACTTCTCTAATTGTTTATGGACAATTCTGTCGCACATATCACCGCTATTCCACATTCATAATATTTTAATTTTTTACAGTACATCAACTAACTTTTAATTACATTTTGTTTTTTATCTTGTAAATCTATACTTTCATATCTGAAAAATACTTCTAGTTATGTTTCTAGCTAAACCAAACTTTCGATTGGATGTGAGTTGAATTTTATCAGTGGTTGATAGGAGGAGATATCACGTGACATCGCTTCAAAAAATTCTAGGGAAAATTATGGAGATTCATAAGGTTACTTTGTACAAACTCAAAAAGTTATAGATACGAGAGAAAAAAAAAAGATAAATCGAACAAGAACAACATAATTTTTCTGCTTTTATCTTTTAAGTGATACGGCTGACACTATTCATGCAAGACTGGCCATAATTACTTAGAAAAAAATCCCCCTATTCTACAATATAATTCTTTTAGCAAAAACTTATATTATAGAACAGATAGAGTATTATATGTATTATTCCCTCCATATCGATAAATGTAATATGTTTTACCGTTTTCTAGACAACACGTATCTAGACATGTTTTACTGTAAGATACATATGAATCTACGTACTAAAATATGTCTAAATACGTTTTGTGTAAAAAAACTAAAAATGACACGGGAGTACATTTTTATATACATCTAAATATATTAATTTGAGGGCACTGATACGTAGTGGTATGACCTTAGACTATCCACAATGGAGGTATTATAGGTAGTATCATACATGTCATGTTGGCAAAAATCTGATGTGGCAGTGCAATTAATGAGGAAGTGAGGTGATGGTGGTATCATAAGTAGATACCGTAATATAACGCATTACGAGACAAAATGAGTCTATATCACAATAAATGCAGCACTATATGATACTACAAACGACTAGTATCAGGCCTTCCGTAATGCGGATACGGCAAGCTGTATTTAACACCTTCCAGCTTATCAGTAGATATTTGGTTTTTTTTCTCCTATGCATTTACTTTTTCTTCTCTATCCCATCAGCAAGTGCATGCTCTCATAGGCTAAGCTACGGGTGCGATGCATGTGATTGGAAATCGCTCTTCAACGAGCGCGCGAGCGCTCGCTCGCTTTGGACGCGGCGTGGGTGGGTCCCACCCCTCCTTCTTCTTCCTCCCCCCTTCCTCCCTTCTTCTTATTCCTCCGCGCGACCGCGCGTGATCCCCTTCCTACTTCGCGCGTGGCCGGGGCCGGGGAAGAGCACCGCCCGCGAGCTTAGGGTAGCCTCGCCGCCGACGGGGACGGCGCGGCTGGCCGCGACGTCGCCGGCCAGGCTAGGGACACGGCAGGGCTCCGCCGAGCTTAGGTTAACTGTCGGATATATACTGAATAGCGGTATAGAAGATGGTAGACAAAGAGCCGGACTACCAGGGTGGCCTACATGGTAATGGGCTTAGGTCCATTGGGCGGCCCAGTAGTCCGACGCGCAGAAGCTGGATTCTAGAAGAACCCGGATCACGGCCCGTGTGATCTGGCTTGGAGGAGAAGACGGATTCCTTACTTTCCAAGTTACAAGTTAAACGTAGTCTTCTAGGTTTCCTATTCTGTAAGCCCTAATCCGGCTATTATATAAAGCCGGACGGGAGATAGATTAAACAGGTCCTAAGCACAAGTTAGACACAAGTTCAAGCTCTACGCAACTCGCCGAGAAGCTCATCCTCGCCGAGTAGCTAGATCTATTCCCTCACATTGTAACCCTGTTATACGGGCTTTAGTCCCAATTAGTGAGAAGTGCAGGAGTAGGTACGCCGTACTGTCGCGACGTACCGAACCTGGGTAAAATCCCGTGTTCTGTGTTACTACGCTATCCCGTTACCCCACGTCTCTACCGTAGTCTCATGGCACCCCCGTCTATGAAAACTACTACGATGTCTCGACAGTTGGCGCCCACCGTGGGGCAAACGACGTCAGGCGTGAAATTCCAATCTGGGATACTCGGCGGAATTGGAAGATCGATCACTGTCGGAAGCTTGGAATTCGACGACGACGTCGGGCGCTTCCTCGACAACGGATCCTACATACCGGCGCAAAACCACCTGGTAAGTGCCTGCGTGTTACCGATTGGATCTGCTAACATCTTTATCGGACTAACTGCAGAAGCAATGGGGTTTTGCGGTGGAAGCAAATTTATCCCACCCGCCCTATACCCAGTCGAAGACGACTATGATCACGGATTCTGCTCAGATCGCCGACAAAACAGTGATACACACTTTATCGGCATGGTGCAATCCGAAATCGCTGAAAACACGGATGACGGAAATCCCGTGCAAGAGGCAGACAACAACCTACCCGTCGTAGAAACGGAAGAACAAATACCCGTCACAGAGACGGAAGATCCGACATCCGTCAACCAGACGATGAACTCGGAAGCAGAGTCCGTGCTTGCCGCCATTGAGGCGAGGTTGGAGTCGGAAACCGGATCGGAGAACTTCGACTCTGAAGACGAAGACGAGGATGCCTTCGTAAGAAAGGTTAAGTCCTTTCAAGAGGGATTCCATGAAGTGCTAATGGCAAAACCAGCTGATACAACGGGCGCCGGTAGCCAGGAAAGCCCTAAAACCCCTCCGCCGGTGGAAGAAAGAGAAGACGGAGAAACTTCTCCGATATTCCCCAATGTTAAGGAGATGACAGAAGATGAGCCTGTCAAAAAACCTCCTTCTTCCAAGAAAAAGCACCGTGCTTCTAAAAAACTCCAATACAAACTCCGGAAGAAAAAATCAGCCGATCTCGCTGATGAAAACCTGGAAGTTGGAGATATTAGCGGCACAAAGCCCGCGGAAAAGAAATCTAAGGAAATCACCGCTCCGCCAATGACAGAACTGGAAGAGCAAGAGCTATTACAAACACCAGTGGGACCAGATGAACCCCCTGAGATGCTGGAAGCCAGGAGACAAGCTTTTCAACGGCAACAGCAACATCTGCTTAGATCTCGGCAACATCTCCAACAAACCCATAATGACATCAAAGTCATGAAGGAAGAAATAGAGGAGTACGAGAGAAAGCATAGATCTGCCTTAAAACCTACTAGGTTACCCGGAATCGCAAGACCGGAAGAACTGCCGCCAAAAGAAAGGTTCTATAACCCATCTTGGCAAAAGCAGTTAAACGGCAAAGATGCCAAGGGCGAACCAATATACAAAACCGCAGCAGAAAACGCGGAAGCAGCGTTCGCCATCCTAAACAATGATCTGTACTCCAACGGGGAAAAACTCCAAGGGGTATATGCTTTCTTAGGAAAAGCATTACAGCAGCAGCAGCGAGGCCAAGAGCGTTCAGGGAGGCTGCATGATAATTCCGCCCTCTGCAAAACAGCTACTTGCGCTGCTGGAGCACCTGGACCGGAAGAACCCGGAGATTCGGATAAAAAAGAGGAGCCGAGAAAAGACAAGAAAAACCCCGACAACCGGGACGCAACGTCCAGAATCGGACCTCATCTCCCGAAAGATGGATATAAACCACACGATCGGGAAGACAAACACCGGAATGACGGCAAAATAATGCCACCTCCGAGAAACCCAGCTGAAAAAGCTGGAAGATATGATATACCTCACAGACGTGAAAGATCCCGGACACCTCCTAAGGATAAGGAAAGGCATAGAAGCAGAACTCCGCCTAAAGGACGTGAACACGGAAGAGATAGAGATAACCTCGGAAAAGCGCGTCCGCGCAACAATGGAAAAGAAAGGAGCAGATCCCCTTCTGTCCATTCAGCCGGGAGATATTCTGCACACATTGATAGAGCAGAAAAGGATGATCTATACTTTGGTCCTAAGTGTTTTACTGACAGGATCCGAAGGATAACCCTGCATTCTGGCTTCGCCAAAGTTGGTCCAACCTACCAAAAGTATACCGGCAGTACAAACCCGGATACCTGGCTCTCAGATTATTATACAGCCGTCCAAATCAACAATGGGACAGACCTGGAAGCTGTCAAGTTTCTTCCCCTAATGTTGCTAGACGGAGCCAGAGATTGGATCAATGGTTTTCCATCAAGAACTGTCGACAGTTGGGATGATATGGCGAGAGTATTCACTCAGCATTTTCGGGGAACATACAAACGCCCAAATAGCATCAACCAGCTGAACCGTTGCACCCAATTTGAGGACGAACCATACGTGGATTTCATCTCCAGATGGACTGCAATGAAGAATAGTTGTTCTGGAGTAACTGACGTACAAGCAATGCATGCTTTCGTCAATGGCCTAAAACCCGGACTCGTACCGTTCATGGTTGGTTCTAAACAGCACAAAGATCTCGGATCTATGCTTACAACCGCTAATGAGCATGCTGCAGCCGAAGATGATATCAGAGCAAGAGGAGGCAATATTGAGTCACTAATATTCGCCAAGAAAACCCCTCGTTCTGACAAAAAAGGAACTCCAGAGACAACGACAAAGCCCAAGGAGGTCAACATAGCCTTTGGAGGAGAAAAGGTGAACAAGTGGAAAGGCCGCAGTCCAGATCCAATCAATTACACTCCCGAAGAATGGGAGAGAATTAAGTCGGAACCCTGCGTCCACCACTCGCAATTTGGGAAACCAACCCACACAAACGCGCAATGCCGGCTAAACAAGCATATGAAAGGCAATGCAGGATCCGGAAATAAAGGGAAGGGTTCCAAAAGGAAACCTGCCAAACAAAAGCCAGAAGCTGAAAAAGAAGACAGTGAATCGGACACTGATGACAAAATCCAGGAACAACAGCGAAAAGGCGAACCCAAATTTCCGAGAGTTGACGGAGAAGCAATGTTAACCTTCTTAGCAACCCCGTCAGCAAAGGTGGCCAAAAGAACACTTCGGGAGATAAACGCAGTTGTTCCTGCGACCCCGAAATTCTTGAAGTACTCCAACACACCGATAATCTGGGATCAGTCTGATCATCCCGGAAATATCCCTGAACCCGGCACACAAGCTCTTGTTGTAAGCCCTATTGTTCAAAACACTAGGCTAAGGAGAGTGCTGATGGATGGTGGATCCAGCATCAATATAATGTATCTGGATACACTGAAGCACTTGAAGATCTCCGAGTCCCAGCTCAACTACAGCAATATACGCTTCCATGGCATTGTTCCTGGCAGGCAAGCACGATCCCTAGGAGAAATTTCCCTAGATGTCACCTTCGGAGATAAAGATCACTTCCGGCAGGAAAAAGTATCCTTCGAAGTAGTGCCGTTCGAAAGTGTGTATCACGCAATACTATGACGTCCAGCTTTCGCCAAATTCATGGCAAGATCCTGTTATATCTACAACAAGCTGAAGATGCCAGGACCCAAAGGAGGAGTAATTACCATTGCTGGTGATTTCAAGCTGGCAAACGAGTTGGAAAAAGAAAACGCCCTTTGCGCTCAGAGAGTTATAGCGAAGGAGGAACTGAAGGAATTAGCCAAGGAGGTATCGCCGAAAGAAATGCCGGCAGGAAAAGAAACTCGGAAGCCAACAGATAGCTTCAAGGCGTCCGAGAATACAAGACAGGTAATCCTAGATCCCAAAGACCCGACAAAATTCGTTGTCGTAGGGACTGGGATGACTGACAAATAGGAAGGCGAGCTCATCAAGTTCCTCCGTGAGAACTGGGATATTTTTGCCTGGTGTCCAGCTGACATGCCAGGCGTACCCAGGGAACTTGCTGAGCACCAACTCAAGGTTATTCCCGGATCAAAACCCGTCAAACCAGGTCTCCGTCGATTTGACGGAAGAAGACGGAAGGCTATTGGCAAGGAAATTATCCGGCTTTTAGCAGCGGATTTCATCAAGGAAGTAATCCATACTGATTGGTCCGCAAATCCGGTCCTAGTACCGAAGAAAGACACCACTGCTCTTAGAATGTGTATAGATTACACAGGATTGAACAAGTTGTGTCCGAAAGATAGGTTCGCGTTACCACGAATCGATCAAATAATAGATGCCACTGCAGGCTCCGAGCTTTTATGCTTTTTGGATGCATATTCCGGGTACCACCAAATACGCATGAAAAAGGAAGATCAAATCAAGACTTCTTTTATAACCCCGTATGGGACGTACTATTACATAACCATGCCTTTTGGCCTGAAGAACGCAGGTGCAACCTACCAGCGTTGCATGCAACGCTGTTTGCATAGTCAAATTGGCAGAAACGTTCATGTTTACGTGGACGATATCGCTGTCGTAACCAAGGAAAAAGATACACTCCTTGAGGATTTGCGAGAAACTTTCGAAAACTTGCGCACTTACAAGATGAAGTTGAATCCATCTAAGTGCGTATTCGGGGTTCCCTCAGGAAAACTTCTGGGTTTCATTGTTTCCCACAGAGGAATAGAAGCTAGCCCGGAAAAGATCAAGGCAATCTTGAACATCTCAAAACCTACATGTGTAAAAGATGTCCAAAGATTGACGGGTTCCGCTGCAGCCGTCAGCAGATCTATCAGTTGGCTGGGGGCTAAAACCTTACCACTCTACAAGCTGCTGAAAAAGTTCGACAAAGTCAAGTGGATTGCGGAAGCCTGGCAACGTCTAGACAGTTATGTACCTTTCCGTACTTAGTTCAATTCTATGTAAACATCTTTTGAGATCATGAAATAAAGTTGTCGGAATACTGTCATCCATATTCTTTATAAGTGCAAGGTGTTTCCGCCTCATCTATTTCCCAATGATCTTACAAATTGCTCAACGTTAACCCGAATTGTGCTTGCGTACTCGGCGTTACAAAACTGAACGATTTTTCAGCCTGTTAACGGCTAAGGGAAACTTGAATTGCCTGTGTGCCCAAGTTTCACTTAAAACTTTCCTTGATTTCTCTAAGTCTTATCTGATTGTGTGTGTGTTGGGTTACTGGAACTAGTTAGTAAAAATGCCTTTAGCATGGTCCATATTTCCGAGTTTCAAAACTGCTTGGTTCGTCCCCAGTTACTCGGCATGAAGATCCATATTGCTATTTGAGCCATTTCAAACACTAAGGACAGTTAAAGCATACACACCAGAGAACTTAGAAGATAAAAGGAATGATAAAACCCAAAAAACTTGCAAAGAATTTCATAATTTAAACTGCAACAGACGGAAGTTTCATTCATACAAAAGAAGCATTACATTTTGGATTACATTAAAAGAACGGTAATGCTCCTATTGTCTATTTTTTCTATCCAGGTTCCAGGTAACCCTTCAAGCATCTGACTCCTCCTCGCTGCTTTCGTCTTCGGGGATTGGAGGAATCTCCGCTTCTGGATAGTTGACGGAGATATTTACCATGGAGGCAATCTGGGTGGCGTGACCCTTGACTTCACCAAAGATGGTGTTTCGCTGCATATCCGTGTATCCTTGAGGGACACCGGACGCCACGCGCCAGGATTTAGCACTAGGGTAGTGCATGCGCATGAGGCCGAGAGCCATGCGCGCACCACCCCGTGCAGCGGAGCGAAGGAGAGATTCCTTAGACTCTGCCACCTCCATGATGGCACCCGGAAGTTTTTCAACCTCCGAGCACTCCCCAGATTTTTCGGGAAGAAATTTGTCTACCAGCTGCGTTGTAGCAGCCTTCATCAAATTCCATGTCTCCCCGAAAGCTCGGATGCCTGCAACCCGAGTGCCATCTGGGGTATCTCCTGGTTTTTTCCAATAACACACCCAAAAGGGTTAGACGGAAAAACAGAGAAAAGTAAAACATGGAAAGATGATAAACGAGTCAGAAATTTACCGATGAGCTTGTCAATCTCGGAAACTTCCTCCAGGCGAAGGTTTAGAGCGTCGGTCAAATCCTGAATGGTGGATTTGTCCTTCTCCGCCTGCTCGGAAGCCTTGGAATTAGAAACTCCAAGGGCCAGATTACTGGCTTCCAAGTCTTGTTGTGCTTTCACAAGGTTCTTGTGAAGCTCAACATTCTCCTTGCGGAGAATTTCGGCATTGCCAGAATCTTCTGCTGCTTGTTTAGCCTGAGCTAATGCAGCTGAAAAGCAAGGGAAAAATCCGAGTTAGCCAGCTCCTCGGAAAAAACTTAGGCAAATAATTGAATCGGAAATTTCAGAAGGAAAATGTTTACCTTGTGTTTCCGACAATGCGAGCTTAGCTGATTCCAGCTCTGCTTCCCTTTCTTCAAGAATAGAGAGAAGACTTCTAACTTCTTTATTCTTGATGGTAAGCTTCTTGAAAACTTCCCTGTTGATGGCTTCGGAGGTTTGCTGAAACGTAGCAAGGAGAAGAATGAGTACAAAACGCATTAAAGCAAAAAGCACGCATTTTAATTAATGCTTGGGGGCTAGAGTTATATACCTGGCTCATGCGCTGCAAACCTGCCAAGTTTTCTTTGAACTCTTTCGCGTATTCCGCGAAGAGATTCCCGGCTGCGTCCAAGCCGTCATTAATAGCTTTGAAATCCTTGTCAAAGGTGGGAATTTCCTCGTCGAAAGTCCGAGTTAATTTTCCCACCTCTGGAGCCGCCCTTTCCCTCGTGTCCGGGTCGGACACAATGGGCTGGCTGGGCTCTGGGGGCTTGGTGGTGGGGGCTGCAGTAGGCTCTTCCTCCATTGTACTTGGCGTGCCCGGGGCGACGGCGGGAGAAGGTTGGCTGCCTCGGCTGGAAGAAACCTTGTGTTTCTTCAGCTTCTTCGGCTTCAGGGTGGAAGGTGGCAGGCTAAAAACATAAAAACCCGGAAAAGGTTAAAACACCGAAGATGGATGAAAAAAATTCCCATAAAAGAAAATTCCAGAAGAAAGAACCTGGAGGTGGCGACGGGGATTCCGTCAAGATCGATAATTTCTTCCGAGGAAGTTATCTTCTTGCGCTTGCGTCCACCTGTAGCGGCGGTGCGCAGCGCGTCCAGCTCAGCCTCAGACACCAAGTCCGAATCTGAAAGATCCTCGAACTGTCGAACAAGCAAGATCAAAATCAGAAGCTAGGAAATCCGAGATAAAATAGAATTGTACCCAAATGACTGAAAAATTACCTTGGGAACCGGATTTTCGGCCGTATACATTGGCCGACTCTCTGTGTATTGATCGCGCGATGCGACCAACTGGTTGATGTGCCGCCTAAGTTCCTTTGCGGGCCAATCCTTGGCGGATGTCCGCATCGGATCCTTGACTCTCGTGTATTCGCACAGGAGACGGCCGCTGTGGTTGGCTAGTGGCTGGATCCGCCTAATCAGCCAGCATAGAACCGTGTCCATGCCGGTTAGAGGCGGATCCATGGAGGTGAGCTTGGCGATGCGCCGCTTGATCTTTAGCAGATCTGGCGGCAGAACTTGGACGGCTTCTGTTCCCCAGTTATCCTGGGGAACGGCGGCAGAGTTCACAAAAGGTGGAACCCCGACGGCCTTTTTAGGAAAAGGCACGTCGGGATGATAAAAGAAAGAACCCGTCCAAAATTTGACGGATTCTGAAGTTTTTATCTTGGGGAACCAATCCTCTCGGAATCTCCGAAGAGTGAAGGATATAGTTCCGCAAGTTGGGAGTGCGCCCTCCGAAGAGTTTCGCTTAACTCCAAAGCAGTACATCCAGAAATCTAACCTAGGTTCTAGCCCTAAGTAGCCTTCGAACAAGGCCTGAAAGCCGGCCATGTATAGAATGGAATTGGGGGGAAGATTGTGGGGCTGGATGTTGTAATGAGAGAGAACCTGGAGGAAGAAGGAAGATGACGGAAGCCCCATACCTCGCAAAAGGTGGGAAGAAAGGAGTACCCTTTCGCCATCCCGTGGCGCGGGTTCGGTTTCTTCTTCTGGCAGCCGCCATTTCTTCTTGAGAACCAGGCCCTCCTTTTCCAAGTTTGGAAGGAGAGCCGGGGGAATACTGCAGGCACTCCAGTTGCCTGCAGATTCCGCTTCCTCGTCCGCTCCGGTGGCGGCAGCGGCGGCGGCCTCCGCGGCGGCGAGTTCGTCGCCGAGGAGCTCGATCTTTTCCTCCGCCGTTTCAGGTGCAAACGGCGGGGTTGTCGCGGCGCTCGATGTCGAAATGTCCGCGGCGGCGGAAGTGTTTTCTCCGCCCGCCGCGGAGGCCGTGGTCTTCTCCGGCATGTTACCGGTGAGCCTGGGCGAGCCTGGCTGTGGATCCAGATCGCTGACGAGCTCGTCGATGGCGGCGCGGGTCGGTGACGACGGCGAGGAGGCCATCTTTTGGTGGTGCTTTGCGTTCGGCGTACGAAGGATGCGTGCGTTGGGACAAGGACTTGCTCTCGAGCTCACGTTCGCAGCAATGGCGTAGGCAGTGAGGGAGTGAGGAAAGTTTCGGAGGAGGACGATGATGGCTATTTATAGCCAGAGAACCGTTTAGATACGTGCCAACGGCTCTTTCGACCGTTGGATGCTCGACGCGTGTCGCTCGCCGGAAACTACGGGAAATATAACGACAGGGGAATGATGGCTATATCCTCGTTTCCCGTGAGAATCTGTCAGAGATACGTTGCAGGGTTTCCCGCGTGAAACCAAGCGTCGCCCGCGTCAGCATGATTAAAGCGCTGACGTTAGAAGTTCCTTTACCGCGAAGGATCGCGAGAAGAAAAGCCGGATTTTCATAGTTCCGAGTTTTATGTTACCATCTCCTTCAAAAGGAAAGTAGAAAGAATCAAGACTGCTGAATCAAGATTTCCCGGACAAAACGTATTTGGCGAAAGACGGAGAATCAGAGTTTTGATCCTTCCTGGGGGCTACTGTCGGATATATACTGAATAGGGGTATAGAAGATGGTAGACAAAGAGCCGGACTACCAGGGTGGCCTACATGGTAATGGGCTTAGGTCCATTGGGCGGCCCAGTAGTCCGACGCGCAGAAGCTGGATTCTAGAAGAACCCGGATCACGGCCCGTGTGATCTGTCTTGGAGGAGAAGACGGATTCCTTACTTTCCAAGTTACAAGTTAAACGTAGTCTTCTAGGTTTCCTATTCTGTAAGCCCTAATCCGGCTATTATATAAAGCCGGACGGGAGATAGATTAAACAGGTCCTAAGCACAAGTTAGACACAAGTTCAAGCTCTACGCAACTCGCCGAGAAGCTCATCCTCGCCGAGTAGCTAGATCTATTCCCTCACATTGTAACCCTGTTATACGGGCTTTAGTCCCAATTAGTGAGAAGTGCAGGAGTAGGTACGCCGTACTGTCGCGACGTACCGAACCTGGGTAAAATCCCGTGTTCTGTGTTACTACGCTATCCCGTTACCCCACGTCTCTACCGTAGTCTCATGGCACCCCCGTCTATGAAAACTACTACGATGTCTCGACATTAACCTCGCCGCCGACGGGGACGGCGCGGCTGGCCGCGACGTCGCCGGCCAGGCGAGGGACACGGCAGCGCTAGGTCGACGAGGTTAGGTTGGGGGTGGGGGTGTTCCCGGCGACGAGGTTCAGTCGGTGGGGGAGGTTTAGAGGAATGGTCGGGGGCGGCGGCGGACCGGCGGAGGAAGTGGTTAGGGGAGGGCGGGGCGGCGAGGCGGGCGCGGCAGCGCCGCCGGCCGCGGGTGGCGGCGGCAGGCGGTTCGGCCGGTGACGGTGGCGGGGGGACCAAATCAGGCGCCAACGCTATCCTCCTCGTGCGCACGTGCGGCTGTCGGAAATCGCGCGAGCCGTCGCGCGCGCGCAAGCTAGCGTAGCCCCATGTGATTGGATATGTAGCTGCGCAGCGACGGAAAAAAGTGCCAAGAGCCGTATCCAAAATAGCATACGGCTTTGCTCTCTCTTCCTTAATTACGTATCCACGTCAGCGTTTTGCCTATATGGCACAGCTAAGATACGATCCTAGGTGGAGCATTAGACTAGCCATAGTGGGGAGTATCATACAAAAATATCATGCATATGATAATAATCTATGATGCTACACCTCTAATGCATAGTATCATATAGGAGTATCATAATCACCTTCTATTTATTATTTTGTAAAATCTCAATATAAATATATGTACAAGATTTGTTTGTCATTAATTTTCTTAGTTTTGTGTGTCATGATACGGTATCTACCTATGTTACTCTAATCTCCTCTCTCTTCCTTAATTGCATGCCACCTCATCTTTTTTGTGGGACCAAGTTGCTATGTATGATACCACCACTATGGGTAGTTTTATGGAAGGCCTCATGTGCATAATACTGGTGTATGATACTCCGTCTTAACGTCATCCACAGCCGTAGACGCCCATCCCATGTCATAATTTCTTTGTCGGCACCACGTTTCAATTACCTACAGACGGAGTACACGTGAAGGTCTCCGACCTCCCATCCCCGATTGGCCGAGCGCTGAGTAGTGAGTATCCCAGCTACGTGCAACCATGCATGCAGCGATGACGTGTTGTGCCCGCCAAGCACCACGGTGGAACCGAAGCCCTCTGACGTGTCAGCTCAGCACCCGGCCGTTGACCGGCTCCGACCGCACGGAGTACCATTTCCGAGGACCTGCTCCGGCCGCTTATATTTCAAACCGCAGAGACGTATCAAGACGGCTAACCATGTTCGTGCAAGAGACTAGACGTGAGTAGAAGTGTCCAAGTATGGGTAGTACTGTACAAAAGCTCCCCTGCCGGTATCTTCTTGTCCGTGCGGTGCGGACACAGCAGCAGCTAGCTGATTAGTTCATCTTGCCGGCAGTGTGGAGATCGCTCGATCGCCGGTGACATACATATAGATATGATGATGCTTGGCGGCGTGTCGTTGGGCGACGTGGTGACCATCTGCGGGCTGTTCGCGGTGCAGTGCATCTTCGGGCTCTACATGATCTTCCTCAACCGGCTGCTCGCCGCCGGCGTCCCCTCGCTCTTCATCATCGTCGTCGCCTGCGCCGCCTCCTCCCTTGTCATCCTCCCCTTCGCCCTCGCCTTCGAGAGGAAGAAATGGCCCCAACGCTGGAGCCCCATGCTGGCGATCCAGCTCGTCTTAATCTCGCTTGGAGGGTGAGACACAAATCCAAATATATACCTTTCCTCCTTTGGTATAAGTACAAATGCATCCATAGCTTCTTTTAAACTGCATTTCATCTTTTTAGGTTCTTGCACGATGCCTACGTACTGTACTCTTCATGGTTAATGTTTAAAACTCAGTTGCTGATATAAATTAACTTCTTTATTTTGAAGAAAATTTATATTTGCTACAACCTAGGTTGAAGTATAAAAAAAACTTAAAAAATGTTTATTAGTATTATTCTCTGAAGTTAGCTGCAATTCTTTTAATTAGAAAACCGAGGTTAATGCTTCAAAATGCTTATATTTGGAGCATGTTTGCGTAACCAGTTACTGTCTTCAAAGTTCATTTACGAGTTTGGCTGATGATCCACACTTACCCCTACTTGGTAATTTAGGCATTATATATTCACGTTTCTGAATTATACTATTACATTGTAAAGTTTAAAAAATTACTTGGTAATTTGGGCATTATTCATGTCTCTTAAGTTGCATGGTAAAGATTCAAATATGAAATGCTACAGAGCAGTTCACGGAACATTTTTTTTGCTGTTGTTGTTTAGGGTGTCCATATACCAGGTCTTGATGATGCTCGGGGTGGAACGGACCTCGCCGGCGATCGCCTCCGCCATGCCCAATCTCGGTCCCGGCTTCATCTTCGTCATCGCCGCCTGCCTGAGGTGCAAAAACAAATACCACTATTAGGATAACAAAGTTATTAACATTCAGACTGGACAAAATTAGTACTGTTGCTCCTACGTACCGCAGGTTCGAGAGATTTGAGTGGAAGTGCAAGTACACCAGATCCAAGATATTGGGTACGTGTCTGTGCCTCAGTGGAGCAATGTGCGTGAGCTTCCTGAAGAGTCCGGATCCCGGCACAGCGCCAAAGTCCTTTCCCGGGGAGGACGAGGCGCTCTCCCACATCGAAATCGATAGAGATTGGATCATTGGCTGCCTCTGCCTTCTCTCTGGAGTCACGGTCTTCGCTTGTAACACTGTCCTGCAGGTACAAACTCCTTGTACACTGATACTGCTACCAAAGTTCAATAGTTTTGTCAGATTTAGTTGGTATCTCTGGTTGCTGCCTGAAGCTGATGTGCGACTGCAGGCAGCAGCCCTGAAGAGGTTCCCGGCGCCGCTGTCGATCTGTGTCATCACCGCCATGATGGGGTCGATCTTCAGCGCCATCATCCAGGTCATCATGGAGGGAAAACTCAGCGCGGGCACGGCAGACAACGTCCCGAGAATCATCGGTGAAATTGTGTTTGTGGTATGTATATGTACGGTGGCGCATCTCGAGATTTCTGTATGGCCTGTATTGCTCCGGAGACTGAAACTGCTGGCTGCAGGGAGGCGGGGTGATCGGCCTGTGCACGACGTTCCAGGTTTCGAGCATCGGGCGCAAGGGGCCCGTCCTGGTGTCCATGTTCAGCCCATTCCAGACGGTGTTCTCGGCGTTCATTTCTTTCATCTTCCTCGGGCAATGGATCGGCTTCGGATGGTAGGTCTTCTTTACTAGCCAAAACAAATTTGGTGCAAATTCTAAAATTTTGGAACGGAGCATGACTGCAACTGGTGCATCCGACATCTGACGACGGTCATATTGGCTTTTGGTTTCAGCCTAGTGGGGATTGTGCTCATGTTTACCGGCCTGTATGTGGTGCTATGGGCCAAGAACAGGGAGGACAAGATGTTCGCCGAGTTCGCTCCGCCGTCTGACGAGACGGAATCTGATGTCGAAAGGCCATTCTTGCAGTGATGAGCTGGGCAAAATCGCTTGCTTGGACGCAAACTGTCAGTGTTACCCGAATCTACACCGATGACCGATCCTGTCTACAGTTTCACTTTCCCTTTGCGAGGATACTCCCTGTTTAATTGTACTGAAAACGACCGACTGGGCAAAGGAGAGTTATTTTTCCGGATTCGCTACAGCAGAAGATTTTGTGTGTTGCTTCGACCTATGTATCATCAAGTACTAGTGGTCCATCACGTGTGTGTGTTTTTTTTTTTGAGTTTTCACGGGGGAGCAAGCTCCCACCTGTATTTTTTCCCTGGTTAGAGCAACTATAGCAGATCCCGTAAAACGCTCCGAACTGGAAAATAACCGCCGTATAGGGGTTACTCAACTTTTTTCGAGCGACGGAGAATTCCCCTCTCTAACCCCTGAATCCTAGGGTTTTCGTGCCGATCCGAGGGTGCCCTGTATCGCGCGGAATGAGTTGACGGGACGGAAATTTCAGCACCTCGCTAGCAGCCGCCGCCGGCCCCGCTGCGACTTTCCTCTCTGGCTCCGGTTGTTCTCCCTCTTCGGCTCCGGCTGTTCTCCCTGTATCATCAAGTACTAGTGGTTCATCACGTGCTCTTTTTTTGTTTTCAGGGGAGAGCAAACTCCCACCTGTATTTTTCATGAAAGGGGTGGAAGTCACCAACACAGAACGAAGGTGGCCTAAAAAAGCAACATCTAGATTACAGTCGCACGGTGAGCTGGGGAAGCCGAGCACGCCACGGAATGGCAACATCCCGGCGTTGCTTCAGCAGAAAAGTCGGGGAGGGCGACATGCCATTAAAGACAACCTCGGTGCTTCCACAGCTGCCCCATGTAGAGGAGGCGCAGGGTGTCAACTGTCGTTGCCCCGGCAGACAGAGGTAGGGGGCAGAGGCGAGCATCTGCCACGCTTAGCCCATGCGCACATCGGGCGCTGATGGAGCACCAGAACTGCTTGGCGAAGGGGCAGTCGAACACGATGTGCTTGGGGGTCGTGACATACAGCACACCTGCTGTGTCAGCTTCCACGATTATCGTCTTAGGAGAAGGTTGGCGCGGCGTTGGATACGCCCCATGCCCCATGATCGCCATGAGGAGAAGGTTGGCGCGGCGTTGGATACGCCCCTGCACCAGGAGCCACGCGAAGAACTTGACTTTTGACGGGGCAAAGTTGCGCAGACGAAGGCGTAGTTGGCCGAGTGCTCCCCACTGAAGACGCACAACGCGTACATCGATGAGGTGCGCAGCCGCCCGTCAACGTGAGCACATAGGGGGAGAGATCGCCGGTCCTCAGCAGCCTCTAGCTCGATCTTGGTCAGGAGGGCGGTCAGGAGGGCGAGCAGATATTGTCGATCCGTTGTCATCTACGACACCAGGCTGGTGCCAAGTCCAGCTAGTAGGACTTCTCGGACAGAGGCATGCAGTGACGTGTAGTGGAAGTAAAGCTCCGGCATGCACCCCGCCAGGCCACAGGGAGCCAAGCATCCAGCCAGAACGCGGTTTTACACCCGTTGCCGACATGGACACGGGAGATGCTGCGGTATAGTGGAAGAAGCCCGCGCAGCGCTCCCCCAATGAGTGTCGCAGATCACACCACGGTGTGGATGGGCTCCTCGCCAAGGGAGGACCAGACCCATCTCGGCCACGATGCATCCGCGGCCACGAAAATACGGTGGATGAGCTTGACCTGGAGGCAACGGTCCTGCGTGCCCAAGCAGTGAATGTCGAGCCCTCTATCTTTCTTGCGGTGGTAGACACGATCCCACGCCACCAGGCACCGCGCCCCAGAGACACAATCCATGGTCGTCCAGAGGAAGGCGCGACGCAGTTTGTCGATGGCGGCAATCGCCCCCTGGGGAAAAGTGAGGGCTCCCATGGCGTAGGTGGGGAGCGCGTCCAGGATCGCGTTGACCAGAACGAGCCTCCCGCCAGCGGAAAGTAAGGTGGCACGCCAGCCGGCAAGGTATTTGTCCACCTTTGCAATCGGGGGGGGGGGGAGGGGCGAAGGCGCTAAGATGGAGCTTGTCAGCCGAGAGAGGGAGACCCAAATAGGTTTGTGGGAATCCTCCAATCTTGCACCCGAGCATGGTTTGAATCTCGGCGATCACCCCCTCTTTGACATGCATGGGCACAATCATGCTCTTGTTGTAGTTGATTCACAAACCGGTGGCCGATTCACAATGTTGGAGAAGGAGGCATACCATCACGCTGCAGCCCCGTCCGCCCTGAGGATGAGCAGGGTGTCGTCGGCATATTGGAGAACCGGGCACGACGTACCATCGACAAGCGGGCGCTGGAGGATGTCGTCGTCCTAGATGAGCCGCTGGAGGATATCAACGACGAGGAGGAATAGGTAGGGAGACAATGGGTCTCTCTTCCGTAATCCGCGCTTGCACTTCATCCATTTCCCGGGGATTCCGTTGAGTAGAATGGCCGAGCGTGAGGAGGTCAGGATATCGTGGATCTAGTCGGACTAGAGAGGGGGGAACCGCGCGCAAGCATCACTGTCTGTATGTTGTCCCAGTGAATTGTGTCGAAAACTTTTGCGAAGTCTAGCTTGAGGACCACACAGGGGGCACACCGACGGTGGCACGTCTGAACCAACTCAGTCGCGTAGACAAAATTTTCAGATATGCTGCGGCCGGCGAGAAATCATGTTTGGTCAATGTCCACAAGTTTCCCGATGTGCTGCTGCGGCCGCGATGTGAGTACCTTGCATATGATCTTCACGGAGCAGTTTGTAGGGAGATAGGGCGGATGTACGCCGGCACTGGCTCTCCCCTCGTCTTTGTCAGGAGGACGAGGAAGGACCTGTTGGTCCATTCCAAATCGGCCGCGAGCGAACAAAATTGTTCGAATAGCCAAGCCAGCCCATTAGACGTCATTTTCTTGAATACTTTGAGTTGTTAAACTACTGTACAAGAAAACCTATTCTAGTACTAAGGGTCTCTTTAAAACTCAGCTGACCGAGAATTGAGCTAACTCTCAGCCAGTTGATGTCATTCCTGGACATGCGCGTTGCTACTATGCTCGTCTTGCCTGTTGTGATTGGTGGCACGTTCACACCCCGCGGTGTAGGTAGGTATAGTTAAATGACGCCCAGGTACCAACATAGACCCATGTAGCTTGTACAAGTGGTTCTGAAAAAATGTAGCTTGTCCAAGTGGTTCCGGAAAAAAAAGGTAAACTTGTACAAGCACGGGGATGGGCTACAGCTGTTTAGAAAATAATACAAAGTGGCTTACAAATTTTAAAATGAGAAGTTCCCCAAAAGAGTTTAAAATGAGAATAAAAAACTTGAAACAAGCATACAGAAATCAGATTCCGTATAGCATCTTGACGCATATCTAAAGTTTAATAACTTTTTTTCTCGGTTACAACTCCTATTACAACTCAAAAAAATACTTAGTTGTAGAAATATCTTACAACCCTATTTACAAATAAAAGTGATCTCAGTTACAACTGAACAAATTTCAGTTGTAACTCCATTTAAAACTAAAAAACAACACAATTGCAACTGAAAAAACAACACGGTTGCAACTCTATTTGCAAGAAAAAAAACTCAGTTGTAACCTTACTTGCAACCAAAACACAACACAGTTCTAACTCTATTTGCAACACACAAAAAACTCAGTTGTAACCTCACATGCAACCGAAAAAAAATTGCAAATCCACTTGCAATTGAGAAAAAACTCAGTTGCAACCTTAATTGCAACTGCAAAAGTAAGTTACGACTTCGTTTCAACTAGAAAAATTCAATTACAACCCCACTTGCAACTAAAAAGGTACGTTACAACTTCACTTAAAATTGGAAAAAGTTGGTGAACCATTTGTTTCTTGCCCTATATGCATGGAGAGTCTCCAACGTACCACGGATTCGGTTGTACCTACCACGTGAGAGGTTCTTTCTCACCAGATAAACACGTAACACGATGGACTCAATGGGAATCGTTTTCGCCACAAACCTACAAACGCCGATATGGTATCAGAGCCCTCTTCTCCCTGACCTAGCCGTTGTTTCTCCAATCTAGAACCCAGATCCAAAAAAGACCAAGATCCAATCCAAAACCTACGATCAAACCAAGACCTCAAGGACTAAAACCCATGATCAAGCTTCGAGTCTAGCCAAAGACCACAAGATCCACAGCCAAAAAAACCTCACACCACAACCAAAAACCACGATCCACGGATCCTAAAACCTTCCAAAGCCAAAACAAAAATCACGAGTTCCAAACAACCAACACAAACGATGTCATCCTCAACAACCACTGGCTGTCTCGCTTCAGCCTTAGTCTCGCCACCATCGCAGAAGCTCAACCGAGGAATTTTTCTCTTCTTGAAGACGCTTGTCTCCCCCACCATTCGCAGTGCCCAAGCAAGAGGGCTGCTGGATGGATCCGACGCCACGCCACCGAAAACCCTCGAGACTGAAGATGCAGGACGCAAGGTCATCACCCCAATCCCGGCCTATGTCGCATGGGTGGTGAAGGACCAATCCGTGTTGGCGTTCCTCCTCAACTCCTTCTCCCCCGAAGTGTTAGCGCATGTGGTTGGACTCGAAGCAACCGCTGAGGTATGGAGTGTGATAACAAACATGCTCTCATCTCACTCTTGATCCAGGCTAAGCAGTCTATGTGGCGCCCTCAATAATACGAAGAAGAACGACCTCACAGCCGCTCAATACTTTGCCAAGATGAAAGGGTTTTGCTCCAAGCTTGCTGCTGCGGGAAAGGCCGTTGAGGAAGACAACCTCGTTGGATATATACTCAGTGGGCTGGACGGCTCCTACGACTCCATCGTCGCCTCGGCCAATGCCAGCTCACCACGACATTTGACGATCTGTTCAGACAGATCTGCACGCATGACACTCGTCAAGCGATGCTTGCCGAAACTGGTCAAGGGGAGGCTTTGTCTCCTCTGCCAACCTCGCTCGGCATGGCCGGGATGGCAGCCGTCCTGCAGAATTTGGTGATCATGGACGCCAAGAGGATCGCGGTGGTGAACGCGGTGATCGCGGTGACCGTGGTCACCGTAGAAACCTCCATGATGGAGGCCGCTGGTGGCGTGTAACACACGTTCGCTGGGAGACCCCAAGAGGAAGGTATGAAAAGCACAATAGCAAGTTTCTCTCAGAAAGAAACCAAAGTTGAATCGACCAGTAGGAGAAAGAAATAACTTCCGAAGGTTGATGCAGGAAATGTTGGCTTGGCGCACTACCGGTTCAGCAGCAACGTGGAATCTACACAATAAAATCAAATTACTTTGCCCCAACGAAGCAGTGATGTTGTCAATCTCACCGGTTTTGCTAAAACAAAGAATTAGACGTACAGTGTGGAAAATAATATTTGTTTGCAGTAGATGAAAGAGAATAATAATTGCAGTATGAAAGCAGTGGTTGTATATCAGTGTAAAGAAATGGACCGGGGTCCACAGTTCATTAGAGGTGTCTCTCCAAAATAGATAGATAACATGCTGGGTAAACAAATTACAGCTGGACAATTGACAAATATGAAGGCTGCAGCGCAGTGCATATGCATGACATGCTAATTACCATGTTATCATGCGGGCATTACAACAAGATACATAGACTGTCATCCAACTGTATCTATGACTAATAATCCGCCCTCAAAGTGTCATCCGAGCAAACCTTGTGTATTAAGTTGCAAGCAACAGTTAATTGCATTAAGTAAAGTGTGTAATGTAAACAATAAAATCATCCTTAGACAAAGCATTGTTGTTTTCTCCCCAATGGCAACAGCACATCCCCCAACCGTTACGTTTCTGTCACTCGAGCGTGAGTGAAAGGGAGGCATGAACCCACTATCGAGCATAAATACTCCCTCTTGGAGTTACAAGCATCAACTTTGCCAGAGCATCTACTAGTAACGGAGAGCATGCAAGATCATAAATAACATACACATGAAAAGAATATGGTAGATTGATAATCATTGGACACATAATTCAATATTCATCGGATCCCATCAAAAAACAGCATGTAACATTACAATAAGATGATCTTGATCATGTTAGGAAGCTCACAAGATCTAAACATGAGGCATAAAAAGGAGAGAACAACCATCTAGCTACTGATATGGACCCGCAGTCCAGGGATGAACTACTCACGCATCACTCCAGAGACAGGCATGGTGATGAAGAGCCCTCCGGTGATGATTCCCTCTCCCGGCAGGGGGGCGGGGAGAGCTCCAGAACTCCCCCGAACTAGGATTGACGATGACGGCGGCTGCGGATGTTTTTGGTGGAAAAGGCTCGTATATTTAGGTAAACCCTCCGAGAGGTATAAATAGGCGAGAGGGCAACGTCGGTGGGCAGCCAGTGGGCCACACCACCCCTAGGTGCGGCCAGAGGGGGGCGCGCCGCCTCATGATGTGGGGCCCATGAGGCCCCCCTCCGGGTCTCCTCCGGAATGCGTGCACGTGATGACTTTCTAAGACTTGTGGGTTTTGTTTCGTCCAATTCTGAGAATATTTTCCAGAACAACTTTTCTGAAACTAAAAACAACAGAAAACAGGAACTGGCTCTGTGTCATCTTGTCAATAGGTTAGTCCCAAAAAATCCATAAAAACGACATAAAGTGTATAAGAAACATGTAGCATAAAGCATGAAAACAACATGAAACATCAGAAATTATGGATACGTTTGAGACGTATCAAGCATCCCCAAGCTTAGTTCCTACTCGTCCTCGAGTAGGTAAACGATAAAAACAAATAATTTCTGATATGACATGCTACCAACATAAACTTTATAATCATAATGTAAAGTGTGTAAACTAAGATCAAATGACTAAAGGTTGTGGTTTATAGTTTATATAGAGTAATGTATAAACCATTAGGAAGAACAAAGTAAAACTTTTTAACGATTCAATACTAAAAACAATCCACTGTGCAAGGTATATTAAAGACGATTTAAGCTTCAAGAACAACAATATAATCATCCTAAGCATCCAACTCTCACAACAACTCCTGTTAGGATCAAGTCAAGTGACAAGAATACGCACATGGAAAAATCATCAAACTATTAGGGCACTCAAAACAAGCAAGCGTTATGTATTGGTTCCTGGCACCGGAATGTTATGGCTAAAAGAACATTGTGGGGGGGGAGGTGGAAGGTCAATGTAAGAAAGTATCACATAGATGACAGTGATCATTAGACAAGAGAAAGTCTTATAATTGAAGTTATGCAAGGAGTAGTGATTGCCACACAACAGACGCACGTAGAACTATAAGTGTATGAAAGCTCTCCAATGAAACTAGTGGGGATGCATCCAACTTGCTTGCGCACGAAGACCCAGAGCACTTTTGAGGAGGCTCGTCATTGGAATATACAATCCAAGTTCTATAATGTAAGTTCCCCATATAGTTATGCAAGTCATAAAATGAAAACTCTCTCCAAACTGAAGTATTGGTGCTAAATAAGCACAAGTGTGGAATAAATGATAGTAGTGCTGCCCCCTCTCTCTTTATTATCTCTCTTTTGCCCTCTTTTTTTGGGGGGGGGGGTTCTTTTTCTCTTTTATTTATTTATTTATATATAACCTCACTGGTAGGGCAACACTCTATTTTACAATGAATCATCACACTTTTAGTACTCATAACTAAAACTGAAATATCTCTGATGTATAAAACTAAATGCTCCAGCCAGTGTAGCAGTATGCAAAATAACAATGGAACATGTAACAAGTAAAATAATGATGATGGATGTTGTATGGCAATATATCTCGGAATGGCTATGTGTCGCACCCGGACTTCTAAAGGATACTCGTCGTTCCGTTGAACAGTAGTAGATTGGATTACGGGGCTAACCGGCACCCGCGTCCTCTTACGAGTAGGCCAACACACGTATGTGTGACAACCAACCCCTATCTGTTCAGCGTCGACGTAAACTATCCCATAGAAATCAGGATACTTCCATTGACGTACTTCAAACCATACACACATGGTACGTCAACGGCGTTTAACAAGTGATATCACAACAGATCTCTACGACACAAAAGAGTGAAATAAGTTGCAAATAGCTCTCATTAGAGCAGAGATAGCAAATACAATCATCCAGAGGACACATGTCCCAACAATACATCATTACAACACAACGGAAGCATTCAAAATGTCTAAGTACAGACAAGAACCAAATAGGCCTAAGAGGCCGGAAACGAGCAGACGGAGCCCATCCACGAAGTCTCGGATCCTGCCCGGGTCCGCTATCTACTCGTCAGCAGCCTCGTCATACTCCACGTAGTAGCCACCATGTAGATCCTCGAAACGTAGGTCTGCGGAAACCACAGCCCCAAAGGGGTCAGTACATAAACGTACTGGCAAGCAAGACTCACAGTTCACCAAAGTGTAGCCCGTCAACACCAAGCACAGATGCTTTGGGTTCAACGGAAGGACGGGGGTATAAAAGATGCTGCAACTGGCTGCGCTAACCAACTACAGAGCACTACAACTTCCAACTAACAGAAAAGGGATAAGATCGAGTATTGTAACCAACTGAAAGATAACTTCAAACAAACCCATCCTGGATCTCGCCCCTTATCCGAAGAAGCAATCCGAGGATAACTCACACAGTTGAAATTATGATGGTTCAGATTATTGTGTCAATAAGCCTATTACTAGTCAAGTTATTAATCATTGGGTGTAAGGTTGTTAATCATTAGGTTTAAGTTGTCCTGAGTACTTGTTAGCCAGTACTTTCACCAAGTAATCCATAACCGCGGAAAACACGGCTTCTCGAGAAGATTATCCCTGCAGGGTTGCACCAATTTGGCCGTACACGTATGAATAACCCGCCAGACGGGGATCAAACCCACCAAGCGAGGTACTCAACACAACTCAACTCTTCTTCGCATCAAGCCCAAAGCACCTTGGGCGCACGGCTAATCGAGCCCAGAAGAAAATGGACCCTCATAGCACTCTAAGAACGTGTCCCCCTATATGCCGACTACGAAAGTTCCACCCGGGTACCAAGGGCTCGCAAGATCATGCATGCAGCAAATGGAAAACCCGAACTAAATGAGGAGATTTGGACGAGATGCGAATCGAATCAAATTGAGGGGGGCGCCCATACTCGCTTCCCACATGCGGGTAGTGCGCTCATCATGGATCAGTAGACAAGACCCTTTTCCTATTAGGGTCGACACTAGCAGGCCTCAAAACCACAAAGGGCCTCCTGCCGGTGCCTTATCATCAAATTATTATTTAGCAATAGCATTAGCATGATTGATTGATTAAACATCGAACCCCCAGAACATAATGGAATATAGTAACAGAAAGTAACGGGTAACAGACTCGAGCAAAACAACCTAAGCATGCTAGTAAGACACAGGCTCAAACAAAAGGTTATAGGTATGGAGGTGAGGCAATATCAGGGTTAAAGGATACATGTGATAGGGTCGTAACAGAAGCAACTAATCATAGGGCTAGCAGAATAGACAAAGGAAAGTATCGGTAACCAATGTTGAAAGGAACACGATGGTTCATGTGAGTCATAACTTGCCTGCAAAACCCAGTAGCCTGGTACTGAGCTAAATCCTTAGAAGGGGTGTCGTAAGTATCGTCGGTCTCAACGTCGTCGTTTATCCGAGAAGAAGCAAGCAAACAATGCAGGAAGATAAACAATCAATATCATGGCATAGTGCACAAACATGGGATGATGCATGACCATTTAACTGATGCATAGAAATAAACTAGTTGACAAGATAGCAACATGATTAAATGGACCCACATGCAATTTTGGATTGCATATGGAAAGCCCATGAATTATGTTTGAATTAATTGTTTTACAACTAATCATCATGTGAAAGTGGTTTAGTATGATGCATGGATGAGGAAAACAGAAAAATAACAACAATAGAACCAAATGGAAATAAGGTTTACCAAGTTTAGAAATTCATTTATTAAGTTTTGGAATTTTGGTTTCTTAAAGGTGCCACACAAGCATTTGTTGTTTTCACCACTTTTAATTATTCAAAATGGATAACAAAGTTTATATTTGATAAGAACACACAATTTTAGGTGGATTGCATGTTTCACTTGTTGAAAAAGGATTTCAAATAAATTATTTATGAATTAAACAAGTTTAAGCAAGAAGTAAATGAATTTAATTCAAACATGAACTTATTTGAATTTTTATTTGTTCAAAGCATTGAAGCAAATTCATATTTGAAAAGTTCATACTTTTAGGGTTGGAAAACATATTTTATAGTTTCAAAAATAACTTAATTTGACCAAGTTATGATTTTAATAATATTAAATGATTTAAACAAGGTTTAAATCATTTAACCAATTTTAATTATTCAAAACATGAAACAAATTTTATATTTGAAAAGGGGGTTTAATTTTGCATGGAAAACATATTTTATTTGTTGAAATTGGATTTAAAATGAGCAAGTTATTATTTTGGCAATTTTAAATGCATTAATTAAGAAACAGATGTTTTCAGCAATTTAAGTTATTCAAAACAGCAAACAAAATTTATAATTGGAAAGTACATGAAAAGTTGATTGGAAAACATATTTAGTTTGTGGAATTTGGAATTTTTATGCCCAAGTTATGAATTTTGCAAATTTAAGTGATTTAAACAAGAATTCAAATGTTTCACCAATTTAAAATATTCAAAACAGTAAATAAATTTTATATTTGGATAGAGCATTTAATTTGGGACAGAAAACATATTAAAAATGTTGGATTTGGAGTTAAAATGATTTTCTTGTGCAATTTACAAGATTTAGTGTAAATCTGCCATTTTTAATTCATCTAGGGACTTGAAAAATATTTTGCAGGGGCTAGAATTAATTTGCAAGGGCCTATTGGTGATTACTGAGATGTTTCTGTACCAAAACTTTGCAAAATAAAAAGGTGGTTTTATTCTGTGGGAGGTGGGATTCGATCCCCCCACCTCCTGGCTGCGCAAGGGGTGCTTAACCAGATGGGCTGCTGCGCTGTTGTTGGAAGGAAGGGGGTCTCGGGGGGTTAAGGTTCAGCTGCGGGCTAAATTGAATCAAAACGAAATAGAGGAGCAGAAAAAGGGTGGGGATGGGACTTGATCCCGGGACCTGTGGGTTCGCACGCTGTGGTCACTGCCACTGCGGTAGCAGTCGAATCGTTGACAGAGAGGGAACCGGGGAAGGTTGAGGTTCAGGTCTCGGTATTTTTATGGAAAAAAAACAACTGAACGTGATGTTTCTGTACCTCGTCGGAACAACGGCCAGCGATGATCTGCTGCTCGCCGGAGGGCGCTGGGGCGTGGGGCGTGGGGTGGTGTGGTGCGGCCAGAGGAGGAGGGAGGCGAGAAGAAGGAAGATGGGTCGAGGTGGGGTGCTCACCTCGATCGCTCGACGCAGGAGGAGGGATCGGTGCAGGTTCTGACGGCGACAGACAGAGGGCGATGGTGGAGGAAACATCGACGGCGGCGGGGCTACGTCGCCTCCCCGTCCTGGCCGAGGGCATGGAGGCGCGGAGGACGCCCCCCCGGTTCCATTCCCGGGCAAGGATGGCGCCGGCGGGGGCTAGGGCGACGGCGGCGAGCCCGCAAAACGACGGCCACCACGACGATCTCCATGTTCAGAAACTTCAGAGAAGTTGCAGTGGCCTTTGGAGGAGGAAATCGAGGGGTGGCGGCGCTAGGGCTAGAGGGAGCTAGGTTTAGGCTAGGCAGAGGGGATCGGTGGCTGTTTTATGGGGCAGAGGAGCTTGTACGTCATGCCATCGAGGAGGGGAGGGAGAGATCGATCGGTGGTGATGGAGTCGTACAGTTGATGACGTCGAGGAAGAAGACAAAGCAGCAAAACGGTATGGGCCAGGGAGGAAAAAAATGACAGGGGGAAAAAGGGTATTGGGCTTCTAGGGGGAATTGGGCTGGCTGCTGTGCTCTCTCTCTCCCTTTTAATTATTTGTTCCAATTTATTTATTTATTTTTGCTGAAAACCAAATGGAAGGAAAAGGTAAGTTTTTAAGTTAGAAGAATTTTGGAAAAAATATGGTTAGTTTAGTTTTTCAAATAGCAACTAAAAACTAACTTTTGTTTTCCCGAAAGTTTTCAAAATAATTGCTGTTTAGAAATTAAACCAAATTTGAATGATTTTTAAGTATGGAAAGAAATATTATTGAAAACATCATTTTAATAGGGTGAACCCTATTGTTAATTTGATTAAAGTAGTTGATTTTATTTGGAGATTTTTATAAACTCAAGTTGGTTGCTGTTTGAAGAATTGAGTTTGTGTTTTAAATGTGATTTGGAAATTAATTCATATTTGGATGATTTAAGTATTAAAATGATTATTGAAACCAAATTTTAAATAGGGTGACCCAAATAACTTTAATTGGAAAAAAATGAGCACATTTGTTTTGGTAATTTTCATAATTTTCCAAATGGGTGCTGTTTGTACAATGCAATTGGATTTGAATAACCTTTTAGTTAACAATTTAAATAAGTGAAAGATTAGAAGCCACAAATTTAAATAGTTGGACCTTATAGATTAATGGAAACAATTGGTTGTTTTTATTTGAAATATGATTTTGGAAATTGTAACATCACAAGGATGAAACAAAAGGTTTGAATTTTGGTTTGAAATTCAAATAGAAAACAAAGGAAAACAAATGAAAACAGTTGGAAAACAAAGCAAAACAGAGAATAACAAATGGAAAACAAACAAAACAAATGCAATGAACATGATGCCATGATGCAAAACATGAAATAACAGAGAGCAAACATTCTAATGGCTATTTTTCATACTTGGGATGTTACACTATGGAAATGACATGATAGGTAGGTATGGTGGCTGTTTTGAGGAAGATATTAACAAAGTCCTCCTAAGGGGTTTGGATGCACTCGTGAAGTTTGCACCAACTCTCAATGTGAGAATGGGCAATGCACAATACCGAAGAGGCTAGCAAATATGGATGGTGGAAGTGCCAAAAACCCGCAACTTAGAACTCACAAGTTAAAAGATTACATCTAGAAATTTGATTATACAAGGCATAAGGAAAACACTCCAAGAGGGTCTGTGGCAGTGACAAGTCACTGTTGGTTACCCCAATCGTAGCGCGTAACAAAAATCCATCACGGCTGTTATCAGTAGAGGAAGTCATGTACCATTATACCGTCAACTGGTTTTTTGAGTGTGGCACAGTTTCAAGCTTCTAGACCAACCATTAATTGTTTTTATTTTACTAGACCACCAGGTTTACCATTAAGCATATTAATATCTCAAAACAACAGCAAATAATCAACTGAAATAGTTTAATAACCTACTAGAGTATGCAAGTCTTTTCCAACATACCATCTACTACATGTAGCATTTTCTATTTCCATCAAACACCAAAAAACAAAAACTCTCCAACTAATATAGCAACGAAACAAGAGAATACTAACAAAACTCTACTAGAACTAACAACTCTGAATAAGAGATGCATGAAAAACAGGAGGTAAAAGGATTTGCAACAGCTAGAAGAAAAACTAAGAATACGAGCATGGAAGAAAACGAGTATTCATATGAAAAAGCGGAGCGTGTCTCTCTCCCACACAAAGAATGCTGGGTTCCAACTATATTTATTGCATCAAAGAAAACAAAAGGAAAAGAAACAAAAAATCAGACGCTCCAAGTAAAGTGCATAAGATGTGACCGAATAAATATATAGTTTCACTAGAAGTGACCTGATAAATTGTTGATGAAGAAGAGGAAACCTTGGGCATCCCCAAGCTTAGACGCTTGATTCTTCTTAGAATTTTCTGGGATGAACCACGGGGTCATCCCCAAGCTTTGGCTTTTCACTCTTCTTGATCACATTATATCACCCTCTTCTCTTGACCCTTGGAAACTTCCTTCACACCAAACTCAATGTAATTCGCATTAGAGGGTTAGTGCACAATCAAAAATTCACATGTTCTCCATGGACACAAGCATTATTAGTACTTTTTAAACATTAGATACAGCCACTGATGTTTTGTGGAGCAAAGAAATCCACTCGACAAAGTAAAAGAGAGAATGCAAGTAAAAAGGCAGAATCTGTCAAAACCAGAATAGTCTATAAAGACGATTTTTTTGGGGCACTTATGTTGCTCAAATAAGAAAAAGCAAAGCTATTAAAACTTTTGGAATTAGCTGAGGAATAAGCATAGAAATTTGCAGGTCATTTTGATCAATCTGTAAATTTACACGAATTTAACGGTGGAGAGCAGAAATTTGTTTCCTGCGTAGAAATCCAAGTCTAACCTCAACATTCACTAGAGACTTTACTTGGCACAAAAAATGCGAGAAAATAAAGATACAAAGGATTTTCTAAAGAAGTAAACAACACATTGACTCAAAGAAAACAGAGAAAAACAAAGCAAAAATAAAATCATGGGTTATCTCCCTAGAAGTGATTTTCTTTAACGCCTTTTAGCTAGGCCAAGAAAACTAGAATCAAGTATTTTCAAGTGAAGAAGAATCCAAATTGAGACAAGAAAACTCCTCAACAATGCATTGTATTTTATCTATATAACTTTCAGTTGTTCCTCTCTCAACACTTTCAGGTTTACTACTTTCATCAAATAGGTTTTCAGGAACAATCGAGTCAAAATTATTTTCCAAGGCTTCATGCAGTGCTACTAGTTTAAAGGGTATTGGTATATTACCTTCCCTTTCATTTTTTAGGTTCTAGGTTTTCAAGGGCACCAACAACATCTACACTTGAGCCTAGCATATTAAAACAATCAAAAACTTTCCTAGCTTCAATAGCAACATCTCCAAATTCTTTGAACATGGTTTCCAAGATAAAATTTCTTTTTTCAATATCTCCAATATTATTCATGTTAAGAAATAGTTGCTGCATTATGGGGTGAAGGTTAACAAACCTAACTTCTAACATGTGAACTAAAGAAGTTGCAGCAGTTTCATAATTTGGAGCAAGTTCTACTATGATTTTTTCCTCAAAATTCTAATGCTTACTAACATGATTAAAGAATTTTTCAATGGTATACATTCCCATTATAGAACCACTACCAACTGATAGGTCTTTTAGGGTGAACTTAGGGAGCAACATGATGAAAAATAACAACAGGAAACAAAAATAACAACTACAATAAGAACTAATTTTTTTGTGTTTTTGATAAAGAGAAGCAAACAATACAAAATAAAATAAACTAAGCAAAACAAAAACAAAGTAAAGAGATTGGAAGTGAGAGACTCCCCTTGCAGAAATCCTCTCCTCCCCGGCAACGGAGCCAGAAAAGATCTTGATGGTGTAACACACGTTCGTTGGGAGACCTTAAGAAAAACGTATGAAGAGCACAGTAGCAAGTTTCCCTCATGAAGAAACCAAGGTTGAATCGACCAGTAGAAGAAAGAAATCACTTACGAAGGTTGATGCAGCTGATGTTGGCAGGACGCACTACCGGTTCAACAGCAACATGGAATCTACACAACACAATCAAATTACTTTGCCCCAACAAAGTAGTGAGGTTGTCAATCTCACCAGTTTTGCTGAAACAAAGGATTAGACGTACAGTGCGGAAAATAGTATTTGTTTGCAGTAGATGAAAGAGAATCGTTATTGCGGTATGAAAGCAGTGGTTGTATATTAGTGTAAAGAAATGGACCGGGGTCCACAGTTCACTAGAGTCGTCTCTCCAAAATAGATAGATAACATGTTGGGTAAACAAATTACAGCTGGGTAATTGACAGATGTAAAGGATGCGCCGTAGTGCATATGCATGACATGATGATTACTCTGTGATTCATGCGGGCATTACAACAAGATACATAGACCGTTATCCAACTGCATCTATGACTAATAATCCACCCTCAGAGTGTCATCCGAGCAAACCTTGGGCATTAAGTTGCAAGCAACAGATAATTGCATTAAGCAAAGTGTGTAATGTAAACAATAAAATCATCCTTAGACAAAGCATTGTTGTTTTCTCCATAATGGCAACAGCACATCCCACACCTGTTACGTTTCTGTCACTCGAGCGTGAGTGAATGGGGGGCATTAACCGACTATCGAGCATAAATACTCCCTCTTGGAGTTACAAGCATCAACTTGTCCAGAGCATCTAGTAGTAACGGAGAGAATGCAAGATCATAAATAACATACACGTGAAAAGAACAGGATAGATTGATAATCATTAGACATAGCATTCAATGTTCATGAGATCCCAGCAAACACAACATGTAGCATTACAATAAGATGATCTTGATCATGTTAGGCTGCTCACAAGATCTAAACATGAGGCATAAAGAGGAGATAACAACCATCTATCTACTGTTATGGACCCGTAGTCCTGGGATGAACTACTCATGCATCACTCCAGAGGCGGGCATGGTGATTAAGAGCCCTCTGCTGATGATTCCCCTTATCGACATGATGTCGGGGAGAGCTCCAGAACCCTCCCGAACTAGGGTTGACGATGAAAGTGGCTATAGATCTTTTTGGTGGAAAATGCTCATATATATAGGGTTAACCCTCAGAGAGGTATAAATAGGCGAGAGGGCAACGTCGGTGGGCATCCAGGGGGCCCACTCCACCCCTGGGCACGGCTAGGGGGTGCCGTCTCATGGTGTGGGGCCCCTGAGGCCCCCCTCTAGGTCTCCTCCGGACTCCATGCACGTGATGACTTTCTAAGACTTCTGGGTTTTGTTTCGTCCAGTTCCGAGAATATTTCCAGAACAACTTTTCTGAAACTAAAAACAACAGAAAACAGGAACTGGCTCTCTGGCATCTTGTCAATAGGTTAGTCCCAGAAAATCCATAAAAATGGCATAAAGTGTATAAGAAACATGTAGCATAAAGCATGAAAACAACATGGAACATCAGAAATTATGGATATGTTTGAGACGTATCAGCCGCTACCGCGACGATGATGGATGTCTGATGCCTTGGGGGCGTGTTTTTCGTTAGGTTACTCCAAGCGCAGAGTTTGATGTAGAACAACAACAAGCTTTTCCTTGAAATTAACCAAGGTTATCGAATCCAGGAGGACATCAAGTTTCTTCAGAAGGTTGTCAGCAGCGCAACTGATGTGGAACCTGCACACAAACTAACACACTACTTTGCCCCAATGAAACAGAGAGGTTATCAATCTCTCCGGTCTTACTGAAAACAAAGGGTTTAAACGTATGGTGCAGAAAACAGTGATGATTGTAGTAAACAGTAGAGAACAATATGATTGCGGTAGGTGGTTTAACAGTATGAGTAAAATGGACCAGGGTCCACAGTTCACTAGAGGTGTCTCTCCATAAATAGCATGTTGGGTAAATAAATTACATCTCGGAAACTGACAAATAATGAGGGCATGAAAATGCAATATATGATAAGATGTTCACTATGAGATTTAATAGGGCATTACAACAAAGTACATAGACTTGCTATCCAGCGCATCTATCCCTAAATAATCCACCTTCGGGTCAGCATCTGCATCACTTCCAGTATTAAGTTGCAAACAACAGATTATTGCATGAAGTATTGTGTGTAATGTAAACAATGCAAGAGACACGTAGACTAAGCATCATTATTTTATCCCTAGTGGCAACAACACATCCACAACCGTGCATGTTTCAGTCACTCGAACGCTGATTTCTAGAGGCATGAACCCACTATCGAGCATAAATACTCCCTCTTGGAGTCACAAGCATCTACTTGGCCAAATCATCTACTAACAATGGGGAGCATGCAAGATATAAACAACGTAGAAATATGGATAAATAAACAACTTGCTTATAGTATCAATATTCATCGGATCCCGGCAAACACAACATGTAGCACTACATAACGATGATCTTGATCATGTAGGACAACTCGCAAGATCTAAACATGATAGCAAAAAGTGGAGAGACTACCATCTAGCTACTGCTATGGACCCATAGTCCAAGGATGAACTACTCACATATCACTCCAGAGACAGGCATGGCGGTGTAGAGCCCTCCGGTGATGATTCCCCTCTTCGGCAGGGTGCCGGGAAGAGATTCGGAACCCTCTTGAACTAGGGTTGACGTGGCGGTGGCGTCTAGATGTTTCATGGAATATTGATCAGATCTTTAGGTTTTTCGGGTCAGAAGAAATATATAGGCGAAAGGGTTGTGTTGGTGGCCACCCGAGGGGCCCATGCCACAGGCGGGTGCCGGCCAGGGGTGGGCCCTGCCCTGGTGTGGCGTGGCCGCCTACTAGGTCGGATGCTCCTCCCCTTCGGGGTTCTGGAGTCTTCTGTTGTAATATTTGCGTACGCCAATTTTCGTCCAATTCCGAGAATATTTTGCGACTAGATTTTCTGAAAGAGAAAAATAGTAGAAAACAGGAACGGGCAACGTATCATCTTGTTAATAGGTTAGTCCTAGAAAATGTATAAAAATGCTATGAAGTGTAAGCAAAACATGTGGCAGTTGATACAGTAACAGCATGGATATTCAAAAATTATAGATACGTTTGAGACATATTAACGCCGCAAGGACGACGGACGCTACCAAGACAACAAGTGGCGCTGTGACGATGGTGGTCGCATCGACGGTCGTCGTCGAGATGATGGGCGACGTGATGGTGGGCGTCATGAAGACGATGGTAGGCGTGATGGTGACTGATGGTGCAGGGGTGCCCTCGTTGGGAAACCCCAAGAGAAAGGTTATGAAAAGTGCAGCGGCAAGTTTCCTCTCAGAAAGAAACCAAGGTTGAATCGACCAGTAGGAGAAAGAAATCACTTCCGAAGGTTGATGCAGCTCATGTTGGCAGGGCGCGCTACCGGTTCAGTAGCACGTGAAATCTACACAACACAATCAAATTACTTTGCTCCAATGAAGCAGTGAGGTTGTGAATTTCACCGGTTTTGCTGAAACAAAGGATTAGGCGTATAGTGTGGAAATAGTATTTGTTTGCAGTAGATGAAAGAGAACAATAATTGCAGTAGGAAAACAGTGGTTGCCGTGGTTGTATATCAGTGTAAAGACATGGACCGGGGTCCATGGTTCACTAGAGGTGTCTCTCCAAAACAGATAGATAACATGTTGGGTAAACAAATTACAGCTGGGCAATGGACAGATATAAAGGCTGCACCATAGTGCATATGCATGACATGATGATTACTATGTGATTCATGTGGGCATTACAACAAGATACATAGACCGTTATCCAACTTCATCTATGACTAATAATCCACCCTCAGAGTGTCATCTGAGCAAACCTTGGGTATTAAGTTGCAAGCAACATATGATTGCATTAAGAAAAGTGTGTAATGTAAACAATAAAATCATGCTTAGACAAAACATTTTTTGTTTCTCCCTAATGGCAACAGCACAGTCCCCATCCGTTACGTTTCTATCACTCGAGCGTGAGTGAAAGGGAGGCACGAACCCACTATCGAGCATAAATACTCCCTCTTGGAGTTACAAGCATCAACTTGACCAGAGCATCTACTAGTAACGAAGAGCATGCAAGATCATAAATAACATACTCATGAAAAGAGCATGATAGATTGATAATCATTTGACATAGCATTCAATATTCATCAGATCCCAGCAAACACGACATGTAGCATTACAATAAGATGATCTTGATCATGTTAGGCAGCTCACAAGATCTAAACATGAGGCATAAAGAGGAGAGAACAATCATCTAGCTACTGCTATGGACCCGTAGTCCAGGTATGAACTACTCACGCATCACTCCGGAGGCAGGCATGGTTATGAAGAGACCTCCGGTGATGATTCCCTCTCCCGGCAGGGTGTCGGGAATAGCTCCAGAACCCTCCCGAACTAGGGTTGACGATGACGGCGGCTACATATCTTTTTGGTGGAAAAGGCTCGGGTCTTTAGGGTTAACCCGTGTAGAAGTATAAATAGGCGAGAGGGCAACATCGGTGGGCAGCCAGGGAGCCCACACCATCCCCAGGCGTGGTCAGAGAGGGGGCGCCGCCCTATGGTGTGGGACCCTGAGGCCCCCCCTCTGGGTCTCCTCTAGACTCCGTGTACGTGACGAATTCCTAAGACTCTGGGATTTTGTTTCGTCCAATTCTGAGAATATTTTCTAAGTGAATTGATCGTAGATATATTTTAAATTGTTAATATGAATAGTTGGATGATTTAAGGAATGGATGATGTGTAACTTGCATGCAATGATTATTAAATATGAGTGGAGATGACATGGACAATTGATTGGTTAAGAGAGTTGATGATGTGGATAGCTTGCATGTTGATATAGAAAAATAATTAATGGATCTTAGTGGGGTTTTTCTTTATAAGAAGTATAGATATGTTAGTCCCAGAAAATCCATAAAAATGACATAAAGTGTATAAGAAACATGTAGCATAAGGCATGAAAATAACATGGAACATCAGAAATTATAGATATGTTTGAGAAGTATCAGTGACGCCCGGGGAGATGATGACCGTCCACGTTGAGACGGGCGTCGGCGTGACCGAGCCCTTACACCCTATGTGGATGTGACTTACTAGATAGGAAATATTCACGGGCACCCTGCTGGAGATTGCTAGTGGCGCTACAAGAATGATGACTCATAGAGTGACAGTGATCATGAGGAGAAGAAGACAACCTTGCGTCATATGGTGTAGATACCAACTGGTACTCTGACAGGTGCCACTGATCACATCACGGGTGCACTCAACAATCTCCCCACACATGAGAAGTACAAAGGCCGCGACCGTGTTCACACGGCTGATAGTCAAGGTATGACCATAAGTCATATTGGTCATTCAACTTTGCAAACCCCTCATACATCTCTTGAACTAAATAATATCTTCCATGTTCCTAGCTCAAACAAAAATCTTTTGTCCATTCATAAACTTTCTCTTGATTAATGATGTATTTATCGAGTTTCATGCCTTTTTTCTTTTTTATTAAGGATAAGGCAACAAGGAGGATTATGTTTAAAGGCCCATGTTATGTGGTCTTTACGCCCCCTAGTAACTTTTTCTTCGGGGTCGTCCAAGCATGTTTTTATCACAATAAAAGTCGTCATCATCTACATGGAATCGTCATTTAGGGAATCCTTCATCTTTCATTATTCATCAAGTTCCTAGGAAAAATGATCTAGTTCATACTACTGAAATAAACCCTTACATATGTGATTCTTTTCAAGTAGAAAAGAGTCACCAATTGATATACCACATGTCTACTAGTGTCTCCACATGATGGAGGGTTAGCCTCTTGGGTGACCCAATCTTCACAAATTGACAAAGAACACGAAGAACAAACAAAGAACACGAAGGGGAAAACGACGGGAAATCGAGAGGGGGATCTGGGAGGGAAAATAACTAGCAAGAACTGAAAGACCCAATCTCCCGTCAACTAAGCCGCGACGGCCGCCTATGGGATAATCGATCCAACCGAACTCACCTTTTCAGAAACCTCTTCACACCTGTGGCCGGTCCATCACGCCAATAGAACCTCAAGGGTTAGTTGAGGAAGATTGGAAAGTCCCTAACTGAATCCCAAGGGGAAAGGATAGGAAACCCAATGAATCTTGATACGATCCTAGATACACATCATAGGAGTAGCCTTGATACGGTCCTAGCCTCCTAGGTACAAACATAGGAGTAGCCTCACAAGAGGGGTACAAGAGCAAAGCTCAAATGTCTAAATTAATCTCTAACCCTAGATCTAGTCCAAGGGGCTCCTTACATAGCCAAGGTAGTAGGTGAGGGATGAAAAGGGGGTTTTCCCCTTTCCCACGCAGGGGAGCCGACCTAACTGGGCTGAGGCCGGCCAGGAGGCCGGGGCATTCTATTGGGTCGTCGGCCTGGCGCGTAGGAAAGCTGGCCTAGGCCGGGCTAGAGGCCGTCCCGAGGTCGTCTGGGCCGCTCTGGATAGTCGCCGGCCTGAGACGCAGGGGAGACGGCCTAGGCCGGGTTGGAGGCCGGCTGCGTAGAGAAGTCGGCCTAGGGCTGGAGGCCGGGTTTCCTCGGATAATCTCCCTTTCCCTTCTCTTCTTCTTCCTCGAGGCCATCTTCTTGGCCATCCTTGCTAGCATCTTGGGTACCATCTTGGGAATGTTCTTGAGATTCTTGGGCCTCGTCTTGGGTCTCCATTGTGGGATCAAACCGGAGGCCACATAGGGTATTTCCATGAGGTAGCGCACCGTCACTAAGACACCGAAGGCATATAGAGAGAGGAGTGATTTCACCTTGTCTTGTATCGATGTAGGGCTTGGTGGAATGGGGTGTTCTGCATAAGCTCCCCCTGGAAAAGATTCGTCCTCGACTCTTGATCCGGCATTTCGTGTGTGTAACCATGAGAGGGAGAAGGAATGTTGATGACGAATATGTCGTTGATGTTGAGCCGCTTATCGAAAGCCATGCAAAGGTATGCTCGTAGTGGGGGTGGTCCAAATGCGATGATGATCTTGAAATGGTCCTCTTTGGTTGGTTGATGAAGATCGCCAATGACGGTGTAGTAGTCGTTGAATAGCTCAAAAGTCAGTTTCTCCATTGCTTGCGGAAACACTTTGGTGTAGAAGAACTTGACGTATTGGTTGCACTCCACTCCATATCTTGCATTATCGTTGATTCAATTGTCGAAGTCCATGTACATATTGACGTGTGGTATATAGTCGTGGAATGCATTGTCGTTGATTCGCTTGTCGAAATCCATGTACATCTTGACATGCGGGATGTAGTCGTGGAATGCATTGTTGTTGATGCACTCCTCGAACTCCATGTACATCTTGACGTGTGGGTAGTCTGATACGTCATAAATGTATCCTTAATTTCTGATGTTCCATTTTGTTTTCATGCCATACGCTACATGTTTTCCTTACACTTTATGTCATTTTTATCGATTTCCTGGGACTAATCTATTGACAAGATTCCATAGAGCCATTTCTCATTTTCTGTTGTTTTTACTTTCAGAAAAGTCGTTCTGGAAATATTCTCGGAATTGGAAAATTCGAAGCCCGGAAGTCTTAGAATTCCTGAAGGTTCCACGGAGTCCCAAAGAGGCCCGGAGGGGGGCCACCGGGGGGCACACCATAGGGCGGCGCTCCCCCCTAGCCGCGCTATGGGGTGGTGTGGGCCCCTCGGGCGCCCATCGCCATCGCCCTTTCGCCTATTTATTTCCCCCGAGGTATAAACCCTAGAATGATACCACTTTTACACGAAAAACACCCGAGGCCGCCATCATCATCAAACCGAGTTCGGAAGGGTTCTGGAGTTCTCCCCGGCACCCTGCCGGGAAGGGAAATCATCACCGGACGGCTCTACACCACCATGCCTGCCTCTGGAGTGATGCGTTAGTAGTTCATCTTTGGACTACGGGTCCATAGCAGTATCTAGATGGTTGTTCTCTCATCTTTATGCCTCATGTTTAGATCTCATGAGCTGCGCTACATGATCTAGATCAAATTATTGTAATGCTACATTTTGTGTTTGTTGGGATCCGATGATTATTGAATTCTATGTCTCTTGATTATCAATCTATCATGTTATCTTCATGTGTATGATATTTATGATCTTGCATGCTCTTCGGTGTTAGTAGATGCTCTGGCCAAGTAGATACTAGTAACTCCAAGAGGGAGTATTTATGCTCGATAGTGGGTTCATGCCTCCTTTGCATCCGTGCTCGGGTGACAGAAACGTGACGGATGGAGGATGTGTTGTTGCCATTAGGGAGAAAACAACGATGTTTACTTTGTTTACATTGATTACATTACACACTTTTCTTACTACGATTATCTGTTGCTTGTAACTTAAAACCCAACGTTTGTTCAGATGATATTCGAAGGGTGGATTATTATTCATAGATGTAGTTGGATGACGATCTATGTATTTTGTTGTAATGCCCGCATGAATCTCATAGTAATCTTTATGTCATGCATGTTTATTTATCTGTCAATTGCGTAGCTGTAATTTGTTCACCACGCATGTTAGCTACCTTTTATGGACAGACACCTCTAGTGAACTGTGGACCCCGGTCCATTTTCTCATACTGATAATACAACCACTGCAATTACTGTTTTCACACTGCTTCCACATTTTTCACACTTCTACTGCTGTTTTCACATTGTTCTCATACTGTTTTCCACACCATACATTTAACCTCTTTGTTATCAGCAAAACCGGTGAGATTGACAACCTCACTGCTTCGTTGGGGCAAAGTGAATTGATTGTGTTGTGTGGGTTCCACATTGCTGCTGAACCGGTAGTGCGCCCTACCACATCAACTGCATCAACCTTCAGAAGTTTCTTTTCCTCCTACTAGTCGATTCAACCTTGGTTTCTTTTCCGAGGGAAAACTTGTTGTCGTGCTCTTCACACCTTCCTCTTGGGGTCTCCCAACGAGTGCAAGACCTGCACCATCAATCATTTTCCTGGCGCCGTTGCCGGAGAGGAAGAGAATTTCTGCAAGGGAACTCTCTCACTTCCAATCTCTTTACTTTGTTTTAGTTTTGCTTAGTTTATTTTATTTTGTCTTGTTTTCTTCTCTTTATCAGAAACACAAAAAAATATTTCTTATTCTAGTTCTTGTTTTTATCCTGTTTTTAATCTTGCTAAAATGAGTACCCCTGAGAACACTAAGCTGTGTGACTTTACTAGCACCAACAACAATGATTTTATTAGCACACCTATTGCTCCACCTGCTCCTACTGCTGATTTTTATGAGATAAAGCTGCCTTGTTAAATCTTATTATGAGAGAGCAATATTCTGGTGTTAGTACTGATGATGTTGCTGCCCATCTTAATAATTTTGTTTAACTATGTGAGATGCAAAAAATACAAATATGGAGATGGAGATATTATTAAACTGAAATTGTTTCCTTTCTTTGTGAGAGGAAGAGCTAAAGAATGGTTGATATCTTTTCCTAGAAATAGTATTGATTCTTGGACTAAATGTAAAGATTCTTTCATTAGAAAATATTATCCTCCTGCTAGGATTATATCTTTAAGAAGTAGCATTATGAATTTTAAGCAAATTGATAATGAGCATATTGCTAAAGCTTGGGAAAGAATGAAATCTTTAGTAAAGAATTGTCCCACTCATGGACTGAATACTTGGATGATCATCCAAACCTTTTATGAAGGTCTGAACTTTTCTTCAAGAAACCTTCTGGATTCAGCTGCTAGAGGAACCTTTATGTCCATGACCTTGGCGGCAGCGACAAAGCTTCTTGATGATATGATGGTAAATTATTCTGAATGGCACACTGAGAGAGCTACAACAAGCAACAAGGTAAATTTTGTTGAAGAAACCTCCTGTTTGAGTGATAGACTTGGTGCTATTATGTCTATGCTTGTGAATGGACATGCTCCTATTGATCCAAACAATGTTCCTTTAGCCTCTTTGGTTGCTCAAGAAGAGCATTTTGATGTGAACTTCATTAAAAATAATAATTTCAACAACAATGCTCATAGGAATAATTTTGGTAGCAATTATTATAGGCCATATCCTCCTAATAATAATGGTTATGTCAACTCTTATGGTAATTCCTGCAATAACAAGAAAAGTTTACCCTCTGATCTTGAGAACTTGCTTAAGAATTTTATTAGTACACAAACTGCTTTTAATAAATTCGTTGAGGAAAAGTTTGGCAAAATTGATGTTCTTACTTCTAAAGTTGACAGACTTGATCTTGATGTTGATTTTATGAAACTAAAGGTTATGCCTCATGATGATAAAAAATCAAAACTTTGAATTCCATTCAAATTCGAATTGATGACAATGTTAGGATGTTAGCAAAATTGCATGCTAGATGGGAAAGAGAAGATGCAATAGCTAGAAAGAATAATATAGCTAATGTTTGCACCATTACTACCACTAGTAAAACTGAAGCTTCTCATGCTAGTAAACCTTCTATCAATTTTAAAGCAATTGGTGTTGGCAATACTCCCACTTCTGCTGTTAAAAGTGTAAAACTGCCTGAAACTGCAAAAAATGTTCCTGATAAAAGTGCTGAAATTTTTAGAAACATGGGAGACAATGGTCCCATTACCTTTGACAAAAATGATCTTGACTTTTATGATTGCAGCATAACTGAAGTGATTAAGTTCCTACAAAATCTTGCTAGTTGTCCTAATGCTAGTACTATGAATATGGCTTTCACAAAACATATTACAAATGCTCTCATGCAAATTAGAGAGGATGAATTAAGATGTGAAGCCTCTATCCCTAAGAAGTTAGATGATGGTTGGGAACCTATCATTAAAATTAAGGTGAATGATTTTTATTGTAATTCTCTATGTGATCTTGGTGCTAGTATCTCTGTTATGCCTAAAAAACTTTATGATATGCTTCATTTGCCACCTTTGGAGCACTATTATTTGTATATTCGTCTTATTGATGATGTTAGAAAGAAACCTTTGGCGAGATTTGATTATGTTCTTATTATGGTTAACAATAACCTTTTCCCCATTGATTTTGTTGTCATTAATATTGAATGCAATTCTTCTTGTCCAATTGTTTTGGGAAGACCTTTTGTTAGAACCGTTGGTGTTGTTATTGATACGAAAGAGGGGAATATTAAATATAAATTCCCACTCAAGAAAGTTATGGAACACTTTCCTAGAAATATAATGAAGTTGCCTTTTGATTCTATTATTCGAACAAATTAAAATTTGGATGCTTCTTCACTTGAAAACACTTGATTCCATTTTCTGAGCCTAGCTAAAAGACGTTAAAGAAAAGCACTTCTTGGGAGATAACCCATGGTTTTATTTTTGCTTTGTTTTTATCTATTTTGTTTGATTAAAGGGGTTGTATACTTATGTAGAAACTCATTTGTATCTTTATTTTCATGTATTAGTTGTGCCAAGTAAAGTTTCTAGCAAAAGTTGGAGTTGATTTTGGATTTCTGCGCAGAAAACAGATTTCTGCTGTCCACCGTAAACAAAATCGTATAAATCTCAGAAAGATCAAAATGACCTGAAACTTTTTGTTCTTGTTCCTCAGCTAATTCCAAAACTTTTTTGTTCTTTATAATTTTCGATCTGAGCAACTTAAGTGCCCCGAAAAAATTCGTCATTACAGACTGTTCTGGTTTTGGCAGATTCTGCCATTTTTCTTGCATTTGCTCTTTTACTATGTCAAGTGGATTTCTTTGCTTCAGGAAATATAAGTGACTGCAGATAATGTTTAAAAGCATCAATAGAAATTGTTCCCATGCAGAACCCATGGATTTTTTATTGTTGCATTAACCCTCTAATGCGAATTACTTTGAGTGTGGTGTGAAGGAAGTTTTCAAGGGTCAAGAGAAGAGGGTGATATAATGTGATCAAGAAGAGTGCAAAGACAAAGATTGGGGATGCCCCTGTGGTTCATCCCAACAAATCCTAAGAATACTCAAGCTTCTAAGCTTGGGGATTCCCAAGGAATCCCCTTCTTCATCAACAAATTACCAGGTCACTTCTAGTGAAACTATATTATTATTCGGTCACATCATGTGAATTTTTTACTTGGAGTGTCTTTTATTTTTTTGCTTTGTTTCCTTTTTTTTTCTTTCTGCAATAATATTGTTGGAACCTAGCATTCTTGTTTGGGATAGAGACACGCTCATGTTTTTCATATGAATACGCGTTATGCTCGTATTCTTAGTTTTTCTTCTAGTTGCTGCAGAATTCCTTTTTAGCTCATGTCTTTCTTGCATCTCTTATTCGGAGCTGTTAGTTTTAGTAGAGTTGTGTTAGTAATCTCTTGTTTCATTTTTGTATCTCTTGGAGAGTTTTTTTTTTAGTATAAATTGCTTGGTGTTGAAAAGCAGTAGTACAGTTTTCGTGCTTATAACGATGCAATTAGAAGCTTGTATAGACCGTGGCTAGACTTTTTCATATCATGCTAGATGTTATTTTAATTCTAAAGCCTAGTGGTTATTTTTGTAGCATGATTTTTCTCAAATATATGAGAGTTTTTAATGTGCCATTGAAAGAATCATGAGTTGTTGCTGTCATATTGAAGCGTAAATTTGTGGTGTTCTCCTTTGAATGTTTATTTGGTTGACTTGGCGCATGCTCACACCATGTTTATGACTAGAAACCAGTGACTTATAGCCTCTATGATAATTTAGTTTTTGAACTTGTAATACCCTTTATGCTTTAATTAATGATGTTTTTGTCGCTATGCATGATTATGGCCATTATTGCTCTCTTGACTTGTCGCTCCTAGTCTTTTGCTAGCATCCACCTGTACTGAGTATGAGCTCTACTCGTGCATCCAACTCCCAAATGTGTCCACCATACCTACCTACATGTGGTATTTAACCGCCACTACAAAGTAAATTGCTCATCTGTTACATTTAAAACTTTCAAAATTACTCATGTTTTGTGCTCCTATCTTAGCTCATGAGGTCATAAATAGAGAATCTTTATATCACTTGTTGACTGGACTTTCACACCCCGGACTAGTGGCTTCATCCGCTTATCCAATTGATAGAAGAGCTAGCAGTGGGGTGCCCATCCCCAAACTTAATACAACAAATTCTCTTCACTATTTTTGCCCATGATTTATCACTCAAAGCAGAACTGTGTAAACAAAAGAGAAAGAAGGATGACCTTATACCCAGATGCATCCTTCAATGGGAGCCGCTTTTTTGAAGTCTAGTTGGCTTGTGACGTACTGTATTTTTTGTTTACTATTCGTTGACATAAGCATACACCTCTCTAAAAAAATGTTTTCAATATCTCTATTTAACAAAATAAAAAGCTCTAGCACATGAGTTGATCCATGCTTCCCTCTGCGAAGGGACTTTCTTCTACTTTTATGTTGAGTCTCCATCTTCTAACTTTATGCACAGTTGAGAGAGCATAGTTGCCATTCTAAGTTTAATGTGCATTGGCCCCGGAAACATTATTAAATTCATGTTGTGTTATTATTTGCTCTCAAATTATTTTTTCTAGTCTTCCTCTTGAACTTTGAAGGTGTCCTGGCATTTATGTTTTGCCCCACTCTTAAAGACAAGTGAAATATCACGTTGCTATGTTTTCTCTATGCTTGAAACAAACGTATAACTTTTGAGTGCATTATTATTCATGATCTTTTATTTGTGTTACTTTTCATGATGCAAGGTGATTGCTATGTTTCATTGTTAAAATTGTATCTATCATGCTTGTGTTTAAAGTACTATGATCTCAACTATACTTATGCTTTTACAATTTAGATGATCAAGTTTATGTTGGCAGCATGTCACCTCAAAAATTATTTATTTTTATCGTTTACCTACTCCAGGACAAGTAGGAACTAAGCTTGGGGATGTTGATACGTCATAAACGTATCCTTAATTTCTCATGTTCCATGTTGTTTTCATGCCATATGCTACATGTTTTCCTTACACGTTATGTCATTTTTATCAATTTCCTGGGACTAACCTATTGACTAGATGCCACAGAGCCAGTTCCTGTTTTCTGTTGTATTTAGTTTCAGAAAATTTGTTCTATAAATATTCTTGGAATTGAAAAATTCGAAGCCCGTAAGTCTTAGAATTCCCGAAGGTTCCACGGAGTCCCGAAGAGGCTCGGAGGGGGCACACCATAGGGCGGCTCGCCCCCTGGTCACGCCATGGGGTGGTGTGTGCCCCTCGGGCGCCCACTGTCATCGCCCTTTCTCCTATTTATTCCCCTCGAGGTGTAAACCCTAGAAAGATACCACTTTTCCACGAAAAACACCCAAGGCCATCGTCGTCGTCAACCCGAGTTCGGAAGGGTTCTGGAGTTCTCCCGGGCACCCTTACGGGAGGGGAAATCATCATCGGAGCGCTCTACACCACCATGCCCACCTCCGGAGTGATGCGTGAGTAGTTCATATTTGGACTACGGGTCCATAGAAGTAGCTAGATGGTTTTTCTGTCCTCTTTATGCCTCATGTTTAGATCTCATGAGCTGCCCTACGTGATCGAGATCATCTTATTGTTATGCTACATGTTGTGTTTGCTGGGATCCGATGATTATTGAATGATATGTCTCTTAATTGTCAATCTATCATGTTATCGTCATGTGTATGTTATTTATGATCTTGCATGCTTGATGTCTACGCACACTTCTATTCTTGTAGACAGTGTGGGGCCTCCAAGTGCCGAGTTTTGTAGAACAGCAGCAAGTTTCGCTAAAGTGGATCACCCAAGGTTTATCGAACTCAGGGAGGAAGAGGTCAAATATATCCCTCCCAAGCAACCCTGCAATTATGATACAAGAAGTCTCGTGTGTCCCCAACACACCTAATACAATTTTCAGTTGTATAGGTGCACTAGTTCGGCGAAGAGATAGTAAAATACAAGTAGTATGGATGATTATAAGTGATAATAGCAATCTGAAATAAAAATGACAGTAAGCAAACATGTAGCAGAACTGGTTGTAAATGGTGTTTCAATGCTTAGAAACAAGGCCTAGGGATCCTACTTTCACTAGTGGACAATATCAACAATGATAACATAATTGAATGCATAAATATCTCTCTTCGCTACAATACTATGAACCACTCTCCGGTCGGATAACAAACACCAATTCATTGCGTAGGGCTACAAAGCACACCTTAAAGTCGCATTCCCATGTCTAGTTAACGCCACACTGTCAACTTGAGCGCCCTATAAGGTACTAGACAAACACCACAATTTCATAGCGTCATCCAACACAAGATATAAATATCATGCTAAACCACGGTGCACGCACTGTCACCATTACACCGTGATCAAAGTGTCTACGGAGATCTCACAACAAAACCACTTGAGTAGCATAACAGATGAAGAGTAACATCTACTTATTCAACTAGATTACAAAGCTCATGATCACATAAATATCACACCATGGGAGAGAGAGATGAAGCACATAGCTACCGGTAGATCCCTCAGCCTCGGGGCAGAACTACTCCCTCCTCATCATAGGAAACAACAACGGCGATGAAGATGGCGGTGGAGTCGATGGAGATGGCCCCGAGGGCACCTCCCCGTCCCGGCAGGGTGTCGGAACAGATATTTCTGTCCCCCAAAACTTGTCGGCGGCGGCGGCGGATCCATGGAACTTTTCGTGAAAGGGGGTCGATCTTTTTAGGGTTTATCCATCGGGGGCATATATAGGCAAAAGGGCGATGGCGGTGGGCGCCCGAGGGGCCCACACCACCTCCCGGCGTGGCTAGGGGCCCACCCGCGCCCAAACAAGGTGTGGGGGCCCCGGGGGCCCCTCCGGGTCTCCTTTGGACTTCCTTGACCCTCCGGTACTTCTAAAACTTCTGGCTTTGGAATCGTCCAATTCCAAGAATATTTCCAGAACAGCTTTTCTGAAACTAAAAACAACAGAAAATAAGAACCAGCTCTATGGCATCTTGTTAATAGGTTAGTCCCAGGAAATCGATAAAAATGACATAAAGTGTAAGGAAAACATGTAGCATATGGCATGAAAACAACATGGAACATCAGAAATTATGGATACGTTTATGACGTATCAACATCCCCAAGCTTAGTTCCTACTCGTCCTCGACTAGGTAAACGATAAAAACACATAATTTCTGAGGTGACATGCTACCAACATAAACTTGATCATCTAAATTGTAAAAGCATAAGCATAGCTGAGATCATTGATGGCTCCCAAGTGCAGGAGATCAATCGTAGTCTTCGATGGGAAGTATTACCCAAATTTGTAGTTCGACTCAGTGGGAACACAAGAATACCGGTGAGACTTTAGCAATTGGGACGTCACTCCCAACCACACCTGTGTATCAACAAACTTGCAGCGAGAGTGGTGAGTGTAATAATGCAGTGAAAGTAAACAAACAGAAAGTAAATGGAGAGCAAGTGTTTTCCCAGTTTTCACCGGAAAAGAGTGAAAGTAAACCAGAGACTAAAACGCAGGCATGAGGTGACAGAGGGGTGTTGCACGGATAAGATTGATCATGTAATAATGTTTTGCTAGCAGCGGGGCCTTTCTCTATCTCAGTTTTATGTAGGTGTGTGTTCCGTAAATTATTGTGCGTACTAACCAAGAGAATTTGCACAAAACCTATTGTCCTACCTGCCCATTTCACCAGGGCCAATTTGGAACTACAGGTAATTAAGGTCTACCCTTTCGAATAGCCCAGACCAACGCATTAACACTCCATGAACACACATAATCCTCAAACTAGAACATATCCCCCTTGTTTTCCCTAGCTGTCACTTTAGGGTTCGCAGGTTCAACAATAGCAGGTAATACACATTGCAGATAGATACGAAACTCAAATATATGATGTAGCAATGTAAGTTCAGTACTGAAATCATGCCACTTGGGCCCTAGTAACAAGCATTAAGCCTAGCAATAGTGCATCAACATAAGACATAAGAATTCTCAAGACAAACCCCTAGATCCCGCATACCGGGTAGCAATTACATGATCAATCTCATCCAAAACCCCTCACACCTCACATGCCTACAGCAACTACTCACACATGGAGGGGGTGATGGAGCTCATGGTTGATGGAGATGATGGTGGTGATGATGATGGTGACGAAGCCCCTCGAATTCCACCTCCGGGGGTGAAATCCCGGATCAATCTGACTCCAAAATCGAAGATCGTGGTGGCGGCGGCGCTCCGTTTCGCGAACAGCCCTCTCCTTCGAAACCCGTCAGTTTCTCATATATATGGAGGGGTACGTCGAAGACCTAGCCGGGGTGGGCCATCTGGGCCCAAAAGGGGTGACCCCACGCGGCCAAGGAATCTGGCCGCGTGTGGGGCCCCCTTTTGGCCCTCGGGTGCCCCCCCGGCCCCATCTGGTGCTCATTCCCCTTCTTTTCCATAAAAAGTTACGTGGTTTTCGTCCCCTGTGAAAAGTCCTGCGAAAATAGACGGAAAGAAGACTTTTGCTAAAAACAGCGTCAGATTCTGCAGATTTATTCAATTATGGGGGGACTCCGGAGAGAAATACGATGCAAAGTGCTTGGAAAAGTAGATGCATTTTGGGTGCATCAACTCCCCCAAGCTTAGCTCGTTGTTTGTCCTCGAACAACTCAAATGCAGTGCAGAAGCGATAAAAAACTTTGGCAAGAACTTTGCATTGCATATGCATCATCAATTAATACTAGCAAATACTCAAGACATGATTCCTGTAACAAGTAGCAAAATACTAGCAAGTGTGCATCTACTCAGTGTTGAAGCATATATACTTGTTGCAATAGAAATAACATGAAGTGTTAATACTTGAATGAGTTTGCTCAATTGTAGACATAAACAAAGGCTTGTGCATCGCTGATGATTGAATCATATCAAGATTTTTGAGATCTCTGATTCTTTGATATGTTGACAAGTAAAATCATTGTGCTTACTACCTTGCTCTCAGTTTTGCTAAAGCATTAATTTTTCATTTTGATCTTTTATGCTTGACAAACTACAAGTTCAAAGCCTCATGCCCCTTAAAAGCGAAGTCCCACACCATGATTACTCAACTCTAGATTCCTAATAAGCCTTGTACAATCATTGTAAGTATTAATGACATCATAGAGAGCAGCAATTGGGGTACCTCTTGCCCCATGACATGGAAACCAGCCCATGTCAAAATGGCAAGACAAACAAATGGAATGAACTCATTATCCTTTTTTATTTCATTCACTATATGCATAACTTCTTATTTTATTATAGGATATGTTGCGGAGTTCATTCTAGCTATAAGTAAATTTCCACCATGATATTGCATGGCTTGGGTTAGCGGCCCAATGCGTCTCTCTAATCATATATACTTACTCATCAAGACTTACTATTCCTATACCTCATTTCGGCATGACATGCATCCACAGTTAAAAGAACATGATATCAACTTGAATATAGAATTCTTAGTGCAGCGTTGAAAGTTTTCCATGTGATACACATTTAGACTAACCCCCAACCATAAGTTCGTCAAGCATAAGACTCCACTTTTATCATTCATGAAATTTTCTCTTTTAATTCTTTCCTTGGTTGGCAAGTTCAGTAAGCACAATGGGATGCGTAAACCTTTGCTTAAGGCTACAATTATTCAATCCATCAGCCAAGTAATGACACTAAACAATATTTCAGTTGCATCAGAATATATTCTACTAAACCATGGAGAAGATAAACAATGGCTATTATGTCACTAAGTGTTAAGGGAATCATAAGGTGTGCACTTGATGTTATTAAAAAGCATACATAAGCACGGCAAAGGTGTCATACCTTTCATCCCTTCAAGCACATTATCATATCATTGTTGTTCTCCTCTCCCCACTTGAACTGCTCAATAAAAACTCAAATCTTGCTATAAAAAGTTACTGCATTCAGCAATTTGTTTACCTACCTAAACACCTCAAAAGTTTCTCATGTTTTACAGAGGTGAAGGCCATAAAAAGTTGCAGTAGTGACTAAATTCTCAGCTCAAACGGAGTCACAAGGAAAGATTAAAGCATATAACAGTGAACATATTTCAGCAATTCCTGCAGCTCCGTATTTATACTAAACTCAAGAAAACAAAAATCTTTTTGTGGTTTTTGATTTTTAGAAACATAATGTAAATAACCAGAAGTAAACTAGCTAACAAATAACAAAAATATTTTTGTGTTTTTCAGATTTAAAGAACATAAAACAACAAATAACATGCAAGTGATATAACACAATGAATGAGGAGGGAGAGAAATACTCCCCCAAGCTTGTGATCAAGATAGTATCCTGGGTGGTAATCATGTCCACCACTCGACGAACCTCCCTGGAAGAAGGATTGGTCCTGCCATGCTTGTGCTCCAAGGTGTGGTTTAGGGAAGCCCCAGGGATATTCCATAGGCGCCTGGTATTGGGGCTCCTCCTGTTGTTGCTCTTCTTGTTGTGGCTCTTCTTGCACAGTCCACTTTGTTCCCTGTCAAACAAGTCAGCACAAGGGAGCCTAACAGACACAATGTGCCCATTAGAATCCTTATAGCAATATGAAAAATATTCTTTCTCAGCCCTGCTCATATCCATGCGAAAAAGTAAACCAAAATCCAGCAGTCGAGACTCATTTACCATGGTACCCAAGTTATCATTAAAACCTCGTTCTGCCATAATGTATTCATGGATTAAAGTGGCAATGGCACCAACATATAAAGGAGTTTTATCCGTGCCATTCCTACTCACAGCTAAATGCAAAGTTCTAGCAAGTATGGTTCCCAGGTTATATATAGGTGTTGTATTTTCCATTGCACATTTTAATAAATAGATCATAGGACCAGTGCAAGCAGAAGTGTTATCCCTAGCAAGGAATCCTCTAGCAAGAAACAATGCAAAATATCTAAGGCCCGGGTGTTGGATGCATGTGAGCTTGCCTCTATTCATTCTTTCAGGAATATTTTTAGCAATGCTACGCCGGAATGTGACAAGTGCATCTCTAGAATCAGCATATGTTTCTTCCCATAACCCCGTAGTTGGTACACGTATAGCCTTATAGAATTCCTCTAATGACATGACTAAACGCTGCCCCCTCATTGTAAATTTAATGACAAAAGTAGCTGGAGGAGGGTTCTTAGACTTACTTTTCCGGTGCACCACCGGTCCCTCAAACCTGAATGTAGAGAGGAATTCCCTCGAGAGTTCCACATATGTGTTGCGTGGATGGCGTGAGAACTCAAGCAGCCCCGTAGTTGCTGCAAAGGCTTGGAAATCTTCAGCAATCCCCCAATGTTCAAGAACTTCGGGGTCTTGCCATCTTGTGGTATGGACACGCAGATTTTCACCTGCAAAACCAATTCATCCTCCCATAACTGATTATCATCATGATTGTTGGACACCCTTGATTCTCTTCTCCTTGTCCTTGAGGACATCCCAAGCAATGCCTTTCCCTTGTTCAGCATGTTACCTTGCTGTACCAAAATAAAATTCAACAAAAATTAAATTGTATCACTCTAAAACATTGCTAAGGCATCCATAACTAGTCCTCTAATCAATATCATGCATCCATATCAACTAGAAAACTTAAATTCATGGAGTTCTTAGACATAATAGGTGACACCTAGTGCAGCAAAATACTTCATACACAAAGCATGGGAGAAAAAAAGTAATTGGATGAGTGAAGGAGTTACATACCAAGGAGTGATTCCATCAAACAGATTTGAAAAATTTGCCTCAAATGTGGAGATCGAGGATTGACGGAGAAACAGAGCACGGGAAAAATGGAGGAGATGAACTGGGGTTGGTTTTCGGTCGAAAGGGAGCAGATGAGCATTGGATGGGCCCCAACATCCACTTGTGGCCAAAAATGGGGTATCCCACGCGGCCAAGGAATCTGGCCGCGTGGAGGTACCTATTTTGGCCCCTGGTGGCCTGCTGGTGCTCCCCCACTGGCTGCTGGTCCCTTCGGGCAAAAAAACTGACCCCCTAATTTTTCTGGAATTTTACATGAAACTTTTCTACATAGAATTTCTAAAACTTCATATTCTGTGATTTCTGATTCTAAAATTTTTAATCCTATGTCTATGTCTCACAATTTTAAAGCAAATAACATAAAAAAATGCAATTTAAATATTTGTGAATCATGCCTTTATCATTTCCACATTAGTAATGAGGTTGATCAGGTCTCATTAGCAACATGTAAAGAATATAGCTCATGATTCTTATTATTACTTATTATAAAACAATAAATCAAGTTACCTCATATTTGATTGGAATGGTCCCAATCATCAATATTTCATACCTTGGTGCTGGAGGTGGTATAGGTATTTCAATGCTACCAATCTTAATGGAATTTATTTGTATAGCATTCACACTTGTGCTCATACTTGTAACATGTTTCTTCTTGGGAAAATAAATAGAGTGATCTTTGCCTTTAACATTAAATGTCACTTTGCTCTCAGTGCAATTTATCACAGCTCCTGCAGTATTCAAAAAAGGTCTACCAAGAATAATAGATAGATTATCATCTTCAGGCATTTCTTATATAACAAAATCAGTAGGTATCAACTCATTAGCAATAGAGATGGGAACATCCTCACATATTCCTATAGGTACAGCAGTTGTTTTATCAGCCATTTGTAAAGATATTTCTGTTGGAACTAGTTTGTTCAAATTAAGCTTCTTATATAGTGAGAAAGGCATAACACTAACACCAGCTCCTAAATCACATAATGCATATTTCACATAGGCTTCTTTAATTTTGCAAGGAATAGTAGGAATACCAGGATCTCCACGTTTTCCAGGCAATTTTCCTTTAAATGAATAATCAGCAAGCATAGCAGTAATAGCATCAGTAGGTATCTTTCTTTTATTAGTGACAATATCTTTCATGTATTTTGAATATGGAGGATTCTTAATAGCATCAATAAGTGGAATCTCTAATTTCATATTCTTAATCATATCATAAAATTGCCCATACCTCTCTTCATCTTTTGTTTTTGATACCTCTTGGGGATATGGAATGGGTCTTTGTACCCATGGATCCCTTTCTTTACCTTTATATTTATCTTTATTTGGTTTCTTCTTCTTCTTCTTGGTCTTCTCAATAGGAGGCTGAGGATCCTCCTTACCAGCAGCTTCTTCATTATTATCATCATGTTGTTCAATATAAGGTGGAGATGATTCTTCTTCTTCATTATTATCATCCTCAGTTTCAGCATCAGAAATAGAAATATCCTTGTCTTGATCATTGGAGTCATCATCATGCTCATTTTCATTGGGAGATTTTCCTGCAAAAGATTTATCTTTAAGAGCAACTTGCTCTTTTCTTTTAGGATGATCATCAGGATAATTAGGATCCTGGGTGCTTGCACCTCCCCTTGTATTAACTCCACATAATTTTTTTTGTTTATTCAGATTTTCATACAATTGATTTTGTAAAGAAATCATTTGCTCAACTTGATTGTTCATCATTTCACAATGTTTAACAATTCTTTTAACTTCCCCTACACTAGCATTTAAATTTTCACGGAGGAAATTAATTTTATGATGGTTTTCCATGATAGTCATTCTAATTTTACGCTCCTCAGGATTATCATGATAAGCAAAATTGTTAACATAAGAGACATCAACAGGAGGTGTTACCTCCTCATTACCTTCCATAGGGAGTATAAAGTTCACTTGAATTGGAAAGCATGGTTCATCAGTAGGAAGTTTAATACCCATTTCAGGTAATTCCTTGAGATGAGAGGTTTTAATTCCCTTCTCTTTAATATCCTTGGAAGCTTCAGCCATTGTTTCTTGGTTCAATTCGAGTATACCTCCTTTCTTCTCTGGGAGTGTCTCATTTTTATCTATCTCCTCAATGTTCCAATCAGCTTCATTCTCGAGAATAGACTCCAGTAATTCAATTGCTTCATCAACACTTCTGTCCCTAAAGATATTCCCTGCAATACTATCAAGGTAGTCTCTTGTTTCCCCCATTAGTCCATTATAGAATATATCAAGCAATTCATGAGGTTTAAAACCATGACCATGACATTTCTTACACATTTTACCAAATCTCCCCCAAGCTTGGGGTAGACTCTCTTTCTTATCTTGTTTAAAATTGCCAATTTCAACAGTTAATGCATGTATCCTTTCAGCAGGAAAATATTTATTGAAAAACAATTGCAAGCATTCTTCCTTACTAGTAATACATGCAGCTCCTAAACGATTATACCAAACTCTAGCATCTTCACCCAAATAAAAAGGAAACAATTTTAAGAATAAATAATGTTGACGGATTTCATCATTTCCAAATGTAGTATATAAAGCATGCAATTCAGCAATATGATCAAGAGGAGACTCCTCATCCTTTCCACAGAATCTAGACTTCTCAACTATCTCAATTATCTCAGGATTAACATTGAATTCATAATCTTTATCTCTAATTCTAATAGCTGGGCCACACAAATTCCTAGTAGCAGCAAAATGCATCATCATAAATAGAGAGTTTATCAAGTTTTGTATAATCAGGTGATATAAAGGCCTCAATAAATGCTTCTTCTTCAGAAGAAGAGGCCCCATATTCATACTCTCTACGAGTCTCATTTCTTTCTAGCTCAAGTTCTACATTTTCATCTACAGAAGATTCAGGAATTTCAGTTGTTTCAGGTGTTTCATTTGCCTCAGGTGTTTCAATAGTTTCAGGAATTTCAGAAGCTAGTTCTTTGTCTACATTGTCAAGTGTTTGATCATTAGATGTACTAGAAGACATTTTTGACAATGGTGATTTACCAGCTATTCCTTTCATTTTCTTAGCAGCCACAGTAGAAACAATATTAGGTGAAAAATTTGGTCTACTAGGAAAATCATTACCAGAACGAGTAGTCGAAGGCATTACCTCCTTCGAAGTGTCCTTTCCCTTTCCCATTGTAAGGAACAAGAAAGTGCAGCAAGTAGACAATAACAAGTGGTCTTACCAATAAAGCTAGGCTCCCCGGCAACGGCGCCAGAAAACAGTCTTGATGGCTCCCAAGTGCAGGAGATCAATCATAGTATTCGATGGGAAGTATTACCCAAATTTGTAGTTCGACTCAGTGGGAACACAAGAATACTGGTGAGACTTTAGCAATTGGGACGTCACTCCCAACCACACCTTTGTATCAACAAACTTGCAGCGAGAGTGGTGAGTGTAATAATGCAGTGAAAGTAAACAAACATAAAGTAAATGGAGAGCAAGTGTTTTCCCAGTTTTCACCGGAAAAGAGTGAAAGTAAACCAGAGACTAAAACGCAGGCATGAGGTGACAGCGGGGTGTTGCATGGATAAGATTGATCATGTAATAATGTTTTGCTAGCAGCGGGGCCTTTCTCTATCTCAGTTTTATGTAGGTGTGTGTTCCGTAAATTATTGTGCGTACTAACCAAGAGAATTTGCACAAAGCCTATTGTCCTACCTGCCCATTTCACCGAGGCCAATTTGGAACTACAGGTAATTAAGGTCTACCCTTTCGAATAGCCCGGACCAACGCATTAGCACTCCATGAACACACATAATCCTCAAACTAGAATATATCCCCCTTGTTTTCCCTAGCTGTCACTTTAGAGTTCGCAGGTTCAACATAATAGCAGGTGATACACATTGCAGATAGATACCAAACTCAATTATATGATGTAGCAATGTAAGTTCAGTACTGAAATCATGCCACTTGGGCCCTAGTAACAAGCATTATGCCTAGCAATAGTGCATCAACATAAGACATAAGAATTCTCAAGACAAACCCCTAGATCCCGCATACCGGGTAGCAATTACATGATCAATCTCATCCAAAACCCCTCACACCTCACATGCCTACAGCAACTACTCACACATGGAGGGGGTGATGGAGCTCATGGTTGATGGAGATGATGTGGTGATGATGATGGTGATGAAGCCCCTCGAATTCCACCTCCGGGGGTGAAATCCCGGATCAATCTGACTCCAAAATCAAAGATCGTGGTGGCGGCGGCGCTCCGTTTCGCGAACAGCCCTCTCCTTCGAAACCCGTCAGTTTCTCGTATATATGGAGGGGTACGTCGAAGACCTAGCCGGAGTGGGCCATCTGGGCCCAAAAGGGGTGACCCCACGCGGCCAAGGAATCTGGCCGCGTGTGGGGCCCCCTTTTGGCCCTCGGGTGGCCCCCCGGCCCCATCTGGTGCTCATTCCCCTTCTTTTTCATAAAAAGTTACGTGGTTTTCGTCCCCTGTGAAAAGTCCTGCAAAAATAGACGGAAAGGAGACTTTTGCTAAAATCAACGTCAGATTCTGCTGATTTATTCAATTATGGGGGGACTCCGGAGAGAAATACGATGCAAAGTGCTTGGAAAAGTAGATGCATTTTGGGTGCATCAATCATAGAACTTTAACACAAGCATGATAAATATAATTCTAACAATAAAACATAGTAATCACCTTGCATCATGAGAAGTAACACAGACAAAAGATCATGAATAATAATGCACTCGAAGTTATACGTTTGTTTCAAGCATAAAGATAACATAGAAAAGTGATATTTCGCTTGTCCTTAAGAGTGGGGCAAAACATAAATGCCAGGATACCTTCAAAGTTTAAAAGGAAGACTAGAACAAATAATTTGAGAAGAAACAATAACAAATCATGAATCAATTAATAATGTTTCTGGGCCAAGTGCACATTAAATTCAGAATGGCAACCATGCTCTCTCAACTGTGCATAAATTAAGAAGATGGAGACTCAACATAAAAGTAAAAGAAAGTTCATTCGCAGAGGGAAGCAGGGATCACTCATGTGCTAGAGCTTTCATTTTGTTAAACAGAGGTATAAAATGGTTGACACTCCTCCCAGCCTTTCTTACACAAACCATGGCTAACCAAATCCTCGGGTGCCTGCCAACAATCAAATACCATGGAGGAGTGTCTAATTTTTAGAGGGGTGTATGCTTATGTCAACGAATAGTAAACAAAAAATACAATACGTCACAAGCTAACTAGACTTCACAAGAGAGGATCCCATAGAAGGACGCATCTAGGTAGAAGGTCATCCCTCTTTCTCTTTTGTTTACACAATTATGCTTTGACTGATAAATCAGGGGCAAAAATAGTGAAGAGAATTTGTTGCATTACTTTGGGGCTGGTGATGACCCACAAGTATAGGGGATTGCAACAGTCCTCGAGGGAAGTAAAACCCAAATTTATTGATTCGACACAAGGGGAGCCAAAGAATATTTGTGAGCCTTAACAAGTGAGTTTTCAATTCACCTGCACGTGAAAGTACTTTTGTTCGCAGTGGTTTATCAGTAGTAATAGTTTTATAGTAACAGCAGTAGTGAAATAATAGCAGCAGTGAGATTAAAACAGCAGCAGTGTTTGAAGTAAACAGCGGGATTAAATAATGTAGGCATAGGGATAGATGAATGGGCGTTGCATGGATAAGATAGTTCATATAATAATCAAGACATGGGCATTGCAGATAAATAAGATAAAGCATCCAAGCACTAAGTAACCATAGGCATGTGTTCCGTAAATAGTCGTACGTGCTCGCAATGAGAACTTGCACAACATATTTTGTCCTACCAGCCCGTTTTTAGCGGGTCCTCAAGGGAACTACTGGTAATTAAGGTGTTCCTTTTAATAGAACACCGGAGCAAAGCATTAACACTCCATGTGTAATCCTCACATCACAGCCATCCCCTCCGGTTGTCCCAATTTCTGTCACTTCCGGGCCTCGGGTTCCGGACAACGATATGTGTAAACAACTTGCAGGTATGATCAAGAAAAAATAATTATCATCGTGATTCAATAACATGTTCAGATCTGAGATCAGGGCACTCGGGCCCAAAGTGGCAAGCATTAAGAATAACAAGTTGCAACAATGTCAATAGCACTAATAGAACATACTAGGCACTATGCCCTAACAATCACGATATTATTACATGAACGATCTCATCCAATCCCTACCATCCCCTTCAGCCTACAGCGGGGGAATTACTCACACATGGATGGGGTAAACACGGATGGTCGATGGAGAGGCGTTGGTGATGACGATGGCGGTGATCTCCTCCATTTCCCCGTCCCGGCAGGGTGCCAGAACAGGAACTTCTGATCTCTGAATCGAGGTTCGGGGTGGCGACGGAGCTACGGACTTCTTTCTGGAAAATTATTGAACCCCCTCGTGTTTTAGGGTTGAAGGCTATTTGTAGTCGAAAGGGGAGACCGAGGGAGGCTCTGGGTGGACCACACCACCAGGTGGCACGGCCTAGGGGGGCGCCAGGGGGTGGTGTGGCCCCCTTCTGGTCCCTCTCCTGGCCCCCTTCTGGCTCCCGGGGTCTTCCGGTGTTTTAAGACCAATGGGGTCTTTTCTGGGCAATTTCTCGAAAGTTTATTTTTCTGCACAAAAACGAGACACCAAGGTAATTCTGCTAAAAACAGCGTTAGTTGCATTCAAAACACACAAGTTTAGAGGAAAACAATAGGGAAAGTGTTCGGAAAAGGAGATACGTTTTCGACGTATCAACTCCCCCCAAGCTGAGCTTATTGCTTGTCCTCAAGTAATTCAGTGACAACTGAGTGCGATAAAAGACTTTTACGAACACATTTGTTTCATATGATGTAAATATACTCACTATATGATCAAATACTTAATTATTCTCATGATAAGATACATGCAAGATACTGTCACTTAATAGCTATGCAAACCATGAAGAGATAACAACATATTAATAATAAACAACATGGAGCATAACTATTTGCAAGATATTGATATTCATAATAGGATCTAATAAAGTGGTATCTCGCTTGCCCTTATGTGTGGGGCAAAACATAAATGCCAGGGCACCTCTGAAGTTCAAGGGAAGACTAGAAGTAAAGATATCAAAGATACAAGTGTCAATATTATACCACAATCAACCGTGCTTTGGGACAAACACATCACACTAAGAATGACAATTATGCTCTCAAGAAAGTTCTCAAAGAATATGGTGGAGACTCAACATAAAAGTAAAAGAAAGGCACTTCACAGAGGGAAGCATGGATCACTCATGTGCTAGAGCTTTTATTTTATTAAACATAGGTATTGAAAACATTTTTGAGAGAGGTGTATGCTTATGTCAACGAATGGTAAACCTAAAATACAATATGTCACAAGACAACTGGATTCACAAGAGCAACTCCCATATGAAGGACGCATCTGGGTAGAAGGTCATCCCTCTTTCTCTTTTTTTTTACACATATATCCTTTGACTGATAAATCGGGGGCAAAAATAGTGAAGAGACTTTGTGTGTATTAATTTGGGGTTGGGCACCCCGCTGCCAGCTCTTCTATTATTTGGATAAGCGGATGAAGACACTAGTCCAGGGTGTGAAATCCAATCAACAAGTGAGATAAAGATTCTCTATTTACGTCCTCATGAGCTAAAACAGGGGCACAAAACAGGAATAATTTTTAGCAGGTTTTAAAGGTAGCACATGAGCAATTTACTTTGGAGTGGCAGTTAAATACCACATATAGGTAGGTATGATGGACACATTTGGCAAACTTTGGTTTTTTGGAGTTGGATGCACGATTAGAGCTCATACTCAGTACATGTGAAGGCTAGCAATAGACAGGGAGCGACAATCAAGAGAGCAACAACTATCATAATCATGTTTGCGATAAAGTAAAATTAACCGAGGCATAAAATTGATACTAGAACTCTGAGGCAAAATAAATCATAGAGGATTATTGACTTTTTATTTTCAGTCTTAGCATGCGTGAGCATGTGCCAAGTCGATTCAAATGAAACAGTCAGAGGAGGCTACCACAATGTCATACCCTTCTACAAATAGAACAATGCGAACAAATATTTATATGACAGGTCATTTACCATTAATAAATTGGATCAAGTGAGAGAGCACAAACTATTAATCAACCATTAAGTCACATATATCTTATACGAACAAACTAAGCATGCTCACATAGATGGATATATGTACAAAAATGAAAGCAAATAGAGTTCATACCAGCCTCTCACCACAACTTGAATTGTCATAGATCATCATTATTGCTCTTCACTTGTGGCTCGAATAATATATAATGAAAACCAAGCTCCAATGGAGTCACGGACGACTGTTGAACTCTGCAGCAAACATTAGAGAACCAAAGAAGAACAACAAATATTTTTGGGTTTTTAATTAAAACAATAACAGAAAGAGAACAAGCAAACAAAGAAAAATATTTTTGTATTTTTTAATATTAAACTACAACTTAAAGGATAAAGCAAACCAACTAAAGAAACAAATAGAGAGAAACAACATAAATATTTTTGGTCTTTTTGTGTTTTTGAAAACAAAAAAAAACAAAAAAAAAAAGAAATGAAAGAAACGAAAACAAGCGAACGAAACAAAAGAAACGAAAGAAATGAAAACCAGTGAAAAGAAGTGAAAGAAAAGAAAACATGGATATACAAAGAACTGATAGAAACATGATATATAAATCAGCATGATGTCGGTATACCTCCCCCAAGCTTAGGCTTTTGGCCTAAGTGGAGATCAATCACCAAGGGGACCATGAGGTGGCGCCCCCGTAGTATGTTGAGGAGGAACCCTCCTCCTGATATGTGCTTGAGGATGCGCTGGTGTACTGCGTGTTGTGGTCCTCAGGAGGCGCTTCTCGCCTCTCCTGCTGCCTGTGAAACTCCATGGTGCTCAGATACTCGTCTACTTGCTCCTTAGAGAGTGACCATGGTGGCATGTCAATCTTAAACAAAACAGGCTGCGGCAAAATAACTTTTCGCTCCTCTCCATCTATATATAAAACTCTATATACTAAGCGTTCAGCAACAGAGTTAGTAGTGACAAACTGATGGGATTTCGTAGCAACAAGGTTAAGCCTACATGGAGCAATTATTTCATCATTAGGGTCAATGGAAACATTTAAAGCAGCTCCTACACGTGTAGCGATATGCCCCCAAAAATAGGCCAAGAAGCATCAAGGCGGCGTGCAACAAGTGCACCAAGGTTATACTTCATGCTATGGTTCAGTGCAGAATCAATAAAAGCAAGGTGGTAACTAGAAATGTTGCTATTGTTCTCCCTACCAAGGATACTAGTAGCAAGATAGTAAGTAAAGTATCTAAGAGCAGGAAGTTGAATGTTCCTTATCTTCCCACGCTGGGATGAGCGAACGTCATCGGTTGTGATCTCTCGGTAGAGCCCCTGGAGGTCTGCTGGCCTATCTTGAATCATGCTTGCTGTCCCGCCGGCGTTGATACCTATAATAGTACAAAAATCTACCAAGGACAAAGAAACAGGACTACTATATAACTTGAATGCAACAGTTGGACCAAATTGTGTGTTCTGAAATTTAAAGCTCTTAACAAAAGTTTTTGTGAGAGTGGCATACTGAGGGCTTTCATCCTCCATAAAGTTGGTTAGACCAACTCTTTCAATAAGCATACGAAAGTCATCTAACAAACCTGCACTTCTTAAAAATGTACTGCAAGGAAAGCTAGATGGGTTAATGATACCATCATCTCCTGAAACTTCAATAGTTGGTGCAATAACGTCTTCATTATACAATGGCCTCGCTGAAGTGGATGAGCGTGAGGGACTTTTCCTACTAGGACCATCACTCCTAAATATCTCTCCAAAATTATAACTATCCATCTCTGAAATTTTTCAACAATCATCACAAAAATTAATTTCAAGCAACTATAAGGTGGAAACTACCATAAGGACTTATATGAGAGGTAAACATACAACAAAACTACATTATTTCTACTCAAATCAAGCAGGCAAACTCACATAAGCTGTCACCTACAGTACCAAAATACTCAAGAAATATTCCACTAAACAAAATTCTACTTGGATCATCGGAGGAGTCATATACCGGAGATCAAATGCACACAAATGATGGGCTGAAGAAGAAGATAAAAAATCCATAGGAAGAATAGCAAGAACACGGGTTCTAGGAAATGTTTTCAGTTTGGGAGGTGAGAGAGAAGACCTTGGCAGTGGAGAGAGTTAGTGGAGGGCCAGGGGCCCCACGCCATGTGCTGGCGCCACCAGGGGCTGGCCATGCCACCCTATGGTGTGCCTGACTGGTGGGTCCCCCTGGGGTCTCCCAGGTGGCTCTCTGCCTCATTTTTTACGTAAAAATTTATTATAATTTTTCTGGAATTTTTCGAGAAACTTTATTTTTGAGGTATTTCCAAAATTTTAATAATTAATAAAAACCAGGAAAACGAAAGTGAAAAGGTGGAAAACAATACCAAAACCAGCACTACAGAGGTTCCATGACACTCTAATGAAATAATATCCAAATAAAACAAAAGTGGTAGTGGTGAAAACAAAAGTATGGATGGTGAAAACATGCATAACCTCAGTAATCAGGGTGAAAACATCAGGAAAACATGCATAAGGATGGTGGAAAACATGATCGTACTCAAGTAACAATGTGATAACAGAAGTAAACATGGTGAAAATATAATGGGGAAGGTTAAAACATAGTGAAAACATTGCTCACTTCATTTAAAATCATTTTGTTAACAAGGGTGATCAAGTCTTGCTACCAAAATAATTTTATATGAAACAAAACTTTGTTTCTCACTAAATAATCATGTTACCTCAACCTTGATAGACATAGTCCCAATCATAATCATTTCATATTCTTTGGGTGGCTTTGGAATAGGACAATAAAATTCTCCAATCTTGATGGTCTCAATATTTTCAATGGAATTTAGACCATATTTTCTAATCTTCTTGGGAAAATAAACAGTGTGCTCTTTATCATTAACATTAAAAGTTACTTTTCCCTGATTGAAATCAATAACAACCCCTGCAGTATTAAGAAAAGGACTTCCAAGAATAATAGACATGTTATGATCTTCGGTCATTTCCAACACAACAAAATCAGTTAATATCAGACAATTATTAGCAACTTGAACAGGAACATCCTCACATATACCCACAGGAATAGCAGTGGATTTATCATCCATTTGCAAAGATATATCAGTTGGTATCAATTTTTCTAGGAGGAGTCTTTTATAGAGAGTAAAAGGCATGACACTAACTCCAGCTCCTAAATCACACAAAGCAGTTCTAACATAATTATTTTAATAGAACAAGGAATAGTTTGTATACGATGATCTCCAAGCTTCTCAGTAACCTTGCCATTAAAAGAGTAATTAGCAAGCATAGTGGAAATTTCCTCATTAGGAATCTTCCTTTTGTTAGCGACAATATCTTTCATATATTTTGCATAAGGAGGCAATTTAATAGCATCAGTTAAAGGAATTTGCAAGAACAAAGCTTTCATCCATTCATAAAACTTTTTATAGTGTTCTTATTCTTTTGATTTATGTTTCTTATTAGGAAAAGGCATTGGTTTTTGTACCCAAGGTTCTCTCTCATTACCATGTTTATTAGCAATAAAATCTTCCTTAGTGTACTTTGTAGTTTTATTTTGCTTTTCAGGTTCAGCTACAGGTTCTTCTTTATCAGAAGCGTCATTTTTATAATTACCACTTTCAGTTTCAGCATCAAAGATAGATATACTATTAGGATCTTTAGCAAGTTCTGAGGATTTTACAGCAGTTTTATGTTTGTTCTTCTTTTTCTTCTTAGTATGAATATAATTATTATTAGTTTGCTGAGAATCTTGTTCAATTCTTTTAGGATGTCCCTCAGGATATAAAGGATCTTGTGTAGTAATACCACTTCTAGTTCTTATTTCATAAGCATGTTTTTCTTTAAAAGCATTAACTAGCAAATCTTTTTGCACTTTAGCAAGTTGATCAATTTGAGTTTGAACCATTTGAAAATGTTCAACAAGCATTTTAACATCATTAGAGGTTCTTTCTATAATACCATGCAAATTATCAATAGCTCTAGAGTTTTCCATTAGGTTATTTTGCACTCTCATATTAAAATTATCTTGCTTAATAACATAATTATCAAATTCATCTAAACATTGATCAGGAGGTTTATTACAGGGAATATCTCTACTATCAAAATATTGGAGAGAGTGTACCTCGATAGTGGGTGAGTGAGGGATTGGCTTACATAATTCTTCTGTAGGTGGAAGAGTCTTCACATATTCAGATTCAATACCCCTCTCATTAAGAGATTTCTTGGCTTCTCTCAACACTTCATCATTTAATTCAATCATTCCCCTCTTCTTGGGTGTTGGTGTTGGTTTTGGTACTTGAGTAGGGGTCGGCTCAGGCCCAACCATAGTCCAATCATAACGATTTTGGCTTATTTTAGCCATTAATTCCTCAGCTTCTTCTGGAGTTCTTTGCCTGAAAACACAACCAGCACAACTACCCAGGTATGTCCTAGATTCAACGGTTATTCCATTATAGAATATATCCAGAAGTTCATTATTTTCTAGCTTAGTCCCAAGTGTAGTCCTAATTAAAGAACAGAACTTTGCCCAAGATACAGGCAATTTCTCTCCTTCCAATTGCTTGAAATTAAATATATTTTGGTAAGCAGCATGTTGAGCACTAGCAGGAAAATATTTATGAAAGAAAGCATTAACCAAACCAATAGGACTATCAATAGATCCCGGAGACAAATTATTAAACCAAGTTTTAGCTCTATCTTTTAATGAAAAGGGGAATATTTTAGCAACAAAGTAGCTACGTTTCTTAAGATCATCAGAGAATAAACTACTCAAAGAGGAGAGCTCATTCATATGTTTCATAGCACTTTCTACCACAAAAAAGGTTATTTCTCAACAATAGATATATAAGATAAATCAAGAGAGAAATCATAATCCTTATCCCTAATATTAATAGGAGAGGTGGCAAACTTAGCAGCAGGAGATAATTTATATTTAACAGAACGACTTTCAGTAAGACTTATAACAACATCTTTATCCTTCATAGCATGTATTTCATCAATAAGATCATCATTAAGTTCAATATAGGAATCATCAAAATCATCACTAGGATTCTCTCTAAGCTCAGGTGAAACAGCAGGAGTAACATGATTTTTATCAGGAGTTTTAGTGTTTGCAATATTTTTAGCTTTAGCAATAGTAGCATCTAAGAAAGGACTGAGAGAACCACTCTCATCAAGCACAGTAGAAGCATCATCAAAAGTATCAGAAGTATTTTCAGATTCAGCAGAAGTAGCATGTGTAGCATGTGGTGGTGTAAGCAGCTTACTCATAACAGACGGTGAATCAAGAGCAACAGAGGTGTTCAGAGTTGTACCTCTTCTTGTAGTGGATGGTAATAAAGGAAATTTTCCGTCACGAGTCTTGCCCATGATGAATGATTGGCAATAGATAATAGTACTCTCCGGTGAGCTCGCAAATGAAGCTATGCTCCCCGGCAACGGCGCCAGAAAATAGTCTTGATGACCCACAAGTATAGGGGATTGCAACAGTCTTCGAGGGAAGTAAAACCCAAATTTATTGATTCGACACAAGGGGAGCCAAAGAATATTTGTGAGCCTTAACAAGTGAGTTGTCAATTCACCTGCACCTGAAAGTACTTTTGTTCGCAGTGGTTTATCAGTAGTAACAGTTTTATAGTAGCAACAGTAGTGAAATAATAGCAGCAGTGAGATGAAAACAGCAGCAGCAGTGTTTGAAGTAAACAGCGGGATTAAATACTGTGGGCATAGGAATAGATGAATGGGCGTTGCATGGATAAGATAGTTCATATAATAATCAAGACATGGGCATTGCAGATAAATAAGATAAAGCATCCAAGCACTAACAAACCATAGGCATGTGTTCCCTAAATAGTCGTACGTTCTCGCAATGAGAACTTGCACAACATATTTTGTCCTACCAGCACGTTTTCAGCGGGGCCTCAAGGGAACTACTGGTAATTAAGGTGTTCCTTTAATAGAACATCCAAGCTAAGCATTAACACTCTGTGAACACATGTGATCCTCACATCGCACCCATCCCCTCCTGTTGTCCCAAAATCAGTCACTTCGGGGCCTCGGGTTCCGGACAACGAGATGTGTAAACAACTTGCAGGTATGATCAAGAAACAATAATTATCATCGTGATTCAATAACATGTTCAGATATGAGATCATGGAACTCGGTCCCAAAGTGGAAATCATTAAGCATAACAAGTTGCAACAATTTCAATAACACTAATAGAAGATACTGGGCACTATGCCCTAACAATCACGACATTATTACATGAACGATCTCATCAAATCCCTACCACCCCCTTCAGCCTACAACAGGGGAATTACTCACACATGGATGGGGGAAACATGGATGGTCTATGGAGAGGCGTTGGTGATGATGATGGCGGTGATCTCCTCCAATTCCCCGTCCCGGCAGGGTGCCAGAACAGGAACTTCTGATCCCCGAATCGAGGTTCGGGGTGGCGGCGGAGCTATGAACTTATTTCTGGAAAACTATCGACCCCCTCGTGTTTTAGGGTTGAAGGCTATTTGTAGTTGAAAGGGGAGACTGAGGAGGGCTCTGGGTGGCCCACACCACCAGGTGGCGCGGCCTATGGGAGGCGCCAGGGGGTGGTGTGGCCCCCCTCTGGTCCCTCTCCTGGCCCCTTTCTGGCTCCCGGGGTCTTTCGGTGTTTTAAGACCAATGGGGTCTTTTCTGGGCAATTTCCCGAAAGTTGATTTTTCTGCACAAAAACGAGACACCAAGGTAATTCTGCTGAAAACAACGTTAGTCCTTGTTAGATGCATTCAAAACACACAAGTTTAGAGGAAACCAATAGGAAAAGTGTTCGGAAAAGGATATACGTTTTCGACGTATCAGCTGGGCACCCCGCTGCCAGCTCTTCTATCAGTTGGATAAGTAGATGAATCCACTAGTCCAGGGTGTGAAAGTCCAATCAAAAAGTGAGATAAAGATTCTCTATTTACGTCCTCATGAGCTAAAAGTTTTAATTTGGAGTACAAAACAGGAGTAATTTTGAAGGTTTTAAAGGTAACACATGAGCAATTTAATTTGGAGTGGCAGTTAAATACCACATGTAGGTAGATATGGTGGACACATTTGGAAAAAATTGGTTTTGGGGAGTTGGGTGCACGAGTAGAGCTCATACTCAGTACAGATGGAGGCTAGCAAAAGACTGAGAGCGACAAATCAATAGAGCAATAATGGCCATAATCATGCATAGAGATAAAAACATCATTAATCAAAGCATAAATGGTACTACAAGTTCAAACACTAAATGATCATGGAGGCTATAAGTGACTGGTTTGTATTCATAAACATGGTGTAAGGATGCGCCAAGTCAACCAAATAAAACATGCAAAGGAGAACACCACAAATTCATGCTTCAATATGACAAGAACAACTCATGATTCTTTCAAAGGCACATTAAATACTCTCAGCTATTTGAGACAAATCATGCTACAAAAATAATCACTAGGCTTTAGAATTAAAATAACATCTAGCATGACATGAAAACGTCTAGCCACGGTCTATACAGGCTTCTATTTGCACCGTTATAAGCACGAAAACTGTACTACTGCTTTCCAACACTAAGAATTTCATAATAAACAAAAACTCTCCAAGAGATACAACAATTAAACAAGATATTACAAACACAACTCTACTAAAACTAACAATTCTAAATAAAGGATGTATGAAAAACAGGTGCTAAATGGATTTGCAGCAGCTAGACGAAAAACCAAGAATACGAGCATAACGAGTATTCATATGAAAAAGGAAGCATGTCTCTCTCCCACACAAGTAATGATAGGTTCCAACAATATTATTGCAGCAAGGAAAACAAAAGAAAACAAACAGACGCTCCAAGTAAAATTCATACGATGTGACAGAATAAAAATATAGTTTCACTAGAAGTGCCCTGATAAATTGTTGACGAAGAAGCGGATGCCTTGGGCATCCCCAAGCTTAGATGCTTGAGTCTTCTTAGAACTTTCTGGGATGAACCACGGGGGCATCCCGAAGCTTTGACCTTGCACTCTTCTTGATCACATTATATCACCCTCTTCTCTTGACCCTTGAAATTTTCCTTCACAATACACTCAAAGAGTAATTTGCATTAGAGGGTTAGTGCAACAATCAAAAATTCATGTTTTCTGCATGGGCACAATTTCTATTGATACTATTAAACATTAGCTACAGCCACTGATGTTTCGTGAAGCAAAGATATCCACTCGACATGGTAAAAGAGCAAATGCAAGAAAAATGGAAGAATCTGCCAAAATCAGAACAGTGTGTAAAGAGGAATTTTTTCGGGGCTCTTAATTAGATCAGATCGAAAAAGTTTAGAATTAGCTGACGAATAAGCACAAAAAAATTCAGTTCATTCTGATTTTTCTGGATTTTATACGATTTTTTACGCTGGACAGTAGAAATATGTTTCCTGCGCAGAAATCCAAAACCAACTCCAACTTTCAGTAGAAACTTTACTTGGCACAGCTAATACATGAAAATAAATATACAAAGGAGTTTCTACATAAGTATACAACCCCTTGACTCAAATAAAACAGAGAAAAACAAAGCAAAAATAAAACAATGGGTTATCTCCCAAGAAGTGCTTTTCTTTAACGTCTTTTAGCTAGGCATGATAATTTCAGAAGATGCTCACATGAGAAATATGAATTGAAGCAAAAGAGAGCACCAAGAAGCAAATGCAAAACAAATTTAAGTCTAACCCACTTCCTATGGAAAATAATCTTGTAGAAAAACAAGTCATGAAAGCACAAAGTGGCTAGCATAGGATGACAAAATAAGTGCAAATTCAAAACTTTCAACATAAAGAGGGAAACTTGATATTTTTGAGATGCATAAGACTATGTTTCCCTCTCTCATAATACTTTTCAGTGGCATCATGAATAAAATCATAATAGACAGAGAGTGCCTAGGTCCAAAAGAAAGGAAATCCTAGCGCTGGCCATTGTCGGCAAAGAAATCATTGGTTGGAATCCTATAAGGCTAGATCACTAATTTGATGGATTTTTTTAGACTACCTCAAGTGAGCAATCCGGTAATCGAAAATATGGCAATTATGGAATTGGCAAAGCTACATGAGGGTAGGAGCGAGGAGTAGGCTTGTAGTAGGGTGGGTGTCATGGTCGCATGTAATCATAAACCAGTAAGACCCTATTCTCAATCTTAATAGAATGATATGCAGTCATCGGATGTTTGTTCTTGAAGGAAAGTGTTGTGTACTTCAACCATATCCCTATCATGAAATAAATTTGTGCAACTATTGTATTCTTCTGAAATCTATTCAAGTTATGTGCTAATTTGCTTCATGGCTCTACAAAATCACATTACGAAAAGCTATGCAATTCACACTACATCCATATCTTGAAGTAAATTTGAAAAATCTCCCTCTACATTCAGATAGAATTTAGGTACCATCCCTGCTTGTTGGCTAACTTGGTGATTTACCTAGAGGTATAATAATTCTCTAGACTATAAAATTTTGATGTATTCATGACAACAACTTTGTGTTCAGCTCGGTCTGCTCTATCATGCTAAATCACTAAGCATATCTCATTCTTTTTTTCACATATTTGAAGTTTTTTGTTGTATTTGAACCATGCAGCAGAAATGCATATCCTAAGAAAGGACAGAAAAGGAAAATAAATGGCTGGAAGTACATCGGAGTAACACGAAATTCATAAATATATCATTACATGCACGAGCTAAACCAAAACAGCCACAAACGATATCAGGAAGAAATAGGGAAAAAGAAGATAAAGGGGACCATATGAAGATATTTGGTTGCATGTTTTTTTTGCAACCAAAAATTGAGTTACATAAAAGAGCACGACATTTTCTACCGAATTGTTCTTGATTCTGGCCTATGTTCACAACTGTGATCCTAAAATCAGAGAATTTTGCAAGTTATAAATATTACATTTTCATTCACGTAACTTCATCTATAAGTTCTTTTTTCCTAGAATGTGTTTTCATGCTAACTATTCTTCTATGTCAATTTTGATTGTGAATCTGATGGCTCAATTTTTTCTATTGTGAAGTTGGCCTGGCTGAAACTAACATGACTTTATAGAGCCTAAAAAAGACATAAGGTTTCACTTCAGTTTGTCTTATTAAGGCTCAATTAACAGGCCTGCGACCGTTAGTATTTTGTATGAATTTTAAAATGCAATATATTATATGATATTCAAAATAGATAGTGGGATCATGTACTAAGTTGAGTTGGTGTGTAATGCGTTTTTCCATATTCCTTTTATTATTTTGTATTGTCAATGTTCTATGCAAGACAAGATTCACAAAGTGTTAAATGTAAATAATGATATTTAATATTGTGGGTGTATAATGGCTTGACTATTTTCTTTTATTATTGTCAATAATGTTGGGATTTTTTTCCATATTTTCAAATTTATTGACTTGATTACTTAGTCATAATATTTGGTGATGCATCATTTTTCACGGGGTACTTCAATATTTTCATTGTTTCAAATTATTGGTACTGACCTATTGGTGTTGGTGCCTAAATCTTGTCGATTACTTTTCTTGGGAACAAATGACAATAATATGAGGATAGTTTTCTTTGTTATACTATATAAAATTCAAATTAATACGGAGACTTAACTCGTATAACTCTGTTACAACTTTAAACTCGATATGATTTATAGTATTTTTGGGTAACTTCTATGTAGACCTAATTCCAATATTAGGTCAAGGCACTCTACTCCTATTTGTGTCCTGTCATACCCCCTTAACATTATTAACAACATTTATATCTATCATATTATTCAATTGCAGGTTATGGCGGAATCTAGAAAATAAAAACAATATCTTCCATTGTTTCCCGATCCCCCCATAAGTATAGGGGTCAAACTAAGAACTTGGTGCATGTAATGATATTAAGGCACATTGTTCACATTGTTTCGATCCAGCATTCTCTTGCCTTTTTTTGGTACATAATTATGGAAAAAAAAAGTTTCCAAGATCCACAATGTTTCCCAGTTAGTAAGATCATAATATTTCTAACACTAATACAAAACATACATGTGAGAAAATAATTCATAAACAAGTACAAACCACAAAATATGTTGCCCGCTCATGTGCGCGGGCCACTGTGCTAGTTCTTATTAATAGTAGTGCGAGCAAATTCAAAAAAAATAGCTATCATTATTATTGTCATCACTATAATCATCAAATATAGGAGGCATATTGCAATCATAATTATTTTTCTCCTCAATAGTAGGTGGACTCAAAACAGCATTTTCACCATTGTAATCAGCATAAAGAACTCCAACATGATAGACAAGTTGTATATTAGGTAGATGTTTTCGGTAATCCCTCCATAACTATGACAAGTTTCATGAGGATAATTGTAATAATATCCTATGTTATCGCATCTTTTATAATAGTTATTAAAGACTGGAGGCATACAATCATCATAAGAAATAGAATAGTTATCTTCCAAAGTGCATTCATTTGTAAACATATCATCATTTTTACTAGAAGGAGATGTATCAAGCATATAATCATCAGTAGCAAAAGGATTTTCAAACACATCATCCACAAGCTGAGAGCTTTCTATATCATCATTGGAAGGAACCTGGATGGTACTAATAGTACGAAAACTATCATCATTTTCAGAACTTGTGCCAAAGAGATTTTCAATATCAAAAGTAGTGTGTTTCTCCCAATCATGATCACTTTCATAAATAACAGGCATAGGAAAATCATTGAGTTCAGACTCATTCAAAACTATAATAGGAGAAACATGCTTAGGGAGAGATAACGTTACCTCTATCCTTTTAATCCTCATCTTCCTCTTCTTCCCCTCTTTAAGAGAGGCTTGAAAGGAAGCTTCTCCACGTAGCCTAGCTTATTGTCAAAAACAATAGAAAAAACTTTGGAGGATTCCTCCTCTTCATTAATAAGAACAAAACAAGTATTAGTCCTGTCATATTTTCGTAAAGTCCCTCTTTTATAATATTTTGTATGTAAGTATTTGTGTGGCAATTATTAACACAATAGAGATGACAACCATGCAGGACACTACTCATATCAACAGAACTCATATCGACCAAAGAATTTTTTTCTTGATAACTCTTCACACCCCAAAACAATGTAAGTTAATCATGCTGGTTAGGAGTGATCATGTCATCACAATACAAACTTGCAGTACTCGTTGAGAGAATGAGCATTGAAAATTGAAATGACCCACTTTGCAGCAAAGTTTACAAATAATAGGATAGAGGGCACAAACTTTTTTTACCGAGATCATCTATAGCCCTATACCACTTTCTAGTTTTTTGATTCCTATGATGGATGCAATATTCTTCTTTGATTTGATTCTTTTCACAAGGTTTAAGTGCTCCACAAAAATTAACATGCTTATAATAAATAGTACTTTTAGAAGTTTGAGCATGTTCTTTGCAATCATTAATAACAATTTCATTTTTCATGCAAGTGTCTTTAAAAGTTTCATGATATATGTCCTCACACTACCAAATTCCGTGCGATCCGGAATGTTTTGAGCGGAACGTTATGTGTTTCCATCGCGGATGGCTGAAAAGTGGAGTTTGCTCTCGACGTATTGGTTTGGTCCGTCGCAGACTGGTTTTGCCCGACTTTTTGCTACTTTTACGTCGCGGATTTTTGTCTCCGGCCCAGTAGCCCACTAAGAGCCCAGTTGCCTTCAACGAAACCGGCTTGGTCACGTAGAACGTCGCGAATTTTCATCGGACCCACACATCCTGCCATGTTTGACTGCTTTGACCGGCAACGACCGCGCTCTCTCGTGGTTGTTCCTAACGTTTTTTTTGCACGGCCCAGCTGTCAGTCTAGTCTGACTTTTTTGTTGGATAATATGCCATTTCCTCCAAATATAAAAATTCACATAATCTTCCAAATCATCACAAAAATAGCAAGCCTATTTTCTGAAACAAATCACAAGTCACCACAATCAATGATTAACAGTCCTACTTAGAAGAGAGACAACAAGGAGATTTATAATAACCAGAATTAACACCAGTTCACACCAGCATCACAAAGGTTACCCGCCATCATCACAACAGGCTCACATCATAAACTAAATAGTAGGTTCACATCACAACAAGTGCACCTCAGCATCTAAACAGGTGCACATCATAAACTAAATAGTTTCTCATCGATACGGTTCACGTCACTTTTTTCCTACTGATCCATCCATTTCAAACACACATCCACAGGTTCCACGTCACTTTTCCTAGTCACCAATCCATTCCAAAGGCACATCCACAGGTTCCACATCACTTTTCCTAGTCATCAGTCCATACCAAAGGCACATGCACAGGTTCCATGTCACTTTTCCTATTGATCCATCCATTCCGAAGCCACAACTACAGGTTCGCAAACCCTACAAAAAAATGCATCATACATGTTTAGCACATCATCAACTACAAGGCCAACCATCAGCACAGTCTAATCATCGGCACATGCATCAAACAGATAAAAGTGTAATAGTGAGCCTCATTGCCAACCATGGTACATACAAATGACACGCAATAATTCTGAATGATTTATATAGTAAAATGAGGCACAACTGAACTAGTTCTGCAAGCTATCTGCTATAGTAGCCAAACTGCTAGACACATTGCTGCATATTAATCATTGGCAGAGGCAATTTAATCATTGGCACACGTATAAAGCACAAATGTTTAGCAATGGAAAGCAAGAAAAGTAGCCTCATACTAATAAGCACAAAACAAATTTAATGAGATCATCGAACATTTACCAAGGAAGATGCAGAACCAATGTGGCTATACACAACACTAGGTAAATGCTCGATGATCTCATCAAGATCGAGTGCACACTTTAATCATTGGCACATGTATCAAGCACAGATGTTTAGCAATGGAAAACAAGAAAAGTAGCCTCATACTAATATGCAAAAAACAAAATTAATGAGATCGTAGAACATTTTACCAAGGAAGATGCAGAACCAATGTGGTTGTACACAACACTAGGTAAAATGCTCGATGATCTCAACAAGATCGAGTGCACAGTTTATTCATTGGCACACGTATAAAGCACAGATGTTTAGCAATGGAAAACAAGAAAAGTAGCCTCATACTAATAAGCATAAAACAAAATTAATGAGATCGTGGAACATTTTACCAAGGAAGATGCAGAACCAATGTGGTTGTACACAACACTAGGTAAAATGCTCGATGATCTCAACAAGATCGAGTGCACAGTTTAATCATTGGCACATGTATCAAGCACAGATGTTTAGCAATGGAAAACAAGAAAAGTAGCCTCATACTAATAAGCACAAAACAAAATTAATGAGATCATCGAATATTTTACCAAGGAAGATGCAGAACCAATGTGGTTGTACACGACACTAGGTAAAATGCTTGATGATCTCATCAAGATCGAGTGCACAGTTTAATCATTGGCATACGTATCAAGCACAGATGTTTAGCAATAGAAAACAAGAAAAGTAGCCTCATACTAATAAGCACAAAACAAAATTAATGAGATCATCGAACACTTGCCAAGGAAGATGCAGAACCAATGTGGTTGTACACAACACTAGGTAAATGCTCGATGATCTTATCAAGATCGAGTTTACAGTTTAATCATTGACACATGTATCAAGCACATATGTTTAGCAATGGAAAACAAGAAAAGTAGCCTCATACTAATAAGCACAAAACAAAATTAATGAGATCATTGAACACTTGCCAAGGAAGATGCAGAACCAATGTGGTTGTACACAACACTAGGTAAATGCTCGATGATCTCATCAAGATCGAGTTCACGGTTTAATCATTGGCACATGTATCAAGCACAGATGTTTAGCAATGGAAAACAAGAAAAGTAGCCTCATACTAAAATGCACAAAACAAAATCAACGAGATTATCGAACACTTACCAAGGAAGATGCAGAACCAATGTGGTTGTACACAACACTAGGTAAATGCTAATGATCTCATCAAGATCGAGTGCACAGTTTAATCATTGGCACATGTATCAAGCACAGACAGATAAAACAATAACAGTGAGCCTCATTGGCAAGCATAGCAGGTTGAAATCATCTAATTAAAGAGCAAAGTTATTTACCTCAGTTGAGGCAAACAATAGAAGAAATAAAGCAATGTCTTCTGTTGTAGAAGGTGAATACACACATAACACCCTCCTTGATTCCAGCTAAATTGACGACCTTTGACCAGTTGGTTGTCATCTCGGCACCGTCTGTCTTGCCCTTGATGAACATAACATCTTGAGCATCGGAATTGTTGGTGCATATGACATGAAGTCGATCCATTGGCGTAAACCCGTTGAGGTCGGCCTGGCTGAACTTAATTGAGAAGTACTAGACAAGAACTATATAGTTAGCTGTTGACTAAGATTAATGTGCATAGGAAGAGTAAAAGAATAAGATGTTTACCATCTTGGGATTCCCAGGGAAGACATTAGACTTTGTCATCCTATAGACGTAGTGCGGTATAGATGGTTGTGGTCCAGCAACTTGGCTTCAGAGATGCGTGACTCTGTCTTCAGTCATTTCCACCTCGTTTGCAGAAAAATAGTGCTCGTCATAGTCTTGAGTCCCTTGGATTTTGGGGCCTATAATGAAAGAAATAAATTAATCCTTGCTAATCTGTAGGTGCATAAGAGAGTAATAAAACATTTTTTGGACCTGTCACCTCTACGAGTGACCTTTCCTTCACAGACTAGATCCTCCCGAGTTGGACTTTTACCAACTCCATCAACCAGAATGCCACGGGACTCCAGAAAGAGACGATACTCTGGATCTATTTCAACTAGAGCCTCCATCCAGTTACGAGTTTCATAAGGAGACATGGTGCAGAAGCTACAGCCTCGACTAGAGTGCTACAACCAAATATGAAAAGAAGAAAAAACAAACAAGTAGCTACGAAGTCGAAACGAGATACTAATTTATATGCTACTATTTACCTTGGTTGTCTGAAGAACAGGGGACCTTGCGAGCTCTGAGGCCTTGTTCAGGTGGATCTCCATCTGGGTAGGGGAAGCGATCTTCGAGATACCTGTGACGGTAGAGTGAGCTAAATCCATGGCTGGTGGTGACCTAAAACACGTCAACGACGGTGGCCACAGGCATCTAACCTAGATCCGCCGCCATCTAACCTAGATCGAATCGTTTGGTTGAGGATTGGGAAGGGAGGCAACCAGCAGTTACCAGTCATTGGTTGAGAACGTCGGTGAGGACGGGGAAGCTAGGGAGGGCGCCGCCGTGATAGCCGCCGCTCAGTGGGCGAAGAGGAGGCACTGGGTTTTGGGGGGGGGGCAGAGTGATCCCTTTCAGTGGGGAAGTAGCCGAGTGGGCGAGGGAGCGCGGCGGCCTGTGACGCTGACGAGTGGGACCCGTGTGAGGCTGTTTCGGTGAAGATTTAGCGCGCGCGTGGCTGTGACGCTGACAAGTGGGACCCCGTGTGAGACTGTTTCGTTTTTTAGCGCCCGCGCGGCTGTTAGCGGTCGTAATTTAGGCGCGCAGATGTTAGGTTTGGATGTGAATTTTTTAAAATTGAGGGTCTATGTGTTAATTAGGGTACAAATGGTTATAGCTGCCAATTGTGGCATGTTGTCCCATAAATTGAAGGTTTTTCAAATGTAAATCTTTGCTAATACGAAAAAGGTTGAATTCTTACCATTAGTTCTTTATTTTCTACTAATTAAATGAAGAATTAAAAACCATTGATCCATCAGATCAATGATTTTTCGACAAGAATTGGCTTATTGGGCATGATCGAGTACTAAATGGACGTGACAGCATTACTGGCTCCTCCAAGGATTTCTGTCCTGGTGATTGGGGTTCAGATGAGGATGCGCCAACCCTAAGTGGATATTGCGTGTGAGCAACTTCTTTAGGAACACACCGTAGGCAGCGTGCTTGGCCCTAACAGCGGGCCCTCGGTTTTCTGAGCCACGTCCAATGCCGCTATCATGCTGGATCATGCTGACGATGCTCGTGTCAATGTTCCTGCAGCAGAAGGGGCAGAACAGCATGCCGGCGCGACGACGGTACCTAATCTGCCCATTCTACAGCTTCCTAAGAACATGTCTGCTCTTAGCATCGCGGGACTCCTTGTCAGATGATACGCCGTCATCGGAATGCTTCGAATTAGAAATGAAACAAAAGTTAGCACCACACTCTAATTCTAGGTCATTTTTAAAATGCAGGTACTAACACTAGTTTAAATCAAATAACCATGCCATTGATAAACTAATGACATCAATCTTTGCTTAAATAGCATACAAAAATTTAAGCAGAACATAAATGGTACCACATATATGCAGTTAGTTAATGAACTTAATATGTAATAACAAGGCTAGAATTTATGCCCACATTCGAATGGGACAATAGAACTTGCAGATAGACAAAATGCCATCAAAATCATGTATAGCTAATTCGTAACTTGCATATACCAATCGCTCTATTCTACGAGCTCTAGAATCCAGGACCTAAAATCATTAGCGGACCCGGGAATAGATTCAAGCCCGGGCAAACAGTCAGTTATAAGGCTTAATGTGTATTTTTTCTATGTAATAAACTTCAACTACGTTGTTCCGCCCGCTGGGTACTAGGGGGCGCTGGGTTCGCAGTTGCATATGTAGAATCCCCATCAACAGATCCAACTTGCTTGCATGTCTCTACAAACCATTGGATCTTCAATACTAAACTAGGGCTAGATATATCTGTTTAGGGAAGCACCTCAGACTCCTCGTTGGAGACGACCTCCTCGAACGCCGGTACCTCCCCCATGGGGTCCCCTAGATTGGATAGGAGAGGGAGTCCCGGCGCTTCCACCGCCGGAGGAGGCGATGACAGCGAACCGCCATGGCCGGCCGCACCTGCGGCGATGATTGCAGATGTCGTGCCGGCGTTATTCCCTTGCATCAGATCCGGGCATGAGGTCCAACCGACAGCGCCAGCAGCATATGATGCGACGGAGTCCTCCATTCCTCGCGGAACCGCCTCAAGGTTGGCGGAGAAGGAGGGAGGCGTTGGGGCCGGAGCAAAGTGGGTTTTTTTTGCTAGATTTGGGGCCGGAATGGTGGGGGAGGGAGGCGATGCAAGTAGGAGGGGCATTTATACTGACTGCCATTTCGAGGGTCATTGGGAATGTTGACGTGTGGCATGCATGTCTTTGAGGGGATCTCCCGTGGGCTGACTTTGTCAAACACAGAGTGATGTGACATTTAGTCACTGTCAAACGGGGTCACAACGAGTCAGGGCCACCTATCAGTCGATCCATCCTGCGAACACAACGGTCATTTGCAAGGGAGGTCAAACGGGTACCCACAACGACGAACGTGTATATGCACTCTGCCTCGTTTTCAGTTATCATTATTTTCTCGTTCGTTCATCTACTCGCTTGGGTTCACACACCTTCGTTCCACACACGCCTTCGATATTAGGTGGTTGCCATTTGCAGTTGCCATTTGCGCTCCTTCCGTTCATCATCTTCCCTGACTCTTCTTCCAAACCCATCAAATCCAGACTTCATCTTCCCCGACTCTTCTTCCAAGCCCACGGCGGAGACTTGCCATGGACGATTGCCGACCAACCACGTAGGTTATCAGCCTCCCTGTCCACGGCGGCAACATACGGCAGGTGATTTACACCAACGTGGAACGTGCCTTGGAGACTGCCCTGGCCAATTTCGATCAATGGCTTAAGCCTGAAAAGCACAAGTTCTTGGGCCTCGACCTTGAGTACAGACGTAGCCATGCTTACAAACCCCATGTCGTCGCCGTCGTGCAAATCGCCATGCGCAAACACGCCCTCGTGTACCACTGGTGCAGGTCACCGCAGACAGATCATGGACGCAAGTTGCTGTAAGATTTCTTTTCAACAAAGAAGATCACGTTCGCAAGTGTCGACATGACGGGCGACAAGAAGGCTCTTGCCCAATCAGGCTTCTTTCTGCCACCACAGTACCACCATGACATCCAGATGGAATTCGGGGTACCCAAAATCGGAATGGATACTCTAGCAGGAAATATCATAGACAGTTCGTACCTCAAGATGAAGTCTGGATTCCCACCAGACCTACACCAATATTGGGAACGGAAGATGGCTCCAACAAGTCTCAACTATGCAATGGTGAATGGATATGTCAGCTACGAGCTATACAGATGGATCGGAGACATGAAAAACAGTTTAGGTCCAACATGGCTGGAGAAGATCCGCCCCTGGTGCAAGAGCGAAGATAGAGCTTCACGCCACCGCCACGGCAACGAGGGCACGAGCAAAAGGATACGCAGGAAGTAGTTGTTTAAGTGTTTTTAGCGCTTGATAATAAGTCTTCATATTTGTGTTCTGGTTTGTGTGCGCGAAAAATATGTTTGTTTTACATATTAATGTAATTTTGTGCAATATGTAGCACCTAGAATTTGTTTCCATGATTTATAGATGAAATACATTGCTGTTGTTTTTTTTGCATGAATTAACATTAATTGGTCAAACGTTAGGAGCCTTAGATTCAACTCAAATTCAACAACAAACTCGAACATTTTCAAACTGACTAGAGATCAAACTGACATATTACAACACATAATAGTCGCAACATAAGTCAAACATTTTCAAACTAAGTAGAGATTAAACTGACATATCACAACAGATAATAGTCGCAACATAAGTCAAACATTTTCAAACTGACTAGAGATGCACGATACAACACACAATTCGGACTCCCAACAGATAGCGGCTGCAACATAAGCCAAATGATATCTTCAGATAGCAGCTCAAACAGCAGCTCAATCTTCTTGAGTCAGCAGTTCATTCTCCTCGGGCAGATACGTTGTCGTTGTGCCCACCGAAACAGTGGCCACCGTCCCTCACCTGAGGAGGGTCACTGCCATCCACACACCCACCGAAGAATGGGAACTGGTGCGTGCGTGTGGTGTCGACCTCGTCGTCGTCCCATAGTGGAGTGTCCAAGATGACTGGGGCATGGTCCACGACCTCGGAGACATGGATGAGGACAGTGTGCTCCAATGTCCTCATCGAGGTCGGGGTGCGCACTGTGGCCGGCATGTACGGCTCTGGCACCTCCACAATGTAGGTCTTCGGGACTGCGCTCGGCTGCTTCATCCAGGCCTCCACCGACAGAAACCAGCTGTCCACCGGGACATGCATCTGCACCAGATCACCGCCAAGATGGTTGACAAACTGCCCCACCGCAACGGGCTCCCATGCCTCCCGCGAGAACCGCTCGAAGGTGAGCTTCGTCAGATACGGTAGCCCAGATCGCTCGGCGCCGCTACCACGACACCAGTGAATAAATGTGAGCGGCGCTCCACCGTCGACGACGCGCCGGGACAGATGTAACACGGCGGTGCAGTCTTGCTAGGAATGGAATCGAATGAGAAAGTCCACCGGAGGCGCGCTAACATCCACCTTCACCTGCCTACGGGTGACTGCGCATTGCGCGACCAGCGCAGCCAGGACTTCCTCAGGCGACAAAGGAGGGTGCGCCCTCTCACGGTGACCTCGAACGCGCGACCGTGCCACTTCTCCTCGAGCTTCTCCATTGCACGCGAGCGGGCGAGCATGCAACAGCCTTGAGTCAGCCATAGTGCGGGCTGCCCAGTCCGGAACATCTCCTCCGGGAACATGCGACGGGCATCCATCAACGAAGGAGACAACGAATAGCCGCGCGTGATCTATGGATTCGGTGGGGAATAATGGGGAATTTGGGGTTCGATCCTATTTCAGTCTGCGAGCTGGGAAGATGAGAAAATGGGGAATTTGGGGTTCAGTCCTGTTTTAGTCTCAATTTGACCCTTTTTTCAACACAAAATCTGCACTAGGGACTCCAATTCTTGTTATAACATGTGCTAGATTTTGGTTTTCTATGTATGTACGGCATGCCCCAACAAAGTGAGGAAATAAATCCATTGGTCTACCCCCTTTCCGATGCCACTTGAAGGGGTAAACGGAAAAGTTTCGGTCAAGACATGCCAGAGTTTCGTTGAAGAGGGGGCTCCGGAGTAGAAATCCTTCCTAAGCCTATATGGAGTAAAATCATGTCCATACAAGTGTGCTAGGAGGTGAAGAGAGCCAATATCCAAACCCGAGGTGTGACCGGTTTCACCCGCATCGCTTGCTATATATGCAGGAAGGATCTATACGTACACATCAACCCCCTCCCCCTTTGGACGATCCCGAGGGAATACTATAACAACTTAAGACCGTCTGAATCCCACCCAAAATAAGGGTTTTCCATACCATGTGTGTTAGAGTGTGGCATTAGCCTTGGATGCCCAAGATTCCCTCACTCTTTGTGTTAGGGCTCACCAGCGTCAGATTCTCTCTAATGGGTTCCAGGACTACACAGAGCCCGAAACTCCCGGTTCTAAAGGAACGGGGGGGTATTTCCAATAGGTGGGCCCTACCATTGTCTTGGGTCTTCCTTGGGCCTAATCGAACACAACCGAGCAATTAGTTCCACTTTGCTACCACCTTTCCGGCTCATGTAGAGGGTCCAGAACGACAGTTCCGTCCTTTTCTCCAACGGGCCTAGGGTTTCTCCAGAGAGAGGCTCCGGAGCGTGTGAATCCCACCCAAACCTGGGGTATGCCATATAATGTGTGTTAGAGTGTGACATCAGTCTTGGATGCCCAATATTACCTCACTCTCTGTGTTATGGCTTCACCGGCGTCGTATTCTCTCTCGCGGATTCCAAGGCTACTCAGAGCCTGAAACTCCTGGATCTGACGGAACGGGGGAATCTTGCCAAGAGGTGGGACCCAACGTTGTCTTGGGTGTTCCTTGGGGCTAAACTAACACAACCAACCATTTAGTTCCCCTTTGCTACCCCCTTCCGGCTCACGTAGAGGGGCCGGATCGGCAGTTCCATCCTTTTATCCAACGGGCCTAGGGTTTCTCCGGAGAGGAGCTCCAGAGCGTCTTAATCCCACCCAAGCCTAGGGTATCACGTAACATGTTTGTTAGAATATGTGGCATGGGTCTTGGAAGCCCAAGATTCCCTCACTCTTTGTTTTAGGGATTCACCGGCGTCAGATTCTCTCTAGTTGTTGCAGGACTACTCACGGACTAAAACTCCCGGGTCTGACGGAGAATGGGGGGTCTTGCCAAGAGGTGGACCCTACCATTGTCTTGGGTGTTCCTTGGGCATAACAAAACACAACAAGCAATTATTTACACTTTTCTACCCCCTTCCGGCTCACGTAGAGGGTCCAGAATGGCAGTTCCGTCCTTTTTTTCAACGGGTCTAGGGTTTCTCCGGAGAGGAGCTCAAGAGTGTCTTAATCCCACCCAAACCTAGGGTATGCCATACCATGTGTGTTAGAGTGTGGCATGGGTCCTGGATGCCCAATATTCCCTCACTCTTTGTGTTATGGCTTCACCGGCGTCGGGTTCTCTCTCGTGGGTTCGAGGACTACTTACAGCCCGAAACTCCCGGATCTGACGGAACGGAGGGAATCTTGCCAATAGTTGGGACCTACCATTCTCTTGGTTGTTCCTTGGGCCAAACCTAACACAACCGACCAATTAGTTCCACTTTGCTACCCCCTTCCGGCACACGTAGAGGGTTAAGACCAACAGTTCCGTCCTTTTTTTTCTCCAACGGGCCTAGGGTTTCTTTGGAGAGGAGCTCTAGAGCGTCTGAATCCCATACAAGCCTAGGGTATGCCATACCATGTGTTTTAGAGTCTGTCAAGGGTCTTGGATTCCCAATATTCCCTCACTCTCTGTGTTATGGCTTCACCAGTGTCACATTCTCTCTCGTGGGTTCCAGGACTACTCATAGCCCGAAACTCCCGGATCTGACGGAGAATGGGGGGAATATTGCCAAGAGGTGGGGCCCTACCATTTTCTTGGGTGTTCCTTAGGCCTAACCTAACACAACCAAGCAATTAGTTCCACTTTGCTACCCCTTTCCGGCTCACGTAGAGGATACATAACGACAGTTCCGTCCTTTTCTATAGCGGGTCTAGGGTATCTCCAGAGAGGAGCTTCGGAGCGTCTGAATTCCACCCAAGCCTAGGTTATGCCATACCATGTGTCTTATAGTGTGGCATGTGTCTTCGATGACCAAGATTGCGTCAATCTTTGTGTTATGGCTTCACTGGTGTCGGATTCTCTCTCGCGGGTTCCAGGGCTATACTCAGAGCCTAAAACTCCTGGATCTGACGGAACGGGGGGAATCTTGCCAAGAGGTGGGCCCTACATTGTATTGGGTATTCCTTGGGCCTAAACTAACACAGTCAAGCAATTAGTTCCACTTTTCTACCCCCTTCCGGCTTACGTAGAGGGGCTAGATCAGCAATTTCGTCCTTTTCTCCAACGGACCTAGGGTTTCTCCGGAGAGGAGCTCCGGTGCGTATTAGTCCCACCCAAGCCTAGGGTATCACATAACATGTTTTTTGGAGCATGGCATGGGTCTTGGATACCCAAGATTCCCTCACTCTTTGTGTTAGGGCTTCACCGGCGTCGGATTCTCTCTCGCCGGTTCCAGGGCTACTCAGAGCCCGAAACTCCCGGATCTGACGGAACAGGGGGAATCTTGCCAAGAGGTGGGCCTACCATCATCTTGGGTGTTCCTTGGGCCTAACCTAACAGAACCAAACAATTAGTTCCGCTTTGCTACACCCTTCCGGCTCACGTAGAGAGGGGCCAAATCGGCAGTTTCGTCCTTTTTCTCTAGAGGGCTAGGGTTTCTCCGGAGAGGAGCTCCAGTGCGTATTAATCCCACCCAGGCTTAGGGTATCACATAACATGTTTGTTAGAGCGTGGTATGAGTCTTGGATTCCCAATATTCCCTCACTCTTTGTGTTAGGCTTCATCGGTGTCGGATTCTCTCTCGTCGTTCCAAGGCTACTCAGAGCCCGAAACTCCCGGATCTGATGGAACGGGGGGAATCTTGCCAAGAGGTGGGCCCTACCATAGTCTTGGGTGTTCCCTTGGGCCTAACTTAACAGAACCAAGCAACTAGTTCCGCTTTTCTACCCCCTTCCGGCTCACATAGAGGGGCCAGATCGGCAGTTCCGTTCTTTTCGCCAGGGGGCTAGGGTTTCTCCGAAGAGGATCTCCAGAGCGTATTAATCCCACCCAAGCCTAGGGTATCACATAAAATTTTTTTTAGAGTGTGTAATGGGTCTTGGATGCAAAATATTCCCTCACTCTTTGTGTTAGGGCTTCACCGGCGTGTGATTCTCTCTAGTTGTTGCATGAATGAAACTCCCGGATCCGACGGAACGGGGGATATTGCTAAGAGGTGGGCCCTACCATTGTCTTGGTTGTTCCTTGGGCCTAAACCAAAACAACCAAGCAATTAGTTCCACTTTTATACCCCCTTTTGGCTCACTTAGAGGTTCCATAACGGCAGTTCCGTCCTTTTTTCCAGCGGGCCTAGGGTTTCTCCGGAGAGGAGCTCCGGAGCGTATGAATCCCACCCAAGCCTAGGGTATTCCGTACCATGTGTGTTAGAGTGTGTCATGGGTCCTGGATGCCCAATATTCCCTCACTCTCTGTGTTATGGCTTCACCGGCGTTGGATTCTCTCTCGTGGGTTCGAGGACTACAAACAGCCCGAAACTCCCGGATCTGACGGAACGGTGGGAATCTTTCCAATAGGTGGGACCTACCATTGTCTTGGTTGTTCCTTGGACCTAACCTAACGCAACCGAGCAATTAGTTCCAATTTGCTACCCCCTTCCGGCTCACGTAGAGGGTCCAGAACAACAGTTTCGTCCTTTTTCTCCAACGGGCCTAGGGTTTCTCCGGAGAGGACCTCTGGAGCGTCTGAATCCCAATCAACCATAGTGTATGCCATAACATGTGTTTTAGAGTGTGGCATGGGTCTTGGATTCCCATTATTCCCTCACTCTCTGTGTTATGGCTTCACAGGCGTCGGATTTTCTCTCTTGGGTTCGAGGAGTACTCATAGCCCGAAACTCCCGGATATGACGGAGAACGGGGGAAATCTTGCCAAGAGGTGGGACCTACCATTGTCTTGGGTGTTCCTTGGGCCTAACCTAACACAACCAAGTAATTAGTTCCACTTTTCTACCCCCTTTTAGGCTCACGTAGAGGGTCCAGAACAGCAGTACCGTCCTGTTTTCTCTAACGGGCCTAGGATTTCTCCGGAGAGGAGCTCTAGAGCGTATTAATACCACCCAATATTAGGGTATGTCATACCATGTGTGTTAGAGTGTGACATGGGTCTTGGATTCCCAATATTTCCTCAATCTCTGTGTTATGGCTTCACCGGCTTCAGATTCTCTCTCGTGGGTTCGAGGACTACAAACAGCCCGAAACTCCCGGATCTGACGGAATGGAGGGAATCTTTCCAAGAGGTGGGCCCTACCATTGTCTTGGTTGTTCCTTGGGCCTATCCTAACACAACCGAGAAATTAGTTCCACTTTTCTACCCCCTTCCAGCTCACGTAGAGTCCAGAACAACAATTCTGTCATTTTTTCTCCAACGGGCCTAGGGTTTCTCCGGAGAGGTGCTCTAGAGCGTCTGAATCCCACCCAAGCCTAGGGTATGCCATAACATGTGTGTTAGAGTGTGGAACGGGTCTTGGATGCCCAATATTCCCTCACTCTCTATGTTATGGCTTCACCGGCGTCAGATTCTCTCTCGTGGGTTCCAGGACTACCCATAGCCCGAAACTCCCGGATCTGATGGAGAACGGGGGGGTGTGGATCTTGCCAATAGTTGGGCCCTACCATTGTCTTGGGTATTCCTTGTGCCTAACCTAACACAACCAAGCAATTAGTTCCACTTCTACCCCCTTCCGGCTCACGTAGAGGGTCCATAACAGCAGTTTCGTCCTTTTTTCTCCAACGGGCCTAGGGTTTCTCCGGAGAGGAGCTCTAGAGCGTCTTATTCCCACCCAAGCCTAGTTTATGTCATACCATGTGTGTTATAGTGTGACATTGGTCTTGTATTCCCAAGATTGCCTCAATCTCTGTGTTATGGCTTCACCGGCGTCGGATCCTCTCTTGCGGGTTCCAGGATATACTCAGAGCCTGAAACTCCCGGATGTGATTGGGCGGGGGGGGGGATCTTTCCAAGACATGGGACCTACCATTTTATTGGGTTTTCTTTGGGCCTAACCTAACACAACCAAGCAATTAGTTTCACTTTTCTACCCCTGTCCGGCTCACGTAGAGGGGCCAGGATGATAGCTCCATCCTTTTCTTTAGCGGGCCTAGGGTATCTCCGGAGAAGAGCTTCACAGCGTCTGAATCCCACCCAAGCCTACGGTATTCCATACCATGCATGTGTATTATAGTGTGGCATGTGTCTTAGATGACCAAGATTCCCTCAATCTTTGTGTTATGCCTTCACCAGTGTCGGATTCTCTCTCACGGGTTCCAGGGCTACTCAGAGCCCGAAACTCCTGGATCTGACGGAACGGGGGGAATCTTGACAAGAGGTGGGCCCTACATTGTATTGGATGTTCCTTTGGCCTAACCTAACACATTCAAGCAATTAGTTCCACTTCGCTACCCCCTTCTGGCTCACGTAGAGGGGCCAGATCAGCAGTTCCGTCCTTTTCTCCAACGAGCCTAGGGTATCTCCGGAGAGGAGCTCCAGAGCGTCTTAATCCCACCCAAGCCTAGGGTATGACATAACATGTGTGTTAGATCGCGGCATGCATGGGTCCTGGATGTCCAATATTTCCTTACTCTTTGTGTTAGGGCTTCACCGACGTGAGATTCTCTCTAGTTGTTGCATGACTACTCAGGGACCGAAATTCCCGGATCTGATGGAACGGGGGGATCTTTCCAAGAGGTGGGCCCTACCATTGTATTGGTTGTTCCTTGTGACTAACCCAACAGAACCAAGCAATTAGTTACACTTTTTCTACCCCCTTCCGGCTCACGTAGAGGGTCCAGAACGACAGTTCTGTCCTTTCTCCAGCGAGCCTACGGTTTCTCCGAAGAGGAGCTCCGGAGCGTCTAAATCCCACCAAAGACTAGGGTGATACATACCATGTGTGTTAGAGTGTGGAATGGGTCTTGGATTCCCAATATTCCCTCACTCTCTGTGTTATGGCTTCACCGGCTTCGGATTCTAGCTCGTGGGTTCCAAGACTACTCATAGCCCGAAACTCCCGGATCTGACGGAGAACGGGGGGAATGTTGCCAATAGGTGGGCCCTACCATTTTCTTGGGTGTTTCTTTGTCCTAACCTAACACAACAAAGCAATCAGTTCCACTTTTCTACCCCCCTTCCGGCTCACGTAGAGGGGCCACAACGACAGTTCTGTCCTTTTCTCCAGCGGGCCTAGGGTTTCTCCGGAGAGGGGTTCCAGAGCGTCTAAATCCCACCCAAACCAAGGGTTTGCCATACCATGTGTGTTATAGTGTGGCATGCGCCTTGTATGCCCAAGATTCCCTCACTCTTTGTGTTAGGGCTTCACCGAGGTTAGATTCTCTCTAATGGGTTCCAGGATACTGAGAGCCCGAAACTCCCGGATCTGACTGGACGGGGGGAAATATTTCCTAGATGTGGGCCCTACCATTGTCTTGGGTGTTATTTGGGTATAACCTAACACAACCAAGAAATTAGTTCCACTTTGCTACCCCTTTCTGTCTCACGTAGAGGGTCTATACCGACAATTCCGTCCTTTCCTTTAGCGGGCCTAGGGTATCTCCGGAGAGGAGCTTCATAGGGTTTGAATCCCACCCAAGCCTAGGTTATTCCATACCATGTGTCTTATAGTGGGGCATGTGTCTTCGATTCCCAAGATTGCCTCAATCTTTGTGTTATGGCTTCACCAGCGTCGGATTCTCGCTCGCGGGTTCTAGGGCTACTCAAAGCACAAAACTCCCGGATCTGACGGAACAGGGGGAATCTTGCCAATAGGTGGGACCTACATTGTCTTGGGTGTTCCTTGGGACTAACCTAACACAACGAAACAATTGGTTCCACTTTGCTACCCCCTTCCGGCTCACGTAGAGAGGGCTAGACCGGTAGTTCCGTCCTTTTCTCCAACGGGCCTAGGGTTTCTCCGGAGAGGAGCTCCAGAGCGTCTTAATCCCACCCCAGACTAGGGTATCACATAACATGTTTGTTAGAGTGTGGCATGGGTCTTAGATGCCCAATATCCCCTTACTCTTTGTGTTAGGGCTTCACCTGCGTTAGATTCTCTCTCGCGAGTTCCAGGGCTACTCATAGCCCGAAACTTTCAGATCTGACGGAACGGGGGGAATATTGGCAAGAGGTGGGCCCTACCATTGTCTTGGGTGTTACTTTGTCCTAACCTAACATAACCAAGCAATTAGTTCCGCTTTGCTACCCCCTTTCGGCTCACGCAGAGTGGCCAGGTCGGCAGTTCCGTCCTTTTCTCCAACGGGCCTAGGGTTTCTCCGGAGAGGAGCTCCGGAGCATCTTAATCCCACCCAAGCCTAGGGTACCACATAAAATGTTTTTTAGAGTGTGTAATGGGTCTTGTATGCACAAGATTCCCTCACTCTTTGTGTTAGGGTTTCACCGGCGTCAGATTCTCTCTAGTTGTTGCAGGACTACTTAGGGACCGAAACTCCCGGATCTGACGGAATGGGGGGGTCTTGCCAAATGGTGTACCCTACCATTGTCTTGGTTGTTCCTTGGGCCTAAACCAACACAACCAAGCAATTAGTTACACCTTGCTACCCCTTTCGGCTCACGTAGAGGGTCCAGAACGACAGTTCCGTCCTTTTTTCCAGCGGGCCTAGGGTTTCTCCGGAGAGGAGCTCCGGAGCGTCTGAATCCCACCCAAGCCTTGCGTATGCCATACCATGTGTGTTCGAGTGTGGCTGGGTCCTCGATTCCCAATATTCCCTCACTCTCTGTGTTATGGCTTCACCGGCGTCGGATTCTCTCTTGTGGGTTCCAGGACTACTCATATAGCCCGAAACTCCCGGATCTGACGGAGGACGGGGGGAATCCTGCCTAGAGGTGGGCCCTACCATTGTCTTGGGTGTTCCTTGGGCCTAACCTAACACAACCTAGCAATTAGTTCCACTTTGCTACCCTCTTCTAGCTCACGTAGAGGGGCGAGAATGGCAGTTCCGTCTTTTTCCCCAACGGGGCTAGGGTTTCTACGGAGAGGGGTTCTGGAGCGTCTGAATACCACCCAAACCAAGGGTTTGCCATACCATGTGTGTTAGAGTGTGTCATGTGCCTTGGATGCCTAAGATTCCCTCACTCTTTGTGTTAGGGCTTCACCGACGTCAGATTCTCTCTAATGGGTTCCAGGACTACTCAGAGCCCGAAACTCCCGGATCTGAAGGAACAGGGGGAATGTTGCCAAGAGGTAGGCCCTACATTGTCTTGGGTGTTCCTTGGGCCTAACCTAACACAACCAAGCAATTAGTTCCACTTTCCTACCCCCTTCCGGCTCACGTAAAGGGGCTAGATCGACAGTTCCGTCCTTTTCTCCAACGGGCCTAGTGTTTCTCCGGAGAGGATCTCTAGAGCGTATTAATCCCACCCAAGCCTAGGGTATCACATAACATGTCTGTTAGAGTGTTTCATGGGTCTTGGATGCCCAAGATTCCCTCACTCTTTGTGTTAGGGCTTCACCGGCGTTAGATTCTCGATATCTCGCGGGTTCTAGGGGCTACTACTCATAGCCCGAAACTCCTGGATCTGACGGAAAGGGGGAATCTATCCAAGAGGTGGGCCCTACCATTGTCTTGGGTGTTCCTTGGGCCTAATTAACCTAACAGAACCAAACAATTAGTTCCACTTTGCTACCCCCATCCGGTTCACCTAGAGGGGCTAAATCGGCAGTTCCGTCCTTTTCTCCAACGGCCCTAGGGTTTCTCTGGAGAGGAGCTCTGGAGCGTCTTAATCCCACCCAAGCCTATGGTATCACATAACATGTTTGTTAGAGTGTGGCATGGGTCTTGGATGCACAATATTCCCTCACTCTTTGTGTTCGGGCTTCACCGGCGTGAGATTCTCTCTCTCGGGTTCTAAGACTACTCAGAGCCCGAAACTCCCGGATCCGACGGAACGGAGGGAATCTTGCCAAGAGGCGGGCCCTACCATTTTCTTGGGTGTTCCTTGGGCCTAACCTAACACAACCAAGCAATCAGTTCCACTTTGCTATCCCCTTCCGGCTCACGTAGAGGGCCAGAACGACAAATTCATTTTTTTTCTCCAGCGGGCCTAGGGTTCCAGAGCGTCTGAATCCCACCCAAACCAAGGGTTTGGAATACCATGTGTGTTAGAGTGTGGCATGGTCCTTGGATGCCCAAGTTCCCCTCACTCTTTGTGTTAGGGCTTCACCGGCGTCAGATTCTCTCTCGCAGGTTCTAGGATTACTTAGATCTTGAAACTCCCCCTTCGTACGAACCCGAGGGAATACTATTTGAACATGTGGTAGATATTAGTTTTACATCTACCTATAGCCTACCCTAACACTACCAAACAAAATATTCCATTAGGACACCCCCTTCCGACGCCGGTGAAAAGGGTAGACGAACAAGTTGACTTTTCGGTCAAAATGCCAGAGTTTCGCTGAAGCGGGGGCTCCGGAGCATAGAAATCCCTACAAACCCTAGATGGGGTCCAATCGTGTCTATACAAGTGTTGTTGGAGGCGGAGAGAGATCCAATATCCTAATAAGAGGTGTGACCGGTTTCACCAACATCACTTGTACAGAGGAAGGGTTCTTCCACTACATCTCGAAACTCCCCCTTCAGACGAACCTGAGCGAATGTCTTATCAGAACTAGTGGTAGATATTAGTTCTCAGTGTACCTATGGCCTACCCTAACACAACCAAACAAAATATCCCATTGGGACACCCCCTTCCGACGCCGGTGGAGGGGGTAGACGAAAAAGTTGACTTTGAGCATGAGAAGCCTACCACAGGCAAACTAAATATACAATTGGGACACCCCATTCGGAGATGAAATTTAGAGAGTTTCAATCAAACTTGAGTCAAAATAATGATAATACATTCACACTGAAGGGACCTTAATTAAGATAATAATAATTACGGTCAATAAAAGCCTAAACTAGGTGGTGGCACTCCTCGGACCTGCAGTTCGGGCAGGTTCCCGGCTGTGCAAGTGCCCAGCTGCAAATGAGGCAGATACATGGGAGGAAGAAGGCGTTTGCTGGCGGGGCGGCAGGTTCTGGCGGTGCCAAGGGGCGCCACTCTGTCTCGGGCGAGTCCTCTTTCTCCTCCTCCTCGTCGGAACACTCCGTGTCGCTGGAGTGCACGCTGCTGTCGATGATGTAGGAGTGGAGCCACCCTAAGTACTCCAGCTCCACTTGCTCGTCCCAGTACAACAAAGACATGGCGTTCTGGGGGTCATGATGCCTCGTCTGCCACAGCATGTTATCGTAGCACTGGTTGATGTAGTCGACCCGTGCCTGGCCGGAGAGACGCGGCACCACTGGGACGAAGATGGTGTTGGTCGTCCAACCTTCCGGGAGGCGTAAAGCAGCCGACACGGGAGTGCTCGTGCAGATAAGTGCGCATGCGTCCTCCTCCGTCAGCACCTTATCGTCAGATGGAGGCGCGTGGGCACCCGCAGCTCGTTGTCTGGCCGCGTCACGTCGGCGTTGGTGCATAGTGGAGGCCGAGAGAAGCTAATAGATGAGTGGAATTTAGGAGTGGAGGAGGAGAGAAGCTAATGGAGGAGTAGACGTTAGGAGTGCAGGAGGAGAGATGCTCGGCCCCTCAAAATTTCATGTCTCAGTACATGGGAAAGACGGGACGTCGCCACAGTTCTATCTACATGTGTGCTGAGCCTGCTTTGGGGCTACCTAGCTGTTGCATGCCATGCCTGCAAACTTTGGGCGAGCTAGCTGCATGCCGCACGAGACGTGCACTCTTATCCTCCGTGCGCTGCGTGATGTGCCTGCGTGACCCATCGCGTATTGATCTTAATGCGTGCCTGCGCGCGTGCCCGGTCATGTGCATGCATGTCCATGCCTCGCTTCTGCTGTTGCATGCATTGCCGGCTAGATGTGGACTGATGGGTCGAAGTCGGCGCCAGCCGTATGCGTACTGGCCCGTTCTGCATGCGTTTCTCCGCGCCTGCATGACCCGGCCGTTTGTGTATGCTCATTGTCATCGCTGCGCCTGGACAACAAATTCAATGGTAAAGGCTAGCCTCGGCACCAATTAATGGTGTTTGGTGATCCGCCGGCCGGCCTCTCCCCGCCGCTATATTACCCGATCGGTGCATTTGGAGGGCCTCTGCAAAACGCACCCCCTTCATCAACACGTCTCGAATAGATAGGTTGTGCAAAACACAAGAGTTAGGTCAGCTTTGTGCTCTCTGCGCGCCATGGCCTAGACGACCATCGAGCTAATCGGGGAGGAACCGCTCGAGGACGCACACAAAGTGGAGTACGTCCGCCCCGACGGCTATGACCTCTCCGACGTGGTGCAGTACTTCACCGCTGGTGGAAATATCTCTGCCTGGAGCGCCGCGCACATTGTGCTTGGCGCAAAGTACGCCGATCGGCGGATGTTCAACATCGACCATGTCAAAGATGGTGGCGGGGTCTACGTCAGGCTTTGGGAGCATGGCTCAGGAGCAAATCTGCACGACGGCCTCTACTGGTTGAACGACACCCTGGTGTGCTGCGTCCAGGTCAACCCTTTGCTCCTCTGGAAAGAGTCCGTCCCACTGGTGCGTCCGGTTGTTCGTGTCCTTCATCGCGGCAACTAGTGTGCTTATAGAGCATATGTGTAACCTGCTACGTCGTCGACTCGTCGTGTTTTACTTGTCGACACGTCTGTGTGTGTTGTGATTGTGTTTTACTACTCTATAATTAAGTTAATAGTATGTGTTGTGTTGCAAGTACTGAGTTATCTGTAGTTCTTTACTTACTGTTGGTTTCACATAGAACCGTTCTGCATATTCTGACGCGTTTTATGCCCGACGACCTCAACTCCAAAATTATTTCATAATACTTCTTTATTTCCTCACAAGGTCCCTTTAGTAAATTATTGCATAAATGGTCAATTTTTTTAAGCCACCCATCAGGTCCCTTTAGTAAATTATTGCATAAATGGTCAATTTGTTTAAGCCACCCATCAGCATCTGAGGGCTAGCATAGTTTCCCGCACTTCCGCCAAAATTTCGCGTCCCTCCGAAAATTTGGCGCCAGGACAGCCCACTCAAAAAATTTCGCGCAAGAATATTATTTCTCAACCCTCCCGCACACAACGGTCAAACTTTATCGCGGAGGGCATTTCTGTAATCATTTTGAAACCCTCCCTTATCCCCTCGGCCCTCGCCCAAAGAATCGACTACTCCCCCTTCTCCCCTCCAGTCCCCGTCCTCCCAGACCAGATCCCACCCCTCTTACACATCGCCGTATAGCTCGCTTGCCAGATCTCCGACGTTGCCGTCGAGATCCCCCACCCCGCCCAGGTCACCGTCCAGGACCACCACCTCGTCGTCGTGCTCACCGGTCTGCCACATCGTCACCAACCTCACCGGCGTGTGCTCCTTAGTGTGCCACCTCGCCGTCGTGCTCACCGGTCTGCCACATCATCACCAACCTTGCTGTCGTGTGCTCCCTGGTGTGCCAACTCGCCGTCGTGCTCACCGGTCTGCCACATCGTCACGAACCTCGCCTTCGTGTGCTCGCTGGTGTGTCACCTTGCCATTAATCTCGATGTACGTCCAGATCTGCCACCTCGTCTCCAACCTCGCATTCGTGTGCTCGCTGGTGTGCCACCTCGCCATTAACCTCGATGTACGTCCAGATCTGCCACCTCGTCTCCAACCTCACCGCAACTTCATCGTCAATGTCTGCAACCACGCCGAGACGGGTAAAGGTTGAAGGCGAGAAACGCAGTAAGATTGATGGTTCTTCATATGGTCGATGCAATTAATCTTTCTGAATTAGTTGTCCATTTAATTGTATGCTTGATTCTTCTTATGTTCGATGCAATTAATCTCTCTAAATTGTTTGATCGATGCTTCTTAATTATCCTGCTAATGTTTGATGTAATAAATCTCTCTAAATTGTTTCTCTGTTTAGTTGTATGATTGATGGTTCCTTATATCCATCTTTGTTATTGGCTTTGCATTTATAACTTTGTATAGTGGTAAACAGAGGCTTGTCCATGTGTTAATTCTGACAAATATGTAGCGGAAATGGATGTGTTGCCCTCCTGATGCTCCTTTTTTTTAATTATTTGCTTTCGTAGTAGAAAAGACTGCATGGTTTCTTTTAATGGAAATCATTAGGGGGGCCTTCTTGCTAATCTTGCATAAAAATAAAAATAGAAGTATCCAGCTTTGTTTTCCTAGGGTAAAAAAGTTTGCTTATTTCCAGCATGTATACTATTAGGTTTAAGCTCACTTTGCTTATGATCCTATCAGTCTTAGTTACGAATCTACGATCAGAATTTATATTACTTACATTAGACTATTCTTACAGGATGAGTACCTTAATTTTTGATGATGTATTAGGTTCTTACCAAGTGTTTATATTTGGAGCTTACTTTGAATTATTTATTCATGTTAGGATCACCACTACACCCCATGGAAGAAGAGCGTGACAGAACTATCATGGCAAACAGTGCAACGATGCATCAACTGGATGTAAAGTCTTTAGCAAGTATTCTTTCATGTCCTACTGTATTCACACCCGAAAATATCAAGAAGGAAGACTCTGGATCTGAGTACACTCCTGAGGATGATGTTGAAGAGGAATCAGACTCCAGTGAAGGAGACTGGTCATGCAATCCCTATTCAGCAAGGACAATGAGTTGCAGGTTATTCCCTAATTCGGCAGCTCAACATTCTTCCATGATATCACAACAACTAGGGTGTAATGCTTAAAACTCTTTAAGAAATAAAAACTCCCTTTAGTTAAAAAAAACAACAACTAGGGCACATCTTACTTATCTTGTGTTGAACAGTTTGATTACTGTTGTGTCATATATTTTGTGCTACTTCATCTATTCCATACCATAAGACGTTTTGGCAAGCTAATTAAGGATGTGGTTGTCATTTTAACATGGTTTCCATCTATGCTCCTGACATGCTTGACATCTGCTAGGTCATTTGTCATTACAGGCACGCTTGTTTGATTGTCATCTGCTTTCTGTACATTGCTGGTCATCTGTTAGTTTCATCTATTTTCTATACATTGCTGGTCACCTGCTAGTTTCATCTGTTTTCTGTACATACTTACATCTATTTTCTTTGCATGCTTGATAGGAAAGCAAGAAAGGATGATGTCGACACCAGCTTCAGAGGATGAGGATGATACTTTAGGTGTCATGCTGGATCGTGGAAAGCATACTTTGTCGAAGAAATATCGTGTGGAAACAAGTATTTCAAAGTCTGAACACCAAGTGCAAACTGATGTTGAGAGAGAGGGACATGCCAATATGTGCAGCACAATTGATTTGAGGGCGACGAATGCAGAATCTGAGCGAATGAGGTTCCGGTTTGCATTTGAAATGGAAGAAATGCGGAAGGAACAAGACGAGCTAAAAACGTGTCAACAAGAAGGAGTTGCCCTTCTTGAGTAGTTAGCTCAGCGCATATGTGGTAATTGAAACTATGGTCGTGTTGCTGAAAGCTGGATTTTTGTATGTTGGTTTGCTTTTCTGTAAAATAAACCACTAGTGCTGCAATTTCTGTATTTCATGCCTGCTATGTGGTTTGCTTTTCTGCATATGGAACATGGAAAGGTCAATTCGAACGATGATTTAAGTACCCATCTGGCACGAAAAAAAACGTCGTAGTATCGTAACGTAAAAACAGACCTGAGTAGGACACATGGTGCCGTATGCCATGCCCACGTGTCGTTTTACGGTTGGAAAGTTCCACAACAAAAATAAAAATGTCGCGAAAAGGTGCCACGTGGCATCGTACACATGGTCCACTTGTCGTTTTATGGCTGGGTAGTTCCACAGCGAAACAGAAAACATCGCGGAAAAGAGTGCCACGTGACACCGTGCACTTGGTCCACGTGGCGTCGTTTTGCGTCGGAAAAAAATCCGTCACCGCGTAGCCCACGACGACCGGAGATCGTCCGCGAAAAAAACCACGCGGCAACGTACGATTGTTCCACGTGGCGTCATCTTGTTGCGTCATCTCATACCACGACGCTAGCAAGTTCGTCGCAGATGGCATCCACATGGTTTCACATGATTGGTCGAGGCCGCGACAACAAAAATCGTCGTGAACGGGATCGGCGGTTATGACGTCATGACCGGATTGGTGATGTCATAAACGGAGCCTTAACAGAATCTATTTTTGACGAAAAAAAACATTGCGACCGTAATGACGTAAGCTGCCTGTAGTGTGACGTCAGCTGAATATGCTAACGACCGTCTGTTAATCCTTTGCCATGTGTCAGCCGACAGCGACGAAAAACAACGTTGCCGCTTAATGGGCCGGGACCGGACGGCCCAGATGCCCGCGACGATTTTCTGAACGTTGCGGATAGCCTCAACGTTCTCCCGTTCAAATTAACGTCGCAGAATCGTCCGTGACAGTCGATCAGGGACGTTCTCACTCCGTCGAGTAAACCGTCGTGGATTGCCATTAGCGACGGTTTGGAGCTCATCCGCAACGGTATTGAAACGTCCCAGACCGCACGGAATTTGGTAGTGCCATTTTCTATAGGAACATTAATATAAGAAGCAAATAATCTATACCAACCAACAATCATTTGAGGATCAATACCATATTTAGCACTAAGCCCTTGAAAATCAGCAGTTTCAGCGAAAGACTTAATGCAATCATACTCATAGTTTATACCTGATTCTTTACCTTTGTCATTATTTCAACCTTCATTATTGGTTTGAATTGTTTCAAGAAGATCCCATTTAGTTTCAACCTTCTTACTTGAGAAAGAACCCTCTAAACAGGCATCTAGATAATCCTTGTAATGTCCTGAAAGGCTTGCATAAAAATTAGTAACAACCATTTCCTTAGGAAGCTCATGGTTAGGACAAAGTATTAGTGTTTTCAGTCTTCCCCAACCTTGAGCAATGCTTTCTCCATCACGAGGCCAAAAATTATAAATATAATTTCTATCCAAATACAGTTCATGAGAAGAATAAAATTTAGACTAAAATAGAGATTCAATCTCCTTCCACTCCAAATGATGAGGATCATCTAGTAGCTCATACCACTCATTTGCTTTGTCCTTAAGTGACAAAGAGAATAGCCTCCTCTTAACTTGGTCCATTGAAGCACACTTGAACAACCCGCATAATTCATGTATAAAGACTAAATGATCACTAGGATGTACAGTTCCATCTCCAAAATAGCAGTTGTTCCTGACACGTTCAACAATTTTCATAGTATTTTTAAAAGGAATACTTTCAGTGGGAGTATTTAAATTATCACAAGCATCATTAGATTTATGACACATGGGAGATAACGTATCATCAGAGCAAATTTTCTCCTCTAAAGCTGGGGAACTAAAAAAATATAAAAACTAGCTTCCCCAAGCTTAGACTTTTCCATAGTATTAGAAATAATGGTATCCAAAGAATTAATGCTAATAAAATTGCTACTAGCATGCAAATAAATCTCTCTCATATTTTTGTTATTTTCCATTAATACTAACTAGTAAAAATAAAAACAAGCAACAAGTAAAAATAAGCCTAACTAGTGAAAATAAAAACTGTAAACAAAAAGATATAATTGCATAATCTAAAGGAATTAACTTTGAGCACTCACACCCGAGGATGTGAGAGCCTTTTACCTTACCTCCCCGGCAACGGCTCCAGAAAAGAGCTTGATGTCTACGCACTCTTCTATTCTTGTAGACAGTGTTGGGCCTCCAAGTGCAGAGGTTTGTAGAATGGCAGCAAGTTTCCCTTAATTGGATCACCCAAGGTTTATCGAACTCGGGGAGGAAGAGGTCAAATATATCCCTCTCAAGCAACCCTAAAATTACGATACAAGAAGTATCTTGTGTCCTCAACACACCTAGTACAATTGTCAGTTGTATAGGCGCACTAGTTCGGCGAAGAGAGAGTAAAATACAAGTAGTATGGATGATTATAAGTGATAATAGCAATCTAAAATAAAAATGGAAGCAAGCAAACATGGAGCATAAATGGCTGTAAACGGTGTTTCAATGCTTAGAAACTAGGCCTACGGATTCTAGTTTCACTAGTGGACAATCTCAACAATGATAACATAATTGAATGCATAAATATCTCTTCTACAAACACCAATTCATTGCGTAGGGCTACAAAGCACACCTTAAAGTCGCATTCCCATGTCTAGTCAACCCCACACTGTCAACTTGAGCGCCCTAGAAGGTACTAGACAAACACCACAATTTCATAGGGTCATCCAACACAAGATATAAATATCATGCCAAACCACACGGTGCACACACTGTCACCATTACACCATGACCAAGGTGTCTACGGAGATCTCACAACTAAACCACTTGAGTAGCATAACAGATGAAGAGTAATGATACGCCATAAACGTATCCTTAATTTTTGATGTTCCATGTTGTTTTCTTATTGTTTCCCACATGTTTTCTATACACTTTATGTCATTTTTATCGATTTTCCGGACTAACCTATTGACAAGATGTCATAGAGCCAGTTCCCTGTTTTCTGTTGTTTTTAGTTTCAGAAAAGTTGTTCTGGAAATATTCTCGGAATTGTAAAATTTGAAGCCCGGAAGTCTTAGAAATCTTGGAGGTTCCATAGAGTCCCGAAGAGACCCGGAGGGTGGCCTCAAGGGGCCCACACCATAGGGTGGCACCTGCCCCCCGCCGCCCCCCCCTTGGCCACGCCAGGGGGTGGTGTGGGGCCCCCAGGCCTCCACCTCCTCTGCCCCTTTTCCTATATAATCCCCCCGATACGTCAACCCTAAAAGATACCACTTTTCCCGAGTTAGAGGTCTCCGTCATCGTAATCCCGAGATCGGGAGGGTTCTGGAGCTCTCCCCGGCACCCTGTCGGAGGGGGAAATCATCACCGGAGGGGTCTACACCACCATGAACTCTTCCGAAGTGATGCGTGAGTAGCTCATCCCTGGACTACGGGTCCATAGAAGTAGCTAGATGGTTGTTCTCTCCACTTTGTACCTCATGTTTAGATCTTGTGAGCTGCCTAACATGATCAAGATCATCTTTATGTAATGCTACATGTTGTGTTTGATGGGATCTGATGAATGTTGAATGCTATGTCTTCTGATTATCAATCTATCATGGTATCATCATGCTTATGTTATTTATGATATTGCATGTCCTCCGTTATTAGTAGATGCACTGGCCAAGTAGATGCTAGTAACTCCAAGAGGGAGTATTTATGATCGATAGTGGGTTCATGCCTCCTTTTCATCTGTGCCCGAGTGACGGAAACGTGACGAATGGGGGATGTGTTGTTGCCATTAGGAACAAAACAACAATGCTTTGTATAAGGACGATGTTATTGTTTACATTACAAACTTTGCTTACTGCGATTATCTACTGCTTGCAACTTAATACCCAACAGTTGTTCGAATGATATTCGAAGGGTGGATTTTTAGTCATAGATGCAGTTGGATAACGGTTTATGTATCTTGTTGTAATGCCCGCATGAATCACATAGTAATCTTTATGTCTTGTATATGCACTACGGTGCAGCCTTCATTTGTGTCAATTGCCTAGCTGTAATTTTTTCACCACACATGTTATTTATCTTTGACGGAGAGACACCACTAGTGAACTGTGGACTCCGGTCCTTTTTCCTCATACTGATAAACACCTACTGCTTTCATATTGCTTTCATACTGCTCTCATACTTTTCCTACTATTTTCCACACCATACGTTTAACCTCTTTGTGTTCAGCAAAACCGGTGAGATTGACAACCTCACTGCTTCGTTGGGCAAAGTGATTTGATTGTGTTGTGAAAGTTCCACGTTGCTACTGAAACGGTAGTGCCCCCTGCCATCTCAGCTGCTTTACCTTCTGAAGTTACTCCTTCCTCCTACTGGTCGATTCAACCTTGGTTTCTTTCTGAGAGAAACTTGCTACTATGCTCTCCATACCTTCCTCTTGGGATCTCCCAACGAACGTGTGTATCATGCGCATCAAGCTATTTTTCTGGCGCCGTTGCCAGGGAGGAAGAGAATTTCTGCAAGGGGAGTCTCTCACTTCCAATCTCTTTACTTTTGTAGTGTTTCCACATTTAAATAATGCAAGAACATCTGTGTTATTGTGTTGGTCCCTAGATCAATTGCTAGCACCACAGTACAAGATGAAACATCATGCAAATGCATCAAATTCTATTACACCGCATGATCCAGTCTTTACAAAATAATATTACAACTTTCATAGTCTTAGAAGACTAGCAGAAAACAAAGTATTACAACGGAAAACAATGAGTAACATTGAGCCCATCTTCTTCATGTGCCACAGGCAAAACATGTTGGCAATAGTCTCGAGATCCTAAACGAAGTCCTTACTCGTCTTCAGAATCATTTGCAGGATGGAATAAGCCGCCACAAGGGAGTCAATACAATTTAATGTATTGGCAAGTAACACTATGGTGGATATAAAATGACAAGACTATAACTACATGAATATTTGGCTGAGTGGAGTTTTTGGCTAAGTTTGCATAAAGCAAGTTTTCTCCTACATTTTCATAAAATCAGTGAACCATTTTCAATTAAGACGGTACCATTGATAGAAACCAATGAACCAAAAATAATAGACAGAAATGTCGACATATTCATAGGTTCAACCATGAGAATGGTCCCCTACCATGCCATAGATAAGTGCATTTTCATAGGTACAACCACCAAAGTGGTCCCCTACCATGCTGGATAATAAGCATTTTTCATAGATACAACCACCAAATTGATCCCCTACCATGTGGAGTAATAAGCATTTGCATAGGTACAACCACTAATGTGATCCCCTACCATGCTGGGAAATAAGCATTTTCATAGGTATTACCACTAATGTGATCCCCTACCATGCTGGGTAATAAGTGTTTTCATAGGTACAACCACTAATGTGATCCCCTACCATGCTGGGTAATAAGCGTTTTCATAGGTACAACCACTAATGTGATCCCCTACCTTGCTGGGTAATAAGCATTTTCATAGGTGCAACCACTAATGTGATCCCCTACCATGCTAGGCAATAAGCATTTTCATAGGTACAACCACTAATATGATCCCCTACCATTCTATTCATGTGAACATTTTCATAGGTTCAACCATATAAATGGTCCCTACCATGCCACACTTGTGAGTATCTAGTACTCCACCAAAATTATTTCATAAACCCCTTAGGCTAATCATTCAAAACATAGTTATACTTTCCAATCACATCAGCTTCCTCTACAAGCATAGCTAAGCAATCGACTACCAAAATTTTAAGGCTGCTACATTATCAAGGTAATAAGGATGTCTACACACTACTTGGAATAATAGCGTAGAATAATATTTTACCAAAGATTTTCCTATCATGCATACTACTCAAAAGTTCTAATGCATATAGGAAATAATAGGTAGTTTATGATGTGTAACTTGCCTTGTTGAAGTTGGTGAAGAGATCTCACTTTCTTCACAAAAGATCGTTGCTCTCTGTACAATCTATATATTGGAAACACAATAACAAAATAAACAAACATGCTATCAAACAAGCATACAAGTGAAGAAAACATACAAAGCAACAATCATGGCAAAAGGGATGTAACCAAGTTGGCCAGAATAATGTCAAGGTTTGAGTTTGAAAGATTTATTCTTTCTTGGTTCCATACTTGTTAATGCGTTTCCAGGAGTTCACGAAGGATGGTCTAGATTGAGTTTGTAGGAAACTAACTTTATTATAACCATACTTGTCGAGGAAGTTCCAAGAGTTCACCAAGGTGGTCTCACTATTTCAACTAAAGTAACACGTAACCATGTGTAACACTTAGTAATTTTCACCAAGACATCTGATGATCCAAGTTAGTCTTTCCATTTGGGTTTAAGGTAGGTCTAGGTTCAACTAACTTCATAACAATAGATAAAAACAAGACAAAGTCTTGGGATTTTTCCATTTGGGTCAATGGTTGGACAAAAACAACTTGTTATTCTTCAACTTGTGTGGATTGCTCCAAGTCTTCACATGCTTGTCTTCTTGAAGATCATCTTCATGCTTCTATTTTTGTCTTTTTCCTTGGATCGATTCTTCTCTTGGTCTTGATATGTTCTTCATGGCTTACCACTAGTTGGTCCAAGGTAGGATGGGCACAAAAATACCACTAAGTCAATTTAGAAAAGGAAGGAAATAAGAAAGATAGAAAGAGAAAGGGGTTGGTGTTCTTCTTGATCCCTTCATGAATTTTCACTTCCTTGAGTTGCTTTTAGTTGTGGAGTCCCAGTCTTCTCTTCAAAATTTCTTCAATGATCTTCCTTGTAGCTCTTCATGTTCCCACCAAGTTGAAAATGAAGTGCCTTCTTGTTCTTGAGTCTTGATCTCCATTTTACTAAGTTGATGAATTCTTGAAGCAAGAATGGGGAGTGGAGAGGTAGATAGAAAACTAAGTTTCACTACTTGGTATTATATGTGATTGACACATACTAAGGACTTATTCCTGGATTTAAAATAGCCACCACAACAAAGGTGAAAAGGATAGAAACAACTCTAAGACATAAACAACTAGGTGGACTACTATGATGGATGTTTGGCTAAAATTACATGGTCATGGTCCAGGGGTGTCCAAAATGGTTAGGCACTGATGTCTCTGGTTCAAGTTACCCAATGGAGAAACTTTGCTTAATAAAACATTTTCTAATTATTTATAGAATTTAAATTATGTCTAAGTAAACAAATGGCCATCTAAAATCTAAAACACTTCAAAAATGATTCAAATAGGATTTTGGGCAGTGGTTACTGTTAGTACACATTCTAATAACCCACAGAAATTTCGTTTTCTCAAATTGGATTTACATAATTTGAATTATGTCAAATTTCATAAAACAAGCATATTTGAATTTTAATAATTTTTAAATGGTCAATTTTAAATTTGGCCAGTGCCACAAGTTTCTACATGTTGTGCTGATTTCAAAAAGTCCAATATTGCTAAAATTGGGCTTATGGATCAAAAGTTATGATAGGTCTAAAGTGTAGGAACTTTTCTGTAGAATCTACCTTTTATTTTCTATACCGGAAGAAAAACAGATAATGGGCTGCTATGCGCTGCGCTAAGCGACAGATAACAGCTGGGCTTGGGCCGGTTACATGCCACGCTAAGCGATCGAGAATGAAATAACGCCATGCTGACTGGGCGCTGAGGTGGCGCTATGTGATTGGCCCATACTGGTTCAGTGAATGAATCTAATTTGGGCCGCACGATCCAGATCCGGTGAACCAAAATAAGAGGGAAGAGAGAGGAGGCTCACCATGGCGAGATCTCGCCGGAAAATGGCCGACGGCGGTAGAGAAGTCAACGAATATGGCGTTGGGGAGGTCCTGGAGGCTCGGGGAAGAAACGTGGAGACGCAGCGCGCCAAGACGAACTCGATGGTGACGATGGCGGGGACTCCGGTGTGCTGGTCCGATCGCGCGATGCAGATGAACCGGCGGAGAGCTCCGGCGACCTCGGTGTGCATGGCGCCACTGTTCTGCTGCGAAAAAAATTGGAGAAGGGGTCAAGTACGCACGCACGGTCATGGGAAAACGAATGGGGCAAAAAGGAGGCGGAGGAGACGGCCGGAGATGAAGGAATACGACGGTGGTAGTGGGCGTCTCCAGCGTGGAATTGTGACCGTCTCGGGGCTCGATTGAGGGAGCGAGAAGAGGGGAAAAGACGAGGGGAGGCAGGGTTTAAGGGGTTGGGCTCAGATCTGCCATTGCTGCTCTTAATCGCGCGAAATCAACGACATTGAATCGGAAGGAAACGGTCGAGAGAGTTACGGTCAGGGTTTGATGAGACGTCATCCAACCATTTTTATTTTCTTTTTATTTCTGTTTTTTATATCTTATGTTTAATTCAAATGACCTCAAAATAATTTCTAAAAACTTGTAAAATAATATCTTTCCGTTTAGAACATTTTTGTAAACATTTCAACACATTTCACTTTTTATATTTTTTAAAATATAATTAATTCACTAATAGTTCTTAATGTTAATTTTAAATTAGAAAAATATGAAAATGTTGTTTTTGATTAAATAAAATTTTAGAGGCATTTAACATGTCAAATACTATTTTTGAAAGTCATTTCACCTCATTTTCATATTTTATAATTTTAAGATATGAATGATTACTAATAGCAACTTATTGCCATTTAATTAAATCATATCAAATAATTAATATTGTTGACCAATAAGATTCTAGAGAGTTATCATTATTAAAAATGTTGTTTCCCAAAGTGTGACTTAGCTTCCTAACAAAATAATTAATTGGAAAACATTTAGAGAATAGGGTTTGCTAAAGAAAGGTAATAATTATTGATTAGATAAAATTTATTTGAATAAGGTTTAGGGTTTATGGAATAGAGGTATAATGGATTCTTAATTCCAAATTCATTGAAATATGTATCGTTTCCTTTTGTTTCTTGCATCTCATTTGGTTTTTGGTGACTTGCACTATATGAAAACAAAAGGTTTTAAAATTTTGTGATTTTTGAGTATTCCAAAAATCAGGGATGTTACAACTTTGTTTTTGTTTTGCTTATTTTATTTTGTGTTGTTTGCTTCTCCTTATCAAAAACACAAAAAAATAGTTTGTATTCTAGTTGTTATTTTTGTCTTTTCGTTGTTTTTTCATCATGTTGTTCCCTAAGTTTACCCTGAAAGATTTGCCGGTAGGAAGTGGTTCTATACTTGGAAAGGACACTATTAAAAATTCTTTGATCGTGTTAGTAAACATGATAATCTTGAGGAAAAATCCATAGTAGAACTTGCTCCCAATTATGAGACTGCTGCAACTTCTTTAGTTCACATGTTAGAATCTAGGTTTGTTAACCTCGATCCCATTTTACAACATATGTTCCTCAACTTGAATAACATTGAAGATGTTGAGAATAGAAACTTTATTTTTAAAAGTATGCTTAAAGAATTTGGAGATGTTGCTATAGAAGCTAGAAAAGTCTTTGATCGTTTCAATATGCTTGGCTCATATGTAGACATTGTTGGTGCTCTTGAAAAACTGAATCTAATAATGCAAAGGAGGATAAAATACCAATCCCCTTTAAATTGGGAGCACTGCATGAAGCCCAAGAAAAGAATTTTGATTCGATTGTTCCTGAGAATTTATTTGATGAAGATAGTAAGCCTAAAAGTACTAAGAGAGGAGCCTCTGAAACTCACTTAGATAAAATACAATGCATTATTAAGGAATTTTCCAATCTTGATTTGAATGCCCCTTGATGCTACGTGTTGGCAACCCCAAGAGGAGGGTGTGATGAGTGTAGTGGTAGGAATTTCCCTCAGTTAAGAACCAAGGTTATCAATCCAGTAGGAGGAAGAGGATCTTTGGAAGGTTGATGCCACTGACGGTGGTGATGGCGCCTCACCGGTGTCGGCAACAACGCGGAACTTGCACACAACACAACCAAAATACTTTGTCCCAACGATACAGTGAGGTTGTCAATCTCACCGGTCTTGCTGAAAACAAAGATTAGACGTATAGTGTGGAAAATGGTATGTGCTTGTACTAAGTAAAGAAAGCAGGAAATTGTAGGGGTTTGTTTAACAGTGTAAGAAAATGGACTGTGGTTTATAGGTTCACTAGTGGTGTCTCTCCATAAAACATAGCATGTTGGGTAAACAAATTACAGCTGGGAATTGACAAATAAAGTTTGCACCGTAGTGCACATTCATGACATGATGACTACTGTGATATTTAGTGCGGGCATTACAACAATATACATAGACCGTAATCTAACTGCATCTATGACTAATAATCCACCCTCAGGTTATCATCCGAACAGCCTTAGGTATTAAGTTGCAAGCAACAGATAATTGCATTAAACAATGTGTGTAATGTAAGCAATGATTGTACACGCGGTCACTGACACCGCTGTTTTCTCCCTAGTGGCAACAGCACATCCTCCCCCGTCACGTTTCTGTCACTCGAGCACTGGCGAAAAGGAGGCATAAACCCACTATCGAGCATAAATACTCCCTCTTAGATTCACTAGCAACTACTTGGCCAGAGCAACCACTAGCAACGGAAAGCATGCAAGATCACAAATAGCATATGCAATAAAGACTATAATCGACTTGGCATAAGTTCAATATTCATCGGATCCCAGCAAACACAACACATAGAGTTACATAAGAACAATCTCGATCATGTTAGGCAGCTCACGAGATCTAAACATGGAGGTATATGAGGAGGATACAACCATCTAGCTACTGCTATGGACCCGTAGTCCAAGGATGAACTACTCACGCATCACTCCGGAGGTAGGCATGGTGATGAAGAGGCCTCCGGTGATGATCTCCTCTCCGGAAGGGTGCCGGGAGATAGCTTCAGAACCCCCCTGATCTAGGGTTGACGATGACGGTGGTTGTGGAACTTTTCGGGGATATTTGATCATGTATCTAGTGTTTTCCATCCGGGGGGAATAAATAGGCAAAAGGGCAGAGGCGGTGGAGCCCTGGGGGCCCACACCACCCCCTGGCGCGACCAAGGGGGGTCGCGCCACCGCATGGCATGGGCGCCATGTTGCCCCTCTTCGACTCCTCTTCGGTTTTCTGGATGCTTCCGGGAAAAATAGGCACTTTAGGCTTTGTGGGGTCCAATTCCGAGAATATATCCAGAACAACTTTTCTGATATAAAAAACAGCAGAAAACAAGGAACTGGCACTTGGCATCTTGTTAATAGGTTAGTCCCGGAAAACGTGTAAAAATGCTATAAAGAAGGGAGAAAACATGTAGAAATTGACATAATATTATCATGGAGCATCAGATATTATAGATACGTTGGAGACGTATCAAGCATCCCCAAGCTTAGTTCCTAGTCGTCCTCGAGTAGATAAATGATAAAACAATAATTTCTAAGGTGACATGCTACTAACGTAAACTTGACCATACAAATGTAAAAGCATATATAAGCTGAGATCATAGAACTTCAAACGCAAACATGATAAATAGAACTTTAATAATAAAGCACAGCAATCACTTTTCATCATGAAGAGTATCTCAAATAAAGGATCATGAATAATAATGCAAAGAAAGATAAACATTTGTTTCAGGTATAGAGAAAGCATGGCAAAGTGATATTTCGACAGTCCTTAAGAGTGGGGCAAAACATAAATGCCAGGACACCTTCAAAGTTCATGAGGAAGACTAGAGCAAATAATTTAAGAACAAACAATATCACATCATGAATCAATTATTGATCTTTATGGGACAAATGCACATAGAACTTAGAATGGAAGAATGCTCTCTCAACTGTACATAAAGTTAGAAGATGGAGACTCAACATAAAAGTAAAAGAAAGGCCATTCACAGAGGGAAGCTACTCATGTGCTAGAGCTTTTTATTTTATTAAACAGAGGTATTAAAAGTTTGACACTGAGTGTCTATATTTTGGGAGATGTATGCTAATGTCAACGAATGGTAAACAGCAAATACAGTACGTCACAAGCCAACTGGATTCACAAGAGCGGCTCCCATGTGAAGGACGCATCTGGGTAGAAGGTGATCCCTCTTCTCTTTTGTTTACACAATTATGCTTGGACTGATAAATCAGGGGGGGAAATAGTGAAGAGATTTTGTGTGTATTAATTTGGGGTTGGGCACCCCGCTGCCAGGTCTTCTATCATTTGGGTAAGCGGATGAAGCCGCTAGTCCAGGGTGTGAAATCCAATCAACAAGTGAGATAAAGATTCTCCATTGACGTCCTCATGAGAAAAAATAGGAACATAAAGCAGGAGTAATTTTGAAAGTTTTAAAGGTAACACATGAGGAATTTACTTTGGAGTGGAAGTTAAATACCACATGTAGGTAGGTATGATGGACACAATGGGAAAAACTTTGGTTTAAGGGAGTTGGATGCACTAGTAGAGCTCATACTCAGTACAGGTGGAGGCTAGCAAAAGACTGGGAGCGACAAATCAAGAGAGCATAAGAGCCATAATCATGCATAGCGACATAAACATCATTAATTAAAGCATAAGCGGTATCACAAGTTCAAAAACTAAGTGGTCATGGAGGCTATTCCTGACTGGTTCATAGTCATAAACATGGTGTGAGCATGCGCCAAGTCAATCAAATAAAACATTCGAAAGAGAATACCATAAATTTATGCTTCCTTATGACAAGAACAACTCATGAATCTTTCAATGGCATATTAAACACTCTCATCTATTTGAGGCTATTCATGCTACTCAATATCCACAAGGCTTTAAAACTAAAATAACATTTAGCATGACATGAAAAAGTTCTAGCCACAGTCTATACAAGCTTCTACTTGCACCATTAAAAATTCTAATTCAAGCAGCAGCTTCTTTTACCAACAAGCACCATACAAGATATGTTTTAACAAAAATACTCTTAATGATGCAACAGGTAAACATGAGAGTACTCACATAACACTACTAAAACTAACAGATCTGATAAGAGATGCATGCAAAACAGGAGCTAAATAAATGCAGCATTCAGACAAAGATTAAGAATACAAAGTATTCCCATGAAAAAGCAGAGGGTGTCACTCTCCAATAAAATAATGCTGACACGCTCCGCTTTTTCATGGGAATACTTTGTATTCTTAATCTTTGTCTGGCTGCTGCATTTATTTAGCTCATGTTTTGCATGCATCTCTTATCAGAGCTATTAATTTTAGTAGTGTTATGTGAGTACTCTCATGTTTGCTTGTTGTATCATAGAGAGTATTTTTGTTAAAACATATCTTGTATGGTGCTTTTTGGGAAAAGAAACTTCTCCTTGAGGTAGAATTTTTAACGGTGCAAGTAGAAGCTTGTATAGACTATGGCTAGAACTTTTTCATATCATGATAGATGTTATTTTATTTTTAAATCCTTGTGGTCATTGAGTAGCATGATTAGCCTCAAATAGCTGAGAGTGTTTAATGTACTATTGAAAGAATCATGAGTTTTCTTGACATTTTGAAGCATAAATTTGTGGTTTTCTCCTTTGAATGTTTTATTTGGTTGACTTGGCGCATGCTCACACCATGTTTATGACTATGAACCAATCACGAATAGGCTCCATTATCATTTAGTTTTTGAACTCGTGGTACCACTTATGCTTTGATTAATGATGTTTATGTCGCTATGCATGATTATGGCTCTTATGCTCTCTTGATTTGTCGCTTCCAGTCTTTTGCTAGCCTCCACCAGTACTGAGTATGAGCTCTATTCATGCATCCAAATCCCAAAAACCAAAGTTTTCCCATTGTGTCCACCATACCTACCTACATGTGGTAATTAACCGCCACTTGCTCATGTGTTACCTTTAAAACTTTCAAAATTACTCCTGTTTTGTGCTCTTGTTTTAGCTCATGAGGACGTAGATAGAGAATCTGTATCTCACTTATTGACTGGACTTTCACACCCTGGACTAGTGGCTTCATCCTCTTATCCAATGATATAAGAGCTGGCAGAGGGGTGCCCAGCCCCAAATTAATAACACAAAATCTATTCACTATTTTTGCACCTCATTTATCAGTCAAAGCATAATTGTGTAAACAAAAGAGAAAGAGGGACGAACTTCTACCCAGATGCGTCCTTCATCTGGGAGCCACGCTCGTGAAGTCTAGTTGGCTTGGGACGTACTGTATTTTCTATTTACCATTCGTTGACATTAGCATACACCTCTCTTAAAAATGTTTTCAATACCTCTGTTTAATAAAATAAAAGCTCAAGCGCATGAGTGATCTGTGAAGGGCCTTTCTTTTACTTTTATGTTGAGTCTCCATCTTCTAACTTTATGCACAGTTGAGAGAACATGTTTGTTATTCTGAGTTTTATGTGCATTTGTCCCAGAAACATTATTAATTGATTCATGATGTGATATTGCTTGTTCTCTAATTATTTGTTCTAACTCTTCCTCGTGAACTTTGAAGGTGTCCTAGCATTTATGTTCTGCCCCATTTTTAAGGACTAGCAAAATATCACTTTGACATGTTCTCCCTATACTTGAAACAAACGTATATCTTTCTTTGCATTGTTATTCATGATCTTTTATTTGAGTTACTTCTCATGATGCAAAGTGATTGCTATGCTTTATTATTAAAGTTTGATTTATCATGCTTGTCATGAAGTTCTATGATCTCAGCTTACATATGCTTTTACATTTTGATGATCAAGTTTATATTGGTAGCATGTCACCTTAGAAATTATTTGTTTTGTCGTTTACCTACTCGAGGATGAGTAGGAACTAAGCTTGGGGATGTTGATACGTCATAAACGTATCCTTAATTTCTAATGTTCCATGTTGTTTTCTTATTGTTTCCCACATGTTTGCTATACACTTTATGTCATTTTTATCTATTTTCCGGACTAACCTATTGACAAGATGCCACCGAGCCAGTTCCCTATTTTCTGCCGTTTTTAGTTTCAAAAAAGTTGTTATGGAAATATTCTCGGAATTGGAAAATTCGAAGCCCGGAAGTCTTAGAAATCTCGGAGGTTCCACGGAGTCCCGAAGTGACCCGGAGGGGGGCCTCAGGGGCCCACACCATAGGGTGGCGCGGCCCCCCTTGGTCGCGTGAGAGGGTGGTGTTGGGCCCCCAGGCCTCCACCACCTCTGCCTTTCGCCTATATAATCCCCCCGATACGTCAACCCCAAAAGATACCACTTTTTCCCGAGAAACACCCAAGGCCACCGTCATCGTCATCCCGAGATCGGGAGGGTTTTGGAGCTCTTCCCGGCACCCTGCCGGGGGGAAATCATCACCGGAGGGGTCTACACCACCATACCCTCCTCCGAAGTGATGCGTGAGTAGTTCATCCCTGGACTACGGGTCCATAGCAGTAGCTAGATGGTTGTTCTCTCCACTTTGTACCTCATGTTTAGATCTTGTGAGCTGCCTAACATGATCAAGATCATCTTTATGTAATACTACATGTTGTGTTTGCTGGGATCTGATGAATGTTGAATGCTATGTCTTTTGATTATCAATCTATCATGTTATCTTCATGCTTATGTTATTTATGATCTTGCATGCTCTCCTTTATTAGTAGATGCTCTGGCCAAGTAGATGCTAGTAACTCCAAGAGGGAGTATTTATGCTTGATAGTGAGTTCATGCCTCCTTTTCATATGTGCTCGAGTATCAGAAACGTGACATATGGGGGATGTGCTGTTGCCATTAGGGAGAAAACAATAATGCTTTGTCTAAGGATGATGTTATTGTTTACATTACACACTTTGCTTACTGTGATTATCTGTTGCTTGCAACTTAATACCCAACGTTTGTTCGGATGATATTCGAAGGGTTGATTTTTTGTCATAGATGCAGTTGGATAACGGTCTATGTATCTTGTTGTAATGCCTGCATGAATCACATAGTAATCTTTATGTATTACGTATGCACTACGGTGCAGCCTTCATTTCTGTCAATTGCCCAGCTGTAATTTGTTCACCACACATGTTATTTATCTTTCACGGAGAGACACCACTAGCAAACTGTGGCCCCGGTCCTTTTTCCTTATACTGATAAACACCTACTTCTTTCATATTGCTTTCATACTGCTCTCATACTTTTCCTACTGTCTTCCACACCATACGTTTAACCTCTTTGTGTTTAGCAAAACCGGTGAGATTAACAACCTCGCTGCTTTGTTTGGGCAAAGTGATTTGATTTAGTTGTGCATGTTCCACATTGCTTCTGAACCGGTAGTGCGCCCTGCCATCTTAGCTTCTTCACCTTCTGAAGTTACACCTTCCTCTTGGGGTCTCCTAACAAGTGCAAGACCTGCACCATCATAGATGGAGAATGCATGTCCGTTGATGCGCTTGTCGAACTCCATGTACATCTTTACGTGTGGGATGTATACGGAGAATGCATTGTTGTTGATGCGCTTGTCGAACTCCATGTACATCTTGACGCGTGGGATGTAGACGTAGAATGTGTTGTCGTTGATGCGCTTGTCAAACTCCATGTAGATCTTGACGAGGGGAATGTACTCTTTCCAAGTTTTCAAGTCGGTGTTGAGGTTCATGCGGTGTGGAGAGCCATGTATGGTGAATAGTCCATGAGGGCTAGCATGCTTTATAGGGTCACCAAATTTCTGCAAAAGAGACAACAAAGATGGAGAGAGAGTTGGTAAGCCGTTAGTGTCAATAAGCACAAATGGGATTTTGCTCTCAACTCTCATATCACTTTTGGTGGCAATCAAGGCTATGCCTCGTGGAACACTCATGACTTTTCCACTCATTGTATGCTTGTGGCTCTCACTCGCGATATGGTGGATCTCTATCTCACCACTCATCTCACTAGAAGCTTGAGAGGAAATAATAGAAGGATCCAAATTCTCTGCACTTGATGTTGGGTTGCTTGGAGGCGGCGGTAGTGCCATGGCTTCTGTCGATGAAGGCTCGATCCTCTCCATGATGTTGTAGTGTAGGCCATACATGGCATCATCCTCATTTGATTGATGACGGATATGATGATATTATTGATCTTCATGTTCTTGTTGAGAATGGTGACGATGACATGGCCTTGGGGAGGTTGGAAAGAGTTGAGAAGCTTACGAGGTCGTATGGGCCAAATTCTTCATCATAGATTGGGGAAGCTTCATCGTAGCTTGGTGGAGTTTCATCATAGATTGGTGGAGTTGTATCCTCACTCCCATGGTGATGCCGATCTTGTGGCATTGGAGGAGGAACTTTGCACCTTGATGTTGTTGTTGTTGTTGTTCTTGTGGTGATGAAGGATGCTCGTGCTCTTGCTCATGAAGTCCATAGTCCTTCCGCACAGGATGTCGCACATGGAGGTTGTTTATCGTTGTTGGTGGTGATGTGCATCTCACCTCTTGCCTTGATGAAGGAGTAGGATCATGATATCTATGGCGAGGTTGGACTTGATCATTGTCGATGGCGAGGCGCGAAGAGATAGCACATTATTGGTGGCTATGAGGTGGAGGCTCCCACTCCTCATGTTGATGGGGACGGTCATGGCCATTGAACTTAGGGACATTGAGGCGAAGGGCACTCAAAGTGTTGTCTTCATATTGTCGATGGGGTGGCTCGTGGGGGTCTTCATCAAAGATGGGAGGTGAAAGATCATGTGGAGCATTCTCACTTGCTTATTGTTGATGGGGTCGTTCATGTGGGTCTTCATCAAAGATGGGAGGTGAAATATAATGTGGAGCATTCTCACTTGCTTGTTGTTGATGGGGTCGTTCATGTGGGTCTTCATCAAAGATGGGAGGTGAAAGATCATGTGGAGCATTCTCACTTGCTTGTTGTTGATGGGGTCGTTCATGTGGGTCTTCATATTGTCGATGGGGTCGCTCGTGGGGGTCTTCATCAAATATGGGAGGTGAATGATCATGTGGAGCGTTCTCACTTTCTTGTTGTTGATGGGGTCGTTCATGTGGGGTCTTCATCAAAGATGGGAGGTGAAAGATCATGTGGAGCATCCTCACTTGCTTGTTGTTTATGGGGTCACTTTGTATACTTCAAGCTTCAGCCCTGATTTAGTGAGATTTCAGGAGTAGGAACGTCGCCTAGTTGCGTCGTACCGAACCTAGGTAAACTTTTTGTTCTCGTTGGCAGTGTTTCCACGTCCCCCCGCGGTTCTACCAGTAGACTTATGGCACCCCCGTCCATGAACCTTACTATGATGTCTCGACAGTTGGCACTCACCGTGGGGCTAGCGGCGTCAGGAGTCACATTCCGAGCGGGAATACTCGGCGGAATCGGCAGCTCGACTACTGTCGGAAGCCTGCAATTCAATGGAAACGTCGGGCGCTTCCTCGACAATGGATCGTATATGTCAGCACGGAATCATCTGGTAAGTGTCTGCGTTTTACCGATTGGATCTACTAATATTTTTATCGGTTTAACAGTAGAAGCTATGGGATTCCATGGTGGAAGTAATTTTATCCCACCCGCCCTATGCCCAATAGATGAAGGCTTCAATGCCGCATTCTGCTCAGATTTACACTATTCATATATATGAGCAGATCAAGATTTCATACTTGCATACCGGCAAACTAAATCTGGATTTGCTGCCTCTTTGGAGATGCCTGCAATCAGATCACACTTTATTGGTATGGTGCATTCTGAGATCGCTGAAAACTCGGAAGACGAAAATCCCGTGGAAAAGGCAGAAAACCATGATCCCACAGAAAAAGTGGAAGATCCGACATCAGTCGACCAGACAACGAACTCGGAATCCGACTCTGTTTTAGCTGCCATAGAAGCAAGGTTAGAGACGAAACCCAGATCTGAAGAAATAGATTCCAAAGGTGAAGATGAAGACGCTTTCAAAAGAAATGTAAAATCTATACAAGGGAGTTTTCACGAAGTACTTATGGCAAAACCGACTGCAAATTCAAATGTCGAGGAAGATGAAGATCCCAAAACACCTCCGCCAGATGAGGAAGAAGAGGAAGGCGAAGCTAGTCCAATTTACCCTGATGCCAGAGAATTGACGTAGGAGCAACCTAGCAAGAAACCTCCTTCTTACAAGAAGAAAAAGAAATTTGCTAGGAAACTCCAATCTAAACTCCAGAAAAAAAAAATGGAAAAATTGGCAGACATTGCCAACCAAAACCTGGAAGTAGGAGGAAGCAGTGGAGTCAAGCCTGCGGAGAAGAAAAAGCCTGAAATCCCTGACCCCCAAATGTCGGAAGAGGACGAAATTGATTTGATTCAAACCTCGGTGGCACGAGACGAGCCCCCGAAAGTGCTGGAAGCCAGGAGACAAACTATACAGTGGCAGCAGCAACATCTATTACGAACTCGGGAAAACCTCATCAAAACCCAGGCTGACATTAAAATGCAGCAGGAAGAAATAGAGGAGTACGAAAGAAGGAATAGATCTAGAATTAATCCCATGCGGTTACCCGGAATTTCAAAGCCAGACGTACTGCCAGCAAGAAAGAAGTTTGAAAACCTTTCTTGGCAAAGGCAGGTTAACAACATTAATGCTAAGGGAGAGCACATATACAAAACCGCAGCTGAAAACGTGGAAGTCGCGTTCGCCATCCTTAATGACGATATGTACTCCAATGACGAAAAACTCCAAGGGGTGTATGCTTTCCTAGGAAAAGCATTACAACAACAACAGCGAGGACAAGCAATTCAGGAAAGTTACATGATGACTCAGCTTTATGCAAAACTGCCACGTGCATCGCTGGAGAACCTGAACCCGGGGAACCTGGAGATTCAGGCGATTCTAAGGAAAATAAAGGGGATCCTAAGAAGGGCAAGAAAATCTGGATAACAAGGACGCAGCATCCAGAACAGGATCCCATCTGCCGAAAGGCGGAAATAATCCCCATGACTACAAGGAACGGGAGGAGCAAAACCGGAAAGACGGAAAAGCAATGCCACCTCTGAGACGCCCACTTGATAAAGGCGGAAGATATGACAATCCTCACAGGCGTGAGAGATTCCGTACTCCTCCTAGGAACAAAGAAAGGTCAAGGATTACAACTCCACCTTATTCCAAAGGACATGACAACGGAAGAAATAGGGATAATCCCATAAGAGTGCACTCGTACAAGAGTGGGCAAGAACGGAGTAGATCCCCTTCTGTCCATTCAGCTGGAAGGTATTCCGCACACGTCGATAAGGCAGAAAGAGACGATTTATACTTCGGACCTAAGTGTTTCAATGAGAGGATCCGGAGAATCAGTCTACACTCTGGCTTTGCCAAAGTCGGTCCAACTTATCAAAAGTATACCGGAAGTACTAACCCGGATACATGGCTTTCAGATTACTATACTATCGTCCAGATCAACAAAGGGACAGACTTAGAGGCCGTAAAGTTGCTGCCCCTAATGTTACTGGATGGAGCCAGATATTGGATCAACGGGCTTCCGTCAACAACAGTAGACACCTGGGAAGATATGGCTAGAGTATTCGCTCAGCACTTCCGGGGTACGTACAGACGCCCTAAGAGTATCAACCAGCTGAACCGTTGTGTACAATATGAGGATGAGTCATATGTCGACTTTATCTTAAGATATGCTGCAATGAAGAACAGTTGCTCTGGAGTAAGTGATGTGCAAGCAATGCATCCTTTCATCAACGGCCTGAAACCCGGCCTCGTACTGTTCATGTTCGGTTTGAAAGAGCACAAAGATCTCGGATCTATGCTTACCACCGCCAATGTGGACGCAGTGGCCGAAGATGATATTAGGGCGAGAGGCGAAAATATTGATGCTTTGGTTCAAGCCAAAAAGGCCTCTCGTTCTAAAAAGAAGACTACTCCAGAAGCACAGCCAAAACCCAAGGAAGTAAACTTAACGTTTGGAAAGGATAATAGTAGAAGATGGAAAGGCAAAAACACAGAGCCCATCTCCTATTATAAAGAAGAGTGTGAAAAAATTAAGTCGGAAAACTGTGTCCACCATTAGCAATTTGAGAAGCCTACCCACACCAACGTGTAGTGCCGCCTTAACAAGCACATGAAAGGCACTGCAGGATACTGGAATAAAGGAAAGAACTCCAAAAGGAAGTTCAACAAGCAAAAGCCAGAAGCTAAAAAATAAGAAAGTGAGTCGGACACTGATGATAAAATCCAGGAACAGCTGCGGAAAGACGAACCAAAATTCCCGAGAGTTGAAGGATAACGTAACCTAACTTTTCTAGCAACTCCCTTGACAAAACAGGCAAAAAGAACACTTTGAGAAATCAATGCGGTTGTACCTCTAACCCCAAAATACTCGAAGTATTCAAATACGCCAATTACCTGGGATCAGTCTGATCATCCCGGGAACATCCCAGAACCCGGCATGCATGCTTTGGTCGTAAGCCCTATTGTTCAAAACACTAGGATCAAAAGAGTGTTGATGGATGGAGGATCTAGTATCAATATCATGTACTTAAGTACATTGAAGCAGCTACACATCTCTGAGACTCAGCTCAATCACAGTAACATACGTTTTCATGGTATTGTTCCTGGCAGGCAAGCACAGTCCCTAGGAGAAATTTCCCTAGATGTAACCTTTGGAAAGAGAGAACACTTCCGTCAGGAAAGGATCTCATTCGAGGTGATGCCGTTCGAGGGTGTTTATCATGCAATACTCGGACGTCCAGCTTTCGCCAAATTCATGGCAAGATCGTGTTATATTTATAACAAGCTGAAGATGCCAGTGCCAAAAGGAGGAGTAGTCACAATATCTGGTGACTTCAAATTGGTGAACGAGCTAGAAAAAGGAAATGCCCTTTGTGTTGAACAAGTGATTCGGAAGGAAGAACTAAAGGAGATGGATAAGGAAGTATCGCCGATAGAAATACCGTCAGGAAAAGAAAGCCGGAAGCCGGCAGATTGTTTCAAAGCCTCGGGGAATACAAGACAGGTCATCCTAGATCCCAAAGATCCGACAAAATTTGTCGTAGTAGAAACAGGAATGATTAACAAATAGGAAAGCACGCTCATCAAGATCCTGCGTGAGAATTAGGACATTTTCGTCTGGTGTCCTGCCGATATGCCAGGTGTTCCCAGGGAACTTGCTCAGCACCAACTCAAAGTAATTCCAGGATCAAAACCTGTCAAATAAGGTCGCCGTCGTTTTGATGGAAGAAGGCGGAAGTCTATAGGCAAGGAAATTATCCGGCTTTTAGCAGCTGATTTTATCCGAGAAGTTATACATAATGATTGGTCTGCGAACCCAGTATTAGTCCCGAAGAAAGATAGTATTGTTCTTAGGATGTGTATAGATTACATCGGCTTAAACAAGTTGTGCCCAAAAAATAGGTTTGCGTTACCGCGAATCGATCAAATAATAGATGCCACCGTTGGCTCTGAGCTTTTATGATTTTTGGACGCTTATTCCGGGTGTCGAGACATCGTAGTAGTTTTCATAGACGGGGGTGCCATGAGACTACGGTAGAGACGTGGGGTAACGGGATCGCGTAGTCAACACAGAACACAGGATTTACCCAGGTTCGGTACGTCGCGACAGTACGACGTGCCTACTCCTGCACTTCTCACTAATCGGGGCTAAAGCCCGTAAACAGGGTTACAATGTGAGGGTCTAGATCTAAGCTACTCGACGAGGATGAGCTTCTCGGCGAGTTGGCGTAGATCTTCTCTGTTATTCGTTCCTTGTCTAATATATCTCCCGTCCGGCTTTATATAATAGCCGGATTAGGGCTTACAGAATAGGAAACCTAGAGGACTACGGTAACTCGTAACTTGGAAAGCAAGGAATCCGTCTTCTCCTCCAAGCCAGATCACCTGGGCCGTGATCCGGGTTCTTCTAGAATCCAGCTTCTGTGCGTCGGGTTACTGGGCCGCCTAATGGACCTGAGCCCACTACCACTTAGGCCACCCTGGTAATCCGGCACTTTACCTACCATCTTATATACCCCTATTTGGTATATATCCGACAGTAGCCCCCAAGAAGGATTAAAACTCTGATTCTCCGTCTTTCGCCAAATATAATTTGTCCGAGAAATATCGAGTCAGCAGTCTTGATTCTTCTTATTCTTCTTTTGAAAGAGATGGTAACGTGAAACTCGGAATCCTGAAAATCCGGCTTTTCTCTCACGATCCTTCGCGGAAAAGGAACTCCTTACGTCAGCGCCTAAATCATGCTGACGCAAGGGTCGTTTGGGTTTCACGCGGGAAACCCTGCAACGTATCTCTGACAGATTCTCACGGGAAACGAGGAGATAGTCATTATTCCCCTGTCGTTTTATTTCCCGGATTTTCCGGCGAGCGACACGCGTTAAACATCCAACGGTCAAATAGCCGTTGGCACGTATCTTGACGGATTTCTAGCTATAAATAGCCATCCTCGTCCTCACCGAAAATCTTCCGCACTCCTCACTGTCCACACCATTGATGCGAACGAGCTCCTCGAGCGAAACACTTCCCCGAGCGCACCTAGCCTCAAAGCACGCCGGAACGCAACGCGCCGCCCAGAAATGGCATCCTCTCCGTCCTCGCCCACTCGCGCCGCCATCGACGACCTCATCGGCGACCTGGATCCACAGTTGGGGTCACCCAAGCGCACCGGCGACGAGCCGGAGAAAACCGCGGCCTCCGCGGCGGGCGGAGAAAACCTTTCCGCCGCCGCGGACGTCGCGGGCGCGAGCTCCGCCGCTTCCCCGCCGTTTTCTCCTGAAACGGCGGAGGAAAAGATCCAGCTCGTCGGTGACGAGCTCGCCGCCGCGGAAGCTGCCGCCGCCGGAGCGGATGAAGAGGCGGAATCTGCAGGCAACTGGATTGCCTGCAGCATTCCCCCGGCTCTCCTTCCAAACATGGAAAACGAGGGCCTGGTGCTTCAGGGGAAATGGCGTCTCCCTGAGGACGAGAACGAACCAACGCCGAAAGAAGGCGAAAGAGTTCTTCTCTCCTCCCATCTCCTTCGAGGTATGGGCCTCCCACCTTCCGCCTTCTTCCTCCAAGTTCTTTCCCATTACAACATCCAGCCCCACAACCTGCCACCCAATTCCATCCTCTACATGGCCGGCTTCCAGGCTTTGTTCGAAGGTTACTTAGGCTTAGAACCTAGGTTAGACTTTTGGACGTATTGTTTCGGGGTTAAGCGGAACTCTTCGGAGGGCGCACTCCCGACTTGCGGAACCATCTCTTTTACTCTTCGGAGATTCAGAGAAGATTGGTTCCCCAAGATCAAGACGTCGGAATCCGTCAAATTTTGGACGGGTTCCTTCTTTTACCACCCCGATGTGCCTTTTCCGACAAAGGCTATCGGGGTTCCTCCTTTCTCGAACTCTGCGGCTATTCCCCAAGATAACTGGGGAACGGAAGCCGTCGAGGTTCTGCCGCCTGATCTTCTAAGGATCAAGCGGCGCATCGCTAAACTCACCTCCTCCACTCCACCTTTGACTGGCATGGACACGGTCTTTTGCTGGTTGAATAGACGGATTCAGCCGTTGGCCAACCATGGTGGTCGCCTTCTTTGCGACTACATGGGAGCCAAGGACCCAATGCGGAAAACCACCAAAGATTGGCCCGCAAAGGAGCTTCGACGGCGCATCAATCAGTTGGTCGCATCACGCGACCAATACGAAGCGAGTCGGCCAATGTATACGGCCGACAATCCGGCTCCCAAGGTATGTTTCCGTCATTTGGGTAGAATTTTATCATTCTTTCTCGGATTTTCTTGCTCATAACTCTGATTTTTCTTTTTAATAGATTACTGAACTTCCAGACTCGGAGTTGGCCTCCGAGGCTGAGCTGGACGCGCTTCGCACGCTGCTACAGGTGGGCGCAAGCGAAAGAAGATTCCTTCCTCTGAGGAAGTTATCAACCTTGACGGAGTTCCCGTCGCCACTTCCAGGTTAGTTCATCCGGGTTATTTTGTTACTTGTCGAAGTTTTTCTTTCGTCTTCGGAAAGTTAACATTTTCCGGGTTTCTGGTTTTTTAGCCTAGCTCCTTCCAGCCTGAAGCCGAAGAAGCTGAAAAGACACAAGGCCGTGTCCAGCCGAGGCGCCCATCCTTCTTCTGCCATTCCTCTGGACTCATCGTCCTCAGTGGCGGAAGAGCGCGCTGCCACCCCCCCCCCACCGAACCACTGGAGACCAGCCATCCCGTTGTGTCGGAACCTGACACGAGGGAAAGGGCGGCTCCGGACGCGGGAAAATCTTCTCGGTCTTTCGACGAAGAAATTCCCAAGTTCGACAAGGACTTCAAGCACATCAATGACGGTCTAAGTATGGCCAGAACTCTCTTTGCGGAGTACGCAAAGGAGTTCACTAAAAACTTGGCAGGTTTGCAACGCATGAGCTAGGTATGTATCTCTAGCCCCCAAGCATTAAATAAAATGCATGCTTTTTACCTTAATGCTTTCTAACTATTCTTTTCCTTGCCGTGTTCTAGCAAACTGCCGAAGCCATTAACGTGGCGGTTTTCAACAAGCTCTCGATCAAGAACAAGGAAGTTAGGAATCTTCTTTCCATTCTTGAGGAGAGAGAGGCGGATCTGGCCTCATCTCAGCTCGCATTGTCGGAAGCAACAGTTAATCATTTTTCCTTTGAAATCTCCTATTCAGATATTCGTCTAAGTACTTTTTCCGGGAATATTATTAACTCGGATTTTTCCTTTCTTTTCAGCTGCTTTGGCTCAGGCTAAGCAAGCAGCTGAAGATTCTGGCAATGCCGAATATCTCCGCAAGGAGAATGTTGAGCTTCACAAGGATCTTGTGAAAGCACAAGAAAATCTGGAAGCCAGCAACTTAGCACTTGGGATTTCTCAATCCCAGGCTTCCGCCCAAGCGGAGAAAGACCAGGCCACCATTGAACGCCTGGAAGCTGCTCTGAGCCTGCGTGAGGAGGAAACTTCCGAGATCGACAAACTTGTTGGTAAGTTCAAGTATACATTTACCATTCAGTTTGTATTTTTTCTTCCTTTTTGGTACTTAACCTTTTTTGGTTGGTTTTTGCTACCAAACAGGAGATAATGCAGATCTTTCTCGGATTGAAAGAATCCGAGTTTTTGAAAAGACCTGGACTTCGATCAGGGTTGCTTGCATGCAACTGATCAACAAGTTTCTTCCCTCCAAGACTGAGGAGTTCTCGGAAGTTGAAAAACTTCCGGGTTCTATCATGGAGGTGGCGGAGTCCAGGGAATCCTTCCTTCGCTCCGCTGCACGGGGTGGTGCACGCATGGCACTTGGCTTAATGCGTATGCACTACCCTGGTGCAAAATCCTGGCGCGTGGCCACCGGTGTCCCTCAAGGATACACGGAAGCCCAACGAAATGCGATCTTTGATGCAATCAAAGGCCACGCTACCCAGGTTGCTTCCATGGTGAATATCTCCATTAATTACCCGGAGGAAGAAGTTCCTGAAGCCCCCCAGGACGACAGCAGCGAGGAGGAATCGGATGCTTGAAGGGTTTCCTTAAACCTGGATAGCAAAAAATAGACAATAGGAGCATTACTTCACTTTTATAATGTAATTCGAATTGTAATGCTTCTATTTGTATTAATGAAAACTCCGCCTTTTGCAGTCTTAATTATAAAATTCTTTGCAAGTTTTTCGGATTTTATTATTCCTTTATCTTCTAAGTTCTCTGGCTTATATGTTTTAACTGTCCTTAGTGTTTGAAATGGCTCAAGTAGCAATATGAATCATCATGTCGAGTAACTGGGTGTAACCAATCAGTTTAGACTCGGAAACATGGATCATGCTAAAGGCATTTTTACTAACTAGCTCCAGTAACCCAACACATATGCGATCAGATAGTACTTAGAGAAACAAGGAATTTTTTGAACGAAACCTGGGCACGCAGGCAATTCAAGTTTCCTTTAGCCGTTAACGGGCTGAAAAATCATTCAGCTTTTAAACACCGAGCACGTAGGCACAATTCGGGTTAACATTGAATGTTTTGCAAGATCATTGTGAAATAGAGAAGGTGGAACCATGCTTTGTACTGTAATAAACTTGTAAAAACATGGATACCAGAATTCCGACAACTTTATTTCATGATCTCAAAAGATGTTTACATAGAATTGAACTTAGTACGGAAAGGGACATAACTTGCTAGACGTTTCCAGGCTTTCGTAATCCGCTTGACTTTGTCGGATTTTTTCAGCAGCTTGTAGAGTGGTAAGGCTTTATCCCCTAGCCGACTAATAAATCTGCTGACGGCTGCGGCAGAAGCCGTCAATCTTTGGACATCTTTGACGCATGTAGGTTTTGTGATGTTCAAGATTGCCTTGATCTTTTCCGGGTTAACTTCTATTCCTCTGTGAGAAACGATGAAACCCAGAAGTTTTCCTAAGGGAACCCCGAATACGCACTTAGATGGATTCAACTTCATCTTGTAGGTGCGCAAGTTTTCGAAAGTTTCTCGCAAATCCTCAAGGAGTGTATCTTTTTCCTTGGTTACGACAGCAATATCGTCCACGTAAACATGGACATTTTTGCCAATCTGGCTATGCAAACAACGTTGCATGCAACGCTGGTAGGTTGCACCTGCGTTCTTCAAGCCGAACGGCATGGTTACATAATAGTACGTCCCGTACGGGGTTGTAAAAGAAGTCTTGATTTGATCTTCCTTTTTCATGCGTATTTGGTGGTACCCGGAGTATGCATCCAAAAAGCATAAAAGTTCAGAGCCTGCAGTGGCGTCTATTATTTGATCGATTCGCGGTAGCGCGAACCTATCTTTCGGACACAACTTGTTCAAACCTATGTAATCTATACACATTCTAAGAGCAGTAGTGTCTTTCTTCGGTACTAATACCGGATTTGCGGACCAGTCAGTATGGATCACTTCCTTGATGAAATCCGCTGCTAAAAGCCGGATAATTTCCTTGCCAATAGCCTTCCGTCTTCTTCCGTCAAATCGACGGAGACCTTGTTTGACGGGTTTTGATCCAGGAATAACCTTGAGTTGGTGCTCAGCAAGTTCCCTGGGTACACCTGGCATTACAGCTGGACACCAGGCAAAAATATCCCAGTTCTCACGGAGGAACTTGATGAGCTCGCCTTCCTATTTGTCAGTCATCCCAGTCCCTACGACGACAAATTTTGTCGGATCTTTGGGATCTAGAATTACATGTCTTGTATTCTCGGACGCCTTGAAGCTGTCTGTTGGCTTCCGGGTTTCTTTTCCTGCCGGCATTTCTGACGGCGATACCTCCTTGGCTAATTCCTCAGTTCTTCCTTTGCTATGACTCTCTGAGCGCAAAGGGCGTTTTCTTTCTCCAACTCGTTTGCCAGCTTGAAATCACCGGTTATAGTGATTACTCCTCCCTTGGGTCCTGGCATCTTCAGCTTGTTATAGATATAACAGGATCTTGCCATGAATTTGGCGAAAGCTGGACGTCCGAGTATTGCGTGATACACGCTTTCGAACGGCACTACTTTGAAGGATACTTTTTCCTGCCGGAAGTGATTTTTATCTCCGAAGGTGACATCTAAGGAAATTTCTCCTAGGGATCGTGCTTGCCAGCCAGGAACAATGCCATGGAAGCGCATGTTGCTGTAGTTGAGCTGAGACTCGGAAATCTTCAGATGCTTCAGTGTATCCAGGTACATTATATTAATGTTGGATCCTCCATCCATCAGCACTCTTCTTAGCCTAGTATTTTGAACAATAGGGCTTACAACAAGAGCTTGTGTGCCGGGTTCAGGGATATTTCCGGGATGATCAGACTGATCCCAGATTATCGGTGTGTTGGAGTACTTCAAGAATTTCGGGGTTGCCGGAACAACCGCGTTTATTTCTCGAAGTGTTCTTTTGGCCACCTTTGCTGACGGGGTTGCTAAGAAAGTTAGCATTGCTTCTCCATCAACTCTCGAAAACATGGGTTCGCCTTTACGCTGTTGTTCCTGGATTTTTTCGTCAGTGTCCGATTCATTGTCTTCTTTGTCAGCTTCTGGCTTTTGTTTGGCGGGTTTCCTTTTGGAACCCTTCCCCTTACTTCCGGCTCCTGCACTGCCTTTCATGTGCTTATTCAGCCGGCATTGCGCGTTTGTATGGGTGGGTTTCCCAAATTGCGAGTGGTGAACACAAGGTTCCGACTTAATCCTCTCCCACTCCTCTGGAGTGTAGTTGATTGGATCTGGGTTGCGTCCTTTCCACTTGTTTCCCTTTTCTCCTCCAAAGGCTATGTTGACCTCTTTGGGTTTCGTCGTTGTTTCTGGAGTTCCTTTTTTGTCAGAACGAGGGGTTTTCTTGGCAAGTATCAGTGATTCGATATTGCCTCCTCTTGCTCTGATGTCATCTTCGGCTGCAGCGTGCTCATTGGCGGTTGTAAGCATAGATCCAAGATCTTTGTGCTTTTTGGAACCAACCATGAATGGTACGAGTCCGGGTTTTAGGCCATTGACGAAAGCATGCATTGCTTGTACGTCAGTTACTCCAGAGCAACTATTCTTCATTGTTGTCCATCTGGAGATGAAATCCACGTATGGTTCATCCTCGAATTGCGTGCAACGGTTTAGCTGGTTGATGCTGTTCAGGCGTTTGTACGTTCCCCGGAAATGCTGAGTGAATACTCTAGCCATATCATCCCAGCTGTCGACTGTTCTTGATGGTAATCCGTTGATCCAATCTCTGGCTCCGTCTAGCAACATTAGGGGAAGAAACTTGACAGCTTCCAGGTCTGTCCCATTGTTGATCTGGACGGCTGTATAGTAATCCGAGAGCCAGGTATTCGGGTTTGTGCTGCCGGTGTATTTCTGGTACGTTGGACCGACCTTGGCAGAGCTAGAATGCAGCGTTATTCTTCGGATCCTGTCAGTAAAACACTTAGGACCAAAGTATAGATCATCCTTTTCTGCTCTGTCAATGTGTGCAGAATATCTTCCGGCTGAATGGACAGAAGGGGATCTGCTCCTTTCTCTTCCATTGTTGCGCGAACGCGCTTTTCCGGGATTATTTCTATCTCTTCTGTGTTCACGCCCTTTTGGATTAGGCGGAGCTCTGCTCCTGTGCCTTTCTTTGTCCTTAGGAGGTGTCCGGGATCTCTCACGCCTGTGAGGTATATCGTATCTTCCAGCTTTCTCAGCTGGGTTTCTCGGAGGTGGCATTATTTTGCCGTCGTTCCGGTGTTTGTCTTCCCGATCATGGGGTTTGTGTCCATCTTTCGGAAGATGGGATCCGGTCCTAGACGCTGCATCCCGGTTGTCGGGGTTTTTCTTGTCTTTTCTCGGATCCTCTTTTTTATCCTTTGAGTTGTCTGAATCCCCGGGTTCTTCCGGTCCAGGTGCTCCAGCAGCGCAAGTAGCTGTTTTGCATAGGGAGGAGTTATCGTGCAGCCTCCCTGATCGCTCTTGGGCGCGCTGTTGTTGTTGCAATGCTTTTCCTAGGAAAGCATACACCCCTTGGAGTTTTTCCCCGTTGGAGTACAGATCGTTGTTAAGAATCGCGAACGTTGCTTCCGCGTTTTCTGCTGCGGTCTTGTATATTGGTTCGCCCTTGGCATCTTTGCCGTTTACCTGCTTTTGCCAAGATGGGTTATGGAACCTTTCTTTTGGCGGCAGTTCTTCCGGTCTTGCGATTCCGGGTAACCTAGTAGGTTTTAACGCGGATCTATTCTTTCTCTCGTACTCCTCTATTTCTTCCTTCATGACCTTGATGTCATTATGGGTTTGTTGGAGATGTTGCCGAGATCTGAGTAGATGTTGCTGTTGCCGTTGGAAAGCTTGTCTCCTGGCTTCCAGCATCTCAGGGGGTTCATCTGGTCCCACTGGTGTTTGCAATAGTTCTTGCTCTTCCTGTTCCGTCATTGGCGGAGCAGTGATTTCTTTGGATTTCTTCTCCACAGGCTTTGTTCTGCTAGCATCTCCTACTTCCAGGTTTTCATCAGCGAGATCAGCTGATTTTTTCTTCCGGATTTTGTATTGGAGTTTCTTAGCAGCACGGTGCTTTTTCTTGGAAGAGGGAGGTTTTTTGACAGGTTCATCTTCTGTCATCTCCTTGACATTGGGGAATACCGGAGAAGTTTCTCCGTCTTCTCTCTCTTCCTCTGGCGGAGGGGTTTTAGGGCTTTCCTGGCTGCCGGCGTCCGTGGTATCAGCCGGTTTCGCCATTAGAACTTCAGGGAATCCCTCTTGAAAGGACTTAACTTTCTTCTCGAAGTCGTCCTCATCTTCGGAATCGAAATTGTCCGATCCGGTTTCCGACTCTAGTCTTGCCTCGATAGCGGCTAAAACTGGGTCGGCTTCCGAGTTCGTCGTCTTGTCGACGGATGTCGGATCTTCCACATCCGTGGATGTGGGGTCTTCCGTCTCTGTGACGGGTATCGGATCTTCCGTCTCTGCGACGGGTGTATTGTTGTCTGCCTCTTGCACGGGATTTCCGTCATCCGTGTTTTCGGCGACTGCGGACTGCACCATGCCGATGAAGTGTAAGTCACTTTTTTGTCGGCGATCTGAGCAGAATCCGGTATCATAGTCATCTTCGACTGGGTATAGGGCGGGTGGGATAAATTTTCTTCCACCGCAAAACCCCATTGCTTCTGCAGTTAGTCCGATAAAGATGTTAGCAGATCCTATCGGTAACACGCAGGCACTTACCAGGTGGTTTTGCGCCGGTATGTAGGATCCGTTGTCGAGGAAGCGCCCGACGTCGTTGTCGAACTCCAAGCTTCCGACAGTGATTGATCTTCCGATTCCGCCAAGTATCCCAGATCGGAACTTCACGCCTGACGTCGTTTGCCCCACGGTGGGCGCCAACTGTCGAGACATCGTAGTAGTTTTCATAGACGGGGGTGCCATGAGACCACGGTAGAGACGTGGGGTAACGGGATCGCGTAGTCAACACAGAACACAGGATTTACCCAGGTTCGGTAAGTCGCGACAGTACGACGTGCCTACTCCTGCACTTCTCACTAATCGGGGCTAAAGCCCGTAAACAGGGTTACAATGTGAGGGTCTAGATCTAAGCTACTCGACGAGGATGAGCTTCTCGGCGAGTTGGCGTAGATCTTCTCTGTTATTCGTTCCTTGTCTAATCTATCTCCCGTCCGGCTTTATATAATAGCCGGATTAGGGCTTACAGAATAGGAAACCTAGAGGACTACGGTAACTCGTAACTTGGAAAGCAAGGAATCCGTCTTCTCCTCCAAGCCAGATCACCTGGGCCATGATCCGGGTTCTTCTAGAATCCAGCTTCTGTGCGTCGGGTTACTGGGCCGCCTAATGGACCTGAGCCCACTACCACTTAGGCCACCCTGGTAATCCGGCACTTTACCTACCATCTTATATACCCCTATTTGGTATATATCCGACACCGGGTACCATCAAATACGTATGAAAGAAGAAGACCAAATAAAAACTTCTTTTTTAACCCCATATGGAACATACTATTACATAACTATGCCTTTTGGCTTAAAGAACACCGACGCCACATACCAACGTTGCATGCAAAGGTGCTTGCATAGTCAAATCGGCGAAAACGTCCATGTTTACGTAGATGACATTGCCGTCCTTTCCAAGGAAAAGGATACACTCCTTGAAGATCTATGAGGAACCTTCGATAACCTCTGCACTTATAAAATGAAGTTGAATATATTAAAGTGCGTATTCGGGGTTTCCTCAGGAAAACTTCTGGTTTTTATCATTTCTCACCGAGAAATAGAGGTAAACCCAGAAAAGATCAAGACAATATTGAACATCACAAGACCCACATGTCTAAAAGATGTCCAAAGACTGACGGGTTCCGCGGCCGCCGTTAGCAGGTTTGTAAGCCGACTTGGTGACAAAGCTCTGCCATTATACAAATTGTTGAAGAAATCCGACAAATTTGAATGGACGGAAGAGGGGGACAAAGCATTAATTCAGTTGAAGGAAACCTTGATGAAAGCTCCGATTTTGGCATCCCCAAAAGACGAAGATCCCATGTTACTGTATCTTACAACAACTAACAGGTTTATTAGCGCAGTGATAATCGTGGAAACACGGAAAGACGAGCAAAGTATTCCAGATCAACATCCAGTATATTACGTCAGTGAGGTATTCTCCGAGTCAAAACAAAGGTATCCACATTATAGAAATCCGGCATATGGCGTATTGTTTGCATCTCGAAAACTCCGTCATTATTTCCAAGGACATTCCATAACAGTGGTAAGAAAAGCATCACTAGGGGATATTATAAACTATGCGGACGCAACAGACAGAGTAGCCAAATGGGGCATTGAACTTGCTGCGTTCGACATAAGTATCAACCCCAGACGGCAATTAAATCCCAGGTGTTGGTAGATTTTGTAGCTGATTGGACAGAAGCAATGGAAAACACACCAATGTCGGAGTCGGAATATTGGATCATGCATTTCGACGGATCCAAAATGAAAGAAGGTGCTAGAGCTGCTGTAGTGCTTAAATCTCCAAAAGGCGACATAATGGAATATGTATTACAAATACATTTCAACGACAGCAACAATGTGGCAGAATACGAAGCATTGCTTCATGGCTTGCATATTGCAAAGGAGATAGGTGTCAAACGTATACTTTTCTATGGTGACTCGGACTTGGTGCATCATGGCTCCCAAGTGCAGGAGATCAATTGTAGTACTTTTCAAATTAGAAAGGTTGTCAAACCCACGAGGAGCAGAAGTTACTGGTAAGTAGAATAGCAAAGGAATAATAAAAGCAACAGGTGTTTTTGTGTTTTAATTGTGTAGTGCAAGTAAAGTAAAATGCGGAAAGTAAATTGCAGCAAGTAGTAGGTCTCAATGAGAGACAAAGCCCAATCCTCTAATGCGCAAGAGGACAAGCTCAAGTGTGTGTTTGTGTCTTATATGTGGAAAACGTTCCCGAGGGCTGCACGGATTTAGCTGGCATAGTGATTCATTGCATAACATGTTTGTATATCTTGTCTAGTTTTAATCTTCTTCGGACGGAGCCACAAATAAGAATAGCTAAATAAATAAACTATCACCCCTTATGATGGATCACGTGGCCAATTAAATGACAGCACGAGAATTATTAAGACATGATGTCCCACCATAGCCTTATGCTCTAAGGTCCCCGATACAAGTACCCTCATAATGCAATTCAACGACTCTGTCTCAAGTTCCTATCGCCTAAAGACATCATCACGTCACTACACTACGGTGTTCTCCTATGAGCCCATGTAGGTGAAGTGTTGTACAGTCGACGTTCGTACAACACCATCATAGAATCACATAAAAGATAAATACTAGACCAAATAACAACTCATCTTATGTAACAAATCATTGCCAATTCATCCTATGCCCTCAGGAACATGCGGGAACTACTCACAACGTGCAAACATGATCATGTATGGTGACATATGTGGTACAACACAATCTGAAACAATGGATCCACCACCAAATAATGACAAGTACTCAATCCCAAACATGCAACGGAGTACAATAACACGTATCTAGGGTGTAGCAATGATCAAACTATGAGGGGAACGGAGTGGATCACGGTGATGGTGATGGTGGAGATGCAGGTGCTGGTGAGGATGGTGATGGAGATGCCTCCTCCCACGCCAAGGAGGAGATGGGGATGAAGATGGGGATGATTTCCCCCTTCTCCGGAGCTCCGGAGCAGCAGGATCTGTCTCCCCCGCGGAGAGTTTCGAGAGTTTTGCCGCCCTGGCGGCTCCGTCTTGTCTCGGGAAAATTAGGGTGTTCGTTTTCGGGGAAGACAGAGTCGTCAGCAAAAAGACCTCGGGGAGGAGGTGCTGTGGGCCCATTTGGGGGCCCCACACGCGGCCAGGGAATCTGGCCGCGTGGGCTACCCCCTTTTGGGCCTCCTGGCCCTCCTCCTTTGTGTCTTGTGCCCACGGCCTTTCTCCCGAAGAAAAACTGACAGGGTTTCTTTCCTTTCGCAATTTGGATACCTGTAGCTCCTGAAACATCAAAAACATGAAAACAGGTGTTTTCTGACACCCAGAAATTAAATACCAAAAATAGGGACTTTGTAGGAAAGTCCCATAAAATCATCTAAAACATGCAAAACAATGACATAACATTGATAAAACATCCCAATAATTCCTATATGGAGGGTATAAATGATGATATAAAATGCACGTATCAACTCCCCCAAGCTTAAACCTTTGCTCGTCCTCGGGTAAATAAGGACATAGATCATTACATGCATCAATGGACTTATGGTTGATAAATAAATACGGGCATTGTATCATCATCATGTTCAGTTATAATGCAAGATGAATAAATAGAACTCATACACATAAGGATAACATATTCGAAGCTCTAGCAAACACCCCATACTTTTGAAAGCAAATAACCATTGTATGTTGGACAATCGAATTATACTCTTTAATTTGGAGAAAGGTAAATGAGTAGAGGTAAAACATGATCAAGTCTCATTTAGTTTCCAAACTATTCAGCTTAAATTACTAATTGTAATGTGGCATCCATTGGGCTAAGACTCTCATTGCCCCTTTATCATTAGCATCTTAATTTATGAATGTTGAAGTAATGTGGTTGACAAGGTGTTGGTTGAATGTCTCATGCCCCGTGAGTGTGAAAACCTACTCCATGATTACTCAACTTAAGATTCCTAATAAGCTTTGTACAATCATAATAAGTATTAATGACATCATAGAGAATTGCAAAGAGGTACCTCTTTCCCCATGACATAGAAACCAGCCCATGTCACAATAACAAGATGAACAAACGGAGTAGACTCATCATCCTTTATTTGCATAATTAGCAAACCAAGGAGATGCAACTTTAGCACTAGAAACACTAACAAGGGCAAGTTGTTCATTAGCAAAACTATCATTAATAGGAATAGGATCATCAGGTATATATTCCATTCTAGAAAGATTATCAGCTACGGGATTATCTTCACCTTTCCTATCTACTATGTGTAAATCAAATTCTTGCAACAAAAGTACCCATCTTATTAGCCTAGGCTTAGCATCTTTCTTATTCATCAAATATTTAATAGCAGAATGATCAGAGTGCATAGTGACTTTTGAATCAATTATGTAAGATCTAAATTTATCACATGCAAATATTACCGCTAAAAATTCTTTTTCAGTTGTAGCATATTTTCTTTGAGCACCATCTAGTGTTTTACTAGCATAGTAAATAACATTCAATTTCTTATCAACCCTTTGGCCTAAAACAGATCCAACTGCATAATCACTAGCATCACACATAATTTCAAAGGGCAAGTTCCAATCAGGAGGTTGAATAATAGGTGCAGTTATTAAGGCTTTCTTTAAAACATTAAAGGATTCTATGCAATCATCATTAAAAGAAAACGGAACATCCTTTTGCAAAAGATTGGTTAGAGGCTTTGATATTTTAGAGAAATCTTTAATGAACCTACGATAAAAACCTGCATGACCGAGAAAACTTCTTATAGCTTTGATGTCTCTTGGATATGGTAATTTCTCAATAGCTTCAATTTTTGCTGGGTCAACTTCTATTCCTCTTCCAGAAATACGATGCCCAAGAACAATTCCCTCTATTACCATAAAGTGACACTTCTCCCAATTAAGAACAAGGTGTTGGTCTTCACAACGCTGCAAAACTTTGTTAAGGTTGAACAAGCAATTATCAAAAGAAGTACCATACACCGAAAAATCATCCATAAAGACTTCCACTATCTTTTCAATATAATCAGCAAATATAGCATTCATGCATCTCTGAAAAGTAGCATGCGCATTACATAAACCAAAAGGCATTCTCCTATAAGCAAATGTACCATATGGGCAAGTAAAAGTGGTCTTTTCCTGATCATCGCTATGAACTGGAATTTGAGAGAAGTCTGAATACCCATCTAAATAACAAAAGTGAGAATGTTTAGATAATCTCTCTAGCATTTGATCAATAAAGGGCAATGGGTAATGGTCCTTACGAGTTGCTTTATTTAATTTTCTATAATCAATGCACATTCTATAACCAACAACAGTACGTTGAGCAACAAGTTCATCATCTTTATTAGGAACCACAGTAATTCCACCTTTCTTAGGAACACAATGAACAGGACTAACCCATTTACTATCAGCTATAGGATAAATAATACCAGCCTCTATGAGTCGAATTACCTCCTTTCTTACCACTTCCTTCATTTTTGGATGTAGACGGCGTTGGAAATCAACAACAGGTTTAGCATCTTCTTCCAAATTAATTTTATGCATACATAGAGCTGGACTTATGCCCTTAAGATCATCAAGAGAATAACCAATAGCCTTACGGTGAGCTTTAAGCACATCAAGTAATTTCTCTTCTTCCTCAGCAGGATATATATTTTTGTTATCCAAGAATGCATATTTCAGATTTTCAGGCAAAGGCTTTAATTCAAAACTAGGATCTCCTTTAGGAGGTGGGAGTACTCCTAGATTATCAGGTGGGATATGCAATTGTAATTGTGGAGGTTGCTGCCATAATATTTGTTCTAAAGCTTCTTTTTCTGCATCATTAAATGGCTCTTCCTGATTAAGCATATAACGTTCCACCACGTCTGATGAAGCTACAGCTATATGAGCAAGAGTTTCAATTATATCTTTAGATTTTGGTTCTTCCTTAGCAGGTTTATCAGCAAATTTAGAAAATTTAAATTCAAGTTTCTCTCCAGCACATTCAGTAAACACCCTTTCTCTAGGCAAATCAATTTCAGCACCAACAGTATGTAAGAAAGGTCTACCAAATATAATAGGACAGAAAGAATCTTGTGGACAACCAAGCACAATAAAATCGGTAGGATATTTTATTTTCCCTACCAATACTTCAACATCTCTAACAATTCCAAAGGGACTAATATAATCTTTATTAGCAAGCTGAATGGTCATACATGTTTCTTCCATGGTGATAGGATCAATATCAGGCTTAATTTCTTGATAGAGAGAATATGGAATGACACTAATGCTTGCTCCAATATCACATAAACCATGATAACAAGAAGTCCCAATAGAGCATGATATAATTGGCTTACCAACTTTGGATGAATTCCCTTTAATAACTTTGGTAGCATCTTCACATAAATAAACATCAACAGGATCTTCTTCATTTAATTGCTTAATAATAGAGACTTGGTTCTTGACTTCCACCTGTTCTTTAGGTTGAGAACATCTCTTTCTACTTTTGTCAGCAACAGCAATAAGCAAATTCTCTTTAACTTTTTCAGGATAGGGAGGTGGTTCAATATATTCTTCTATTACTACAGATGACACTGGTGTTTCTTTAATAAATTTAGGGACAACAATAGAAGATTTAACAGGTTCAACATAATAATCAAAGCCACTTTTAGGAATTCGAATGTGCTCAGCAAATTTCTTAGCTATTTCAATTGCAACATATGGATCAAGACCAAAATCTTTAATAACATTCTTGAACAAAATAGAACTAGAGAAACTTTCTACACATGAATATCCATAATCAAAATAAGCTTCATTACCTTTGTCTAGGTCCCAATATTCAGAGTTCTTCGAAATAATTTCCAATAAATTCCAAGCTTCTTCTGCAGTATTATTTGTAAAGCTTCCACCAGATGAACCATCCAAATATTGCTTTAGCCTGTCAGGTAGTCTCACATAAAAGTTTATCAATATAAGTTTATTTGTGAGATCATGACAAGGATTCTTACGAAGGAGGTCCTTAAGCCTCCCCCAAGCTTGATTAATACTCTCTCCAAGGTGTGGCCAAAAATTAAATATAAAGCAACGGTTCTCATAAGCTTCTTTAGGAGTAAAATATTTAAGAAAGAAAACCTTCATAAAAGTATCCCAATTATGTGTAATTTCTTCATCCAGGGACATATACCATTTTCGAGCATCACCAGTTAAGGACTGGTACAATAACTTGCATTTTACCTCCTCCTTAGAAATAGCCTTGAGCCTAATTAGCCCACATATATCCTCAATAGCCCGTATGTGATCACTTGCAGCCTTTGTTCCATCCCCTGCAAAATACTCATTCCTAACAGCTTTAACAAATTCAAGGGGAATAATATAACCATCATCATGAGGTGCTTTTTCAACAACTTTAGGTTTAATAGCATAAGCACTCTCATATAAAGCAAGTTTCAGCGAAGCATCTCTCATAAAAGCCATAATAATAACAGGATGCAACAACAAGTAAAATTCAGCTTTCAAGTTTCCTTACCAAACTTCTTACCAATAGCGCTACGCTCCCCGGCAACGGCGCCAGAAAAGTGTCTTGATGGCTCCCAAGTGCAGGAGATCAATTCTAGTACTTTTCGAATTAGAAAGGTTGTCGAACGCACGAGGAGCAGAAGGAACTGGTAAGTAGAATAGCAAAGGAATAATAAAAGCAACAGGTGTTTTTGTGTTTTAATTGTGTAGTGCAAGTAAAGTAAAATGCGGAAAGTAAATTGCAGCAAGTAGTAGGTCTCAATGAGAGACAAAGCCCAATCCTCTAATGCGCAAGAGGACAAGCTCAAGTGTGTGTTTGTGTCTTATATGTGGAAAACGTTCCCGAGGGCTGCACGGATTTAGCTGGCATAGTGATTCATTGCATAACATGTTTGTATATCTTGTCTAGTTTTAATCTTCTTCGGACGGAGCCACAAATAGGAATAGCTAAATAAATAAACTATCACTCCTTATGATGGATCACGTGGCCAATTAAATGACAGCACGAGAATTATTAAGACATGATGTCCCACCATAGCCTTATGCTCTAAGGTCCCCGATACAAGTACCCTCATAATGCAATTCAACGACTCTGTCTCAAGTTTCTGTCACCTAAATACATCATCACGTCACTGCACTACGGTGTTCTCCTATGAGACCATGTAGGTGAAGTGTTGTACAGTCGACGTTCGTACAACACCCATCATAGAATCACATAAAAGATAAATACTAGACCAAATAACAACTCATCTTATGTAGCAAATCATTGCCAATTCATCATATGCCCTCAGGAACATGCGGGAACTACTCACAACGTGCAAACATGATCATGTATGGTGACATATGTGGTACAACACAATCTGAAACAATGGATCCACCACCAAATAATGACAAGTACTCAATCCCAAACATGCAACGGAGTACAATAACACGTATCTAGGGTGTAGCAATGATCAAACTATGAGGGGAACGGAGTGGATCACGGTGATGGTGATGGTGGAGATGCAGGTGCTGGTGAGGATGGTGATGGAGATGCCTCCTCCCACGCCAAGGAGGAGATGGGGATGAAGATGGGGATGATTTCCCCCTTCTTCGGAGCTCCGGAGCAGCAGGATCTGTCTCCCCCGCGGAGAGTTTCGAGAGTTTCGCCGCCCTGGCGGCTCCGTCTTGGCTCGGGAAAATTAGGGTGTTTGTTTTCGGGGAAGACGGAGTCGTCAGCAAAAAGACCTCGGGGAGGAGGTGATGTGGGCCCATTTGGGGGCCCCACATGCGGCCAGGGAATCTGGCCGCGTGGGCTACCCCCTTTTGGGCCTCCTGGCCCTCCTCCTTTGTGTCTTGTGCCCACGGCCTTTCTCCCGAAGAAAAACTGACAGGGTTTCTTTCCTTTCGCAATTTGGATACCTGTAGCTCCTGAAACATCAAAAACATGAAAACAGGTGTTTTCTGACACCCAGAAATTAAATACCAAAAATAGGGACTTTGTAGGAAAGTCCCATAAAATCATATAAAACATGCAAAACAATGACATAGCATTGATAAAACATCCCAATAATGCATATATGGAGGGTATAAATGATGATATAAAATGCACGTATCAGTGCAGCATCAGCTAAACCAAACATGGGATGCTAAAAGCCCCATCATGGCCGAATATTGGAGAACAGTTGACGACTTTGCCATTTGCTTCCTGGGATTTGAAGAAGAAAATTGGAACGCGGATGCTTTACCCCGCATGGGCTCGTAAAGAGTGAAGACTTTATCTCTGGGTGTGTTCGTCCAACATTTGTATGAACCATCAATAAAAGGTGGAGATGTTGACTATCCTCTAGTTTCCGAGTCAATAGAAGTTCTCCTTGTGAACCCAGATTGGACAATTCCATACATAAACTTCTTAGTTAATCAGAAGTTCCCTGATGGAGCAGATGAATTCTTGCAAAGGCAGATACAACACCGATGCAAAGGATACACAGTAATCAATGGTTGCCTGTATAAGCGCAGTACTATCGGAGTTCTCCCAGCAACGAGTGATTGTTCGTACGAGCGAAGGAGCGAGCATGCTTTACCCTTAGAGTGAAGTTGACATTCACAGGTCTTGTGGGAACTCCTTCAGTTCAGGTAGCCATAGTCACTCAGGGCTATAGTGGTAGTAGCAAGATCAAAATTGTTATTTCGCCAGAAGAAGGATGAGAAATCCTGCAGGAAATCCATGCAGGAGATTGCGGACATCATGGTCAATCAAAAAGCATAGATAAAAAAGCATTCCGTGTAGGGTTTTTATGGCTCACAACAAAGACAGACGCGGAGCACGTAGTGAATACATGTGCCGGATGCCAGTATTACGCCAAGCAGACGAATATGTCATCCCAAGCACTTAAAACTATCCCCATAACATGGACATTTGCGGTCTGGGGGCTAGATATGATGGGACCATTCAAAACTGCCAGAGGCGGACTCACACATCTACTTGTTGCATTGGATAAGTATATCAAGTGGGTGGAAGCAAAACCCATAAAAAAACTTGACAGTGTGACTGCCATAAATTTCGTCATTGACGTAGTCATGCGATATGGCGTTCCACATAGCATAATCATGGATAACGGGACAAATTTCTCAATTGGAGAGTTGGCAGAATATTTCCGACAAACGGGATTTCGCCTAGATCTTGCATTTGTGGCACACCCACAATCCAATGGCCAGGTCGAACGAATGAATAGTTCGATACTGCAAGGAATCTGCCCAATAATCGAATCTCCTCGTCATAGAGAAGCTGGAGCGTGGGTAGAAGAATTACCTTATGTGGAGTATTCGAACGACGCCAAACAGATCAACAGGGCAAACACCTTTTTTCCTGGTTTATGGTGCAGAAGCAGTGCTTCCTACATACATGATCTATGATTGCCCAAGAGTGCAGGCGTACGATGACTCGGATGCCGAAAACGCACGACAGGATGTTGTTGATCTCTTAGAAGAAGAACGAGATCTTCTGCTACAAAGATCCGTCATTTATCAGCAAGGATTGCGTCGATATCATAGTCGGAAAATCAAACACCGATTTTTTAAAGAAGATGATTTGGTGCTAAGATTGGTACAGGATAGGAAGCATAAATTAACCCCAATCTGGGAGGGACCATTTTTCATTAGCAAGGCTATGAACAATGGGTCATATTACCTTGTAGATATTCGAGATACGGAAGACGATCCGAAAAATCCGAATTGCAAGAGAAAAAGAAAGATAGATGTAGAACTAGGAGAGACAAAGAGGCCATGGAGCATCCAGCAGAATTAGACGACGTCTTCGAACTCTTCCTCATCGTCCTCATCACTGTCGCTCAGGTTCTCCGGGGTTTTTGGAATTTTTTCCTCCGGGTAGAATGTTGAGGTAGACACCATTCGAGCTATCTTGGAGGCATGCCCCTTGATAGATTCGAAGATCTCTGCCCGCTGAGCGTCTGTGTATCCTTGCGGAATACCGGTGGCGATGCGCCAGGATTTGGCGGTGGTATAGTGCATACGCATTAGCCCAAGGGCCATGTGCACACCACCACGAGCGGAGGATTGGGGCCAAGACTTGCTCTGGTTCGCCACCTCCGCAATAGCCTCTGGGAGTTTGCTGACTACCGAGTATTTGCCAACCTTGTCCGGAATGCACTTGTTGATAAGTAGCATCCCGACATTCTTTGGCTCGGAGGCGAATAACCCGAAAGACCAGATTTTGTCAATCCAAGTGAGCAGAGGATTCCCTTCTGTTAAGAAAACCAAGAAAGGTTAAAAAAACATAGAAGGAGAAAAATAAGGCATTTTGCAAAGTATAAGAAAAAACCTTGGTAAAAGTACAAGAAACTTACCAAGAATTTTATCCATCTCAACGTCTTCTTCAAGGCGTTGGTTGAAGGCATTCTCAAGGTCGCGGATGGTCCTCTGATCCTTCTTGGATTCAGAAGAAGCTCGGGACTCGGCCATTACCACGGCAAGTTGGCTCGCCTCCAGATCTTTCTGGAGCTTTACATTCATTTTGTAAATCTCCGAGTTTTCTCTACGGAGGGTTTCAGCATTGCCATCATCCTCAGCAATCTGTTTGGCCTTAGCCACAGAAGTTGAGAAGAAAAAGATATGAAGAGTTAATAACTCGGAAAAAGACTTAGGAAAATTCAGAAAACAGAATCAAGGATTGAAAAAGCATGCTTACCTGCTGTCTCCTTCAGCTGCTTTTGAGCCTTGGATAGTTCCGAGTCCTTCTCATTAAGGATACCAAGAAGAGATTTTACTTCCTGGTTCTTAATGGTGAGCTTCTCAAAAACTTTCACATTTATATTTTTGGAAGTTTTCTAAAAAGTAGACAAATAAAAAGTTTGGTCAGGCAAAAAATAAGCAGGAAAATGAGAAAATCATTAAGGAAAAAGAATAGTCTTGTCTTCATACTTGGGGGCTAGAGATATTACGTGGCTCATTCTTTGCAAACCCGCGAGATTCTCGGAAAATTCCTTGGCGTATTCTGCGAAGGTAATCCCCATGTGATGAAGGCCGTCTTGCATAACCTGGCGAGGCGAGAACACGCAAGTATTCCGCACGATAAGTCCGCCTTTTGGCCAAGGATGAATCAAGGGGGCTCAGGCAAAGAATTTTTTTCGCTCACGGATGGATGTATCCGCGTTCGTCAAAACATGCTTCTTGTTTTACCTTGAACTTGTCCTCGAAGGTTGGCATCGTTTCCGCCTCGGGAGGGTTTGACGGCCCGCCCTGCTCTGGTTCCACCCTTTCCCGTGCATCTGTGTCAGATGCAGCAGGCTAGCTGGTCTGCAGGGGATACTCCTCTCGAGAAGCCGAGTTTTATTCTCCAGTCGCCATTGGAGTGTCTAGGGCAGCAGCGGGAGATGGCTTTGCTCCCCTGTGGGCGGCGGCTTTTAGCTTCTTCCTACCCTTTCCCTTCAATGTGGTAGGGGCAAGTCTAGAAAAGGGAAAAGGAATAAAATCCAAGATTAAAATTCCGAGAAAGAAAACACGCAAAGAAAGGAATAAAATGTAAAAATACTGGGTTTTTACCTGGAAGTAGCGACGGGAACACCATCAAGATCGATAATTTCCTGGCTGAAAGATACCTTCTTGCATTTCTGCCCTCCGGCCAATTGAAAGCTGGCTTTTAGCGCAACTAGTTCGCCGTCTGTGGCAAGCTCTTTCTCAGGAAGATCAAGAAGTTGTGAAAGAAACAAAAACCCGGATTAGTATTGAAACATCCGAGAAAAGATAGAGTTTGAGAAATTCCCCAAAAGACAAAAACATACCTTGGGAGCGGGGTTTCCGGCGTGATACCTTTGCAGGCTCTCCTCGTATTGATCATGAGTGGAGACGAGCTGATTCATGCGCTTCTTGAATTCTTTCTTTGATAGAGCGCTCTTCGTCGCCCTCATTGCATCGTCTGGGCCCGTGTGTTCACACATAAGTCGGCAGCCGCGAAAAGAAATAGGTTGGATCCTCCTCCCGAACCAGCATAGAATTGTATCCATGACAGTCAAAGGAGGAGTGGAAGAGACGAGTTTCGTGATTCGCCTCTTGATTCACATCAGGTCTGGAGGCAGAACCTGGACTACGTCCAACGCCCAATTGTCTTGGGCGTGGCTGCGGAATTGACAAAAGCCGGAATGCCCGTATCCTTTCTAGGATACGGAACATCCAAGTGATAGAAAAATGAGCCCGTCCAAAATTTGACGAGCTCGGAAGTCTTAATTTTAGGGAACCAATCCTCCCTATGCCTATGGAGGTTGAAAGAAATGGTTCCACAAATTGGAAGAACACCCTCGGTGGTGTTGTGTTTTACGTTAAAGCAGTACTGGAAAAAGTCCAGGCGGGGTACTATCCCTAAGTAACCCTCAAAGAGGGCCTGGAACCTGGCGAAATAGAGAATGGAATTAGGCGGAAGATTGTGGGGTTGGATGTTGTAATGGTCTAAGACCTAGAGAAAAAACGCAGAAGGCGGAAACCCCATACCTCTGTAGATATGGGATGCCAGAACTACGCGTTCTCCGTCTTGTGGAGACGGCTCGGCGCCGTCCTCGCCAACCCACCATTTGTCTTTCACGACAAATCCGTCTTTCTCCATTGTCGGCAGAAGAGTTGGACCCACATTGGAGTGGCTCCAGTTTCCGACGTTCTCCTCTTCTTCTTCCTCACCTCCGGCAGTGGCGGCGGAAGTACCATTTTCGCCACCGCGAGCAAAGTTTTCCTCCTCCTTAGTGTCGGGGAAGGGAGGAGTAGGAGGAGGCATGGCCAAGGACTGCGGCATTGTTCCGGTGGCGGGATGTAGATCCCCGACCACCGGCTCACTAGCAGATCCTTCCGGCGCGCTCGCGGAACCGTGTGGAGGACTTCCAACGAGGGGTCGAGGTTGTTGATGAGGTCCTCGAGGAAAACGTCGATGGATGCGGTCTCGGTCACGCGAGGACCACCGACATTTTCTTCCGGTGAAGGGCTCGGGGGCTCAGGTTTTCGCTGTCTCTGGAACTTGGGGTCGAAGAACTTGGGCGCTAGAGTGCTCTGTGCTCGAATGGATCGAGGAGGAAGATGCAAGAGAAACAGTAACCGGAGGCCCCGAGGTGGCTATTTGTAGCCTGAATGCACAGAGATTAGCTCCAGTGGCTCTTTTAGCCGTTGGATGATTGACGCGTGTTACGCCCGAAAATCCGGGAAACGAGGGGGCGGGGTGATTATTGCTATCTCCTCGTTTCTCGCGTGAGAATCTGTCAGAGATAAGGGTTCATGCTTTTTGACTGACCCTTGATTACTGTCACGTAAGCAATATTTCATCGCTTGTGTCACTGTTTCCTTCTTCTCGAAGTCTCGTGGAACAAAAGCCAGATTTCGGTAAATCCGAGTTTGCATTGAAGAAATTTTGATGAAAGAAGAATCAAGACAAAACATCGACATTTTTCGCAAAGAATATAAATCCACAGGGAACGGCAAGATGAAGTCTTAATCCTTCTTGGGGGCTACTGTCGGATATATGCCAATTAGGGTTATGTCCGGCATGGGCCTAAAGGCCGTATTACCAGGGTGGCCCACAGGCAATGGAACATAGTCCATTGGGCGGCCTAGTAAGCTGACGCGCGGGAAGCCGGATTCTAGAAGAACCCGGACCGTGGCGCAAAGTGGTGCGGCTTGGAGGAGAAGACGGATTCCTTACTTTCCAAGTTAGATACTTTCAGTAGTCTTCTAGGTTTCCTTTCTGTAAGCCCTAATCCGGCTATCTATATAAAGTCGGACGAGAGCAAAGTACAAACAATTAGCTAGAAGCCAACTCGCCGAGAAGTTGATCCTGTCCGAGTTAGAGAAACCATACTCACATTGTACTTTGTATACTTTAGGCTTCAGCCCTGATTTAATGAGATTACAGGAGTAGGAACGCCGCCTAGTTGCGTTGTACCGAACTTGGGTAAACTCAATGTTCTCGTTTGCAGTGTTTCCACCCCCCCCCCCCCCCGCGCGGTTCTACCCGTAGGATTATGGCACCCCCGTCCATGAACCTTACTACGACGTCTCGACAGGGAGGATGGCGCCGATGCTCATTGTGGTGAAGTTGGTGATGGCGGTGGAGGTGTGCTTCGCGGCGCTCACTATCATTTTTCTCATGATGTTGTTGAGGATGGTCTTGTTCTTCGCGGTCATTGTGGTGGTGACGCTCATTGTGCCTTGGAAGCCTTTTATGTGGGCGAGCACCATCCACGAATTCATGTAGACCATATTCATGAGTGGAGCTTGGTGGAGGTGGGTGATTATGTTGGCGAAGATCCGGTCGTAGAGGGTGATCTTGAAGAGGGTCACCATAGCCTTTTAGGTGCCGAGGAGGTGGTTATGGCGAGCTATCCTCATACCAATCTCGTCGATGAGCTTGTGGAGATGGAGGTGGTTGTTGGTGAAGATCTGGTCGTAGATGGTTACCTGTAAGAAGGTCACCACGGCCTTGTCGGTGTCGAGGAGGTGGTGATGTGGTATCAGAGCCAGGTTTTTCACCATCTTCCATGTGGTGATGACGATCATGTCGACGAGCTTGGTGACGAGCTTGAGGTTGTTGGTTTGAACGCCAAGACCTTGATGACGATGATGATCCATGGCGGTTGGCAATGTTGGACACGTTGATGGTGATACACGCCATGTGATCATTGAATCGAGTGTGTTGAGCTTGTAGTCAATGGTCCAATCGCTCCAATCCGCCACGAACAAATTGGTGAATATGAAAATTTTCGTTGTGGTTGACGTAGTTGTGGTAGTTGCCGTTGGAGAACGAGTTTCCTTCATCTTCCGAGCTCGGACTTGCGAACACTCCTTCCTTAGCCATCTCAAAAGCACACGAGTGTGATATGAAGAATAAATGTCTCAATTACCCAACGTTACCTTTTTTGGTCGTATTGAGGCTAGTGGATGAGCCTAGGTGTAGGGCGGTATGTCAAAGGCAAGTTCAAAAAGATCAAGAGAAAACGGCAAACAACTACGCACACGCTTTTTGTGGATGGCGAATGGGTGAGGAAAGTGGCAAAGAAAATCAACAAATCAGAAAAAAAAGTTTGTTGTCAAATGTAGAAATGAACCACAATAAAATGTTAGCAAAAGAACCAAATCCTAGTGGAGGAAAACATGGAACATACACACACACACACACAAGTGATAAATGTGGTTAGTGCGGCCAAAGGACGAGCGGAGACGAAATGTTCCTAACGAAAACTAAGCTCAATGCCACACTAACACAAGGAGGACGCTAGATCAAATTGCAAACTATAAGAGGCAACAAGATTCGCACCGTGGTAACCGGTCACTCTCTTCTCTTTTTCAACGCGAAGCTACACGTTCCTACAAGGGATAGCACTTGGCATCGATCTTTTTTTTCTTTTCTCGTTTTTTTTATTTTCTCTTTTCATTTTTTGCTATATGTGGATACAAATGCCAAGCCTAATCGAACTATGCTCTCACAAGTGCAAAACACGCACTCTCAATGCCACTAGTGAAATGGCAAGCAATATAAAAGATCTATTCCGAATGGGCAAGGTACACGAAGAATGGGTTAGTTCAAGCAGAAGCAAGTTATACCTATTTGATGGATGATCGCGGACTTGCGGCCGGGAGTAGTCGATGTCGTGTCGATCCGTTGATGTAGTTGCGTAGATGATGTTGTTGGCTTCACGTGGAAACTTGAAGCACTCAAATCGGACCAACAACGACAAAGAAAAACACGTTCAAAAATCTATCCAGGAGTCGAAGAGCGGGATTTTCCTGTGATTTTTGTCCAATTTCGAAATTCCTTCAAATCCAAGAATTGTTTTGGAAACATTCGAGAAAAGTGTCTGAATAGAAAGGTAGGGAATGGTCTTAAGCAACAAATCCACGGATCAAATCCACGAAAAACTCAACAAATCAACAGATCGGTCGAAATCCCTTTTTGGCTATTTTTGGTGAAATTTTCAAATTTAGGATTGGGGAAGAAAAATTTTGGTGGAAAGGGGGATAGTGGGGTTCAAATTGTGTCAATCTAGCTTCTGATACTAGATTACGGAGGGGTTAGCCTCTTGGGTGGCCCGATCTTCACGAATTGACCAAGAACACGAAGAACACAAAGAACACGAAAGGGGAAAACGAGGGGGAATCGAGAGGGGGATCGAGGAGGGAAGATAACTAGCAAGAACTGAAAGACCCGATCTCCCGTCAACTAAGCCGCGACGGCCGCCTACGGGACAATAGATCCAACCGACCTCACATTTTTGGAAGCCGCTTCACACCTGTGGCGGGTCCACCACGCCAATAGAACCTCAAGGGTTAGTTGAGGAAGATCGGAAAGTCCCTAACTAAATCCCAAGGGGAAAGGATAGGAAACCCGATGAATCTTGATACGATCCTAGATACACATCATAGGAGTAGCCTTGATATGGTCCTAGGTACAAATCATAGGAGTAGCCTCACAAGAGGGGTACAAGAGCAAAGCTCAAATATCTAAATTCATATCTAACCCTAGATCTAGTCCAAGGGGATCCTTATATAGCCAAGGGGTAGGTGAGGGGTGAAAAGGGGGTTCCCCTTTCCCACGTAGGGGAGCCGACCTGGTCGGGTTGAGGCCGGCCTGTAGGCCGAGACATTCTGTTGGGTCGCCGGCCTACGCACAGAAAAGCCGGCCTAGGCCGGGCTAGGAGGCCGGGCCGCTGTGTATGGTCGCCGGCCTAGGACGGGCTGGAGGCCGGCTGCATAGAGAAGCTTCATTGATCATGTTCTTGAGCTTCTTGGGCATCGTCTTGGGGTCGGCCGGGTTTCCTGGAAAAATCTCCCTTTCCCTTCTCTTCTTCTTCCTCGAGGCCATCTTCTTGTTCATCCTTTCTAGCATCTTGGGTACCATATTGGGCATGTTTTTGAGCTTCTTGGGCATCGTCTTGGGCCTCCATTGTGGGATCAAACATTAGCACACATAGGGTATTTCAATGAGGTAGCCCACCATTCACCAAGACACCGAAGGCATATAGAGATAGGAGTGACTTCACCTTGTCTTGTATCAATGTAGGGCTTGGTGGAATGGGGTGTGCTGCATCACTACAGTTCCCTCAGAACAGATATTTTCTGATGTATGGGGGCATGCCCCAGCTTCAGTTGGCAAACACACATATTATGTAAGCTTTATTGATGATTTTAGTAAATTTACTTGGATTTATTTACTTAAGAATCGTTCTGATGTGTACCAAGTGTTTCTTAATTTCCAACAACTTATTGAAAGAAAGTTTGCTCGCAAAATTATAACAATGCAAACTGACTAGGGAGGTGAATATGAAAAACTTAATAGTTTCTTCCAAAAAGTTGGGATTACACACCATATGTGTTTCCCTCATGCTCACCAACAAATAGCTCAGCTCAGCTCAAACATCGTCACATTGTAGAAGTGGGACTTGCCCTCCTTTCCCATGCTTCCATGCCTCTCAAATTTTGGGATGAAGCTTTTCTTACGACAAATTTCCTCATAAATTTACTCCCTAGCAAATTCATCAAGTTTGAATCTCCTGTTAAATGTCTTCTTCACACAAACCCAAATTATGACTCCCTTCATATTTTTGTGTGTGCATGTTGGCCAAAACGTTGTCCTTACAACAAACGAAAACTTGCTTTTCGTTCCATTCATTGTGTCTTGAACCATCAACAGGTCACATCTACATATCTAGAGATGTTGTGTTTGACGAAAACGTGTTTCCGTTTTCCTGTATGCACAAAAATGATGGTGCCCTCTCAAAACAACAAATACTTCTACTACCTACCACTACATCTATGTCTGTTCCTCATGGGGATGAAAATGTTGATGACTATATGTCGCTACCTTTTGTGCCTATCACTAATCATACACAGGGGGATGAGGATGCAGCAGAACAAAATCCGAAAGAAAATGGTGAAGAAATGAGTGAAAACGGTGCACAAAATGAAGCATTATCGGGTGCAGAAGAAGAGGAAACGGGGGCTGATTCCGATGAAGATCGAGGTGATGCATCAGATCTGGTGTTCTCCGATCCCCACGCAGAGACGGACGACAGTTGTAACGCGCCAGCGACAGACTCTGATGCGCCCACGCGCTCTCCCTCTCCTTGGTCCTTGCTAAGACAGTCCCCGTCTTCCACGACACACCGGCGCGCCTCCCATGCGCCGATCCACGCGGGCGACAGCGGTAGGACCCTCGAGCGGTCCCATCCCTCTTCTGCGTAACCGGGGGATGACACGCGTGAAGCACGCGCCAGCAGCGCCAGTGGTGGGACCCCCACACGGTCCCATCTCTCCTCCGCCCGGCCGAGAGACAACACAAATGATTGTGCTCATGATGGCGCGGACGAGACGCTCGCTGATTCGTCGGCTGCTGGATCCAAGGCTGATCCGTTTGGATTATCTGCGCCATCCTCCCCAGTAGATGCTCCTGCTACTTCCACTGGAGTGCACACACGCCTTCAAAAAGGTGTTCGTAAGACACGTAGACATTCATATGGCACTGACAGGTATGATACACGTCGAAAATCACGGAAATATACTTATGGTGCTGTCAAACTTGGTCTCCTTGCCTCCACAGGAGAACCTTGCTCTTTGTTTGAAGCACTTGATGACCCTAATTGGCGCAAAGCAATGGAGGAGGAATATAGTGCTTTGCTGCAATACAAGACCTGACATCTTGTGCCTCCGAGTCCAAATAAAAATCTGATTGATTGTAAGTGGGTCTATCGTATATAGCACGCCTGCAACCATTAGACTTGTCTTAGCAGTTACACCATCTCGAGGATGGAGTTTACGACAACGAGATGTCAAGAAGGCGTTTCTTCATGGTGTTCTGGAAGAATAGGTTACATGAAACAACCTCCAGGTTTTGAGAACCATAACACTCCTCACTATATTTGCAAACTTGACAAAGCTCTTTATGGCTTAAAATAGGCTCCAAGGGCTTTGTATTCTAGGCTCATTTCCAAATTACAGAGTCTTGGTTTTGTTCTCTCAAAGGCTGACACCTCATTATTTCTATATAAGAAATCAGGAATTAGCATGTTTATGTTGATGACATCATAATAGTAAGTTCATCAAATGATGTTATTTCTGCCTTGCTACAAGATCTTAATGTACACTTTGCTATTACGGATCTAGGTGATTTACATTATTTTCTGGGCATTGAAGTTAAGAAGACTCAAGATGGGCTACTATTGACACAAGAAAAATATGCTAATGATTTGGTGGCTCGTGTTGGTATGGTAAATTGCAAACCAGCTTGTCGGGGGAATATGTGAGGGGGAGCCTCACCAACCACACACATAAACCGGAATTTACCTTAGCCAGATCATAGCACCCAATCTGGTTCATACCAAGAGGAGCTGGACAAGAGATGGTCACTCAGCAGAAGAAGATTCGGGTTACCATGAGCATAACCCGGAAATGACAGAGGAACCGAACCATGATCCGAGCTAGAAGACTCAGAGGCCCAAGACCTCGAGAGAATCCCAAGGCCGAACGGCGACGACCGGTTCATGGGGAGAACCGGATGGGACGACCAGGAACCGGATTAGGCTAGGACTCCGACGATGGGGACGACCCGGATAACCTTGTAAACCGGGGTACTCGTCCACTATATAAGGTGAGACCCTGGGACGTAGAAAGACAGGTTCTAAGTCAATAGCAAGATAACTCGAGACATCGGGGGAGTTGGAATCACCCTTTGTAATCGAGACCCTGTTTCCCAATAGTAAGAAGGCGGGAGTAGGTTTTACCCTCAATCGAGGGGCCGAACCTAGGTAAACTCGCGTCTCTCGTTTCTGCCTTAACCCTTTCGAAGTTTCGCTTAGTAGCAATGGTCTCGCAATCTAGTTCTCACATGAGGACACTTGCCGTGAAAACACCACGATAGTTGGCGCCCACCGTGGGGCCTGCTCGCGGAAGTGTCGTCTTTTGGGAAGGAGCGTTACCTGGGATCGAGAAGCTTGCGATAGGCCGGCTCAGGAGGAGCCGGCGTGGAAACTACTATAACCATGACACGTGGGGTATGGAGTTCGCTTTCGTGGAATCAGGGTTTCGAGTCCCCTTCGGCGGAATCCACGTTTTCGTCGGGTTCGTAGGAGGAACATGCCCAGATTCGAAACAGGAGTCAGACTCGGTCTCTGGAGAAGCCACGATGATACACTCTGATGGTGAATCCTCAGTTGAGAACAATGATGACCGCGATGAGACAAGTTCTATCCACCAGCTCTTTGAAGATCGACTGGGTGGAGGCCTTGAACCAGATTTTCAAAGTCTGACCGAAACGGCTGATCATGCAACTGTCTACATGGCGAGACTGGCGCGACCTACGGAACCCAGGTACGATGCCAGTGAAGATTTGATTACAAATACTTCTTCAACCTCAAATCTGGTTCCAGGAGGACCAAGTGTTTCAGGGACAGCACCCGCTGGCCCAAAGGCAGGCCCTGTTGGGCCAACAGCAGCACCTTTAACAGGACCTGGGCCGGCGATCTCTGGGCCTGCAGAGCCAGTGATTGATTTAACAGAGCCCGCGCCATATAACCCAAGGCCTGAACTAATTGAAGGGAATATGCCCGAGAGGCAATAATAAAATGGTTATTATCTTATTCCTTGTTTATGATGAATGTTTATTTCTCATGCTAGGATTGTATTAACTGGAAACGTTGATACATGTGTGTTTAATAAACAAACAATGGTTCCTAGTAAAGCCTCTCTTTTAACTAGCTCGTTGATTAATAGATGATCAAGGTTTCCTGATCATGAACATTGGATGTTGTTAATAACGGGGTCATGTCATTAGAAGAATGATGTGATGAACATATACCCAAAATAAATATAGCAATGCGATCAAGTCATTAAATTTACATTGTTATATCAAACATATGAAGACATTATTCCTTAGACCATGAGATCATGTCAATCACTAATACCGGAAGGGTGCTTTGATGTCATCAAACGTCACACCGTAACAGGGTGACTATAAAGGTGTCGTTAGGTATTCGGAAAGTATTAGTTGAGGATCATGGATCAAGAGTGGGATTTGTCCATCCAAAATGACGGGGAGATATACTTTGGGCCCTCTCGGTGATATCACATCGACACCGCTTGCAAGCACGTGATATGATCACAAGGATGTTATATCATGGTAACGAGAAAAGAGTACTTGTCGGTAACGAGATTGAACAAGGTATGGTTGATACCAATGATCAAATCTCGGACAAAGGGAATAGTTCACGACATTGTTGGTTCACACGATCACGAGAGTCATCGTTTAATATATATAGGAGTCATCACGGATCTCCAGATCCCGCTGTTGATTATTGATCGGAGAGGAGTATCGATCAAGTCTATCTTATTCGCGAACCGTAGGGTGACACACTTAAGGTTCGATGACGCGTTTGAGAGGATACGGAATATCGAAGAATATTTTGGGCAGCACCGAAATAGTTTCGGGGAAAATTGAAATAGTTCGTTGTTAATAGAATTAACAAATGATTTGAGGTGCTATATGCAAAAGTTTGTTACTAGAATTAACAAAATGCTTAAATAAAGAAATAAAAATGTTTTTTTATTTATTAAAGAGAAACTCTTGGATTTTCTAAGTGGAGTTTTAAGGGAAAATGAGTGGGTGTGAGTGGAGTGTCCACTCACATGATGAGGGAAGAGGTGGGGGAACACCCATGGGTTGGCCGCACCCCCCTTGGGCTGCCTCCCCCCTCTCCTATAAATAGAGGGCATGAGCTCCCTCTCTCACACATACTTGCCCACCTCATTTCCTCTCCACCCGCTGCTCCATTCCATGGTCTCCGGCTTGGCGAAGCCCTGACTGTGGGATTCTTCACCACCACCACGTTGTCGTGCTGTTGGAGTTCCGAGGGATCCTCTACTTCCGCACTCCGCTGGATCGATGGAACGGAGGTCGTCATCAACCGTACGTGTGACTGATCACGGAGGCACCGCCGGATTGCGGTGCACATCTTCTCGCTCTCGGGATCGGTGTGAGTACGACTACGCCAACAACGAGATTTGATATCGTAACGCTTTGTGTCTTCGAGGTTATGTGTTCTCCTTAACCCTCTCCTTGACTGTTGCACTTCGTCTCCTAGATTAGATCTTGGCCTTTCGGGTGTCTCTCGCGTAGGAATTTTTTTGTTTTCTATGAAACGGCCCCTTCAGTGGTATCAGAGCCGGATCTATGCGTAGATGTTTTGTACGGATAGAACACATAGGTGTATGTGGGCGTTGATGATCATGTTATTGCCTCTTTGAGTATTTTATGATCTTAGTGGCATAGTAGGATGAAGCTGCCCTAGACTAAGTTTACATGTACTATGTACGCGAGAATTGTCTCACTTGTGACTAAGGGGGTGTCCGTTTCTCCTACTATAGTTAAGATCTAATCTACGAAGGGTTGTTAAAAATTTGTTTATCAACGTTGTGGTTGATGTTCGTAGGTATGAACGATTCTATCCTCGAAAGCCCTAAGCCACGTAAAATATGCAAAAATAAATTAGAAGCGTCTAACTAGTTTTTGCTGGGAATCTGATGTGATATGGTCAATGTTACAAATTTGATTATGAGATTATCTCTTTTTAAATTTTTGATATACCAGAAGGTATCCATATGGTTGTCTTATTTTTATGGACAATCAAGATTGGGGTGCCATGGTACTTGGTACCACGCCGGTGGAATGATGGAGATCATACCATAATGCACATGATGAATATCAAGTGCAAGAAGGACCATATCATATCACGTTATCCTTATATGTGATGTCTGTGATGTTAATCTTTTTATGCATCTTGTTTTGCTTAGATAGCATCGGTAGCATTATAAGATGATCCCTCTCACTTAATATCAAGATAATAATTTGTTCTTCCTTAAGTATGCACCGTTAAGAAAGTTCGTCGTTTTGAGACACCACGTGATGATCGGGTGTGACAGACTCAACGTTCGCATACAACGGGTGTTTTCAAGCCTAGCATGTGTTGGGAATATGCCCTAGAGGCAATCATGTATGATGTAATTCCCACTGTATTCATTAAGTTATTAAGTTGTCCTTGTGTTGAACATCTGATATATATCATTGAATATGTGATTCGATTGTGGAACTATGTATTCATGTTGTTCATACTAAATTGTCCTTGGTCATTAAGGTTGTGCTGGAGACACACCCCAGACTTGGGAGTCGGCACGTTCTGCTAGGAGCCGCTACCGATTGATCGATTGAGAGTCGGACTCCAATCGTGTCCAAGTCGCCATGAGCCTGCAGGGTCGCACACTTAAGAGCGGGAGCAAGTATTGGTTGGGTTGGACCCGAACCGGAAATGGACTGATTTTGTGAGTCGGACTCACAGAGGGAATGGGCCACAAGTGTTGTGAAGCCCACTACCATTCGCTATATAAAGAGGGGCGCAGGTTGCCCAGCGGGCACGTTAGTCCACTCTCCCATGCGTTGGGAACCCTAGCCCCACTCAGTCCAGCCGTCGCACCGGACCTAGCAGTCCGCCGTCGGAGCTCCTCCTCGTATGTGTGGATACCGGCAGAGGTGTTGTACGTTCAGCATTTCGACGTTCAAGGGATCGGTTCGTGGACTGCACTGCCCCGACGCGCTTCATCGACAATCCGCAACCGCGCGTCTAGTGGTAATCATCGTGGCCTTCTACCTCGGCTGGATCTTGGAAGCATCACGTAGGAAAAGTTTTTGTTTATCTCTACGCATTCCAACAGTGGTATCAGAGCGGTAGCTTCTGGTATTAGGCCCGAGATCCGTACATATGTGATATGTAGTTAGCGTTAGATGTGATCTAATTGTTGTTTTGGTGGTCGGTCTATGAGATAGATCGGTTTTGTACAAGGTTGATTGGATCAATCGTACTCAGGGTTAATGGATGATCTGGTTTCCATGATCATACTGCTAAGGTCGTGAAACAACTTACCCCTACCGGTCGGTTTCCTCCATCGGGGTATACCGTGACACATAAATCCAGTTGCGCCTTAGATGTCGTTACGAGTTTCACAACACCGGTAGATATCGCGTCTATGCATAACTTGTTTTTGCAGGAAGTTGTGAATGGTATGGCTTATGTGCATGTGATGTGTGTAATCCATACATGATCTGCGTATCATGTTCCTGTCAGCCGGCTGGAGCCTAGATGCTATCATTTTATTGTATAACGACCTACATGTCGGATTCTCTATGTAAATTTTCATTTACTAGTTAGTATAGCTTGTTGGAGAACCCGGAAGGCATGCAAGTCGATGTACAAGTCGGCTACATGGAGTAAGATGGCACGTGACAAGAGTTGGCACGAGTCGACTTACAAGCTTCGTGGAGATGGAGATCACCATGAAGAGAGCCATACCATTTCACATTATAATTGCTTTATTTGTGTTATTGTTATGTCTCTATTTACCTCTATTTAGATAGTTGGTAGATTTTAATCCCTCAAAGAAGGTCTAGTCGGTCGCCCCGCCAGTGCTGCACCATCACAAGTCGGACATTCTTGGTAGTGGGCTCATAAAATTGAGGTGCTACCAATTCTTTCTGGTTAGGTGGGTTTGAGTCGGACTCTTACAAGCAGAAGCACTTGGTAATCTAGACGAGTCCATCACAACGGTTGTGGGGCTCGGGGCGAGGTAGGTTGGGAGCCGGGGCATGTGATGTCACCCAACTAACAGGAGTCGTATTGGATACGATTGGCAAGGTGTTGCCTACCTAGATCACTTGACGGCTAGCGGTGATGCTAAAGCTCACTAGTCGGCTTGCTTATTTAGGATCTTGAATCACTTAGCAACCATCGGAGGGATGTTGGTTCTAGTGGGAGCATAAGTATTAAAATGTTTAATATGCATGCTCTTTTATGAATACATGTCTTAAGTGTTTTTGCATATTTTCTATTGTAGATCAATGGCACCTAGCAACCTTCCTCAATTGTCCACTTTTGCGTTGAGGTTAATCCTAGAGAAAGATAAGCTTAATGGGAACTAATTTCACCAACTGGTATCGTAATCTGAGGATAGTCCTCAAGCATGACAAGAAAGAACATGTTCTAGAAACTCCACTTCCAGAAAGAGCCAGATGACGATGCGACTGTCGCAGTCATGAATGCCTACCGTAAGACTAGAGATGAGTCTACGGAAATTAGCTGTCTTATGCTTGCACACATGGAACCGGACTTGCAGTAGCAGTTCGAGAATGTTGAGGCCTACGATATGATCGAAAGCCTCAAAAGCATGTTCCAGGCTCATGCAAAGACCGAGAGGTATCAAGTCTCTCATGCTTTGCTGGGCTGTAAGCTGAAAGACGGCGATCCACTGAGTCCGCATGTAATCAAGATGATTGGTTACATTCAGTCTCTGGATCGGCTGGACGTCCCAATTAACGAAGAGTTCGCTACTGATATAATTCTGAACTCTCTTCCTAGTGCGTATCGTTCGTTCATCTCGAACTACCATATTCATGGTATGGATAAGAGTATCACTGAATTACATGGGATGCTCAAAACGGCAGAGGCTGATCTCAAGGAAGGCGCCAGTCAAGTGTTGATGGTGCAGAATAAGGCTAAGTTCAAGAAGAGTTCTTGGACTAAGAAGAAGAAGGATAAGTCAGGAGGTAGCACCCATGGCCCTGTCCAGAGTGCTCCCTCAAAGACTAAACCTTCTCCTACAGCCGGAGCCAACTGCTTCTATTGCAAGCAAGATGGCCACTGGAAGAGGAACTGCACCAAGTATTTGGCTGACAGAGCCAAGAGTGGAGGTGTGACTTCCAACTTAGGTACGCTTGTGTGCAATGTTATAGACATTTATCTTGCTGATGCGCCTAATAGTTCTTGGGTATATGATACCGGATCACTTATTCACATATGCAACTCGTTGCAGGGACTGGTAAGAACTAGGAGCGTGGCAGCAACAAGGCGAGAGTCGCTGCGTTGGAAGTCGGCACGATGCAACTTCATTTACCTTCAGGATTTATTTTGGAACTAAATAATTGTTATTATGTTCCAGCGCTTAGTCGAAACATTATTTCCGCCTCATGTTTGATGAGACAAGGTTATGAGTCGAATATTAAGAATAATGGTTGTTCTTTATATTTGAAAGATATGTTTCATGGCTTTGCACCCGTTCAGAACGGGTTATTTATTTTAAATCTTGATAGTGAATCGGTCTATAACATAAATGTTAAAAGGTTGAAACCAAATGATCTGAATATGACTTACTTTTGGCACTGTCGGTTTGGTCATATAAGTTGGAAGCGCATGAAGAAGCTCCGTGATGATGGACTTCTAACTTCGTTTGACTTAGAGTCATTCGAGACATGCGAATCATGCCTACTAGGCAAGATGACCAAGACACCTTTTGCAAGGAGTTGTGAAAGGGCGTCCGACTTGTTGGAACTAATACATAGTGATGTATGTGGACCAACGAGCACGACAACTAGATGTGGTTATGAGTACTTCATTACCTTCACTGATGATTTGAGTAGGTATGGATATATCTATTTAATAAAACACAAGTCGGAAGCCTTTGAAAAGTTCAAGGAATTCCAGAGTGAGGTACAAAATCAACTCGGCAAGAAAATAAAGTTTCTACGGTCGGACCGTGGGGGCGAGTACATGAGCCATGAGTTTGATGACCATCTAAAGAGTTGTGGAATAGTTCCTCAACTCACTCCGCCGGGTACACCGCAGAGAAACGGTGTATCGGAACGGAGAAATCGGACCTTGTTGGACATGGTACGATCAATGATGAGTCGGACAGATCTACCTTTATCATTTTGGGGTTATTGTCTAGAAACTGCAGCTTTCACACTAAACAGAGTACCATCAAAGTCAGTAGAGAAGACACCACATGAAATATGGACGTGCAAAAAGCCAAGTTTGTCTTTTCTTAAGATTTGGGATTGTGAGGTATTTGTCAAGCGACTTCAGTCGGACAAGCTCACGCCCAAGTAGGATAAGTGTATTTTCGTGGGGTATCCGAGGGAAACCTTGGGGTACTACTTCTACAACCGGGAAGAGGGCAAAGTGTTTGTCGCTCGGAATGGTGTCTTCCTTGAGAAAGAGTTTCTCAGTCGGGAAGTCAGTGGGAGCACGGTGCAACTCGAAGAAATTCGAGAAGAACCAGCTAGGGGCGAGTCGGCAATGGCCTTGGAGGCTGAGCCGGTCGTGGTACCTACACCGGTTACAGCACCTGAACCTCGGAGATCTGCCAGATTACAGAGTGCTCGAGATGTTTTACTGTTAGACAGTAATGAGCTGGCAACTTATTCGGAAGCGATGGTGGGATCTGATTCCGAGGCATGGCTTGGAGCCATGAGATTCGAGTTAAAGTCCATGGATGAAAACCAAGTTTGGAATTTGGTTGATCTGCCTGACGGTGCAAGACCCGTCGAGTGCAAATGGGTCTTTAAGAAGAAAATTGATATGGATGGAAATATTTCCGTCTATAAAGCACGACTTGTCGCGAAGGGGTTCTGACAGGTTCAAGGAGTTGACTACGACGAGACCTTCTCGCCCATAGCGATGCTTAAATCAATTCGGATCATGTTAGCCATAGCAGACTATTTCGACTATGAGATATGGCAGATGGATGTCAAGACGGCTTTCCTTAATGGAAATTTAACTGAGGACGTGCATATGATACATCCCGAAGGTTTTGTTGATCCAGCTAATGTTGACAAGGTATGCAAACTTCAGAAATCCATTTATGGGTTGAAGCAAGCATCTCGGAGTTGGAACATTCGCTTTGATGAGGTAGTCAAATCGTTTGGCTTCATCAAGAGCGATCATGATTCTTGTTTATACAATAAGTTTAGTGGGAGCAAAGTAAATTTTCTAATCTTATATGTGGATGACATATTGCTGATTGGAAATGATGTCATGATGTTGCAAGAAACCAAAGAGTCATTGGAAAGGAGTTTCTCAATGAAGGATTTGGGTGAGGCGACTTACATATTAGGAATCAGGATCTATAGAGATAGATCCAGGCGGCTCATTGGATTGAGTCAGAGTACATATCTGGACAAGGTTTTGAAGAAATTCAAAATGGAAGAGTCCAAGAAGGGATTCTTACCCATGTCCCATGGCATAAAACTTAGCAAGACTCAGTGTCCTTCTACGACTGATGAGCAAAGTCGGATGAGTGTGATCCCGTATGCTTCGGCAATCGGATCCATCATGTATGCCATGATTTGTACTAGGCCAGATGTTTCCTATGCTCTAAGTGTTACGAGCAGATACCAGGCTGACCCTGGCGAAGCCCACTGGGCAGCGGTTAAAAACATCCTTAAGTACTTGAGAAATACTAAGGAAATGTTCCTAGTTTATGGAGGTGATGAGGAATTCAGTGTAAAGGGTTACACGGATGCGAGTTATCTCACTGACTCAGATGATTCTCGTTCGCAATCTGGATACGTGTTCGTGATGAACGGAGGGGCTGTGAGCTGGAAGAGTTCCAAGCAAGATACGGTGTCTGCATCTACAACAGAGGCTGAGTATATTGTTGCCTCAGAGGCGGCAAAGGAAGCTGTTTGGATCAGGAACCACCTGATGGATCTTGGTGTGGTTCAGGGCGCGTCCAATCCTTTGGATGTATATTGTGACAACAATGGTGCTATCGCACAAGCCAAGGAACCTAGACAACACCAGAAGAACAAACATATACTCATGCGGTACCACCTCATTCGCCAGTTTGTCGAACAAGGTGATATCAAGTTATGCAAAGTACACACGGATGCAAACATTGCAGATCCGTTGACAAAGGCGCTACGACAGCCTAAGCATGAGGCGCACACGAGAGGTATGGGCATTAGATGCCTAGGCATATGATGCCAGGATGATTGACTCTAGTGCAAGTGGGAGACTGTTGGGAATATGCCCTAGAGGCAATCATGTATGATGTAATTTCCACTGTATTCATAAAGTTATTAAGTTGTCCTTGTGTTGAACATCTGATATATATCATTGAATATGTGATTCGATTGTGGAACTATGTATTCATGTTGTTTATACTAAATTGTCCTTGGTCATTAAGGTTGTGTTGGACACACACTCTAGACTAATGTGAGAGTTGGCTGATGACTCGGTTTCACTTGTCATGGGCATGGTGATGCCATTTCAACGCTCACGGACTTGGCTAAAAGAGTTTAGCAAGTCGGACTGACCCACATTGAGATGCAACGAGCAAGTCGTCATTTGCATGTCTCAATCAGTGTAATCCTTAGACCTGAGGTTGTCGCACAATTCGAGTTGTGGATCACCGACTTAGGTTCTGTTAAACGTTGCTTTGTGACAAGGCAGCTATAAAGGCAGAGTTCGGGTCGAATGAGAAGCAAGCTGCGTGATGTGGATAATCAAGATGGGATTTTGCCCCTCCGAATGGAGAGATATTCTCTGGACCCTCTCGAGTGATATGATTCAGGAAGCATGGCCATGCGCGACTCAGTTAAATGTTAACTATGTCGGTTGACTAAGAGTTAGTCAGATGAATCACATATCACGGATCGAGAAGAGAGTTGAACTATTTAAGGGATGACGATAAATCGCCTATAGTTCGACAAGGTATATCGTGAGGCAAAGGGGACTAAGATGAATATCACATTGAAAGATATGTCGTCATGACTCAATGGGACTTGGGAGTCGGCACGTTCTGCTAGGAGCCGCTACCGATTGATCGATTGAGAGTCGGACTCCAATCGTGTCCAAATCGCCATGAGCCTGCAGGGTCGCACACTTAAGAGCGGGAGCAAGTATTGGTTGGGTTGGACCCGAACCGGAAATGGACTGATTTTGTGAGTCGGACTCACAGAGGGAATGGGCCACAAGTGTTATGAAGCCCACTACCATTCGCTATATAAAGAGGGGCGCAGGTTGCCCACCTGGCACGTTAGTCCACTCTCCCATGCGTTGGGAACCCTAGCCCCACTCAGTCCAGCCGTCGCACCGGACCTAGCAGTCCGCCGTCGGAGCTCCTCCTCGTACGTGTGGATACCGGCAGAGGTGCTGTACGTTCAGCATTTCGACGTTCAAGGGATCGGATCGGCTGGATCAGATCGTGGACTGCACTGCCCTGACGCGCTTCATCGACAATCCGCAACCGCGCGTCTAGTGGTAATCATCGTGGCCTTCTACCTTGGCTGGATCTTGGAAGCATCGCGTAGGAAAAGTTTTTGTTTATCTCTACGCGTTCCAACAGCATGTACAGACATGGCCTTGAAACACACGCAATACTACGGTTCTACTTGGCGAGCCTAGCATGTACAGACATGGCCTCGGAACACGTAACCGAAAAGTAAAGCATGAGTCATATGGATGATATGATGAACATGTCGATGTTCGCCTTTGAAGCTACATCATCTCACGTGATGATCGGTTTGGTGTAGTGAATTTGGTTCGTGTAATCACTAAAGACGACTAAGAGGGATGTTATTTTTGAGTGGGAGTTCATGGCATAATTTCGAATTAACTTGAACTTATTTATCATGAACAACCAATCAAAGTGAATTTGCGCAAATTGTAGTATTAATTGGCATCCACATAACTACCTTACACTTAGATTGTCAATTGAGATATATCTGTTATGATCTGGTAAAAATCATTTAAGATTGGTACCGTATTAGTGAAATTTAAAATTGAATCCTATTGTAGATTTTCGGTATTTCCTACCTAGCTCCATATGATTAATGATTGATTGATCTATAGAGCAACTAATTCCTACTTAGAATCCAGAGTCATGGTTGCTTCCATATTACTTTATCTTCAAAAGAATGTTTTGTTGATCAAGGTGATTTAGGAACTGAAAAGAGTTGTTTTTGGAAACAATCGAATGAAAGATATATTGATATCTAGAAACTTATTTGTGGCAACATGACTAAGCATAATTTAGCATGACAATGTTTGCTTATACTATCTGAATATATGCAATGATTGAAGACGCTAGGCGTTTGAATATTCCAAGAAGTTGGGCGCTAAAAATTATCCTCTAAATTCCTTCCTTCGAGATATAGTAGCTTAATCATAAAATTGTTGTGATAGGATGGATTAAAAGTATAGGTAAAATCGTTTACCTTACTTGTAGATTGCTAAGAGTGGAATATAGAAGAATGATATTAGTAGAACAATCAAACTCAAAGTATGATTCAATGGGTGATAGTATATGACTAACACGCCAAAGGAAATGAGCTAGTACGACTAGCATTGTTTGATCTTGAATGATTCTTCTGTAAAGGAAAGGGAATATTGAAAATAGAATTACAAAAAGATATATGGCAGAAAAAGAAGATAACTGGAAAAGTCCAGCTCAGGAGTATATGCTTGATATACAAGTTATAGATGTATTACTAGTTAACAAAGTATTTTTTGGGTATTTTGATACCACATTGGTTGGTATGAGTTGTCATACAAAGCAACGCAATGCAAGAAATACAAGAGCCTAAAAGGAACTAGTAATAGATGTGGAATCGATTATGACAAGAACAGAAATAAAGTGTTATTGCGTTCACTGTCGTATCGAACCAAACATTCAAGATTTATTTTAAGAACTTAATAAGTTGTTATTTTGTTCTGGTATTTTGTGAGAACAAATGAGATTGTTCAAACTATGACCAAATTCCATAATTGATGGATATGTTAACATAAATCATGTTGGTAAAGTAAACATCTATAAAACTAAATGCTAAACGTTGCAAGACGTAAAAGAGTTTCACTTAAATTGTGACACCACCATTTTAGTTCATATCGGAAAGGAAAACAAGAAGGAACTCCATGTTGATGGACTTCCGGAGTCATTTTGTTTTGAATAAATTGACGCTTGTGAGACCTCTTCCAAAATATGACTAGAATTCCGTTCATAGGCCAAACTAGAATGGAAGACTAATTTAATGGAGATTATACATATTGATGTATATAGTCCATTATGTGTAGTCATGTATGGTGGATTAATTTTTCCTTCATAAAATTATGTCGATGATTTGAGTAGATATGTGAGTATATCTATTTAGAGAGAACGGAGTTTGACTTTTGAATTGGTTCAAATAGTTGTTAATATGAAGTAAAAAATCAATGTAACAAGATAATCAAGTATTTATGATTGGATCATAAAGGATAAACTTACCTTGTTGGACATGGTAAGATTAATAAAAATGCCATTATAATTTTGTAGTTTATACATTAGTGACAACCGTTTTTCCACTGAAAAGAGCACCATCATGATCCGTTGAAATTGACAACATATAATATATGGTTTGGGTAGTGACCCGAATTGTCATTTTCTTAGTTTTGGTATGCATAGCATGTGTAAAATGTTTACAACCAAAATAGGATAAATATATGTTTATAAGGTTATCCCAAATAAAACATTGGGTATTTCTCCTATCACCGAACCAAAAGACAAATGTTGTTTGTCAGAAAGGGTTGATTTCTCGAGAAAGTAGTTCTTGCGAAACAAGTGAGTGGGAGCACAGTACAAACTCAACGAGATTAGAGAATCTTCGTTATAATGTCAAGAGTAGCGCATCACTGGAAGTTGTTCCGGGGTTTGTTATTTTGACAAAGTAGAAGACACTACATGTGTTGTAGATACTTCGGATGAGTTTGCGTACTGAACCACAAAAGTCCTAAAACTTTAGACTTAGACCAACTTATGGTTTAAGAGTAAAGTGTTGTTTTGAAAACAAAAGGACCTGGACCTTATAAAGGAAGCAAATGATGGGCCCTGACTTCGTAAAATTGACTATGAGTCTTATGTCCGCCATAGTATCCTTGTATGAATATCAAGTATATGACTTGGTAGTCCTTTCGATAGGCTTGATGCCTAACGATAGCAAAAGGGTCTATATAGCGACAAAGACATGAATTTTTACATCCTTTGAAAGTTGTACTTATCGAAAGTTGTTTTCGACGAAGTTCAAAGAGTTGACTACTACAAGATTTTGATCTTCCGTAGTGATGTTTTAGTCTTTGTGGATAGTTCTAGCAAAAGTTACATATTATTATATGGCAGTTGAATAACAAAACCAACTCTCCTCTCGAGGAAGTTTGATCAAAGATGTGTACTTGACACGGTCTGAGAGTTTTGTTAAATTCAAAAGGTTGCTAGAAAGGTATGCACACTTCAATGGTTGAAGTGAGCATAACGAAGTTGAAATCTTTAACTTAATGAGTTATCAAAAGAGTTTGATTCCATCATGAACGATAAAGATGCTTGTAGAGTTACAAGAAATTAAGTGGGAGCGATATGATATATTTCCAATACTTTATGTAGATGACATATGGTTGATTGGAAAATATGTATTTTAAATTAACACGGTTAAGATTTTCATATTTATAAAAGGCTTAGAAGATATTGGGCATCGATATCTATAAAAGATGGATTGAAGCGCCTGATATAATTGAAGCCAAATTGCATAGATGAAATATTGAAGTAAGTCAATATCGAAATCACAAGAAGGAGTTCTTGTCACATGGAAAATAATTGAGCAATATTCAAGTGTTTTGACACATGATGAGCATCATTGAAATTGAGATTTCTAAGTCATGTTTCCATGCTATGTACACAACCAGATGAGCCCTATGCTATAAAATGTTATAGCAGGATAATTCATATGATGATTAGACAACAGTGGGAGAGATCCTTTTGTCATTTTAGAAATGCTAAGGATATGTTTGCCTATGTAGTAATGACAAAATATTAGTTGTAATATGTTACACTAATAGTCTTGTCATTTATTCAAGTAATTTTATCAAAATTAAAATATGTGATGAAGGGTAGCACAATAGGCTGGAAGAAAGTTCCATGCTGGATTTGAAAGAGTTTCAAAATTAAAATATTGTGACAGATACTACAACAAAGGCTAAAGTATATCGTTGTGTTGACAACTGATAATAAGCGTATTTTGTGTCAAGGAGTTCTTTATTGAACTTGGTGAATTTCCAAGAATCCTGACACTATGAAGCTACATTTTCACAATGTTAGTAACATTAGTTTAAGCTGAGGAATTAAGGTATCACCGGAACTTGGTGAATTTCCAAGAATGCTAACACTATGAAGATATATTTTCACAATGTTAGTGACATTAGTTTAAGATGAGGAATCAAGGTTTCACCGATTGACCATATATATACAAAGCCATCTCATTAGAGAATGAGTGATGCTTGTAGACGCAAAGAACATGCAAATACAATAGGATCTGAACAGTTCAGATCTTTTTGATGATGTTTAACACATGTGAAGCATGGTAGTAACACTGGAACGCCATATGTGTTAAGTGCTTGCAGACTAGATTATTGACTCTAGTGCAAGTGGGAGACTCAAGGGAATATGCCCGAGGGGCAATAATAAAATGGTTATTATCTTATTCCTTGTTTATGATGAATGTTTATTTCTCATGCTAGAATTGTATTAACCGGGAACGTTGATACATGTGTGTTTAATAAACAAACAATGGTTCCTAGTAAAGCCTCTCTTTTAACTAGCTCGTTGATTAATAGATGATCAAGGTTTCCTGATCATGAACATTGGATGTTGTTAATAACGGGGTCATGTCATTAGAAGAATGATGTGATGAACATATACCCAAAATGAATATAGAAATACGATCAATTCATTAAGTTTACATTGTTATATCAAACATACGAAGTAACTTATTCCTTAGACCATAAGATCATGTCAATCGCTGATACCGGAAGGGTGCTTTGATGTCATCAAACGTCACACCATAACAGGGTGACTATACAGGTGTCGTTAGGTATTCAAGAAAGTATTAGTTGAGGATCATGGATCAAGAGTGGGATTTGTCCATCCAAAATGACGGAGAGATATACTCTGGGCCCTCTCGGTGATATCACATCGACACCGCTTGCAAGCACGTGATATGATCACAAGGATGTTATATCATGGTAACGAGAAAAGAGTACTTGTCGGTAACGAGATTGAACAAGGTATGGTTGATACCAATGATCGAATCTCGGACAAGTAAAATATTGCGAGACAAAGGAAATAGTTCACGACGTTGTTGGTTCACACGATCACGAGAGTCATCGTTGAATATATATGAGTCATCACGGATCTCCAGATCCCGCTGTTGATTACTGATCGGAGAGGAATCTCGATCATTTCTATATTATTCGCGAACTGTAGGGTGACACACTTAAAGTTCGATAACGCGTTTGAGAGGATACGGAATATCGAAGAATATTTTGGGCAGCACCGAAATTGTTTCGGGGAAAATTGAAATAGTTCAAGGGGTTTTTCATCGAATGGTTGTTAATAGAATTAACAAATGATTCGAGGTGTTATATGCAAAAGTTTGTTAATAGAATTAACAAAATCCTGAAATAAAGAAATAAAAATCTTCTATTTATTTATTAAAGAAAAACTCTTGGATTTTCTAAGTGGAGTTTTAAGGGAAAATGAGTGGGTGTGAGTGGAGTGTCCACTCACATGATGAGGGAAGAGGTGGGGCACACCCATGGGCTGTCCGCACCCCTCTTGGGCTGCCTTCCCCCTCTCCTATAAATAGAGGGCATGAGCTCCCTCTCTCACACACACTTGCCCACCTCATTTCCTCTCCACCCGCTGCTGCATTCCATGGTCTCCGGCTTGGCGAAGCCCTGACCGTGGGATTCTTCACCACCACCATGTCGTCGTGTTGCTGGAGTTCCGAGGGATCCTCTACTTCCGCGTCCCGCTGGATCGAGGGAACGGAGGTCGTCATCAACCGTATGTGTGACTAATCACGGAGGCACCGCCGGATTGCGGTGCACATCTTCTCGCTCTCGGGATCGGTGTGAGTACGACTATGCCAACAACGAGATTTGATCTTGTAACGCTTTGTATCTTCGAGGGTATGTGTTCTCCTTAACCCTCTCTTTGCCCGTTGCACTTCATCTCCTATATTAGGTCTTGGCCTTTCGGGTGTCTCTCGCGTAGGAAATTTTTGTTTTCTATGCAACGACCCCTTCACTAATAGCCACGATGGATTCGTTGAATTAAATCTTGGCTACTCCAATTACCCCGGAAAACTTGGTGCAGCGTAACACGGAGATCGAGAGGCTTCGACAGGAACTAAGTCGCGCTCGTCGGGAGATCGAGACGGAGGTAATGTGTATAAATAAATCTCGGTCAAAAGTCTTAAAGGAAGTAACACGTCTGTAAAGAGAAGGGATTCATCTAAGTTTCAGACAGAGAGAGCTAGCCTCGATACAGAACATGCGTCACCATACCCGGCTGAATAATGACCGACCAACCTTAAGAATCTATTCGCGTCTCCGGCCGGGATGCCTGGTGCACCAAACCCCGCTGGGGCGGTTCACCCCATGAACCCGACAGTTTTCCCTGTTCCGGTTTAGCCGGCGTATTTTCAACCGCCTATCCAGCTGCACGATAACCTGAATCCCGCTCTGGTTCAGGAACAACCCCTGCAGGAAAGGTTCCATACGCCGCCAGGTTATTTTAACAATCCAATGGGTAACATTTGGGCAGCCATGAACAGTTTGACACGAATTCCAGTCAGCCCAAATGATCTTGTAGGAATTGAAGCCCAGAGGGAAATTGAGATGTTGCAAACAACACTGGTTCAGCAGATGAATTATAGTAACCAGGAGAAGATACATTCAACTCCCTAAAATAGCGGGAACTCTTTGCCAAGAAGTCATCACGGAAATTCACCGGTTCCAGCTGGCTCTAGCAACGCGAACCGGCAGCAACCTATTCCACCCAGGCAGACTGTGTCCCATGCACGTGGAGTTATAAATACAGGACATAGGGCTGTAGAAACGGAAAACAGAAATTTGGGCCATGTTCGGATCCCGGTTCAGAATGCGGTTTCGAACTCAACTCCGACTGGGTCTCGCAGAATTGGAATTCAATGCCTTGGTCCGGCAATCAGGAACGAGAGAATACCAGCTGATTTTAAAGGACCTCGCAGAGTTGTAAATTATACCCCAGACATGGAGCCTGCGGACTGGATAGAAGGGTATGAGATGGCCATGGAGATATTGGAAGTAAGCGATACGGTGTGCGCATGATACCTGAGTGTGATGTTAGAAGGACCTGCAAAATCCTACTTAAAAAAATATCCCCGCAAATTCAATCAATAGCTGGCAAGAGTTGAAAGATCGGTTCATCAAAACTTTCCAAGGAAGATGTAAACGTTGAACGACCATTGCAGACTTGGAAAACTGTGTTCAGAAGGAAGGGGAGTCTGCCCAACATTGCTCTCGGCGCGTTGCAGAAATTATTCATTCATCTGTCGGACTCACTGCCCAGCAAGCAGTCATAGCCTTGGAGGGAAACTGCATATTTGACCCATTGAAACGTGATACGTGAGCGATATGAGCGAGCTGATGGATGCCATGACCAAGTATACAGAGTCTGACAAAACAAAGGACGCAGATTCATATGATGAGAAGTCTGCAAAGGGGAAGAAAACTGGGACCAAGGGTATCAAAACCCGAATCAGAGTAACAACAATTCCCATAATCAGAATAATAACAAACGTAAGAAGGGGAGGTAACCTCGGATTTGGTGGCAAATACAAATACAGGTTACAGGAACCAACGTCAGGGTAATAACTTCAGAGGAAATCAAAATTTTCGATCAAACAGTTTTGCGCAGGCTGAGCAGGCTCTGGAGGGACCATGTCCCCGACACAGCAAAAATGGAAAGTTAGCAAATCATTCTTGGGAAAATTGTTTCATCATGCAGGCCTTCATACCTAGTGGAAATAATAAATATGGACCAGGAAACAATGGAGGTGGCAACTCAGGTAATATGGGAGGTGGACATCCGGGAGCTAGCAATTCCAGACCTGGAAATCATAATCCGGGTCATCATGGTCAGGGTAACCAAGGAACTAACCCGGGTGGCAGTCACCAAGGAGGAAATTGTAATTTTCAAACAAATCCGAAGCAATTAAGCTCTGGCCAGTATCATGTATTTACCACTAGTTCATGCAGGAGAGAACGAAATGTGCAGAAACGTGCAGTCCATACAGTAACTCATGTTGTCCCTAGGTTGCTAAATTGGTCAGAACTGTCCATAACCTGGAGCCAGGCAGACCATCCTCCACGAGTTAATAATCCAGGAGGCGTGTCTCTAGTTGTGGCTTCACAGGTTGGAGGATATAAGTTAGACAAAGTGTTGATAGATGGAGGAAGCAGTATAAACATACTTTACTATGATACATTCAAGAGGATGAACCTGCAAGAGAAACAACTTCAGCCATCATCAACTATATTTCATGGGATCGTACCCGGTAAGTCCGCACAATCTATCGGAAAAATATATCTTGAAGTTGCTTTAGGAGTATTTGAAAATTACAGGACAGATATGTTAGCATTCTAAGTGGTCAAATTCAAAAGCCCGTACCACGCCTTGTTTGGAAGACCGACTTATGCCAAATTTATGGCAAGACCCTGCTATGTATATCTTAAGCTGAAGATGCCAGGTCCCCATGCAAATATTACTGTGATAGAGACATAGCCTTAGAGTGTGAGAAAGGTTATGCAACTTATGCAGAGTCAGATTGTGCAGAAAAGGAGTTAAAATTGTATAAGCTGCAAGTTGATCCAGAGAATATGACTTCGCTCAAGAAACCATCAGTTGATTCCAAGTTGAAGTTTAAGTCTGCTCAAGACACCAAGCTAGTGGACTTTACCCCCTCTGACCCATCTAAACAGTTCAGCGTGGGGGCTCATATGACAGACAGATAGGAAAACACGCTCGTCAAGTTCCTCTGTGATAATTGGGACATCTTTGCATGGAAACCTTCTGACATGCCAGGTGTTCCAAGGGAACTTTCTAAGCACAGTTTAAGTGTGGATCCTAACCTAAAACCTATCCGTCAGTTCCTCCGTCGTTTTAATGATGAGAGAAGGAAAGCAATTGGAGAAGAAATAGCTAGGCTTCTAGCAGCTGGGTTTATAGTGGAAGTTTTACACCCAAAGTGGTTGGCCAATCCCGTTCTCGTCTTAAAGAAAAGCGGAACCTGGAGAATGTGCATAGATTACACAGACTTAAACAAAGCATGTCCTAAGGATCCGTTTGCCTTACCCCGTATTGATCAGATTATAGACTCTATGGCTGGTTGCGAACTGCAGTGTTTCCTGGATGCTTACTCAGGTTATCATCAAATCAAAATGAAGGAAGAGGATCAAGAGAAGAACTCATTCATTACACCCTTTGGAGCGTTTTGTTATACGTCAATGCCCTTTGGACTGAAAAATGCAGGAGCAACTTATCAAAGGTGTATCCAGAAATGTTTGAAAAATCGGATCGGACGAAACGTGCACGCCTATGTGGATGGAAAAGTGGTCAAATCTCAAAAAGGTGACACCCTGATCTCAGACCCGGAGGAAACGTTTGCCAGCCTACGCAGATACCAGATGAAGCTAAATCCAACAAAATGTGTTTTTGGAGTACCGGTTGAAAAATTACTGGGTTTCATTATTTCAGAGAGAGGAATTGAAGTAAACCCGGAAAAAATTCAGGCCATACATAACCTAAAATAACCGGTTTGTCTGAAGGACGTTCAGAAGTTGACAGGTTGCATTGCTGCCCTGAGCCGGTTTATAAGCAGACCGGGTGAAAAAGTCATACCTTTATACCGACTATTGAAGAAAACTAACAATTTTGTTTAGAATCAAGAAGCTGATGAGGCATTGGAGGCCTTGAAAAAGCAACTTTCCAATGCACCTATACTAGCTGCGCCTGAGAAGAAAGAGCCCATTTTATTATATATTGCGGCAAACAATATGGCTGTAAATGCAGTTGTGGTTGTAGAGCGTGAACTGGAAGGAAAAGAGGGTCTCATTAAGCGGTTGGTTTACTATGTGAACAAGGTCTTGACAAAGTCAAAGCAGCGATACCCACAGTGTCAGAAGTTGGTCTTCGGGGTGTTCATGGCTAGCCGTAAATTGAAACATTATTTTCAAGAACACCCCATTATTGTGGTCAGTTTAGCACATTTGTCTGATATTATTCAGAATAGAGAAGCAACCGGGAGGGTTGCAAAGTGGGCTATTGAGATGGGGCCATATCATATCAAATATGAGCCAAGGACCGCAATAAAGTCTCAAGCGCTTATCGAGTTTATAAATTACTGGACACAGTTATAGGTCCCGCCAGATAAGCCAGACACTAAATATTGAACTATGCATTTTGACGGGTCACAACAACTGGAAGGGTCAGGAACTGGTGTGGTATTAACATCCCCAAGAGGTGATAAGTTTTGATATGTCTTACAAATTTTGTTTAAATGCGCTAATAATGCAGCGGAATACGAGGCTTTACTTCATGGGCTTCGAATTGCGAAAGAGATGAGTATAATCCGGATTCGATGTTTGGGTGATTCAGACCTTATTTCTCAACAAGTTACAGGAACCTCGTATTCTAAAGACCCAGTTATGGCAGCTTATATGCGAGCAGTTACCCAGCTGGCAGGACATTTCCAAGGATATCAAGTTGATCGTATTGATCGGCGTCTCAATGAAGCAGCTGATGCATTGTCTCGTCTAGGTTCTCAAAAAAAACAAGTTCCACCCAACGTTTTTCTGGATGAAATTCATAGCCCATCAGTTAAAGCTCCAACAGAGGAAGTCCTAGCAAATCCAGATCCTGAATCAAAATTGGTAGCGGCTTTACATACAATCCCAAAGTGGACTGAACCATATCTGGCGTATCTTACGAGGGGCGAGCTCCCACAGAACGAGGTTATCACTCGTCAGGTTATAAGAAGATTGAAGTCATATACAATTATCAATGGTGAGTTATATAAGCGAAGTGCGACTGGAATTTTTCAGAGATGTGTTTCTCTGGAAGAAGGGTGTCAGATTTTGAGGGAAATCCACTCAAGAGATTGTGGTCACCATGCAAGTTCCAGATCTTTGGTCAATAAGACTTTCATACATGGATTTTTCTGGCTAACTACCAACGCTGATGCAGAACAAATAGTGAGAATATGTGAAGGGTGTCAGAGGTATGCAAGGCAGGATCATATGCCAGTTCAAGATCTGCGCATGATTCCCATAACCCGGCCGTTCACAGTCAGGGGGCTTGACATGGTGGGATCTTTCAAAAAGTCGTCTGATAAAAAGACTCATTTATTGATAGCAGTTGACAAGTTTACAACGTGGGTAGAAGAAGAACCAATCAGTAAATGTGACGCGGTTACAACAGTCAAGTTTTGAAAAGGCTGATTTTCAGGTTTGGTTACCCACATAGCATTATAACGGACAATGGGACAAACTTGTCAGAAGGAGCAATGCAAAAATTCTGCGAACAGAACCATATACGGCTCAACCTTTCTTCAGTGGCACATCCACAGTCTAATGGAAAAGCAGAACGAGCTAACCAAGAATTGCTAAAGGGTATCAAGCCTAGACTCCAGGTCCCATTAGAAAAGACTGCTGGTTGTTGGGTTGAAGAGTTACCTGATGTTTTGTGGAGCATAAGAACTACCCTAAACAGATCAACAAGTTACACACCGTTTTTTCTGGTTTATGGAGCTGAGGCAGTTTTACCAAGTGATATTTGTCATGATTCACCAAGAGTAGCTGCTTATGTGGAAACCCAGAATGAGATGGCTCGTCAAGACTCGCTTGATGCTTTGGAAGAAGCACGCGAACTTGCAGCATCCAGGTGAGCCATATACCAGCAGGACTTGAGTCGCTATCATAGCCGCGGGGTTAAAACTCGAAGTTTTCAGGAAGGGGACTTAGTGTTACGCCTGATCCAGAAAAAGGATGGTATGCACAAGCTAATTCCGCCATGGGAAGGACCGTTTGTGGTAAGCAAGAAGCTACAAAATGGATCATATTACCCCATTGATATGCGTGATGCTGATAAATCACGAACATCCGAGGAAGAAACTAGAAGACCTTGGAACATAGCCCAGTTGAGACCATATTATACATAGGATCATTGTAACCACTATGTTATAATTGCAATAAAGGATAGACCTGGAAAATCTAAGTTTCAGAATTTTATCATTGTTACAGGGAGTTAAAATTTTCATATATGATTACTTGGGGGCTGATGCTAGAGCACAGTCTACATCTCAAGAATCTGGCATAAGCCATATTATATTAGTTGTACTTGCCTGTCAGTCAGTGGTTACACACAATTTTATGACCTAGATGTTTAACCTGGGCGAGTCAATCACGTTATAACCCGGCAAAACTGGGTTATTATGACCCTAAACTCGCCAGAGTTAGAAACACTAGAATATGTCATGCGATAAACCGGCTTAGTTATATTTGCCTGCCAGTCAGCGGTTACACGCAATTTTATGACCTATATGTTTAACCTGGGCGAGTCAATCACGTTATAACCCGGCAAAACTGGGTTATTATGACCCTAAACTCGCCAGAGTTAGAAACACTAGAATATGTCATGCGATAAACCGGCTGAGCTAGATAGCAAAGAAAAATCAAGTCAAGAAATTTTTGGATTACAAATCAAAGATGTTGCAAAGTTACGAATAAGAGGTAACCCGGATTTTTTTTGCATAACTTAGCAAGAAAACCGAGTTATTACACACCAAATGTAGCATAATTGCACATGCGCACTTTCAAAAAAAAATAGAGCTAGAAATAAAGCAGTTTATCTAGCCTATTACAAACCCATGAGGGTTGAGTTATTATCAAATGAACCAAATGTTCATTCTGCAACGGATTTTCCCTTCTGTTGGATATCATCTAACCTGGCGACAGAATCCAGGTCTTGTGCTCCCGGGTGTTCCTCATCATCAACTTGGACGTTTTATGCTTCTTCAAGATGAGCCATGGAAACGTACTTCCACTCCAGCTGAGCCAAAGCATCATTGGTGTCCTCCGGTTCATATAAAGGACGAGGTGGAGCAGAAACCAAAGGATTGGTGGATTGAGGCGCACCATATGAAGAGGCTACAGAAAGACGTCTCTTCTGTGGAGCCTGGCAGACGGCAGCTACAACTTGAAGAGAGAAAGCCGGTTTGCGCTCACCTGAGGAAGTATAACCCGGACAAAGTTCCTTCAGCTTTAGTTTTTCCGCGATGGAGCAAGCTTAGAACCGGCACTCCTTTTCGATCCTGGCAAAGTCCCTCCAATATTTGGTCCTATCTGCTCGATACTGTAGGAAATCTCTAACTAGGAGATCCGGATTCGGTTCCGGGTGATATGCTTTGGCCAGGGACATGACCTTGATGGCTCCACGACGACATGATGAAATTTTGTGTTCTTCTATCCATTGTGGAACTTGAGTTAGTTCCACAAGCATATCATGGAGCTTTCTAGGTGCATTGTCCCAGTTCCCGGCGGCTTTAATGCATTCCCCTCCTCCAACATATAGCTGTCGGATTAAGGTGAATAGAGCCTTCAATTTCATGTCAGGAAGCTGGAGGTCATTACCGTGCATTCTACCTGTCAATCACAAGAGCACGTTGTTCAGAAACCGGATTATTATAACTAGGCAAAGGAGATCATGAACCGGAAAGAAGGGCATACATATGCTGCATATGGAGCAAACTTACCAAATACACTGCAAGTAATGTCTCCTAGCAGATCCTTCACCTTGGCAAAATTGCTCTGTGTTTCCTCTAACTTCTTTTCAGCATTCTCTGCCCTTTCAATAAGAGTCTTTTCCCGGTTCTCAAAATCTTGCTAAAGAACAGACAAGGTTTTTGTCGCTTCTATAACTTGTTTCTCCAGGTCTTGCTGCACAGTCCTTGCCTCTTCAGTTTTCTGAGCCTCTTATGCTAGCAGGCTCTTCAGATTTTAAATCTCCTTTTGCGAGGAAGATTCAATACTCTGCATAATTGTTGGTTACATAAAAAACATAGGTTATAAACAAATTCAAAGTATAAGTTGAGGAAATTCTGGGTTCTAAAACATAACCCGGAAGATTGGGAGCTTGCAAAGATTTCTAGCCTACTCAAGAATATGTTCAAGTCCCGACTAGCTACAGGTTTGCAACCCGACACTTGGGGGCTACACTATTTCAGTTTAAAAAATTTGTTTGTCATATATGATTAAGTCCCGAGTAGCAGCAATCTTGCAACCCTGCACTTGGGGGCTACACTATTTCAGTTTCAGAAAGTTGTTTGTCAGATATGATTAAGTCCCGAATAGCTGCAGGCGTGCAACCCAGCCCTTGGGAGCTACAATATTTCAGTTTGAATTTAAATTACTAAGTGTAAAAGTAGAACAAGTCACGGTTCACAATAGATTCGTAAACCGTCTGTCGGGGGGTTACCCCCGAGTAGGGTAAAGGCAAGTGGTAAAGGCAAAGGACAGAAGAGAAGTTTGGTCGAGTAGCCGCCTACCCGGTAATTGCTACCCGGTCGACTGCTACTCGGTCTTACGGAAAGATGACCAGAAGAAGGAATCAATCAAGTTCTATCCATTCGAGTAGAAGAGTTGGCCCGAGTAAAACTGGCGGGAACCTACTCGGGCCAGAAGTCAAAGGAGCCGTTCTGACACAGGATCCCGCGTATCCTGGGTCCGTACTTGGCACTGTTCGAACCACTGTTCATCTGGGACCGGCCTGCCTGACAGCGACAGTGTGGAAGCAGGCGGTCGCAGGATAAGGGGGCCCTACTCTGTGTTTGGCACAGTGATACCAGACTGTCCCCTTGGTTTTGCCCAACGACTTTCCGGATGCAGCCAAGATTAGGAACCAAAGCTGTCAGCGGGAACTCGGAAGAAGGACGATGTGCACACTATGTCGACACTTGTCTGCATTTGGATGTATCCGGCTGGGCACCGTGTATATAAGGTGCCCCGCCGCCTCCTGCGTGAGGGGCGATCGCATGCTGGGACACAGGAAACCCTAGATTCTTGACCTAGTTCATCCCAAAGAGAGAAGAGTGGCTACTCGGTAGCAAGAACATTGTACTGTGGCTACTCGGTGAGACACCAGAATACAAAGAGAAAGGCAGGAGTAGGGGTTTTACCTCCTCACGAGGGCCCTGAACCTGGGTAGATCGTGTTGTTTGCAGTGTTTAGTTCTTACCTCACGCGGCTACTCGTCGCGTGATCCCTTCCCGAGCACCTCCAGCGTCCTTCGTCCCCACATCTTTAGCCATCCTATGGCATCTGCCGTGACACCACCACGACAGTTGGCGCCCACCGTGGGGCAACCAGCGGCGCTGGTTGGAGTTTCTGTTCGGACGGGATCTTCTTCAGCGGAGCGCGTAGTCTGTGGCCTTGTCCACAGATTCGGCTCTTTCGACTTCGTCACCGACAACGCAGGCGACTTCGGTGGCAAGGCCATGCCGGAGGGCGGCACGGTGATCTCCTTCGGCGCGCACCTCGTCTACGTCGCCACCGTCATCGACCGCGTCTACCCCGAGCTGGTGCATGACGCGGAGGATCCTCCCGCTGTGATCGCTGCTCACGGAAGGCCTGCGCGCCGTTCTGCGGACCGCGCTGAGGTGATGGTGACCGGCTTGGCGGCAAACGCCGGCGCATCTGCTACTGGCGCCGCGGCCGTCGTCGAGGATCTTGCTGCCTCGAGCGCTGGAGGCAGGACCCACAGGCCTTACGAGAAGGACTGCAACCTCCCTCCCTCCACCACTCCGACTATTCCCGCGTCGGCTGGGCGGAATGGCATGCCGCCTCCCACCAACCTCGAGCTCCTGAGCATGAAGGAGCAGCTCGAGCGGCAACGCCAGGAGCTGCTCGCCGAGCAGGCGTAGTTGGACAAGGTCAGGCTAGAGCTTAGCTTGGACCAGCTTGAGTACAACAAGGCTCACGGCTTCACGCCAGTCACTAGGAGAGCTAGCAGAGTAGGCGCCACGCGGCGCAACCTTGGTGCCGAGATGGCGACAGTGGTAGAGGTTCCTGCTCAGTCCGCCACCGCAAACACTTCCACTAGGCCCAGATACAGCACACCCGCCAAGACACTTAGAGCTGCAGAGGCTGTAGCTGCCGAGTTGCCTCGTCTCGACGGCGACACGCGCGTTAGACAGCAAGAGAGGCTCAACGAGTTGGTGTTAGAGGCTGCTAGGCAGAATGAGGAGTTCCAGAAAGCCAACCCGGGCGCTGGAGCCTCGCAGGTGGTGCACTCGCACGCGGCTAGATCTAACGATCAGGCCTCGTCTCCGCACCCCAGCCGCGAGAAGAGCCGCAGCGGACGTTCCGCCAGAGATAGGCAAGTGCAGGTGTATGGCCCGGCTGCTGCCGCGAGACAGCTTGCTGTGCCGCAGCAGCCCGGGCAGGAACACAACGCTGCAAGAGCAGGCTCCCAAGCCCATCAAGCTCAAAGCCAGGCCCGAGGTGAAGCGCGCCCAGGTCCTTCTCAGCGTCCCGCTGCTCCGCCTACTCGGCAGAGGCAGCAGCCGCGCGCAGTGGCGCCAGTCGCCAACCCGGTGGAGCAGCCTGCAGCTGTGCAGGTGGACAGATATGATGACGGCTACTCGGCCATGGAGATGGCTGGCTATGACATTCTGGACCGTGTTGGCGAGCGCGTGTTGGCGCCTGGAGATGCGAGGCATCAGCTGGACCGGATCAACTTGTCAGCTCGGTTGGAGAACACGGGTCCTCCTGGCCCCGAGTGCTTTGGCCCGCGCATCATGAACGAGCCGTCCGTGAAGAACTTTCAGCTCGCAAGGGGCACCAAGAGCTACAACGGCAGCACCAAGCCGGAAGATTGGCTCAATGACTATGTCACCGCGGTTCATATCGCGAACGGCAACAGAAGATGGGCGGTGTGCTATGTCCCGCAGATGCTAGAGGGTCCAGCTCGCACTTGGCTCAACAACTTGCCCAAGAACAGCATCAATTGTTGGCTGGACTTCTCGGACGCCTTCATCAGCAACTTCACCGGCACCTACAAGAGGCCGAATAGGCCACAGCAGCTGTCCGCTTGCAGGCAGCGAGAAGACGAGACAGACCGCGAGTACCTTACTCGGTGGAGCACATTGAGGAACACTTGTGAAGGTGTGAATGAAGCCCAGGCCATCACTTGGTTTGCGCAGGGTTGCAGGCATGGCAGTATGCTGTGGCAGAGGTTGCAGAGGGAGATGCCAAACACTCTGGCGGAGACCATCAAGATTGCGGATCAGTACGCACTCGGTGATCCTACTCAGCCCCTGATGGACTCCTCTGAGCCGAGAAGAAACTTCAGCAACAGCAAGCGCAACGAGTTCCGCAACAAGCGCAGGGGTGACCGAATAGATACTCGGTATGATCCTGAAGAGGTGAATGCAGTGACTGTTGGAGCTGGTGGTAGCCAAAGGCAGAAACCTGCTGGAGCCTACGGGCAGAACCAGAACCAGGGCCAAGGCAACAAGAAACCATTCCGTACTCCTCAGTCGGGTAGCGGCAACTCCGAGCAGCCGAGGAAGTTCGTCTTTGACGACATGAAGGATGGCCCATGCAGTTTTCACACTCACCACCCCTCAAGGCCTGCTAACCACACTACTCGGCAGTGCGAGTGGTGGGATGTGATCAAGGATGATGGCTTGCCTCCTCCTCCTCCTCTGCCAGCGGCCAATGCCAATGTGCAGCCTACTCGCGCACCCGCAGCTCGGCCGCCAGTGTTCCCGAGAAGAGAAAATGTGAACCAAGTGGCTTTGGGAGCCAACCGACACTTCAACAATGAGAGCTACCGCAACAACAACAACTACAACCGCAACAACAACAACAGAGGCAACAACAACTACCAGGGCAACAACAACAACGGCAACAATGGGGGCGGAGGCTCCAACCAGTACCAAGAGCACCATGAGAGCTACATGATCTTCACCTCTGAGCCAGTCGACAAGCAATCACAGCACAGGCGTGCCATGGAGGTCAATGCAGTAATTCCTGCTGTCCCTCACTACATGTATTGGTGTGACCAGGAGATCAGGTGGTCCCGAGTAGATCATCCCAAGGTGATGCCCAATCCGGGTAGCTACGCCTTGGTGCTGGATCCTACCTTCCTGGGTCCCGAGAAGAATGTGAGGTTCAGCAAGGTGCTAATCGACAACGGCAGCAGCATCAACATAGTGTACAAATACACACTTGAGAAGCTTGGGCTGGCCGAGAACATGATGCTGCCCAGCAAGACCACTTTTCATGGCATTGTGCCCGGGATCTCGTGCAACCCGATTGGCCGAGTGTGGATAGATGTGCTATTCGGCACCAGGGAGAACTGCCGCACAGAGCGCCTGCAGTTCGAAGTGGTTGATCATCAGAGCCCTTACCATGCTCTACTCGGCAGGCCTGCTCTGAGCAAGTTCATGGCCTCTACTCACGTTGCATATCTGAAGATGAAGATCCCTAGTCCCAATGGCATAATTACTATCTCTGGTGATTACAAGAAGTCCATGGAGTGTGCCTCTGCTGGTTCCCAGTTGGCGGAGTCGATGGTGATTGCTGCCGAGAAGAAGAAGATGTATGAGGTGGTGGCTATGGCGCAATCCGCGCAAGCTGGCGCGCAAGGCGTGCCGAGTACCCAACACGGGACCGCATTCCAGGCATCTCAGGAGACCAAGAAGGTCCAGGTCGACCCCGAGTTCCCCGACCGCGTAGCCATCATTGGCTCCGGGTTGGCGGAGAAATAGGAAAGCGAGCTCATCCACTTCCTCCGTGAGAATCGGGATGTATTCGTCTGGTCCAACGAAGATCTACCAGGAGTCCCGAGGGAGTTGGTTGAGCACTCACTACATGTGCGTCCTGACGCCAAGCCAGTGAAGCAGGCTATGCGCTGCTTCGGAGATGAGAGAAGGAAGGCCATTGGTGACCAGATCACCAAGCTGCTGATAAGCAATTTCATCATGGAGGTGCTGCATCCGGATTGGCTAGCCAACTCGGTCATGGTCGAGAAGAAGAAGGAGGATCCCAAGGCTGCCACTGCATGGCGCATGTGTGTCGAATACACCGACTTGAACAAGGCATGCCCCAAGGATCCCTTCCCGTTACCTCGCATCGATCAGGTGATCGATTCCACTGCTGGTTGTGAACGGCTGTCTTTCATAGATGCCTACTCTGGTTTCCACCAGATTGCACTCAATCCTGCTGATCAAATAAAGACTGCTTTCATTACCCCGTACGGGGCTTATTGCTATCGTGTCATGTGTTTTGGCTTGAGGAATGCGGGTGCAACCTATCAGAGATGCATGCAGAAATGCTTGCACGACCAGCTCGGCAAGAATGTGCAGGTGTACGTAGATGACATTGTCATCAAAACGAATAAAACACATACTCTGCTTGCCGACCTGGAGGAAACCTTTGCTAACCTACGCAAGTACAAAATGAAGCTGAATCCGAGTAAATGCACCTTTGGTGTCCCGGCTGGCAAGCTACTCGGCTTCCTGGTGTCTAGTCGGGGCATTGAAGCCAATCCTTCAAAGATAAAAGCTATTGAGAGCATGTCTTTGCCGAGATCCCTGAAGGATGTACAGAAGTTCACTGGTTGCTTGGCATCTCTGAGCCGTTTTCTGGGCCGAATGGGCGAGAAGGCCCTGCCTCTGTACCAATTGATGAAGAAAAGTGACAAGTTTGTCTGGACTCCGCAAGCGGATGTGGCATTCAACGAGCTGAAAGCAATGCTGGCTAGCGCTCCCATCTTGGCTAGTCCGCTACCCAAGGAGCCAATGCTGCTGTACATTGCTGCGACTAACCGAGTAGTCAGTGTGGTGATTGTGGTGGAACGAGAAGAAGAAGGCAAGAGTGTGCAGCGCCCAGTGTACTATCTCAGTGAAGTGTTGTCCAGCTCCAAGCAAAACTACCCGCACTACCAGAAGATGACCTACGGCGTGTACCTGGGCGCCAAGAAGCTAAAGCATTACTTCCAAGAGCATCCTATCACGGTTGTGAGCTCTGCTCCCATCTCAGATATCATGGGCAACAAGGAGGCGAGTGGCAGAGTAGCCAAGTGGGCAATCGAGCTGGCAGCGTATGCGCCCGCGTATGCGAGAAGAGAAGCTATCAAGTCTCAGATTCTGGCGGAATTCCTGGTGGATTGGGCCGAGGTGCAGTATGAACCTCCTGCTCCAGTTTCTAATTACTGGAAAATGCACTTTGATGGCTCGAAGGTGAAGGAAGGCCTTGGTGCTGGCGTGGTGCTTACGTCACCCAAGCGAGATCAACTCAAGTATGTGCTGCAGATTCACTTCAAGGCATCCAACAACGTAGCAGAGTACGAGGCAGTGGTGCATGGTTTGCGAGTAGCCAAGGAGGTTGGCGTGCAGCGCATTATATGCTATGGCGATTCAGATCTGGTGGTGCAGCAAGTCTCTGGCACTTGGGATGCTCTAGATGCCAACATGGCATCCTATCGCTTCCTGGTACAGTCTATGACTGAATTCTTTGAGGGCTGCGAGTTCCAGCACATTCACCGAGCAGAGAACGAAGCGGCAGACGAGCTGTCCAAGTTGGGATCTTCACAGCAATCCATCCCGGCGGGGGTTGCCTTGGAGCACTTGAGGAAGCCATCCATCAAGCCCTCTCCCAACTCGGAGTCCATATTTGTTCCTTCTCTGCCAAGTGAGGAATCTGATCCCATGGAGATTGACTGGGAGAATGCTACAGGAAACCCGGGGACTGCTGCTCCTGACTCGGGGACTGCCGTCCTCTACTCGGGGACTGCCACTCCTTACCCAGGGACTGCTGCTCCTGACTCGGGGACTGCCGTCCTCTACTCGGGGACTGCCACTCCCTACTCGGGGACTGCCACTCCTTACGTGGGGACTGCCACTCCTTACTCGGGGACTGTCACTCCATACCCGGGGACTGTTGTCCTTAACTCGGGGACTGTCGCATTCATTGAGGAAGTCCTTGCCAATCGATCTGGGCTTCAGAGAAGTGCTCCCATCCCTAAAGAGCAACCAGGGGTGCCTGTCCCGATGGAAGTGGACGAACCAGTGTTTCCCACACGGGAGACACCGAGTTGGGCCATGCCCATATTATCCTTTCTAAGGGACGGCACTCTGCCAGAAGATGAAGTGGCTGCAAGACAAATTCAGAGAAGATCCAAGGGCTACACTATAGTCCGAGATGTGCTGCACAAGAGAAGTGCCACCGGCGTGCTGCAATGTTGCGTGGACCCAGCAGAAGGAGAAGAGATTCTGGTAGAGATACACCAAGGAGAATGCGGGCACCACGCCTCTTCTCGGGCATTGGTCAAGAAAGCTTTTCGGCATGGCTTCTACTGGCTCACAGCTCTGCAGCAAGCTAAAGATATCGTGAGGAAGTGCAATGGCTGCCAGATGTCCGCGAGTAAGATTCACATGCCTGCTTCCGAGCTGAAGACAATTCCTATCACATGGCCGTTTGCTGTTTGGTGTTTGGACATGGTCGGACCCTTCCAGCCGGCTAGAGGCAACATGACTCATATTCTGGTCATGGTGGATAAATTCACCAAGTGGATTAAGGTGAAGCCTATTCGGAAGTGCGATGGGGCCACAGCTGTGAAATTCTTGAAGGATGTGATCCTGAGATATGGCTACCCGCACAGCATCATCACCGACAACGGCACAAACTTCGCAGAGGGAGCAATGGTGCGGTTCTGCAGAGATAAGCACATCCGACTAGACGTTGCGTCTGTTGCGCATCCAGCCTCCAATGGACAAGTGGAAAGAGAAAATGGCATGGTGCTAGCTGGCATAAAGCCAAGGCTGATGGAGCCACTGCTGAAAACACCTGGGTGTTGGCTAGACGAGTTGCCAGCAGTGTTGTGGAGTCTAAGGACTACCCCTAACCGGTCAACCGGCTACACGCCATTCTTCTTGGTATACGGCGCTGAGGCCGTGTTGCCAATAGACCTAGAGCATGACTCCCCCCGAGTAACCCTATACACTGAGGTGGAGGCGAGAGAAGCTCGAGAAGATGACGTTGACCTGCTTGAAGAAGCAAGAGAGCTGACTCTGTCACGTTCGGCTATCTACCAGCAAAACCTGCGGCGTTATCATAGCCGAAAGGTGAACCCAAGGGTTTTCCGAGAAGGAGACATGGTCCTTAGGCTTGTGCAGCGCACAGCCGGGATGCACAAGTTGTCTCCTCCATGGGAAGGGCCTTTCATTGTGAGCAAAGCGCTGCACAACGATGCATACTATCTTATAGATGCGCGCCCACCACAGGCGAACAGGGCAGATAAAGCTGGAGAGGAAACCAAGCGCCCTTGGAATGTAGCTCTACTCCGTCGTTTTCATTCGTGAGCAAAGACGTGTATGTACCCTCTTATCCGAGTTGAAATTCTATTCTGCAATCTGAAATTGAACTCGGGGACTGCCCTCGTCCAAAATTGCTCTAAGTGTTTCTACTCGGCTTTACCTCTTGCCTATTCGGTTGCTCTACTTCAAAATTCAAAGGTACATTTAGTACTGTGTTTAAACCCACATGCCAACTCTTCGACTTTGTTGTTGTCCGAAACCCGGCTTCATGGCAAGCAAGAGAACAAGCAAAGGGTCCATGAGCACAAGAAAAATTACTAAGGAAAGGAAGAGTGCAGGAACCGAGTAGGGTGCTTTTATTACTGTTCTTTGTCTTATCTTTTCGGCTAAGTGGTGGGCTGCGTTACTATGATTGTTTCTAAGCGGCTAAGTATTTGCAGCTCTGCTCTTTAACTCTTGTGACTCGAATACCAAAAAAGCAACAAGTTGCAGGTAGAGCTGAGACGAAAAGAGAGAGTGAATAAGAAATGCAACTCGGGGACTCGCATGATAACGCAACCCGGCATCGAGCCCAGGCTGAATAAATTGATTAAGTTGAAAAAAACAAGTGGGAATATAAATGAGTAGCAACGGCATAAATAGTCTGGTACATTTGCACCCGGCATCCCGGGGATCTGATAAGTGTTTGAGAAATAAAGCTGCAGGATAAACTCAGGTCGAGGCGGCGTTCTCGGTGCTAGCCTTAGCTGCCTCATCTTCAGTAGTGGCCTTGGTTGTGTCCGTTTCCGGGCTGGCGTTGACAGTCTTCGCGGCTTCGCCCTCGGCGCTGGCATTGGTCGCATCCGCCTCTGCGCTGGCATCAACAAGCTTTGCTGCTTCGTCCTCGGCGTTGGGCTCGGTGGTTACCGGGTCTGAAGTGGCCGTGGCCACCGAAACGGGCGTTGTCGCGGAGGTGTAGCCGCTGGCTTGGGCGCGAAGGTTGACGGTGTCGTCAAGGGCAGCTCCTGACGAGGTGCCGAACTCGAGCGCGGAGGTGTCGATCGACATCTCCACGTTCTCGTCCTCCTCGTCGCTACCCGCGATGACCGCGGCCTTCCCCTTCCCGTCCTTGCCAGCAGGAGAGTCGAAGTAGCTCAGTTCCGGCTCATCGGTGTCCGTCTCTTCGTCTTCATCCTCCTCCTCGCCCTCGTCCACCTCGGTGTCGGGCTCGGTGAGGCCGTCGATGAAGGTTGCAGTGTCGGCATACTGGGCGACCTCGTGAGCAACCAGCTGGCGAATAGCCACGCAGTCGGGGTCCTTCTCCCACCTGGAGTCTCGGCGCATCTCGCGGATAATCTGCATATTGAGGTTCTCGTACCAAGTGGTGACGAAGAGCAACATCATGTCCGCACCTACCCGAGCTCCCGAGGCGCGCCATTTCTTCAGTTCAGCTTTCACGCGCTGCAGCTTCAAGGCAAGTCCGGAGATTGTTGTCGGCGCGGAGTCATCAGGCCAGAAGACGTTGTGGATCTGGAAGGTGACGCGCACCAGCTCGGTGCCCACGCCCGCTAGCCGCGGACACTGGCTCTGCATAATCAGGATACTTTCCTCGATTTCTGCTCTGGTGTCCAAAGGCTCGCCCTTCTCAACACGAGCTGCTCGGACCTTCTCCAGGGCGGGCACGCTAGAAGATTCAAGGTCGGGAAAGATTCCTGCAAGAGCTATCGAGAAGATCAGAAACAGTAACAGAGTGGAAGCGTGAAACGAGAAGCAGAGAAGAAAGGCGCAGTCGAGTAGCAGAGAAGCGGAGAAAAGGGAGCACTTACTGTTCAAATCGTGGCGCAGCCCTAACAGCTGGGTCTTCCATGTTTCCTCGTTGGATATATGCTTCTCTTCGATCAAGCGGAGCTCCTCTAGCTGAGTGAAGAGCCCAGCATTGCTCTTCTTCAGCACCTCACACTCCTGTTTGAGGGCTCTTTCCCTGGCCTTGGCTGCTGCTTCGCTCTTTGCCTTCTCGGCAATTACTCTGTCCCTTTCGGCACCAAGGTTGATAGCATCCTGGAGCGCAGTCTGCAGCTGGACTTGGAGCTTCTCCATCTCAGTAGTGTGCTCTTTCACAAGCTCGACAGCCTGGCTGGACAACTGCTGCTGCACCTCAGCAGGTTTGAGGCAATCTTGATGCTCCTCAGCGAATTTCTTATGATCTTCTGAGGAAGGCAAAGCACGGTTAGCAGAGAAGCGAAAGAAAGAAACACAGGAAAAGCCGAGTAGACGGCAACACACCTTCCAATCTCTTGATGGTGGCCTGGCCATTCTCGACGAAGGCACGGCAGTTCTCGTGCTCGTCAGACAGGGCGTTCAGCTTCCCTGCAGGGTGAAATTAGTTAGCGCAAAAAGCAGAAGCGGGCGTAAACACCAAACGCAAGAACCGCGCAGCTAGAAGCGTACCTTCAACTTCAGACAGCCTCAGAGTGCTGTTCATCACTTCCTTGTCGGCTTCCTCGGCAATCATCTTCTCTTTTTCCAAGGCGGCAATGCGCCTCTTGGCAATGGCGTGGTTCCAGAGTAGCCGACGATGCAAGTCGGTCCGTTTCAGTACGCTATTCTGAGAAGCAAAAGAAACAAGAATCAGGCAAAGTACTTGAGATTCAACCCGAGAAGGCGGCTACTCGGGAGAGTGTCCGCCTACTCGGCCAGAATCTCGGGGACTGGGTGATGGATAAGGAAAAGAGGAAGAGTAGAAAAGAAGTGAAAATGCAACTCGGAGAGGATGAATAGGAACTTACCGCGTAGGATTGCTCGAGGTCTTCGGCGTTCTTGCGGTGGACAAACATCTTGGCAGCAAGTGTAGCAGAGGTGGTTGAGACAGTCATGGGTTTGTAACCCAAGTCCACCTTGTTCCAATCCACACGCATATGGTCGATGTCGCCCAGATCGGTGCCGTTCCAATTGGTGTTGCCGAGAACTTTGTTGTCCCACTTGGCATCGATGAAGCCGATCAAGTCGAGTACTTGCTCGAGGCTCTGGGACGTTATCGCCTGGTCCTGAACTCCACGAGAAGCAATGGAGATGGATTTGTCTTGATTTGGGGCCGGGGGCCTGGAGTTCACTGCCACGGCTTTTCTCCCTTTCTGAAGAGCAAGATTCCGGTCCTTGGGGGAAAGGCCGACCTGGTGCTGCTGGCTAACCTTCACCATGTAGTCAGGGTAGCAGGGCTGATCAGCTGCAGCGGCGGCGGCAGCAACCGCGCTAGGATCGCGAATAACCAGCTGACTGGACTGGCCAGTTGATGTTGGCGGCGGCATGTCGGCAGCCCGCTTCTTCGTCTTCTCCTTCTGGGCAGTTGGCATCGAGGCGACTGGCTTCTCGGTTTTATGCTTCTCGGTCTTCTTCTCCTCAGCTTTCTCCTTCTCGGCGGCTTTCTTCTCGGCTGCCTCCTTCTCTGCAGCATCTTGGGTACTTTTCCTGGTAACTGGCCTGGCCGGAGGGCTGGCGGCAGCCTCGGTTGTCTGCACCAAGGAGGAATCAGGCTGAGCGCTACCTTGATCTATTGGTGGCGCCAGGGGCGCGCTATCCAGTGCGGCATCCGGCTGGGCGCTACCCTGCGCGGCGACTGGTTGCGCGTCGCTCAGAGGGTAATGCCCAGTCGCGTCTTCTACCCGCTGCTCGGCAGCGGGATCCGGCTGTGAGACATCCATTTCTTCTACCCGCGGCTGGGCCACGGGGTCTTCTTGTCCAGCAGCCCCTGTTGCTGGCTGCTCTTCTCCTTCTTCCTCCCGCTCAAGGGCGGCGTCGTGGTGCATCTCGGTGTCTTGTTCTTGGTTCTCCTCGGCAGTATTGGCCGGAGGAGAAGGAGGTCTATCTTGGTGAGCAGCATCCTGCGCTTCTTGATCTGCGCGGGACTGCTGCTCCAGCTCGGCTTTCTGGGCATCGGTGCCCTCTGATGATGCGTTGGCGGCGTTGTTCTCGTCGCCCTCGAGATCGATAACCTTGTCGATGTCGATGGCAGCTTTCTTCTGGGTTTCAGTGGACGCAAGAGCGGCATCCGCGTCCAAGGGGGCTCTGAAGAGAAAATTGTGTTCAGAAATAAGAAGAGGGCAGAGGAAATCAAGAGGAAACAGCGAGACAAGAGGATTGGGAATCAACCGAGAAGAAAGAAGTGAACCAAATAACCGGGAAGGAACTTACCCCTGGCGGGAAGGAATCGCTGGCTTCTTTCTCTTCACGACCTTCTTGGTCGTCTTCTCGGTCGTCTTCTTCTTCTTGGCGGGAAGATCTTGGGCGCCACTGCCTGTCCGTTTGCGGGTGGCAGGAGCGGCAACTGCAAGAGGCTTGACGACCTGGGCTGCCTCGTCCTCATCCTCATCCTCGTCTTCGCCATCAGAATCAGCAACATCTGTGAAATAGAAAGGAAGAAAAGCACTTCAGAAGCAGAAAGTGATTGGTTTGCGCTGCTCGCGGTCAGAGGGGATAAGTTCAATTACCTTCAACTTCATCCTCGGACCAGTCACGAAGAGACGATTCCGCGGGATGATCACCCGCCTGGGCGGCGTCAGAAGGATCGAGCTTGTCCGCGGTCTCGAAGGAGGCCTGGTCATCTTCTTCTCGGTCAGATGACCAGTTGCCCTCGAAGCGCTCACAGCTCTCAGCAAGCTGGCGGTCAAGGACCTGAAGGACAGAGAAACATCGCAAATTAGCCGAGTAGCATGAAGGCATTCTACCCGGATGGGCGTGCAAACACAAAGCACACTAGGCCTAGGGAAATTTACTAAGGATCCTACTCGGCGAGGCGTGCAAACAACAAGCACATTAAGCCTAAGTATTTCTCCTAAGTGTGCTACCCGACAAGGCGTGCAAACACAAAGCACACTAAGCCTAGGCAGTTCTGATAAGTGCCCTACTCGGTGCAGAATGCAGTTGCTAGCCGCAGCAAGGAAAGAAGGATGTCTACTCGGATTACATGTAAACTGGAAGCAGGGTAAGGAGAACATACCCGTGGAATCGGCTTCGTGCGGCTGAAGGGGATGAACCCATACTGCCAGTTATCTCGGAGGCTTGTGGTCAGGATGGACCTTGCGTGCGCGGCGACTTCCGCGTTGCTGAGCTCGAACGTGGTCGTCCGAGTGCAGTCGCGGGGGCCTCCCAAGTAGCACATTGGGTGGGAGCGCTGCTGCAGAGGCAGCACCCGGTTCCGGATCCAGCAGGCCACGGGATCATCGCTCTTGAGGCCCTCTCCGATTAGTTCAGCGAGCCGCTCCTCCATCTGCACTGCGTTGCGGTCGTTGGAGGGCTTCGTCTTCCAATTCTGCACGGATGGAGCTCGGTTGCTCCAAGCAGGCAGGTTGATGCGGTCCGTTACCTTTCCCCCCTTCGTGGCGGGGATATTCTTCACGTAGAGGAAGGATTTTTGCCACATACGGACGGAATCCAAGCCCTTGATGCGAGGGTGATTGGTTCCCGTCCGCTGCACCATCATGGCGCTGCCGGTGTCGGTTACCCGGCTGCCAGAGGCCGCGCCGTCCTTCTTCCCTTTGCTCTGCTGACGGAGGTGGAAGTACTTCAGCCATGTCTGCACCGTGGGGCGGACGCCAAGAAAGGCCTCGCACACCACGGTGTGATAGGCGAGGAAGACGACTGCATTTGGGGGGAGATGATGCATCTGAACACCGAAGTGATCCAGGAAGGAACGGAGGAAATCGGAAGCTGGCAGGCCGAATCCTCGCGCGAAGTGCGCGAGGAAGACGACATGCTCGCCCTCCCGCGGGGCCGGGACGATTTCGCCGTCGGGCGGCCGGCACTGAACACCAGGAGGAACCCTCCGGGTGTTCACGAGCCAGGAGCAGTCGTCGACGGTGACATCAGAACCAGCCCAGCCGGCGCGAGCAGCCATGGCAGCGAGTGAGAAAGTGGTGGAAAGTGTGGAAGAATCTGGTGGAGAGAATGAATCCGCGGCGGCGCAAAGAGTTGCGCGGCGGCGGAGAAGAAACAGAGAGGCAAAAGAGGAAAGTACGGAGGAAGGAGAAGAGGAAGTTACCGATGGGGGTATTTATATCCTCTCCTCAGATTACCGTTACCATCGGGGTAGTGGGATCGATCGTGGCCATAACTCTCGTGTGGTGGGGTCTATGGCCGGTTAGAAACGCACGCAAGCGCGGAACGCGCGCGTAACGGCCACAATTGATCCCACGACCAGATCGTGGGTTATTACTGCGCTTGATGGGACATGACGAGCCGGTGGGCCCACTCCGTAAAAACTGGGCGCGTGGCACGTCGTGTCCTGGGCAGCGAGACGTCGGGGTCGCGGATGCTTGACACGTGTCCAGTTGCAGCACGGAAGGCTGGATTGTGCTCTGCGCTGCAGAAGACTCTGCTTGAGAAATTCTCTAAGTCCTTTTACTCGAACGCAGAGAAGGAGATTAGCCCTATTCGGAAGAAAAGAGACCCAAGGTACTTTCCAGAGTGCTACTCGGAGGTTTCACTCGGCATCTTGAGGTTCAAGGGCGGTGTCGCAAAGATTGGTTTTAAGCTGGCAGAGCCTGGTGAACGAGTTCGCAAGACTCTACCAGCTTCGGGGACTGTTGTCGGGGGGTTACCCCCGAGTAGGGTAAAGGCAAGTGGTAAAGGCAAAGGACAGAAGAGAAGTTTGGTCGAGTAGCCGCCTACCCGGTAATTGCTACCCGGTCGACTGCTACTCGGTCTTACGGAAAGATGACCAGAAGAAGGAATCAATCAAGTTCTATCCATTCGAGTAGAAGAGTTGGCCCGAGTAAAACTGGCGGGAACCTACTCGGGCCAGAAGTCAAAGGAGCCGTTCTGACACAGGATCCCGCGTATCCTGGGTCCGTACTTGGCACTGTTCGAACCACTGTTCATCTGGGACCGGCCTGCCTGACAGCGACAGTGTGGAAGCAGGCGGTCGCTGGATAAGGGGGCCCTACTCTGTGTTTGGCACAGTGATACCAGACTGTCCCCTTGGTTTTGCCCAACGACTTTCCGGATGCAGCCAAGATTGGGAACCAAAGCTGTCAGCGGGAACTCGGAAGAAGGACGATGTGCACACTATGTCGACACTTGTCTGTATTTGGACGTATCCGGCTGGGCACCGTGTATATAAGGTGCCCCGCCGCCTCCTGCGTGAGGGGCGATCGCATGCTGGGACACAGGAAACCCTAGATTCTTGACCTAGTTCATCCCAAAGAGAGAAGAGTGGCTACTCGGTAGCAAGAACATTGTACTGTGGCTACTCGGTGAGACACCAGAATACAAAGAGAAAGGCAGGAGTAGGGGTTTTACCTCCTCACGAGGGCCCTGAACCTGGGTAGATCGTGTTGTTTGCAGTGTTTAGTTCTTACCTCACGCGGCTACTCGTCGCGTGATCCCTCCCCGAGCACCTCCAGCGTCCTTCGTCCCCACATCTTTAGCCATCCTATGGCATCTGCCGTGACACCACCACGACACCGTCCCTTGGGGGCTACAACATTTCAGTTCAAATTCACTCATATTTCTTCTCTAGGGAATCAATGATCCCATCTGCATGACGCCGGTTCTCACCAAGTTCTTGAACCAGAGTGTCGAAATATTGGCCTTCAATGTTAAGCTTGGAAGGAGCTGCTTTTTCTTCTGGAACTGGTTTCAAATCTTCCATAACTTTGGACAGCACAGTTGAAGTCCCAACGGTTTTCACTGACTGAGAACCGGTAATCTCCACTTGTCTGATATATTCATGCCATCAACAAGAGGATCATTATCCGGAGTGTTATCAACCGGATTCACCTCTTGGACATTGGCCTGGGCTGGGTCATCGATAAGACCCGGTGAGCGAGCAGCTGGTTCTTCTTGAGTCTCTTCAGAAACTTTCTCTTCTAAGTTTTCAGCACGAGCATCGGTTGAAAGAGGAGTAACGTTTAGCACAACTTGGGCCCTGCAACGGGAGAAAGGTTATAAACCGGACAAACAAGAAATTGTTATGATTATGAATCAAAAGCTGACAGGCTAGCTTACCCGAAGTTAATAGAGAATTCACTAGCTCCGTTGTAGTGGGAGGAGCCGGAATTGGGGGAATCTGAATTAAAAGGACGACTCAACTCAGGCCTGATTTTCCCTGCCAAAGGATGTGAAGGGGTAGGCAAAACTCGAGCCTTGAAAACCCGACGGAGAGGAGTTTTCTCGGGCAAACCTGCTTCTAAGTCACTTGACCCGAAGCTCCGGGTCCTCCTTCTCTTCCTAGTATCTTTGTCATCCTGTGTTTTCTCCATATGTAAGGATGGGTTCAAGGGTTTTTTGGACAGTCTAGAAATAGGCACCTTTAAAACGGCTTGCCGGGTCCTCTTATTGCCCACAGGAGAATCCTTTTCAACCACCACATTAGAACCAGTAATGGAGTGGTGGGAATAAGATCCGGAGCGTTCTGATCTGACGCCTCTTGCTCACACCTCCTTGGCCTAACCCGGCGCCCTCTTGCTCTACCGGTTCATCCTGCGAGTAACTAGCGTCAGCAAATCGATTGTGCAAGTGACCAAGAGAGTCAAATTCAGAAACCTCATCCTCTTCGTCACTTTGCTCTTTCGGCTCATCATCTTCAGGAGAGGAAGCAAGCTCTTGGGTCGTAACCCAGAAAGCATCTGAAGGCTGTAAACCGGAAAAAGCAGGGTTAGCATTTACGTAACCTTTGAATAAGAATGAAAAATACTTATAAAAAGATGAGACTTACAGGAGGAGCCGGGTTAGAAGCAAAAAAAGGCAGCAAGGCCAACATCAAAGAACCTGTCCCTCTTTATTCCAACCAAATCTTTGAGTGCAGCCACCATGTCATACTTGGAAACTGGAGACTCGGAATATCGCATAGGATCTGATAAACCGGTGTATTCATGGAATAGTCAGTTCCTAATGCTAAGGGATTGGACACGCCAATCCACCCAAGTCTTGGTCAGGTCTAAGCCAGTTAGCCCGTGAACTATCAAGGAAGTTACACACTTGAGAAGGGGTTTGGTTTTAACTCGATCATCAGGTTTGGCGTAGGAGTTCATGGTACTAGTGTAAACGAGACACTTTGGACGATAACCCAGAAGAGCCGGTTCACCTTCAGGAGAGGTGTTTTTTATGCAAAAGAAAGTTTTCTGCGAGAGTTTCAGATGACTAGCAAGGGGGATACCCGGATAAGCGATGTCTTTCCGCCTCTGAAACGAGACGCCACCGCAGCGGATCAGCTCACCCCCAGCTACTTCCAGGTGTTTGTTACAATAGAAGTACTCAAGAAAAAGATCTAGGTTAGGTTCTATTTGGAGATAGTCCTCACAAAAAACAACAAAGTTGCTGACATTGAGTATGGAATTGGGGGGAAGGTCTTGAAGATGAAGACCATAATAGCTTAGAAGACGGCGTAAAAAATGAGACCCGGGGGGGCGAAACCCGCAAAGAATGTGGGCTTCAAAGATTATTACCTCATCCGGCCCAGGTTCAGGCCGGATCTCATACCCAGGGGCACGCCATGATAGATTCTTCGGCAGTAAACCGGAATCTTCCATCTCCGTAAGCCGGCCTTCGGTCATCTCCGACTTACACCAATTCACTTGCATCATGCCTCTCCCGGACTTGGCTGCTGCAAAACCGGAAGTACCCCCGGTCTTCTTCCTATTTCCTGTTCCCCCGGTCTTGGTCGCCAGGCTCTTCTCCTTCACCATCTTGCGACGAACGCCAGCGAAGCTCCGGCGGCGGCGTAAGAAAGAAAATGGAGCTCTCGAGCTCTTTTCGGAGGAAGAAAAAGAAGTGGAGAGCGCGGGATGCGAATGATCCTGGGGTTGTACCAGGAGACTATTTATAGGCGGGGGCCTAAACCCTAGGTTTAATTGGTGATTTTGCACAAAGGACCCTCAGGATTAATCTTTTTTCAGAAAAGATATGAAGAGATTGGATCTACAAAGGAAGATTTTATGAGAAAAATACATTAAATACGCGGAGAAGAATCTGGGATAAACCAAATATTTTTGGTTCCTGGGATCCTGAAGATAAAGACGCGGAGTTATCTTTTCAAAAAACGGAAAGATACGATCCTGGTGGTAATGAAGAAACCCGGGTAATCCGGATCAGATATTCTAGAAGATTATTTTCCCCAAAACAAAAAAATTATGTTTAATTTGTTTCGGGAATAGCTTAACGCGAACAACGTAAGTTTTAACTTAAGTGTTCATGTTAACTGGGGGCTAATGTTGGGGGAATAGGTGAGGGGGAGCCTCACCAACCACCCACATAAACCGGAATTTACCTTAGCCGATTCATAGCACCCAATCCGGTTCATACCGAGAGGAGCTGGACAAGAGATGGTCACTCAGCAGAACAAGATCTAGGTTACCATGAGCGTAACCCGGAAAGGACAGAGGAACCGGCCCATGATCCGGGCTATAAGACCCAGAGGCCCAAGACCTGGAGCACAACCCAAGGCCGGACGGCGACGACCGGGTCATGGGGAGAACCGGACGGGACGACTAGGAACCGGATTAGGCTGGGACTCCGACGACGGGGACGACCCGGACAACCTTGTAAACCGGGGTAGTCATCCACTATATAAGGAAGACCCTCGGACGTAGAAAGACAGGTTCTAAGTCAATAGCAAGATAACTCGAGACATCGGGAGCTGGAATCGCCCTTTGTAATCGAGACCCTGTTTCCCAATAGTAAGAAGGCAGGAGTAGGTTTTACCCTCAATCGAGGGGCCGAACCTGGGTAAACTCGCATCTCTCGTTTCCGCCTTAACCCTTTCAAAGTTTCGCTTAGTAGTATTGACCTCGCAATCTAGTTCTCACATGCGGACACTTGCCGTGAAAATACCACGACACATCTCCTACACCATTGTCTTCTATAGAGAGCTTGTCTTTGCACGAGGGAACATTTCTTGGTCCTCATGATAGTACACAGTATAGAAGCATAGTTGGTGCACTTCAATATCTTACTCTCACACGTCCAGACTTCTCATTTGCAGTTAATAAAGTTTGCCAGTTTCTACATGCTCCCACAACTACTCATTGGATAGCTGCCAAGAGGATTTTGAGATATGTTCATAGCACAATAAATGTTGGTATTACTTTCATGTATTCACCATCCACACTTTTGAGTACCTTTTCAGATGCTGATTGGGCTGGTTGTCTTGGTGATAGAAGGTCTACTAGAAGTTTTGCTATCTTCTTTGGACCCATTCTGATTTCTTGCAGTGCCCGCAAATAAGGAATAGTCTCACGGTCTAGCACTGAAGCTGAATACAAGTCCTTAGCAAACGCTACAACGGAGTTGATATGGGTTGAAGCATTGCTCCATGAGCTTGGAGTGAAGATGACACAGAAACCATGTCTATGGTGTGACAACTTGAGTGCTACATACTTGTAATCTAATTCTGTTTTCTATGCTCGCACTAAACATATAGAAATATTTTTTTGATTTTGTGAGAGAAAGAGTAGAAAACAAACAATTAGAGGTAAACCTTATTTCTAGCAAGGATCAGGTTGCATGTGGCTTTACTAAGCTCTTCCTGCTAGAAGCTTAGATGAGTTTAAACATAATCTAAATCTTTGTACAAGTTTAGATTAAGGGAGTGTGTTGAACTGTTTGTTTCTTGCCCTATACGCATGGAGAGTCTCCACCGTATCAGGGATTCAGTTTTACCTACCACATGAGAGTTTCTTTCTCACCATATAAACACATAACACGATGGCCTCAATAGGCATTGTTTCCGCCACAAACCTACAAACATCAATAAAAGTCACTTACAACCTCACTTGAAACTAAAAAATACTCAGTCGCAACCCTAGTTGCAACTGAAAAAGTAAGTTATGAGTCCACTTGCAACTAGGAAAATGGGCCCATGTTGATCCACTCTATTCATTATTTTTTAAACACATACCAGCGAAAGATATTAGAAAAATGGGAAACAATTATAATAACATAGTGAACTAGGGTATGAGAAATTATCGTTGGAGACAATTCTCAGCAGACTGAGAAATAGCTTAAGAAAATTGCATACAAGAGCATAAAAAAATATCTTACTTGTAAGTATGGTTGCAATTAGAAATAAAAGCACTTACTTATAATTGCGCTTGCAGCTGTGATAAAACTTGGTTGCGGCTGCAGTCGCAAGTGAAACAAAAAAAAAACACGAGATTGTGAAAATCTCAGTTACACACCTGCAACCAGGACGATAAAACACATCTAGAACGAAAATGCACCACTTTGCAAATTAACACAAAAAAGACTCAATTGCGAATGCACTTGCAACTAGAACAAAAGGCAAACTTGAGACTAGAAAATCTATGTTACAACTTCTTTTACAAGTGTGGTTACAACTGGGCAAAAATCTCAGTTGCAAGTGCGATTTCGACCAGGACAAAAAAAAAACTCTCTATTGCAAGTGAGATTGTAACCAGGATAACACAATTGCGACCGCATTTGCAACCGGAAAAATATATACCGAAGTCTATATAAAATCTCAGTTGCAAGTGCACTTGCAACAATAAACAAAAAGCACTCAATCGCAAGTGTGCTTGTAAGTGGGATAAAAACTCAGTTGCAACTGCGGTTGCAACCGGAAAAGAGGTACAATTGAGACTTCGAAAATCTCAGTAGCAAGTGGGTTTGATAACGGGACTTTAAAGATTTAGTTGCAACTGAGATTACATCTGAAACAAAAACGCACAACTTAAACTAATAAAAAATGAATCAGTTGCGGCTGCATTTGCAACTAGAACAAAACACAGATTTGAGACTGAAATATATCTCAGTTGCAACTATTATTGTAGTATATGACAAAGTTGCAACTATTATTGTAGGATATGACAAAGCAACCAATTACAATTACGGTTGTAACTGGGAAAAAATTGTAGTACAAAGAAAACACTCAATTACAAGTGAGCGTGCAACCAGAGAAAAACCATATTTGCGGCTTCGTTTGCAACTGGAATGAAATGCACAATCAAGCTTTAAAAAAATCCCAGTTGTAAATGTGCTTGCAATTATAAACAAAAATCACTCAAACTGTAAGTGCACTTGCAACTGGGATACAAACTCGGTTGCAACTCGAACAAAAAAGGCAGACTTGAGACTATAAAAATCTTAGTTGCAAGTGAACTTGCAACTAGTACTAAAAATATTTAGTCACGCCTGCAATTGCTTAAAAAACGAAAATGCACCGCTTTACAAAATGATTTAAAAAGACTCAGTTACGATTGCACTTACAACTAGAACAAAACACACACTCAAACACTAGAAAATCTCAGTTACAACTGCGATTGCAAAGTATGACAAGGCAATAAATTGCAAGTAAGGTTGAAACCGAGAAAAAAAAATCTCGGTTGCAAGTGTGATTGCAACTCGGTAAAAAAGCACTCAATTGCAAGTGCACTTGAAAGTAGGAAATTTTTTTCAACTATGTTTGCAATTGGGACAAAAATGCATACTCGAGCCTATAAAAAACCTAAGTTGCAACTGCGCTTGCAAATAGAACAAAACACCGAATTGCAAGCGCAGTTGGAACTAGGATACCAGATCGGTTGCGACCTTGATTGCAATTGGATCTAAAAAGACACACTAGATACGTGAAAATCTCTTGCAAGTGAAAAAATGAAACACAAAACTTGTAAAATAAAATTACCATATAAAATCTATTCAGTAAAAAGGATTGAAAATATGATAGAAGAAAACAAGGTGCTACATACAAAATTTTTAGAGGATGAATGTACTAAAAATAGTTTGTATAGTGAAGTGTTTAAAAGTTATTACACCGTTTGAGTCCACACATACAAAAACATAGTTTCTTACAAAACAACCAATATTTGCATTCTTCGAAAATATTGCAGCCAACACTTGTGACCCAAAATGCATCCTTAAACTGATACTAACATTCACAAACTAAAAATTCATTTACAATTTTAACAAAACATAAATGATAAATCGACAAATAAAATATTAAAAGACACCTCCATCGTGTTCACTATATGGGCATGCATGGTCAGCAACGCGCTGCAGCTTCAACTGGTATATATGCAGATAAATTGATTTGCTCGAGGAAAAAGCAAGGAAAGGAGCCATACGTACAGGAGATAGCTCGTGTAGATGCACGAATCAATCCATTGTGATATATGTCCAACGTATCTATAATTTCGGATGTTCCATGATTGATATAATGACATTTGCTACATGTTTTATATACACTTTATATATTTTTTATGACTTTCTGGGACTAACCTATTAACAAGATATCATGGCGCGAGTTCATGTTTTCTATTGTTTTTTGTTTCAGAAAAGTTGTTCTAGAAATATTCTCGGAATTAGACGAAACAAAATCTGAGGGTCCTATTTTTCTGTCATGTACCCGGAGTCCGGAGGAGACCCGGAGGGGGCAGGGGAGCCGCCACACCATAGGGTGGCGCGGCCCCCTTGGCCGTGCCACCAGGTGGTGTGGGCCCCCTAGCCACCCACCGGCATCGCCCTTTTGCCTATAAATTGATATTCTTGAGAAAACCCTAAATACCCGAGCCTCCATCCATGAAAAGTTTCGTAGCCACCGTCATCGTCAACCCTAGTTCGGGTGGGTTCTGAAGCTCTCCCCGGTGTTAGAATACGTAGTCGATACGTTTTGTAATAGGCAAACAATGTACAACTTGTGTCATATATAATGAACGACCCCTACCCGATGAGGCACATCGGGACAGCCCAATCAATCTCTATTACTCTTTTCATGGTATCAGAGCACCAGCTCTTGACCTAAATCCCACCGCTGCCGTATCCGCCGCCGGCCCACGCTCTAGATGGCGACCTCCCCATCTACCTCGTCTGCTTCCGCTCCGGCCGCCCCGATCACCACGGTGTCGCAGTTGTCTCCTGCCTCTATGGATGAACTGTCGTCGCACGCCGTCTCCACGGTCTCGATGCCGTCGCACGTCATGCATCAGACCACGTCCGCCCTGCACCAGGGCTCCTCCATGCCGCTGGTGGCAACCAGCGCGGGACTCGCACCAACATCTGGATCAGCGCCTGCGCCCCCTTCGTCGCTCACCGTGCCCATGCTAGGGTATGCGTCCGGATCAGCGCATGCGCCCCCTTCGTCGCTCATCGTGCCCATGCTAGGGTATGTGTCCCCGAACCCATCTGGTCACCAGGCGCACACGCACCATATCGGATACCCCAACCAGATACCTCCCGGCTCGGCGCAGACGCACCAGATCGGATACCCCAACCAGATGCCTCCCGGATCGGCCTTGCTTGATCCAGTTTACAATCAGGGAGGGCAATATTACAATCATATGCTACCTGGTGGCCACATGATCCCGAAGGGGTCATCAACATCACGTCGTCCATCACCATCAAATTAACCAGTGACAATTATCTGGTTTGGAGGGCCCAAGTCGGTCCCCTTCTTCGGAGTCAGCTTCTCATGATATGTAGATGGTTCCTTCGTTTTCCCTGCTGCTCATGTTATCGTCAATCACGGTGGTGCAATGGTTCAGCAGCCTAATCCTGCCTATCATCATTGGGTTCAGCAGGATCAGGCCGTGCTCTCAGCGTTTGTTTCCTCCATGATGCCTGATGTTGTCGGCATGGTGATGTTCTGTCACGACCCCGGACCCAGAGATATACATACTGTTATGTGCTCCTAGCCATGGACTCACAAGGGCTTCAGGGTTACCAGCCCCAGCCGCAACAAACAACGACAGACATACTGGATTCATCGACACGTAGTCCGGATCCCCAGTCTACTACTCCTTGTATCCATGCTAGGCATAACCAACTATGCATATCAAAGCGTCCACAAATCGAATGAAACTGGAGGAAAAGGGACCAAAGCTATACGGAGATGCTATGTGTCCAGAAATTGCAACAACAATCGAGGGTTACTGGGGTTACCTCGCCCCAGGCCGAATCACATCGGCAGGCGGGCTCGGACATGGATCATCGGCTCCACAACCCCTCGACTGCGACAACTATGCAGGCATAGCCAAAACTGTATAACAATGAGATCGAAACCAACAACCGATCAAAGCAGTACTCTAAACATGAAACTTTATTAACAGGTGTTACTAGAGTATAGCTTACAAGCAGAGGTCACACGACCCAACATTACATCAGACAACGGAAGGCAAATTATGTTGCTAGTCAACAAGAAGCAAAAAGGCCTAAGAGGCCGCAACATAAGGCGACGTTCCAACCCATAGATTCCAGGATGCTACCTGGGAACCCCAAACTACTCGTCGATGTCCACGTTGAAACACCACCGAAGTGAGGAACTCCACCTGAACCAAAATTAAGCAAACCTGAGTACGGGAGGTACTCAACAAGACTTAGTTAACCTATTATATATCTGCTGGTTTCAGAAAGGGTTTTATGAAGGTTGATTTGCGTAAAGCAATCTTTGTTTTCCAAATCGAGGAGGAATATAACGTCTTAAAGAGTGTTTTCAAAACAGATGAGAAACTCAACTACTGTAATCATCATCTTTTCAATCCACCAACATCAATTCCCAGCATCTCACATGCTACAAGGATCACCCCTCTCGGCATCTCCGAGGAGGCACCCTTCGAACATTATCTCCATGCTTTGTCAACATCTTTTATGTAACATCCCAAGTATGAAAAATAGCCATTAGAATGTTTTGCTCTCTGTTATTTTATGTTTTGCATCATGACATCATGTTCATTGCATTTGTTTTGCTTTGTTTTCCAATCGTTTTCCTCTGTTTTCCTTTGTTTTCCTTTGTTTTCTATTTGAATTTCAAATCAAATTTCAAACCTTTGTTTCATACTTGTGATGTTACAATTTTCCAAATGAATATCCAAATCAAAACATCAAGTTGTTTCCATTAAACTATAAAGTTCAAACCATCAAATTGTTTAAGTTTCAATAATTCATTTAATAGCAAATTCACTTAATTCAAATTCCTTTCAAATTCACTTAATTCTCCAAACAACAACCCTTTTGAATTTTATGGAAATTACAAAACAAATCTATCAATTGTCCCAAATAAACTTGATTTTAAAAACTTTTAATTGCTTAAGTTCAATTATTCAATTAATAGTAAATTCATTTAATTTCAAACAAATTTCAAACAGCAACCATGTTGAAACTTATGAAAATTACAAAACAATTCTAATCAATTTGTTTCAAATAAACATGGAAATTTCAAACTAGTTTAACATGTTTCTTTCAATAAGTTAATTAATGTCAATTTTGCTCAAATTCATTTAAAATACAAACATCACCATAATTCAAAATGTTTGGAAAACAAAAGTGGAATTTTGTTGCTGTTGTAATAACCCACCTATACAAAATTCTCCCTAAATTTTCCTAACCCTAAACCCTAGCCTTTTTCTTCCTTTTCAAATCAGCAAAAAAAAACAATCAGAAGAAAAAAATAAAAAACAGCGCAGAGAGAGGGGCAGGCCCAGCCCACCATCTCTCCTCAGGCCCATACCCCTTCGCCCATGTCTTCTTCCTCGTACGGCTCGAATCCGAGCGTGTCCACGTTGACAGGAGCAGCAGGGAACGGCCGCGCTCGCTCCTCCCTCCACCTTATAGCTCTACCCCCGAGCCCCTCGCTGCCCTAACCCTAGTCTCCACCTATTCTCCCTCGACGCCGCCGGTTTTTCCTCCATCCACCCACCACCATCCTTTCTCTGTATCTCTGTTCTGCACCACACCGAATTCCACCTCGTTTTCCCTCCGGCGATCGCTGCCGTTTGGACCTCCTCCTAGCTGGCTAACGGCGGGAATGGAGTCGCCGTACCACCCTCTTCCTCCCCGACGTCTCCACAGGGGCTGGGAGCCCCTGTAGCGCCGCCGCCATCCTCTTCTCGCCGTCGGCCGCCTCCCTGCACCGACCCCTGCTCCCTCCGTTTCCCCCACTGTGAGCTCCCTCTCCCCCGTCGCTACTCCCTCTCCTCCTCCCCTCCACACCCACGGCGCACTCACCCACCACCGCCTCACACCCGTGCAGCGAACCGCGGCCACCGCGAGCCACAGCGCCGCCGGTGAGCCACCATCGTTCCGCTCTGTCGGGGTTCAGTCGACTGCAAACTGAAAAAATTCAGTTAACGCTCGAAACTGCACCTTATCCACCCCGCGCCTCCCTTCCTGTCAACACCACGACATCCACCGCAGTGGTTGCTGCCCACTGCGCGCAAGCAGGGGTTGTGGGGTCGAATCCCACCCCCCGCGCAAAAACCCCACCTTTTTCCATTTATTTTCCAGGCCCAGCATAACTTGCTAATCACAGACAGGTCCCTGTCAGTTCTCTTCTAGCCCCTGTAATTTATTTCTAAGTCCCTAGCTAATAAATAAAATGGCAGAATAATACCAAAACTCTAAAAATGCATAAATAATTCATTTTAACTCCAATTTCAACATTTTAAATATGTTTTCAATACCAAATTAAATTCTCTACCCAAATATAAATTTTGTTCACTGTTTTGAATATTTTAAATTGGTGAAATATTTGAATCCTTGTTTAATTCATTTGATTTTGCAAAATTCATAACTTGGGCAAAAAAATTCCAAATTCAACAAACTAAATATGTTTTCCATCCCATTTTTCATGTACTTTGCAAATATCAACTTTGTGTTCTGTTTTAAATAATTTAAATTGCTGAAAACAATTGTTTCTTAATTAATGCATTTAAAATTGTCAAATTAATAATTTGCTCATTTTAAATCCATTTTCAACAAATAAAATATGTTTCCCATGCTAAATTAAACCCTCTTTCCAAATATAAACTTTGTTCCATGTTTTGGATAATTTAAATTGGTTAAATAATTTAAACCTTGTTTAAATCATTTAAATTTGCGAAATTCATAACTAGCTCAAATTAAATTATTTTTGAACCTATAAAATATGTTTTCAAACCATAAAAGTATAAAATTTTCAAATATGAATTTGGTTTAATGTTTTGAACAAATAAAATTAAAATAATATTCATACTTGAATTAAATTCATTTAAATCTTGTTTAAACTTGTTTAATTCATAATTAATTTATTCTAAATCCTTTTTCAACAATTGAAACATGTATTCCAACTAAAATTTTGTGTTCTTTTCATATATGAACTTTGTTATCTATTTTGGACAATTTAAAATGGTGAAAACAACAAATGCTTGTGTAACACCTTTAAGGAACCAAATTTTCATAACTTAATAAATAAAATTCCAAACTTGGTAAACCTTATTTCAAATTGATCCTATTGTTGTTTTCTTTCTGTTTTCCTCATCCATGCATCATGCTAATTCACTTACACATGATGATTAGTTGTAGAACAATATTTTTCAAACTTAACTCATGGACTTTTCCATATGCAATCCAAATTGCATAAGGGTCCATTTAATTATGTTACCATGTCAACTAGCTTATTTTTTATGCATCAATTAAATGGTCATGCATCATCCCATGTTTGTGCATTATGCCATGTTATTGATTGTTTGTCTCTCTGCGTTGTTTGTTTGCTTCTTCTCGAATGGACAACGACGTTGAGACCGACGATACTTACGACACCCCTTCTGAGGAGTTAGCTCAGTACCAGGCTGCTGAGTTTGCAGGCAAGTATTCACTCACATGAACCATTGTGTTCCTTTCCACATTGGATACCGATACTTTCCGTTGTCTATTCTGCTAGCCTTAGGAATCGTTGCTTGTGTTCCGATCCTATCACATGCTATCCTTTAACCCTGATATAGCCTCACCTCCACACCTATAACCCCGTTGCTTGTTTCCCGTGTCTTACTAGCATGCTTAGGGTTGTTTTTGCTCGAGTCTGTTGTCCGTTATTTCTATTACCATATTATTTATGTTCTGGGGCTTGATGTTTAAACAATCAACCTGTTAATATCTGAGGTAATAATAATTTGATGATAAGGCACCGGCAGGAGGCCCGGCGTGGTTTTGAGGTCTGCTAGTGTCGACCCTAATTAGGAAAAGGGTCTTGTCTACTGATCCATGATGAGCGCACTAACCGCATGTGGGAAGCGTGTATGGGCGCCCCCCTCAATTTGATTCGATTCGCATCTCGTCCAAATCGCCACACTTAGTTCGGGCTTTCCATTTGATGCATGCATGTGCAGGTGCGAACCCTTGGCGCCAGGGTGGAACTTTTGTAGTCGGCATTTAGGGCGGCGTGGTCTTAGAGTGCTATGAGGGTCCCCCTTTTCTTCGTGGGGGCTCGATTAGCCGCGCACGCACAGCATGTGGTTCTTTGGGCTTGATGCAAAGAAGAGTTGAGTTGTGTTGAGTGCCCCGCTTGGTGGAAAGGCCATTCCATCTGGCGGGTTATTCTTACGTGTACGGCCAAATTGGTGCACCCCTGCAGGGTTAAGTCTTCTCGAGAAGCCGTGTTTTCCGCGGTTATGGATGACTTGGTGAAAGTACTGGCTAACAAGTACTCAGAACAACTTACACCTAACTAATGATAACTTGACTAGTAATAGTCTTATTGACACAATAACTTGAACCATCACTAATCCAACTGCGTGAGTTATCCTCGGATTGCTTCTTTGGATAAGGGGCGAGATCCAGGATGGGTTTGTTTGAGGTTAGTTATAGTTGGTTACGATACGCTATCTTATCCCCTTTCTGTTAGCCGGAAGTTGTAGCATGTTTCTGTAGATGGTTAGAGCAGCCAGCTGCCGCATCTTTTGTATCACCCTTTCTTCCGTTGAACCCAAAGCATATGTGCTTGATGTTGTTGGGTACACTTTGGTGAACTGTGAGTCTTGCTTGCCAGTACTTGTCTGTACTTACCCCTTTGGGGCTGTGGTTTCCGCAGACTACGTTTCCGAGGATTCACTTGGTGGCTACTACGTGGAGTATGACGAGGCTGCTGACGAGTAGATAGCGGACCCGGGCAGGATCCGAGACTTCGTGGATGGGCTCCGCCTTTTCGTTTCCGGCCTCTTAGGCCTATTTGGATCTTGTCTGTACTTAGACACTTTGGGTGCTTCCGCTGTGATGTAATGATGAATTGTTGGGACATGTGTCCTCTGGATGATTGTATTTGCTATCTCTGCTCTAGTGAGAGCTATTTGCAACTTATTTCAATCTTTTGTGTCTTAGAGATCTGTTGTGATATCACTTGTTCAAATGCCGTTGACGTACCATGTGTGTATGTTATGAAGTACGTCAATGGAAGTATCTGGATTTCTACGGGATGGTTTGCGCAGACGATGAATAGTAGAGATTGGTTGTCACACGTTTACGTGTTGGCCTACTCATATTGAGATGCGGGTGCCGGTATGCCCCGTAAGCCATTTATCTACTGTTTAGCGGACTGTGAGTATCCCCTAGAAGTCCGGGTGCGACATTTTGTTAGGAATTTAGGCAATTTACAGATTAAATTAATCCAAGTATAAACCACGATCATGACGTAAGCATACTGATAATTAACCATATTCATGCATACTAGGTTGACAGTAGACACATCTACGCAAACTACTAGTATCGCACACATGGAAATAACAAGGGCAGGGATAAACGTGTTATACCCTGCAGTTGGCCAATTGGCAGTAGCCGTAGCAGAGGCGGCGGCCGCGGCGGCGGCGGCAGCAGCGTTGGCGGCCTCAGCAGCAGCGGCCTCGGTGGCAGCAGCGGCGGCAGCAGCAGCTCGATCGGCATCGGTGGCCATGTTGACGATGAGGGCGACGCGGTAGTAGACGAAGTAGACGTACAGCAGCAGCGAGCAGTCGCGTAGGAGACGCTCCCCAAAAACCTAATCGCCCCTCTCCCGTACAGGATCTGGAGAGGCGGGGTTTCGGAGGCCTGCTCTCCCGTCGGCCGTGTACGCGGTAGACGGGATGGGATCACCGGCGGCAGCAACAGGAGGTGGAACGGGTATGAGTTGTGTGTATGTGTCCGCCCCTGCGACCTCAATATATAGGCACGGTAGGAGAACGGTCAGCTCACAAATCAATTTGGCATTTACTACAGCCGTTACCACGTAATCAATGCGCCGTTTTACTGCGCGCGGTTAACACGTGATCAATGCGGCGTTTTACTGCGCGCGGCTGTTACCAAAATAAATGTGACGCAATAGACAGCAATCAATATGACGTCTCATATTATTGGCGTGTCTGTTGACTCCGTTTCCAACTGCCAAAATAAAGGCATCGGCTCGGCTCATTCCCGCAACCCGCGGCGCGTCGTGACGTGTCGTGACGAGGCGAGGCGTGGCGAGGCGGGCGGCGGAGGAGGAGGAGCGCGCGTGTGGAACACCTCCACTACTCCTCTCTCTTCATACCAACTCACACTAGTGGGGAGAGAGCTCACCTTATAAACTGGTGCAAAACTCTCCCAACTAGCAATGTGGGACTAAACTCCCACCATTTGCTATGGCAGCATGGGCCTTAGGGATTAAATAGAAATTGCCTAATGGGCCTGCTAGCCCATGCGAATTTCAGCAATCCCCCACCAGATCCCGAAGACCCATGTGTTGTCCTCTGTTCCATTCACTGTTTTTATATACCGGCATTTTCAGTGGAGACCCGTTAAGGTTGAACATCCACCTAGAACAAGTAGCTACACTACATCACAACTGAACAATGGACTATGCCTTGAATTGTCAGTTTGGCGTAAAATAGTTTCACTAAATGTCTTGCCAGTACTAGGCTGCCGAAGGCTGACCCCTCGGGTGGAGCATATTAGTCATACTCCTGGCCTATTCATGAACTTATTAGAGATCACCCAATCTCATAGACTGTGACCAGCAGTCAGGATCATATAGGTGTGTTCCTCCAAAGATCGCTCTGTAGGATAGCATCTTTCTTATACAAGCCTTGGAACACATTAAGACAAAAGTCAACCTGCCATACAGTTTTTTGAGAGTACTGCATCTCCAGTGGAGTGGGTTAGTAAAAATTACTCTCCTCAGTTAACCACTAGCTTGTTTTCCCAGGTCCCACTTCACGGGATCTCCGATCACATAGGTTGGGTTACTGCCATGGCAACTCATGTGGGTCTCATACCCATCTCCCTCGATGCACTTTCTATCACAACACGTGATAGCCCTTTAGTAAAGGGATCTGCCAGATTTTTAGCCGACTGGATATAATCCACCGCTATCACTCCGGAGTTTCTTAAATGTCTGACAGCTTTTAATCTCATTTTTATGTGCTTTGTGGACTGTGCATTGTCCTTTGAACTCTTCACCTTGACAATCACTGTTTGATTGTCACAGTTCATAAGGATAGCCGGTACTGGCTTTTCAACCACAGGCAAGTCCATCAAAAGATCTCGAAGCCATCCTGCTTCGACACTAGACGTGTCTAATGCTGTCAATTCTGCTTCCATTGTCGATCTCGTTAAGATCGTTTGCTTGCAAGACTTCCAGGAAACAGCACCACCTCCAAGGGTAAACACATACCCCGTTGTGGCTTTCATCTCATCAGCATCAGAGATCCAATTCGCATCACAATACCCTTCAAGTACCGAAGGATATCCACTGTAGTGAAGTCCATGGTTCACGGTACCTTTCAGATAGCGCATAATTCTTTCTACAGCATGCCAATGCACATCACCCGGATTGGAAACAAACTGGCTTAGTTTGCACACAGCAAACATGATGTCAGGCCTCGTAGCGCTCGCTAGATACATGAGTGAACCAATTACTTGAGAATACCTCAGCTGATCCTTAGCTGTGCCTTCGAACTTTCGAATCCGCACACTAGGATCATATGGCGTTGGAGAAGTTTTGCAGTCCGAATATCCAAAACGACTCAAAACCTTCTCAACATAATGGGATTGCAGAAGTGTAATCCCACCCTCATTGTTTCTCAATAGCTTGATGTTCAAGATAACATCAGCCACACCAAGATCTTTCATCTCAAAGTTCTGGGATAGAAATGACTTAACCTCATTGATTACTTTGAGGTTGGTCCCAAATATCAGTATGTCATCAACATACAAACACAAAATAACTCCTTCGCCCCCACCATGGCGATAGTATACACATTTGTCAGCTTCATTAACAACAAAGCCAACAGATGTTAAAGTTGTATTGAACTTCTCATGCCATTGCTTAGGTGCTTGTTTCAGCCCATATAAAGATTTCAGTAATTTACACACCTTTCCTTCTTGACCATCTAACACAAAGCCATCTGGCTGTTGCATATAGATTTCCTCGTCTAACTCTCCATTTAGGAAAGCCGTCTTAACATCCATCTGATGGACGAGAAGACCATGCGAGGCCGCCAACGAGAGTAATACTCGAATGGTGGTCAGTCTGGCCACAGGTGAATAAGTGTCAAAGAAATCTTCATCTTCTTTCTGGGAATAACCCTTGGCCACAAGTCTAGCCTTGTACTTTTCAATCGTACCATCAGGCCTAAGCTTCTTTTTGAACACCCACTTACATCCTAATGGTTTACAACCATAAGGACGTTCAGTGATCTCCCACGTTCCATTAGCCATGATGGAATCCATCTCGCTACGGACCGCTTCTCTCCAGTAGTCAGCATCTGGAGATGCATAAGCTTCTGAAATAGAAGTGGGAGTATCATCCACAAGGTACACAAGGAAATCATCACCAAAGGACTTTGCAGTCCTCTGTCTCTTGCCCCTACCAAGGGTTTCCTCGTCATCCTTCTCAGGATTCTCATCATGTGTTTGTTCATAATATTCCATAGGAATGGCAGGTTCAGGAGTCTCCTCTGATTCCTGTCTAGAAGTGCTTTGCATATCTCTCATAGGAAAAATATCCTCAAAGAATGTAGCATCTTTAGACTCCAAAATCGTACCGACCTTCACGTCAGGTACCTCGGATTTCACTACTAGAAATCTATAGCCAACGCTATTCTTAGCGTATCCCAAATTAACGCAATCCACGGTCTTTGGTCCAAGTTTACGCTTTTTGGGGATCGGCACATTGACTTTTGCCAAACAGCCCCAAGTACGTAAGTACGAGAGTGTTGTTTTTCTCTTCTCCCATTGCTCATAGGGAGTGACCTCATTGTCTTTCGTCGGAACTTTATTCAGGACATGACATGATGTCAATATAGCCTCCCCCCACCATGCCTTGGATAAACCCGATGTATCTAACATGGCGTTAACCAAATCTGTTAGAGTACGGTTTTTCCTTTCGGCAACCCCATTTGACTGAGGTGAATAGGGAGGCGTCCTCTCGTGAATAATGCCATGTTCCGCACAGAAAGAGTCAAACTCATTAGAGAAATACTCTCCACCACGATCTGACCGGATTCGTTTAATTTTCTTTTCAAGTTGATTCTCAACTTCTGCCTTATAGATTTTAAAGTAGTGTAGAGCCTCGTCTTTAGTGTTTAACAGATATACATAGCAAAACCTAGTGGAATCATCTATTAACGTCATGAAGTATCTCTTTCCACCTTTAGTCAACACACCATTCATCTCACAGAGATCAGAATGTATGAGTTCTAATGGCGCCAAGTGTCTCTCCTCCGCAGCCTTGTGGGGCTTGCGAGGTTGCTTTGCTTGTACACACGAATGGCACTTAGAACCTTTGGCTAAAGTGAAACTTGGAATTAAATTTAGTTTTGCTAACCGCGTCATGCAACTGAAACCAACGTGACAAAGACGTGAATGCCAAACTTCTGTTTCATTAACACTCGAATGAATATTGTTCACGACTTTATTACAAAAATCAGCGAGGGAAAAGCGGAACAGACCTCCGCACTCATACCCTTTTCCAACAAACAGTCCATATTTCGTTACAACTACTTTATTGGACTCGAAAACCAACTTAAATCCTTCTCTACATAGAAGGGAGCCACTAACGAGATTCTTCTTGATGGCGGGGACATGCTGCACGTTCTTGAGCTGCACGATCCTTCCCGAAGTAAACTTCAGATCGACCGTGCCAACACCAAGTACAGAAGCACTTGCGCCGTTCCCCATCAATACGGACCCGTTCCTTGTGACCTGATAAGAAGAAAACAATGAGATGTCAGCACACACATGAATGTTTGCACCTGTGTCAATCCACCAATCAGTAGACTGACAAACTGAAAATACAGTAAACAAATTACCATACCCAGATGCCCCATTCTCATTGTTGCTCACGATCATGTTGACAGCCTTGGAATCCTGTCCTGGCTTCACATACTTCTTTGGGCACTTCCCAGCCCAGTGTTCCAGTGAACCACAAGTGAAACAGCCATCTTTCTTCTTATCCTTCTTGAAGGTCTTCTTAGCCTTCTTCTTGAAGTCGGTATTCTGCTGGACACCAGTCCTCGCCTTGTTCTTGTGGGAGTTGTAGTTCTTCTGTACCATATTGGCCGCAGAAGTCCCTTCATTCCCTTTTCCATGCGAGTCCTTTGCCCTCGAATTCTGCTCAACACTCAGATGGCCGATGACATCCTCAACTGAGAATTCACGCCTCTGATGTTTCAGAGTAGTGGCAAAGCTCCTCCAGGAATTAGGCAGCTTGGCGATTATGCATCCCGCGACATACTTGCCCGGTAACACGCACTTGAGAATTTCAAGCTCCTTAGCGATGCACTGTATCTCATGAGCCTGCTCCAAAACAGAACGGTTTTCGACCATTCTGTAGTCATGGAACTGCTCTATACTGTACATCTCGCTGCCAGCATCGGTTGCGCCGAATTTGGATTCGAGCGCCTCCCACAAGTCCTTGGCAACCCGCACATGTAAATATGCGTCAACAAACTTCTCTCCAATCACGCTTAGAACGCATCCAACAAAGACGACGGTGGCATCCCTAAACGCCTTCTCCTGATCAGGAGTAATCGTTTCCGTGGGAGTGACACCGACGACCCAGAACACGTTCATAGCCGTGAGCCATAAGAATGTTTTGGTCTGCCAACGCTTAAAGTACGTCCCCGTAAACGGGTCCGGTTTCAGTGCAGTAGCAAAACCATGAATCGAAAATTGCCTACACATAATAGGTTTTTGGATTGTTAGGAATTTAGGCAATTTACAGATTAAATTAATCCAAGTATAAACCACAATCATGACGTAAGCATACTGATAATTAACCATATTCATGCATACTAGGTTGACAGTAGACACATCTACGCAAACTACTAGTATCGCACACATGGAAATAACAAGGGCAGGGATAAACGTGTTATACCCTGCAGTTGGCCAATTGGCAGTAGCCGTAGCAGAGGCGGCGGCCGCGGCGGCGACGGCAGCAGCGTTGGCGGCCTCAGCAGCAGCGGCCTCGGTGGCAGCAGCGGCGGCAGCAGCAGCTCGATCGGCATCGGTGGCCATGTTGACGATGAGGGCGACGCGGTAGTAGACGAAGTAGACGTACAGCAGCAGCGAGCAGTCGCGTAGGAGACGCTCCCCAAAAACCTAATCGCCCCTCTCCCGTACAGGATCTGGAGAGGCGGGGTTTCGGAGGCCTGCTCTCCCGTCGGCCGTGTACGCGGTAGACGGGATGGGATCACCGGCGGCAGCAACAGGAGGTGGAACGGGTATGAGTTGTGTGTATGTGTCCGCCCCTGCGACCTCAATATATAGGCACGGTAGGAGAACGGTCAGCTCACAAATCAATTTGGCATTTACTACAGCCGTTACCACGTAATCAATGCGCCGTTTTACTGCGCGCGGTTAACACGTGATCAATGCGGCGTTTTACTGTGCGCGGCTGTTACCAAAATAAATGTGACGCAATAGACAGCAATCAATATGACGTCTCATATTATTGGCGTGTCGGTTGACTCCGTTTCCAACTGCCAAAATAAAGGCATCGGCTCGGCTCATTCCCGCAACCCGCGGCGCGTCGTGACGTGTCGTGACGAGGCGAGGCGTGGCGAGGCGGGCGGCGGAGGAGGAGGAGCGCGCGTGTGGAACACCTCCACTACTCCTCTCTCTTCATACCAACTCACACTAGTGGGGAGAGAGCTCACCTTATAAACTGGTGCAAAACTCTCCCAACTAGCAATGTGGGACTAAACTCCCACCATTTGCTATGGCAGCATGGGCCTTAGGGATTAAATAGAAATTGCCTAATGGGCCTGCTAGCCCATGCGAATTTCAGCAATCCCCCACCAGATCCCGAAGACCCATGTGTTGTCCTCTGTTCCATTCACTGTTTTTATATACCGGCATTTTCAGTGGAGACCCGTTAAGGTTGAACATCCACCTAGAACAAGTAGCTACACTACATCACAACTGAACAATGGACTATGCCTTGAATTGTCAGTTTGGCGTAAAATAGTTTCACTAAATGTCTTGCCAGTACTAGGCTGCCGAAGGCTGACCCCTCGGGTGGAGCATATTAGTCATACTCCTGGCCTATTCATGAACTTATTAGAGATCACCCAATCTCATAGACTGTGACCAGCAGTCAGGATCATATAGGTGTGTTCCTCCAAAGATCGCTCTGTAGGATAGCATCTTTCTTATACAAGCCTTGGAACACATTAAGACAAAAGTCAACCTGCCATACAGTTTTTTGAGAGTACTGCATCTCCAGTGGAGTGGGTTAGTAAAAATTACTCTCCTCAGTTAACCACTAGCTTGTTTTCCCAGGTCCCACTTCACGGGATCTCCGATCACATAGGTTGGGTTACTGCCATGGCAACTCATGTGGGTCTCATACCCATCTCCCTCGATGCACTTTCTATCACAACACGTGATAGCCCTTTAGTAAAGGGATCTGCCAGATTTTTAGCCGACTGGATATAATCCACCGCTATCACTCCGGAGTTTCTTAAATGTCTGACAGCTTTTAATCTCATTTTTATGTGCTTTGTGGACTGTGCATTGTCCTTTGAACTCTTCACCTTGACAATCACTGTTTGATTGTCACAGTTCATAAGGATAGCCGGTACTGGCTTTTCAACCACAGGCAAGTCCATCAAAAGATCTCGAAGCCATCCTGCTTCGACACTAGACGTGTCTAATGCTGTCAATTCTGCTTCCATTGTCGATCTCGTTAAGATCGTTTGCTTGCAAGACTTCCAGGAAACAGCACCACCTCTAAGGGTAAACACATACCCCGTTGTGGCTTTCATCTCATCAGCATCAGAGATCCAATTCGCATCACAATACCCTTCAAGTACCGAAGGATATCCACTGTAGTGAAGTCCATGGTTCACGGTACCTTTCAGATAGCGCATAATTCTTTCTACAGCATGCCAATGCACATCACCCGGATTGGAAACAAACCGGCTTAGTTTGCACACAGCAAACATGATGTCAGGCCTCGTAGCGCTCGCTAGATACATGAGTGAACCAATTACTTGAGAATACCTCAGCTGATCCTTAGCTGTGCCTTCGAACTTTCGAATCCGCACACTAGGATCATATGGCGTTGGAGAAGTTTTGCAGTCCGAATATCCAAAACGACTCAAAACCTTCTCAACATAATGGGATTGCAGAAGTGTAATCCCACCCTCATTGTTTCTCAATAGCTTGATGTTCAAGATAACATCAGCCACACCAAGATCTTTCATCTCAAAGTTCTGGGATAGAAATGACTTAACCTCATTGATTACTTTGAGGTTGGTCCCAAATATCAGTATGTCATCAACATACAAACACAAAATAACTCCTTCGCCCCCACCATGGCGATAGTATACACATTTGTCAGCTTCATTAACAACAAAGCCAACAGATGTTAAAGTTGTATTGAACTTCTCATGCCATTGCTTAGGTGCTTGTTTCAGCCCATATAAAGATTTCAGTAATTTACACACCTTTCCTTCTTGACCATCTAACACAAAGCCATCTGGCTGTTGCATATAGATTTCCTCGTCTAACTCTCCATTTAGGAAAGCCGTCTTAACATCCATCTGATGGACGAGAAGACCATGCGAGGCCGCCAACGAGAGTAATACTCGAATGGTGGTCAGTCTGGCCACAGGTGAATAAGTGTCAAAGAAATCTTCATCTTCTTTCTGGGAATAACCCTTGGCCACAAGTCTAGCCTTGTACTTTTCAATCGTACCATCAGGCCTAAGCTTCTTTTTGAACACCCACTTACATCCTAATGGTTTACAACCATAAGGACGTTCAGTGATCTCCCACGTTCCATTAGCCATGATGGAATCCATCTCGCTACGGACCGCTTCTCTCCAGTAGTCAGCATCTGGAGATGCATAAGCTTCTGAAATAGAAGTGGGAGTATCATCCACAAGGTACACAAGGAAATCATCACCAAAGGACTTTGCAGTCCTCTGTCTCTTGCCCCTACCAAGGGTTTCCTCGTCATCCTTCTCAGGATTCTCATCATGTGTTTGTTCATAATATTCCATAGGAATGGCAGGTTCAGGAGTCTCCTCTGATTCCTGTCTAGAAGTGCTTTGCATATCTCTCATAGGAAAAATATCCTCAAAGAATGTAGCATCTTTAGACTCCAAAATCGTACCGACCTTCACGTCAGGTACCTCGGATTTCACTACTAGAAATCTATAGCCAACGCTATTCTTAGCGTATCCCAAATTAACGCAATCCACGGTCTTTGGTCCAAGTTTACGCTTTTTGGGGATCGGCACATTGACTTTTGCCAAACAGCCCCAAGTACGTAAGTACGAGAGTGTTGTTTTTCTCTTCTCCCATTGCTCATAGGGAGTGACCTCATTGTCTTTCGTCGGAACTTTATTCAGGACATGACATGATGTCAATATAGCCTCCCCCCACCATGCCTTGGATAAACCCGATGTATCTAACATGGCGTTAACCAAATCTGTTAGAGTACGGTTTTTCCTTTCGGCAACCCCATTTGACTGAGGTGAATAGGGAGGCGTCCTCTCGTGAATAATGCCATGTTCCGCACAGAAAGAGTCAAACTCATTAGAGAAATACTCTCCACCACGATCTGACCGGATTCGTTTAATTTTCTTTTCAAGTTGATTCTCAACTTCTGCCTTATAGATTTTAAAGTAGTGTAGAGCCTCGTCTTTAGTGTTTAACAGATATACATAGCAAAACCTAGTGGAATCATCTATTAACGTCATGAAGTATCTCTTTCCACCTTTAGTCAACACACCATTCATCTCACAGAGATCAGAATGTATGAGTTCTAATGGCGCCAAGTGTCTCTCCTCCGCAGCCTTGTGGGGCTTGCGAGGTTGCTTTGCTTGTACACACGAATGGCACTTAGAACCTTTGGCTAAAGTGAAACTTGGAATTAAATTTAGTTTTGCTAACCGCGTCATGCAACTGAAACCAACGTGACAAAGACGTGAATGCCAAACTTCTGTTTCATTAACACTCGAATGAATATTGTTCACGACTTTATTACAAAAATCAGCGAGGGAAAAGCGGAACAGACCTCCGCACTCATACCCTTTTCCAACAAACAGTCCATATTTCGTTACAACTACTTTATTGGACTCGAAAACCAACTTAAATCCTTCTCTACATAGAAGGGAGCCACTAACGAGATTCTTCTTGATGGCGGGGACATGCTGCACGTTCTTGAGCTGCACGATCCTTCCCGAAGTAAACTTCAGATCGACCGTGCCAACACCAAGTACAGAAGCACTTGCGCCGTTCCCCATCAATACGGACCCGTTCCTTGTGACCTGATAAGAAGAAAACAATGAGATGTCAGCACACACATGAATGTTTGCACCTGTGTCAATCCACCAATCAGTAGACTGACAAACTGAAAATACAGTAAACAAATTACCATACCCAGATGCCCCATTCTCATTGTTGCTCACGATCATGTTGACAGCCTTGGAATCCTGTCCTGGCTTCACATACTTCTTTGGGCACTTCCCAGCCCAGTGTTCCAGTGAACCACAAGTGAAACAGCCATCTTTCTTCTTATCCTTCTTGAAGGTCTTCTTAGCCTTCTTCTTGAAGTCGGTATTCTGCTGGACACCAGTCCTCGCCTTGTTCTTGTGGGAGTTGTAGTTCTTCTGTACCATATTGGCCGCAGAAGTCCCTTCATTCCCTTTTCCATGCGAGTCCTTTGCCCTCGAATTCTGCTCAACACTCAGATGGCCGATGACATCCTCAACTGAGAATTCACGCCTCTGATGTTTCAGAGTAGTGGCAAAGCTCCTCCAGGAATTAGGCAGCTTGGCGATTATGCATCCCGCGACATACTTGCCCGGTAACACGCACTTGAGAATTTCAAGCTCCTTAGCGATGCACTGTATCTCATGAGCCTGCTCCAAAACAGAACGGTTTTCGACCATTCTGTAGTCATGGAACTGCTCTATACTGTACATCTCGCTGCCAGCATCGGTTGCGCCGAATTTGGATTCGAGCGCCTCCCACAAGTCCTTGGCAACCCGCACATGTAAATATGCGTCAACAAACTTCTCTCCAATCACGCTTAGAACGCATCCAACAAAGACGACGGTGGCATCCCTAAACGCCTTCTCCTGATCAGGAGTAATCGTTTCCGTGGGAGTGACACCGACGACCCAGAACACGTTCATAGCCGTGAGCCATAAGAATGTTTTGGTCTGCCAACGCTTAAAGTACGTCCCCGTAAACGGGTCCGGTTTCAGTGCAGTAGCAAAACCATGAATCGAAAATTGCCTACACATAATAGGTTTTTGGATTGTTAGGAATTTAGGCAATTTACAGATTAAATTAATCCAAGTATAAACCACAATCATGACGTAAGCATACTGATAATTAACCATATTCATGCATACTAGGTTGACAGTAGACACATCTACGCAAACTACTAGTATCGCACACATGGAAATAACAAGGGCAGGGATAAACGTGTTATACCCTGCAGTTGGCCAATTGGCAGTAGCCGTAGCAGAGGCGGCGGCCGCGGCGGCGGCGGCAGCAGCGTTGGCGGCCTCAGCAGCAGCGGCCTCGGTGGCAGCAGCGGCGGCAGCAGCAGCTCGATCGGCATCGGTGGCCATGTTGACGATGAGGGCGACGCGGTAGTAGACGAAGTAGACGTACAGCAGCAGCGAGCAGTCGCGTAGGAGACGCTCCCCAAAAACCTAATCGCCCCTCTCCCGTACAGGATCTGGAGAGGCGGGGTTTCGGAGGCCTGCTCTCCCGTCGGCCGTGTACGCGGTAGACGGGATGGGATCACCGGCGGCAGCAACAGGAGGTGGAACGGGTATGAGTTGTGTGTATGTGTCCGCCCCTGCGACCTCAATATATAGGCACGGTAGGAGAACGGTCAGCTCACAAATCAATTTGGCATTTACTACAGCCGTTACCACGTAATCAATGCGCCGTTTTACTGCGCGCGGTTAACACGTGATCAATGCGGCGTTTTACTGTGCGCGGCTGTTACCAAAATAAATGTGACGCAATAGACAGCAATCAATATGACGTCTCATATTATTGGCGTGTCGGTTGACTCCGTTTCCAACTGCCAAAATAAAGGCATCGGCTCGGCTCATTCCCGCAACCCGCGGCGCGTCGTGACGTGTCGTGACGAGGCGAGGCGTGGCGAGGCGGGCGGCGGAGGAGGAGGAGCGCGCGTGTGGAACACCTCCACTACTCCTCTCTCTTCATACCAACTCACACTAGTGGGGAGAGAGCTCACCTTATAAACTGGTGCAAAACTCTCCCAACTAGCAATGTGGGACTAAACTCCCACCATTTGCTATGGCAGCATGGGCCTTAGGGATTAAATAGAAATTGCTTAATGGGCCTGCTAGCCCATGCGAATTTCAGCACATTTTACGTCACGTTCAAGTTATCTATGGTCTTTACATTCACCAAGTCGTCCTTAACCGTGGACACGGCTTTTCAAAAAGATTGCCCTGCAGGGATGTACACTTTACCCACACGTACCATCCGACTCTTAGCGCCACGTGTACGTTCTTCCATTTAACGCGGCAGAGTGTGGCTGGCCACGACCTTTACCTTACCCGACCCTATCCATGAGTCAACCCAAGACAGGGCCACCCCGTCAACAGGGAGTTGGCCATCCTCCTGACGGCACCTGTCTCTGTGAGGCGGGGTCAAGATCCGTGTACGTCCATCACTTGGCCCCGGTCACGCCCTAGCGGAGCATTTTGTTTTCAAAACCGTTTAAAAGGTTTTATTTGCGGTGCCGAATGGAAATCTCAAACTACGTGACTCATGGACCTGGCCAGACAAGTTAGTTGGTCGAGCGGGGTTACTTAGACCCCGCCTGTGGTTGCACGCTCAGTCTTGGTTTCCGCTCGAGACCGTAATCCTAGGGTTGGCGAGTATAGGACGAACAACCACTTCCCAAGTGGCCTCCCATACCAGCCTTAGTCAAGTTATCCACACAAAGCTCATCTCACTACGTCATCATATCATACCAGGTTATCGCATCTCTTATTCATCAAACGGATGGAGCAGAGGTAACAAACATGTATGACTAAGCGAAGCAGGTATGAGGTTCTGGCGATGCGCTTAAACAAATCTATGGCGGCTAGGAGCAGTGGATCAGGATATTGAGGTAATGCAGTATATAGGTGAACTATATCTACCAGCATCAAATACTTTGGAATCGAATGCAAAGTACGAGATTCAAACGTTGTTCGAAAGCATATATGAGTAGATAAGAGGTTATGCTTGCCTTGGTTATAAGAAAACCAGATAAAGTCTTCAGGAATAAGTGCTTGACTTGTCGGTTAGGATCAAGTATTCGTCATTGGATTTGTTGGCCTTCTCTTCGGAGTCGCGTTCTACCGAGGGGGAAACAACACCAAAAGAGAAATAACAATCAAACATGCATCGATGCAATGCGCAGCATGTATGCATGAGCAAATTAATGCACTGAAATAAATCCCTAAGCATGTTCGATGGGTTGCTAGGGTTCACATGTCAGTTATGCATTTATACTGAATTTTATCTCGAAATAGACCCGGGAGGGCAATTCGGGTGATTATGAAAGTGAGTACCATTTTAGTTGCTCAAATGGGTTTGAAAACACCATAAACAGGTTGCATTTGTCATTTTGAGCAATTTGGTATATAACTTTTAATTTTCTAATTTTATTGAATAAAAACTTATTTTCTATTTTTAAATGAATTAACAACATTAAATAAATGCTCATTTTTGGACTTCCTCAAACATGTGTGAAAATAACATATTTGGGTAGAGAACATTTTTATGAACATTTCTATGTTTTCATTTTATTTTTCTGATTAACATTTTTGGAAGATATTAATCATTCAATTTTATTCATTTTTCTGGAATTATTTAAATAGGGGTCCCACCTGTCAATGTATATTCATTTTTCCAAAAATAGAGAAAACACGCGTTGAGGTCAGCGTGACGCAGAGGTGATGTCACCATGCTCTGTTTCCGCATAGTTGAACTTGAATTCACACGATTCCTTGAATCGTTCGTGAAATTGAACGAAGGACTAGCTAGAGGGAGCTACGGTGGACGTTGTAGTAGCGGCGCCGCTCGGAAACGGTCGCCGGAGCGACCACGCCGTCCACCGGCGCGGTGGCGGACAGCGGCACACATCGGCCGGAAGTTACAGAGGGGGAAGGGGAAAACGGAGGGCACCAGGGAGCTCACCATGGCGTGGTTGATATACTGGAGGGGTCGGGGAGGCCGGGGAACCGGCGGTGGCGCCGGAATCGCCCACGGCGGCCGCGCCGGAGTTGGGGAAGAGGGGGCCGAATCGGCTCCTCCCGAGCGTCCCAGCTCATGTGACTCCTCGAGGGGGACCTGCGGAACTCGGTGGGGCTTCCTACGGACTCAGCGGAGCTCGCCGGAGCTCGAGGCGACGGCGCGCCATGGATACCGTGAAGCTAGGGTTTGGTCGCGCCGGGGAGTACAGAAGGAGGGGGTCGAGGTGAGGTGGCGATTGTGATGCAGAACTAGCTGCGTACGTCTCTAGCCCTCCTTATCCGCGCGAGAAAGGGCCAAGCAGGAGGTGGCATGGCACCGTCGGTGGGCGTTCTCCTACTGGCAGGAGGAAGAAGACAGAGGACAATTTCGGAAAACCCCCCTGGAGTTTCTGTGATTGGCGAAGAGGTCCTTTTCCATTTAAAAACAGAACAAAAACCATTTATTTGAGGGCCTTTTTTTAAAGGAAAAAATTGGCAAAAATACATTTTGGAAAACTTGTGGAATTTCCAACAACACCATGTGTTTCTTTGGTGTACTTGAAATATTTTCCAACACAAATTTTTGGAAACCAAAATAAGTACTATTTGTGGGATTTTTGTCAAACCATTTAAATTCACAACTTAAATTGTTTCAACATGGTTCAATTTTTTTTTTCATGCATGTATGAGATGAACAACACCACACACCCTAAATTAGCAAATTTTGGGATGTTACATGTTCGCTGCCACTTCTCGAGAGGCCTGGGAAACATTGAGCGGTGCCTTTGCCTCCACTTCCATTGCTCTCTCCTCGGGGATACGCCCGGAGATGTCTGAGCTTAAAAAGGAAAACATGACAGCCACGGTTTATTTTCATAAGATGAAGGCATTGTCCGATACCCTCACGAGCATTGGACAGCCTCTCCGCTCGGAAGAATTCATCTCCTATGTTCTAGCTGGTCTCGATGGTGACTATGATGCACTTCACGGCGTTGTTACTGCTTGCACCACGCCTATGCCCGTTCAGGATTTGTTCTCTCAGATTGTGGCAACGGAACAACGGATGCTAGCCCGTCGCACGACGTCTCCCGCGAGTCACTATCCTGCAGCTCACATTGCCACGCACGGTGGAGCCCCTGCTGCATACGGGGCCTTCCGCGGCAGCCCTCGGCCACAATACCGACCGAGCGGTGCTCCTCCTCAGTCACAGTACACGGCGCCAAAACCCACGGGCAACAACAACCAGACGCAGACGCCTCGCACCAGTACTGGACATGGCACCATTATTTGCCAGCTCTGCGGTATACCGCGTCATACATCGTCCAAGTGCTACAAGAGGTTCAATCGCAACTATCTGGGCATCGGTAATGATGGGAGAAACACTGAGCGTCAGGTTGCCATGGCCATGTCTACCTCCCAGGGTGGACAACATGTCGTAGACCTGACGTGGTATGCGGACTCGGGGGCTACGCATCATATTACTCATGAGATGGAGAAGCTCACTACGCGCGAGCCCTACCACGACACCGAGCAGGTTCACACAGCAAACGGAGCAGGTATGTGTATTCATAATGTTGGTCATGCTACTATTCCTACTCCATCATCTAGACCCTTAGCTCTCAATCGTGTTCTTCATGTTCCAAATGCTTCACGTAATCTTTTATCAGTTAGCAAACTTTCACGTGACAATAATGTTTTCATTGAACTTCACCCTAATGATCTTTTTGTAAAGGATCGGGACACGAGAGCACCCATACTTAGAGGTCGGTGTAGTGGAGGTCTCTACGAGATTAAAGTATCTGTTATCAAGCAAGCACTCAGCAGTGTCAAGGTGTCACGTGATATGTGGCACAGTCGTCTAGGTCATCCTGCATCCCAAGTTGTTCAACATGTTCTCCGTAGTCATGAGCTACCTTCTATCATAGAGTCAAATAAAATTAAGCCAGTTTGTGATGCTTGTCGATAAGGAAAAAGTCACCAGTTGCCTTTCTCCTTGTCTACTCGTGTAATAAACTCTCCTTTAGAGATCATATATTCAGATGTGTGGGGTCCTGCACAAACTTCTGTCAGTGGACATCGTTTCTATGTGAGCTTTGTTGATGGTTATAGTCGATTTACTTGGCTCTATCTACTTAAACGCAAATCTGATGTCTATGATGTTTTTCTCCAATTTCAAAAACATGTTGAACGTCTCCTAGCTAAAAAGATCATTCATGTTCAAACAGATTGGGGTGGAGAATATGAAAAACTTCATCCCTTGTTTCATGGTCTAGGTATCTCACATCGAGTGTCGTGTCCATACACTCACCAACAAAATGGCACTACTGAACGTAAACACCGTCATATTGTCGAGACTGGTCTCACTTTGCTTGCTCATGCATCTCTACCTTTACATTATTGGAACGATGCCTTCTCTGCAGCCTGTTTTCTGATAAATAGGCTTCCTAGTCGTACTATTGATATGAAAACTCCACTTGAGAAACTCCTTCATGAGACCCCAGATTATACATTTTTTAAAGTTTTTGGATGTGCTTGTTGACCTCATCTTCGACCCTACAATAATCATAAACTTGATTTTCGGTCTCAAAAGTGTGTTTTTCTGGGGTATAGTTCTTTACACTAAGGATATAAATGCCTTCACGTTCCCTCTAATCGAGTCTACATATCTAGGGATGTTATCTTTGATGAAACCGTGTTTCCTTTTGCCAACATGCCTACGTCTCACAATTCACCACCTCTTACGGAGTCATCTTTACTTTCAGCTGACCACTTTATGGATACTGCATATGCACCGTCTTTGCTCGCTAATCATGGTGCAGGTACAGGCCGTGCTGCTCGACTGGAAATTCTGCCAGAATCTGGGCTGGAAATGCAGCTTGATAGTGCGCACAATACTGCATCGGATTCAGTGCCCCTGCATGCTCCTGTTGCTTCTGTACACAATCATTGGCCACCATCAGAGTCTGTACCCTCGGATTCAGTGCCGCTGCTTTCGCATGCACCTACTCATCTGCATGCATCCGAGCCGACCAGCTTGCATGCAGCCCCGACCAGCTCGCATGCTCCGCCACAAGGTTCCGTGCCGACCCACATGTCACCGTCAGCTCCGACAGTGCTGTCTCCCATGCGCCATGCAGCCCCGATGACAGGCCCAGCAGCTTCGCTGTCCCCTCCAGCAACGGATCGCCCAGACTCACCTGCTGCTTCCTCGTACGAGGGGAACCCATCACCACCTGCCACGCCAGATGCTGCTGTGTCCAGTCCGCCGGTTCTTGTTCCAGACCGTCCCGTCACACGTCTGTCTCGAGGAATCAGAAAGCCACGGATCCCCAAGGATGGCACTGTTGCATGGACCAGTATTTTAGCTGCCTATACCGCATCTAAAAGCACAGCTGAACCCCGTGACTATCACGAGGCCCTATGCATTCCTCACTGTCGCACTGCTATGGAAGCGGAATTTCTGCTCTTCAGACTAACGGTACGTGGACATTGGTACCTCCAGTTCCTGGAGTTAATTTAATTGGCTCACGTTGGATTTTTAAAGTCAAAATTCATGCTGATGGCTCCATTGAAAGATACAAAGCCCGTCTTGTTGCTAAAGGGTTCAAACAACGTTATGGCCTTGACTATGATGAGACGTTTAGTCCTGTGGTTAAGCCAGTGACTATTCGTTTGTTACTCTCTATGGCTCTCTCACACGGGTGGCATCTTCGACATCTCGATATACAGAATGCTTTTCTTAATGGTTTTCTTGACGAGGAGGTATACATGCGACAACCTCCTGGCTTTACTGACTCTGACAGACCTAATCACTACTGTAAGCTGGTCAAGTCTCTTTATGGTCCGAAGCAGGCTCCCCGTGCATGGCATGCCCGCCTGAGTTCTGTTCTTGGCTCCTTGGGGTTCTTGCCGTATGTTGCTGACACATCTCTCTTTATTCTACACCGATCAGATGTGACGATGTATCTACTGGTCTATGTTGATGATATCATTGTTGTCAGTTCGACAGCGGCTGCTATTCCCAAGTTGATTGCTCAGCTCCGTTCCGAATTCTCAGTTAAGGGTCTTGGAGTTCTTCATTATTTTTTGGGCATTGAGGTATCCTCACCATCATCTGGGCATCTTATTCTCCGACAACGTAAGTATGCTCTTGAGCTACTTGCTCGGGCTGGTATGTTGAAGTGTGCTCCGGCTACTACCCCCATGTCTTCGACAGAGCGTCTTTGTACCTCGGATGGTGATGCTCTCTCTTCAGAGGAGGCGACTCAGTATCGCAGCATTGTTGGTGGTCTCCAATACCTCACATTGACACGACCTGACCTGTCCTTTGTCGTTAACAAGGTCTGTCAATACCTACATGATCCTCGTACTCCTCATTGGTCTGCAGTTAAACGCATTCTGAGATATGTGTGGCACACAGTTAACTGTGGCCTACAGTTTCGGTCTTCCTCTTCATTATTGCTCTCAGCGTTCTCTGATGCAGACTGGGCTGGCAGTATGGATGACCGGCGATCCACGAGGGGATATGCTATCTTTTATGGAGGTAACCTGATCGCCTGGAGTGTCAGGAAACAGTCCACATTTTCTAGGTCCAGCACTGAATCTGAGTACAAAGCTTTTGCAAATGCCACAGCAGAATTGGTCTGGGTACAGTCATTATTGTAAGAACTTGGAGTTGGTCAAAAGCAACCTCCAGTGTTATGGTGTGATAACATTGGGGCAACCTATCTATCGTCCAACCCGGTGTTTCACGCAAGGACAAAACATATTGAGGTGGATTTTCACTTTTTTCGCGAGCGTGTTACTCAAAAGTAACTACAGATTAGGTTTATCTCGTCCAAAGATCAGGTTGCAGAAATTTTCACCAAACCACTCCCTTTACCATTGTATGAACAATGTAAACACAATCTCAACCTTCTACCGGTTGAGATTGAGGGAGGGTGTTAGAATACGTAGTCGATACGTTTTGTAATAGGCAAACAATGTACAACTTGTGTCATATATAATGAACGACCCCTAACCGATGAGGCACATCGGGACAGCCCAATCAATCTCTATTACTCTTTTCACCAGGCACCCTGCCGGGAGGGGAAATCATCACCGGAGGGTTCTTCATCACCATGCCTGCCTCCATAGTGATGCGTGAGTAGTTCATCCTTGGACGACGGGTCCATAGAAGTAGTTAGATGGTTGTCTTCTCCTCCTTTTATGCCATCATGTTTAGATTTTGTGAGCTGCCTAACATGATCAAGATCATCTTATTGTAATGCTACATGTCATGTTTGCTGGGATCCTATGAATATTCAATGCTATGTCAAATTGATTATAGATCTATCTTTTATATGTTATTTGTGATCTTGCATGCTCTCCGTTACTAGTAGATGTTCTGGCCAAGTTGATGCTTGTAACTCCAAGAGGGAGTATTTATGCTCGATAGTGGGTTTATGCCTCCAGTTATCTGGGAGAGTGACAACAACTCATAAGATTATGGATGCGCTGTTGCCACTAGGGATAAAAAACAATGCTTTGTCTATGGATAATTCTATTGTTTACATTACACACTTTGCTTAATGCAATAATCTGTTGGTTGCAACTTAATACCCAAAGTCTACTTGGATTACGTTCTGAGTGTGGATTATTAGTCATAGATGCAGTTTGATTACAGTCTATGTATCATGTTGTAATGCCCAAATAAATCTAATAGTAACCATCTTGTCTTGCATATGCACTACGGTGCAGCCTCTATCTCTGTCAATTGCCCAACTGTAATTTGTTTAACCAGCCTCTATCAAGATCATCTTATTGTAATTCTACATCTGTTTTGGAGAGACATCACTAGTGAATCGTGGACCCCGGTCCATTCTTTTACACTGATAATACAACCCACTGCAATCATTGTTCTTTTTACTGCAAACACTGTTTTCCTTTCATTCACTGCAATCATACGTCATTTTCCACACTGTGTTCAGCAAAACCGGCGAGATTGACAACCTCACTGTTTCGTTGGGGCAAAGTATCCTGGGTTGTGTTGTGTGCATATTCCACGTTTCTGCTGAGTCTGGTAGTGCGTCCTGCCAACATCAGTTGTCATCAATCTTCAGAGTGATTTCTTTCTCCTACTGGTCCGATTAAACCTTGGTTTCTTTCTGAGTGAAAACTCGTTGATGTACTCTTCGTACCTTTCTCTTGGGGTCTCCTAATGAACGTGTGTTTACACACCATCACATTGCAAACCTTTTCTTCTCAGCAATAGACGAACACCTTCGCACGTATATACACAAGAAAATACCAATTAACCCCACAACAACGGCCCAACAACAAAGAAGCCCATCCAGCTGTCGGACAACAAACCAGCAGCCTAAGAAAACAAAACAAATAAGACCAGTCCATGATAACAAGAACTGCAGAGCACAAACAGATCGTACAGTAAAATATGTGACCGAGCAATAAGCACCGAGAATTAGCAAATCCGCTAATTTAATGCATAAAACAACTATGGAAGTTGGAACAGATAGACAAAAGCTGTCTAAAACAAACTGAGTTATCACAATTGTTTTGGGTCTGGGGTCTAGATGATCTCGTCATCTGGACGGTTGGTGGCACCTAGAAGATATGTGCTGGGAAGAAAAGGACGAGATATACATGTACGTGGAAAAGGTCATACATAGCAACATGTATTCTAGCCCCCGAAGGTCGGGCCTGCCACGTGCTGAGTGCGAGCTAGGTCGCACCTCACCCTTTTCTCCCTGTTAATTTTGATACACAATTTTGCGTTTTCTTTTGAACGATGGATGGTCCCGGGGGCCTGCAGCTGCATTAATTTGATGGGAAAGTTTACACTGAAAATCGTACGTAACTAGACCCTCAGAAATTAAAATTACAAACATGACCTTACAAATATTACAGGAAAAGCTATCAAGTCCTTGACCTCCAGACGCGGGCGGGATCAACATCGCCGGGGACACGACCACTTGGGGCACCGCCGACGATGTTCCCCACGTCAAGGTCGATGAAGATCTTCCGATTAGGAAAGATCAAGCTCAGAGGATTGAAGAATCCGAGCGCGGAGTACGGAGACTACCTACAAAGACAAGGTCAAGATCCAAAGCCACCGCACGAAGATGACCTAGACATGTGACACATCAGCATATCGCCATACTCCACAAAGGAAAAATCAAGCAACAACTACTAGAGCCTACAACTAGTACTATATATACAGGGGCGACACCCCAACCCATATCAGCACCTAACAACGCGAGTACCGACGGTGGGAGAGGCCGGAAATGGGAGGGCTCAGCTGACTCTCAAAGCGGCAGATGGGAAAGTGACAAAAAAAATTGTTGGGCCGGCGGTCTTAAAAAAATACGGGATGTCTATACCGTGGTCCAGATTTTTTCCGCCGTTAACGCCGATATTGCACACATGTGTCGTGTTAATTTGGCCCTCGCTGTGGTAAAGCTTGTGGAGTAGACCATTCGCTCACCGTTGAGTGCTGACGTCGCAAGGGCATTGCTTGCTCAAGATGGAGTTTCTTCTGATTCCGTGAACACGTAAGACATCCTGACCGCATCTTGGATTTTTGGAGTTTCTATGTATGTTCAGCTTGGACCTCCCGAAAAGAAACCCATCCTCCTCACTTCTTCCGCGCCGCCCCCCGTGGCGACCGATGTGGCCTCACCATGTTTCCTTTTCTGTCCTCGCCTTCCTGTCTCTCCCCTCCCGTTGTTGGTGCGAGTCGTCGTGTGAAGCTTGGGCGGTGCGATGGCGGCGACGGTTCTCTACCCACGCACGAAGCAGGCCAGCGGAGCGGTGCTTCTTCGACGACGGTCCGATCCAGGATGGCGGCAACCCTGCTCTGGCTGGGTAGTGGCGGTCCGTCGTTGCTTACGAGCCGTGAGGCGGCGGTGGCTTCAGGCGACGGCGTGCTGGTGGCAGCGCAAGCAGTGACGAGTGGCGCAGATCCAGGCCCCGTCTCGGTCGGGGTAGGCTGGCCTCTTGCCATAGGCTCTGCGTATAGAGGTAGATGGTGCAGGGGCTAGTGGCGATGGCGACCGGCCTGCTGCAGCGTGGTAGAGGGCTTCACTGTACCTCATTGAGACTGGTGTGCCTCCGTAGGGGCTTAACGAGCCTTTTGGGCCCGGACGGACTTAACGGGGACTGGTGTGTTGTTTCCGTCGCGTACGGTCGACTATCGCCTTCGGCGCTGGAGGCAGCTCCCTCCCGCGTGGCTAAGGTATTGTTGCCCCCGATAACTAGCTACTCCTTACTTCCGTCTTGTAGATCTCGTGATGGCGCACGTTGTTGGGTGAATATTATGGTGGTGTTGAGGTATTGTCCTTGCGGGGCTCCTATGCTATGGATCGTCCAGGGGTCGTGGATAGAGTTTTTTGGGATAAATCCTTGTTGGCTCTGTCTACACCGGTGCGATGCCACTTCTAATTTTAGAGCGGAAATCCTATATAACTAAGTAGATCATCCCCACTAACTCATTTCTCTAAACATGCAAGCTATCCACCTCACTAACTGTCCACGTCACCAAATTTTCCACGTCAAACCCCCTATAGCATTAGTTTCGTATTTTCCTCAATCCAGCTTAGTTTAGCGCTATTTATTTTTAACCTGCCCGTTCACTCAGCTCTGGTGTCGCTTGCTTTTCCTCTCCTGGTAACTGGCGATGAAACTGCAATCACCAAGCCGTCTGCCTCTTTCGCTGCTCTCACCAATTATATATAACGCACCAGCCACAGCCCACGGCTCCATGGGCAGCCCATCCGCTTTCCGGCGGCGATGCAATTGCAGCAAACTGATGTATTAGGCAGTAACTATGGACGATCCATCCATCTTCTCACCATCTAGGTTTCTCTCCTCCCCGCAAGCCCTCAGGAAGGAATACTGGATGCATTTCCTTGGCTTGCATGTCGCGCGTGATTTATAAATCTCTCTGGCCTGCATGGTGCTAAGGATCACCAAGGCAACTGAATCTATGAGTTCGTGCTCAGCAATACATGTGTAGTAAGATCATCTTTCTGATTTCATTTAGTAAATTAAGCTTCTCTTCATGCTCCGATCTGTGAAGTTATTTGCCGATCTCCATTGACCCATGTGACTCGCATCTTTTTGCTTGCCTGGTGCTTGCATCATAAATCACAATTAGATCCTCCTTGGTATAGAGACTCCTCGTGCATGATTAAAAATCCATTGACCCATGGCTGCAGGTTTTTTTTCCTTTCTATTCTTGCAGGTTACAGTCAAAGAGAAGATAAAAAAGAGGAACCATCAACATGTTATTCTTTAAAGCCAATGATACTTCGACATCAGTACTCAAACTGCCTGGAGCATCGGTCTAGAAGATGTTTTTTTCTTCACATCCATGTTTCTGCTCAGCTCTATGCATGTACTTACTACTATTATGTCTTTATAACAGTTACATATAGAGTTTGTTTGACCTTTATGCTAATGATTTTCTGCATGATAAATGTGAGTATCTTCACTTTACATTCTACATCAAATTCCCACTTTTATTCCATTCTCCTTAATTCCGCAATATCCGGCCTTTTCTTTCCATTTTTCTTCATTTGATAAAGTTTTGTGTGGTTTAATCCCGCTACAATTTATTTACAAAGTGTCCCGCCGCAACGCGCGGGGTGTCATCTAGTTGTGTTAATAAGGGAAGCCACATCGTACAATGGAGAAAATAGTAAGTGATCAACCCTCTGTGCACATTGTACACGCCCTCGTCTTCATTATTGCTGATAATGGTTTGATTGGAGAATTCCCTTGGAGCTTATTTATCTTTTGGCGACCGTTTCTCAACACTTTATTCATTCAATTTTCTTAATCAAAGAGTAGAATATTCACCGGAAAAAAGCCCAGCCGTCCGCTTACTTGGAGAAACGTCCTTCACCGATAGATCTAGGTCACCCGAACCACCAATCACCTTATAAAAGCTACCCTCTCTCCACAACCCTCACTTTCCCTTCGCCGCCGCCTCGCTACATTAGAGAGAGAGAGAGAGGGAGAGAAAAAGCGCGCGGCCAGAGAACTCCGGGAGAGGACGGCGAGATGGTGCAGCGGCTGACCTACCGGAAGCGGCACAGCTACGCAACCAAGTCCAACCAGACCCGTGTCGTCAAGACCCCAGGTGAGTGAGATCAGCGGCTCCGTTTTGCTAGTTCATGTGGTTAAATCTTGCAAGCGGTTCGATAAGGTCGATGTTCCTCGTGCCGGTGAGATAGAACGATGGATTAACGTGAAATTTACATCTGTTTTACCGCACTCCTGGTAGTTTGGTCTCCTCGGATCTTAACTCACAGTTCTTCTTCATTCGCGTTATTGATTAATAGGTGGGAAGCTTGTGTACCAGTACACCAAGAAGCGGGCGAGTGGGCCGAAATGCCCAGTCACCGGGAAGAAGATCCAAGGAGTATGTGTCCATTTCAATTTTTTGCATGTTCTTGTACCTAGTTTGTTATGGACTGTATATACCATCGGTAATGCCTGCATTTCAGCTAAACGGCCGCTGATGGAAATATGTAGACTTGTTCTCCAAACAAAATTAACTAACGCTTGAAGTCCCGTCCAATGTATTTCAGCATTATTTTCCTGCATATTTTCTCATGTTCATCTGAAGCCGTGCTTAACTGACTGTCCATACTGACTGGTGAAATTACCGTTCATAGTTTGGCTTACTTGTTTCTGTTAGTGTTAATTTTTGTATGTCCTAGTGAGTTGCATACTGTGGCACCTGTGGAGTGTGGACTGTCATTTTATCTGTTAAGACTAGTTTTCCTCTGAATGCCCCACGTTGCCATTTTTCTTTTCTTAATACGGAGTAAAAAGCAGAGGAATTTGCATATGAAGCGCACAAATTCAAGTTTCATATGTTCTATATGCGGCATTATGTCTCGTTTTACATTTTCCACATGCATTCAGCTAATTTAGCCTATCTTTACCTTCTATTTTGTTCTCACTGATGGGCCAATGATTACTGAAATATGACAAGCATATGTCTGAAATTTTTTGTGTTGTATAAGCCTAATCTTCTCTATGAGGCCTAAATTTCTGTGTTGCTTCAGAGGCTCCATGCAGTTGTACAAACTATAAGATGCTCATTGTAGCGAAGTCATACCATGTTTGATTTGTCTTCTATTTGTTTCTGCACATATTTTCTAGTTTTTATGTGTTTTCTTATATTGGTCATGAATTTCCATCTAGTCTTAAACTGAATCCCGTGTCTTTGTGGAAATCCTATTCTTGCTGTGATGTTATGCATTTGGTAATTTTTACTATTGCTTGCTTTCACTGTTGAGGTTTAGTACGTATTTAATTCGTTCTTAGTTAGTAAGACATGATCTGCCTATATTTGTAATCAAAGGATGCACATATGTAGATCCAGTTCAAGTATAATTTCATTGTTGACAGCATTTGAACTGATATTTGATATTAGTTAGCCAATTGTTACAGTGAAACATGACAAGCTTATGTCTGGAATTTTCATGTGGGTAATCTTATCATCTCTATGAGCCCCCTGCATTATCATATTTCATTGGCTTAGTTTTGATGCACAAGCCTATCTGCCTGTTTGCTCATATTTGACAGCAAAGGTGCACTATGCATATGATGTGCCCTTGCATAGTACAAATTTGTACTTCTTTAATTACCGGAATTCTATTGGAACTCTTCTGTTCCTAACTGACAATCTATTGTCATCTTTGTGATCTGTCTTGAAATATTCAAGGAATTTGCTAATATGCTGCCTGAAGTTGTCATTTACTACTTGGGAATGGTGTGAGTCTGACTGTTTTTTATTTGAATTGTCCCAGTCTGACTGCAATTTTCTGTAACTCGCATTCTGCTGACTTTTTAGTTGTACACCAACCACTGTGTGTCTTCTGTTTGCAATTTGCCGAGATAATATTTTTTTCGCTATAAGCTGTATTTTTTTTCATGCTGCTTAGCATTGGCATAACAAGTGTGCATTGCTTGTGAACTACTGCTGGATGGCTACTTAACTTGTTGCCTAACTGTAGTATACACAGTAGGTAGATCTTGCCAATTAGCAAGTCCCCATTGAATCGTAAATTTGTGCTTTGTTTCTTTGGTACATTAAGCTGCCTCGTTAACACTTCGATATTTTTTCTTTTTCATGAAAGTTTAATTTACTAATTTGCAGATTCCTCACCTGAGACCTACTGAGTACAAGAGGTCCAGATTGTCAAGGAACCGGAGGACTGTGAACCGTCCTTATGGTGGTGTTCTGTCTGGTCCTGCAGTCAGGGAGAGGTAACCATCTTGAATAACGCATACCGTACTTAGTCGTTATTCTGCTGGGTAGTTAATATGTTATTTCATTTGCAGAATCATCCGTGCGTTTTTGGTTGAGGAGCAGAAGATTGTGAAGAAGGTGCTGAAGATCCAGAAGACCAAGGAAAAGACCACCAAGAGCTAAACACTTTGCGGGCGTGATGTTTTTGAGTTTCTTCGAATTTGTTTTAAGCAACCGAGAAAATTATCTCTTCGGATATGGGCATTCCTGGCCCTAGTGTTTGCCTGCTAGTATGTGAGATTGATGTGGTTCTCGAGATTTTGCGCCCTGGCTCTCTATGAATGCTTAACCTTTGATGACTCAGATTTTGTCTCGGTGATCGATTGGGTGTCCATCGTCTTATCTTTGCTAGGCCTAAATCACATGGCTGGATTTGTCCATCGTACGAACACAATTATCAGGAATAGTTGCCCTTCGCAGCATATAAAGATAGGTGTATGTCGCAAACAAACGTCAAGAAATATACGCTAGCATATAAAGATAGGAGTACATAGTTACGTACTGAGCTGTTATTAATTTTGGAAGTGTGGATTCCAACGTGCTTAGGGCCCGGTGCAAATGTTTTTAAGGGTGCCTGTGTTACTCCCTTTGGAGCGTACTACTGAGCGTCCTCGTAACAAACATTTTGTACTACTATAGCAAAAACGAAAACTAATTGCAGCAAAACAATTGCTCTATTGCAGCAAAAATCTAACTTCGCCGGAGATATTGCCGAAGACATTATAGCAAAAAAATTGTTCAATTATAGTAAAGTCGAAAAACAATGTTAGCAAAAAAAAATTTCTATTATAGCAAAAAAAATTAGCAAACAATATGTATTATTATAGCAAAACCAAATAACAACTGCAACAAAATATTGTGTTATTTTAGCAAAAAGTTGGTACAATTGTTTTGCAAAATTTGCACCAGAGATGAAACAAAAAAATAACTGCAGCAAAAATGCGTCACATCCAAGAGGCGTGTCCGTGCCGGTCAACTCCCGAGGTAGGCGCGAGAAAAGACAGCCTTGTGGGGTCCTCACCGGTCGCTGTCTCTGCGCGTGGGCGGACGCGTGGCGAGGCGCGCGTGGAGAGGACGCGCACGGCCCATTTCCTCCGGAGGTAAGGCAGCGTTTCCCTTCATAAAAAGCGTCGGCCTATTTTGTACTAAGTTAGTTCGCTCACTTAGTATAAAGTTTGTACTAACTTAGTACAAAATGAGTCGATATTTTTTTGGATCAGAGGGAGTACCGGTTTATTTTTGTTTCTTTGTCTCATATTGAAGGGCAAATGTTGCACAAAATAAATACATATAGTAGCATAGTTTGTTATTCCATCTGTACTAAAATAGATGACTTCCATGCAACGTTCATAAAAACGGACGCTTACTCTGCTTAAAGCTGGGGAAAACCGTATCGGTGCCTTTCCGCCATGATTTGGACATGAGCGTGTAATTAAGCGCTCGCTTCCGCGCGCTAAAGCGGAGCAACCCGAAGAAGAGCACTCGCTGCGCGCTGGGAGGCCATCGAGCGGGAGGCGGAAAAATTGGGGAGGGAGGAGGGGGAACAGAGGGAATCAAGCAGAGTGAGCGATAGGGTTAGAAGGGAGTTTCCCAGTTCACCCGTGCAGTCTCGACCTATGAATTATAGCCCGCGAGCCGCTTCCGCCGCCGCCATTGGAGCTTGCTCCGCCCGTGCCGTCCTCCTCCTCCTCGGGTCCTCCTCGTCCCGGCTCTGCCTCGCCACGGGGAACCCCCTCCTCCGTCGCCGGACCAGCTCCTCTCTCCCTCATCTCTCTGCCCGGGATCCAGGTCGATCCACTCACCGCCGGTCGCCCCGCCTTAGGTTGTATGTACCCAAGCCCCTCTCCCTGGCTACTGCTTCTTGTTTCCATGTCCCCATGTGGCTGTGTGTCTGTGAGGCTGTGAGCCGTGTGGCCAAGTCCCTCTCCTGGTAGATTTTATTAGTGATTAGGGGCTTGCATATGTACTGTTGTTCCTTGTTTGCAGATGGATTCACTTGATATGTTGTTTGTTAGTGCCTTATTGTATATTGGGCTTATGTATGCCTTCCAAGTATAGCATTTACAAGTTTATGATACAAAAATACAAGTGTATATTGGGCTTATGTATGCCTATAAGTTCTTCGTTTTTTCCTGTCCGTACAAATCCGCACAAACGCTTAAGTTGTAGTTACTCTGATCGGAGCCTCACCGCTCGCTTTTGGCTTTCCGCTTTTTTGAACCTTGCTTCCATGTGTTTATGTATGTAGACATATTTTAGTGTCTATATACATCATCTCTGTTCAAGATATCGACCGATATTCCGATAAATCAACCGATTTATATTTTGGCCGATGCTCCGTTAAATCAGTCGATTCACCACATCGGGAGTCGTCCGATAAGTTCCCGATAGACGATATCTTAAACATTATTAGTGTGTAAAGACTTGAATTATTAAATGACTATACATTATTTATTATATTGTTATTTCTATAGATTTATTATTTGGTTTGAGTTCTTTTTCAAATCCAATGTTATTTAAATTTCAAATTATGAATTCCACAGTCACAAACAAATAAATACCTAGAGGTCATGTCAAAACTTCATCCACCTTCCACTATTTAAACTAAACCCTAAGTCATGCAGATGGATAAACTCCAATCACTCCAAGGTTTTGATTTGTGAAAAAATGTTCAAGTTTTTCAAATGCATGCATGCAGATGCACAAATTCCTATTTTTACCCTTCGTTAGTTCCTAAACGCTGGGATGTTACACCTATCCAACCTCTGGTCGGAGGCGTCGTACGATACCTGGATTCCCGAAGCCGCCACACTTGGGTTCGCGCTGACGAGGTACCACGCCTAGAGGATGAGCAGCGGACAAAAGGGTCCACTCATAGCTAACTAGTTTTATGTTCTGTGCAACGATTACAACAACTGGTGGTGTTTTGTGCAAAAGAATCTTTGTTTTGTGAAAAAAAATCCCTCCAACAAATGATGTAGTGTGCATAGGGATGGGAGTGGCACCCGCATGGTATGGGTAAGGGTGTGGCCATCCCATACCCTTACCCTTCCACCCCAAAGTTACCTGTCACCCGTACCCGTAATTCGGTAGGATAGATGGTACTCGCGGTAAAAATACCCGCATTTACAACACATCAAATTTAACAAAATATAGCTCTTAATAACAATATATAACCATTATAAGTTACGAATGAAAATAAATTATAAACAACAACAATAATTATAAAGAAATACACATTGTAAATAGCACAATATTCTCATAAAGAACCATATTTGCCTACGAACATCAACACATCATATACGTTGAATAACAACACATAGTCATACACTTTAAGTCCAAAATCCACGACGAATTATAGGGGTAATTTGGTTGTACATTAAGTCCAAAATGCGGTTTTTAGTTCGCTTTTTAGGTTTTTTTTTCACTTTTGATGCATCGTGCAGTAGCAGTGCCCGTAAACACAACCCGCATATTCCGATTTCTGATTTTACCGCGAAATTAGTGTACAAAAGAGGCGACAAAAACCACAGATTACAATGATTATCGTCGATGGTGATCACCGGACTAGCCCTAACCATAGCCCTAGCTCTAACCCTAGCCTACCCGGGGGCGGCCCTGCTCCCCAAAATGTCTCGGCGGCGCGTGATGGCGTGTGGACATAGGTTAGTTGGGAGATCCCAAGAGGAAGGTATGATGAGTACAACAACAAGATTTGGCCTCAGTAAGAAACCAAGATTTAATCGTACCATTGGAGAAAGAATTCACTTCTGAAGGTTGTTGACAAGTGATGTTGGCAGAGCGCACTACCAGGCTCAGCAGTAACATGGAATCTGCACACAACACAACCAAGATACTTAGCCCCAATGAAACAGTGAGGTTGTCAATCTCACTGGTCTTTCTGAAAACAAATGATTAGACGTATAGTGTGGAAAATGATGTTTGTTTGCAGTGAACGAAATGAGAATAGTGTTTCCAGTGAAAAAGAACAATGTTTGCAGTGGGTTGTATTATCAGTTTAAAAGAATGGAACGGAGTCCACAGTTCACTAGTGGTGACCCTCCATAACAGATAAATAACATGTTGGGTGAACAAATCACGGCTGGGCAATTGACAGAAATAGAGGCTGCACCGTAGCGCATATACAGGACACGGTGATTACTATGATATTTATTTGGGCATTACAACATGATACGTAGACCGTAATCCAACTGCATGTATGACTAATAATCCACCCTCAAGACGTCATCCGAGCAAACTTTGGGTATTAAGTTGCATGCAACAGATTATTGCATTATGTAAAGTGCGTAATGTAAACAACACAAAATTATACTTAGACAAAGCATTGTTGTTTTACCCCTAGTGGCAATAGCACATCCACAATCTTAGAAATTACTGTCACTCTCCTAGATTAATGGAGGAATGAACTCACTATCTAACATAAATACCCCCTCTTGTAGTCACAAGCATCTACTTGGGTTAGCATCTACTAGCAACAAAGAGCATGCAAGATCACAAATCACATATATGATAGATCTATAATCAACTTGACACAGTATTCAATATTCATCGGATCCCAACAAATACAACATGTAGCATTACAATAAGATGATCATGATCATGTTAGACAACTCACAAGATCTAAACAGGATGGCACAAAATTGGATAAGACAACTATCTAGCTACTGCTATGGACCCGTAGTCCAAGAATGATCTGCTCACACATCACTATGGAGGCAGGCATGGTGATGAAGAGCCCTCCGGTGATGATTCCCCTCTCCGGCAGGGTGCTGGGAAGAGCTTCAGAACACTCCCGAACTAGGGTTGACGACGGCGACGGCTATGGAACTTTTCGTGGATGGAGGCTCCGGTCCTTAGTGTTTCCCCGAGGAAGGCAATATGTAGGCGGAAGGGCGATATCAGTGGGTGACCAGGGGGGCCACACCCCGTGGCCGTGCGGCCAAGGGGGGGCCGCGTCGCCCTATGGAGTGGCTGCCTCCCTAGCCCCCTTCGAGTCTCCTTCGGACTCCGTGTACGTGATAGAAAAATAGGGACTTCGGCTTTTGTTTCGTCCAATTCCGAGAATATTTCCAGAACAATTTTTCTGAAATAAAAAAATAGCAGAAAACAGGAAGTGACACTATGGCATCTTGTCAACGGGTTAGTTCCAGAAAATGTATAAAAATGCTATGAAGTGTATAGAAAACATGTAGCAATTGGCATAATATCAACATGGTACATCAGAAATTATAGATACGTTGGAGACGTATCAAGCATCCCCAAGCTTAGTTCTACTCGTCCTCGAGTAGGTAAAACGTAACAACAAAATAATTTCTAAGGTGAGATGCTACCACACAATCTTGATCAAATAATAATGTAAAACACAAGTCATGAATGAAGTGATCCAAGTCAATGGTATATAGTTTTCTAACAAACTTATAATGAGTAAACAACTGAATCATATGAGCCATTTTTTTTTCATGAATAGTACTTTCAAGACAAGCATAAAAAAGTTTTCCATAACAGTTAACTCGTAAAGTAATAGATTCTAAATAAAATTCATCGATCAACATGTAGAAAGATTTAATTTCAGCACCGGCTTTCAACTTTCAACATATATATCTCATGGATATTGTCAACACAAAGAAATACAATAAGTGCAATAAACTATCATGTAAAAATTGTTGCACACAAAGTTGACACAAGTGTTTGCTTCTGAGACAGAAAGACGTAGGAAAACTCACTCAACATAAAAGTAAAAGAAAGGCCCTTCACGGAGGGAAGCAGTGATAAATCATGTGCTGGAGCTTTTTACGGTTTTAAAAACATATAGAGAGTAAAAAAATAAATTTTGAGAGAGGTGTTTGTCTATTTCAACGAATGGCATCGAATGATTTGTCATCCTTTCATGTTTAAAGACTTCAAGAGCGGCTCCCATAGAGAGAACAATAAAGTTCCTCTTTTGCTTTGTTTGAACAAGCTAAGTTCCTGATTTCTAAAACCCATAGTGTTAGGAGATTTATTTGGTTATAAGTTGTAATTTATCTTTTAGGGGCTCGGCACCTGCTTGCCTTCTCTTTTTGCAAAAGGGACTTAGCACACTATTCATGCTAGTCAAGGTGTGAAGCCAAATAAACATGGAAGAGACAATAAAGAAGCAAATACTTCCTCATGAGCTAAAGTAGAGCACAAAACAGGTTTAACAATTTTGAAGGTTTAAAGGTAGCACACGAAATATTTAATTGGAATGGCAGGAAATACCACATAATAGGTAGGAATGGTGGGCACAAATGGCATGGATTTTGGCTCAAGGTTTGGATGCACGAGAAGCATTCCCTCGCAGTACAAAGTTTAGGCTAGCAAGGTTGTTTGAAGCAAACACAAGATATCAGCTAGTACAACAAGACTTACATGAAAACAAATTGCAAGCATGATAAGACTCTATATTGTCCTCCTTGTTACTTAAACACCTTTTACCAGAAAATATCTAGACCTTAGAGATACCAATCATGCAAATCAAATTTCAAATAGCTCTACGGTAGTTCTCCACTAATAGGTTTTAACCACATGATACAAGAGTTTAAACATGAACTACTTGAAATTTCAAAACAATTGCCAAGTATCAAATTATCCAAGACAGTGATCTACAAGAGTTCCAATGTACCATCTACCACATGTAGATTTGTTGTTTCCAACCAAACACCATTTAATTTATCTGAACACAAACTCTCCAAATAATTTATCAATGAAACAAGAGAGTACTACTCTACAAGAACTAACAGCTCTGAATAAGAGATGCATGAAAAACAGGAGCTAAAAGATTTGCAGTAGCTAGACAATAAATGAAGAATACGAGTATTCATATGAAAAAGCGGAGCGTGTCTCTCTCCCACACAAGAATGCTAGGATACAACCAGGTTTATTACAGAAAATGAAATAAAATAAAAACAAATAGACGCTCCAAGTAAAGTACATAAGATGTGAACGAATAAAAATATAGTTTCACTAGAAATGATCTGATAAGTTGTTGATGAAGAAGGGGATGCCTTGGGCATCCCCAAGCTTAGACGCTCGAGTCTTCTTGAAATTTGCTGAGATCATCCATGGGGGCATCCACAAACTTAGGTTTTTCACTCTGCTTGATCAAATTATATCATCCTGTTCTCTTGATTCTTGAAAACTTCCTTCACACCAAACTTAAAGTAATTCTCAATAGTTAGTGCATAATCAAAAACTCACATTTTATGCATGGACACAACCATTATCAATACTTTTCATGGACTAACCTATTGACAAGATGCCACAGAGCTAGTTCCTGTTTTCCCCATTTTTTTGTTTCAGAAAAGTTGTTCTAGAAATATTCTTGGAATTCGACGAAACAAAAGCCAAAAGTCTTAGAATTCCAGACACATCAAGGAAGTCCAAAGGAGACCCGGAGGGGGGCCCTAGAGCCCCCACACCATAGGCTCGCGCCGGCTAGTGATGTGGGCCCCTCGGGCACCCACCGCCATCGCCCTTTCGCCTATAAAGTCCCCTCAAGGCATAAACCCTATCGCCCCCCTTCCATGAAAAGTTCCATAGCTCCGCCGCCGTCTCCGACAAGTTTCTGTTCTGGCACCCTACCGGGACGGGGAAGTGCCCCCGGAGCCATCTCCATCGACTCGACCGCCATCTTCATCGCCGTTGCTATATCCTATGATAAGGAGGGAGTAGTTCTTCCCTGGGGCCGAGGGCTCTACTGGTAGCTATGTGCTTCATCTCTCTCTCCCATGGCGTGATCTTTATGTGATCATTAGCTTTGTAATCTAGTTTAATAAGTAGATGTTAATCTTCATCTGTTATGCTACTCAAATGGTTTTGTTTTGCGATCTCCGTAGACACTTTGTTCACGGTGTAAAGGTGATAGTGTGTGCATCGTGTGGTTTAGCATGATATTTATATCTTGTATTGGATGACCCTATGAAATTGTGGCGTTTGTTTAGTACTAATTTGGGGCGCTCATAGTGACAGCGTGGGGTGCCCTAGAGAGGGAATAGAGACTTGAGGAGTGATGTTACAGCCCTACGCATGGATTGGTGTTCGTTATCCGACCGGAGAGTGGTTCGGAGTAGCATAGTGAAGAGATGATATTTATGCATTCAATTATGTTATCATTGTTGAGAGTGCCCACTAGTGAAAGTAGGATCCCTAGGACTTGTTTCTAAGCATTGAAACACCATTTAGAATCAGTTCTACTACATGTTTGCTTGCTGCCATTTTTATTTCAGATTGTTATTATCACTTATAATCATCAATATTACTTATATTTCACTCTCTCTTCGCCGAACTAGTGCACCTATACAAGTGACAATTGTATTAGGTGTGTTGGGGACACAAGAGACTTCTTGTATCGTAATTGCAGGGTTGCTTGAGAGGGATACCTTTGACCTCTTCCTCCTAGAGTTCGATAAACCTTGGGTGATCCAATTAAGGAAACTTGCTGCTGTTCTACAAACCTCTGCACTTGGAGGCCCAACACTGTCTACAAGAATAGAAGCGTGCGTAGACATCAAGTTTTTTATGGCGCCGTTGTCAGGGAGGTAAGGTAAAAGGTACTCACATACTCTGTGAGTGATCGAAGTTATTTCCTTTAGATTCTGCAATTATATCTTTTTGTTTATTGTTTTCACTAGTTAGGATTGTTTTTTACTTGTTCCTTTTTTTTCTAGTTGGGATTAATGGAAAACAAAAAAAATATGAGAGAGCTTTATTTGCATGCTAGTATCAATGTTATTAACATTAATTCTTTGGATGCCATTATTTCTAATGCTATGTAAAAGCCTGAGCTTGGGGAAGCTAGTTTTTATAATCTTTTTAGTTCCCCAGTTTTAGAGAAGAAAATTTGCTCTGATGGTACTTTATCACCCATATGTGATAAATCTAATGATGCTTGTGATATTTTAAATCCTCCCGCTGAAAGTATTCCTTTTAAAATACCTATGAAAAATGTTGATCGTGCCATGAATAACTGCTATTTTGGAGATGGAACTGTCCATCCTAGTGATCATTTATTCTTTATACATGAATTATGCGGGTTGTTCAAGTGTGCAGGTATTTCAATGGACCAAGTTAAGAGGAGTCTATTCTCTTTGTCAGTTAGGGACAAATCAAGGGAGTGGTATGAGCTACTAGATGATCCTCATCATTTGGAGTGGAAGGAGCTTGAATCTTTATTTTATTTTAAATTTTATTCTTCTCATGAACTGTATTTAGATAGGAATTACATTTATAATTTTTGGCCTCGTGATGGAGAAAGCATTGACCAAGCTTGGGGAAGACTGAAAACATTAATACTCAAATGTCCTAACCATGAGCTTCCTAAGGAAATAATTTTTATGCAAGGCTTTCAGGACATTACAAGGATTATCTAGATGCATGTTCAGAGGGTTCTTTCTCAAGTAAGAAGGTTGAAGATAAATGGGATCTTCTTGAAACAATTCAAACCAATAATGAAGGTTGGAATAACGACAAAGGTAAAGAATTAGGTATAAACTATGAGTATGATTGCATTAAGTCTTTCGCTGAAACTGCTGAGTTTCAAGAGCTTAGTGATAAATATGGTCTTGATCCACAAATGAATGTTGGTTGGTATAGATCCTTTGCTTCTTATATTAATGTTCCTAAAGAAAATGTGGACATATATCATGAACATTTTAAAGACACTTGCATGAAAAATGAAATTGTTATTAATGATTGCAATGAACATGCTCAAACTTCTGAAAGTACTATTTCTTATAAGCATGTTAGTTTTTGTGGAGCACTTAGAACTTGCGAAAAGAATCAAATCTAAGAAGAATCAAATCTTTGTTGGTCGTTTCTATAAGATGGCACATTTCATTCCTTGCAAAAGAACAGACGATGCTTCACATGTCGCAAATTTGTTTTTCAGGGAAATTGTGTGTCTACACGGTGTGCCGACATCAATTGTGTTGGATCAAGATGTCAAGTTCACCTCCTACTTTTGGAAGACTTTGATGGACAAGCTCGGCGTCAAGCTAATTTTCTCTACCGCCTACCACCCACAAACGGATGGCCAAACTGAAAAGGTGAATCAAACGCTTTCTTCACTCCTACGGGCATTGATCAAGCCCAACCTCAAGAATTGGGAGGAATGCATCCCCCATGTCTAGTTCGCCTACAATCAAGCACTACACCAAGCTACTAAGAGAAGCCCCTTCGAGATCGTCTACGGCTTCAACCCCAACACCGCTCTCGACATCCTGCCATTGCCTCTCCACGAGCAAGTTAACATGGACATTGACAAGCGCACCGACTACATCCAGAAGCTCGATGACTCAACAAGAGCTACGCTTGAGAAGCACTCCGCGCACCGAGAATCCATGATGAACAAGAACAAGAAGCCCATGGTGTTCCAAGAAGGTGACCTCGTTTGTCTACACTTGCGCAAGGACCGTTTCCCACAAGAGCGCAACTCCAAGCTAAAGCCAAGAGGTGACGGACCTTTCAAGATCGTCAAGCGCATCAACAACAACTCCTACAAGCTTGAATTACCACAATCCAAGTACCTTGTCCACAACTCCTTCAACGTCAATGATATCTCTCCCTTCCATGGATATCCAAGTGATGCGGAGGACCATGAGTCGAGGTCGACTCTTTTTCAAGGGGGGGGGGAGATGATGCAGCACACCCCATGCCACCAATTCCAACAACCAATGGACCCATGACAAGATCACGAGCAAAGGCGATGCATGATAAGGTGAACTCAATCCTCTCTCTCTCTCTATGCATTTGAAGACTTTGTGAATGGTGCGCTACCTCATAGAAATACACTATGCGTGATCAGCTACACATCATCGAGTGGAACCCAAGAACATGCCAAGAATGATCGAGACGGGGGCCAAAAGGATGGACAAGGAAACCAAAGAGAAACCTCTCAAGAAGAAGATGGGAAGAAGCCCCAGGCAGCGGTACTACCGGTGAAAGCACCGGTACTACTGCCGATCCCCAGGCAGCGGAGCTACCGGTGCCGCCTCTGCCAAAACGCCGCTCTGTGTCCACGTAACGGAGCCACCACCGGTACCCGCAACGGTACTACCGGTGAAGAATCCTAGGAAATGGAGCTACCGGTGCTACCTCCGCCAAAACCTCGTTCGGTGCGCACATGATGGTACCACCACCGGAACCAAGGCTACTACTACCGGTAAAACCACCGGTACCTCCGGTTGACTGCACCGGTACCGACGGTAAAACCACCGGAGCCTCCGCGGGTGCGCGGCCTGCGATCCCACTTTCAGGCCTTTGTCCCTTGTATCTCCTCCTCCCACCTACCCCTTTTGTACTAGACTATAAATAGACTTCCCCATCTCAGATCTAGGGTTAGAGATTAATTTATACTTGTGGGCTTTGCTCCTTACCCCTGTTGTGAGGCTACTCCTATGGTTTGTACCTAGGATCGTATCAAGGCTACTCCTATGATGTGTATCTAGGATCGTATCAAGATTCATCGGGTTTCCCATCCTTCCCCTTCGGATTCAGTTAGGGACTTTCCAATCTTCCTCAACTAACCCTTGAGGTTCTATTGGCATGGTAGACCGGCCACGGGTGTGAAGCGGTTTCTGGTAAGGTGAGTTCGGTTGGATCGATCGTCCCGTAGGCGGCCGTTGCGGCTTAGTTGACGGGAGATTTGGGTTCTTCAGTTCTTGCTAGTTATCTCCCTTTGTTTTTCCCATGATTTCCTCCTCGATTTCCCTCTCGTGTTCATCATGGTCATCGTTCGTTCTTCGTGTTCTTGATCGATTCGTGAAGATCGGGCCACCCAAGAGGTTAACCCCTCCATCATCTAGTATCAGAGCTAGATTGGCACGAATTCGACCCCCACTATCCCCCTTTCCACCAAAAATTTTCGTCCCCCACCCTAAACACGAATTTAGAGAGATGCGAGAGTTACGAGATGACCCATCCATACTTAACTTTTTCCTCGTGTGCAAATGAGAAGCACTTGAAACTAACGCCATAAAAATATTTCCTCCGTCTTTGTTGCAGGAATTTGAGGACGTGTTTCCCGAAGAACTACCACCGGACCTACCTCCCCTACGTGGAATAGAGAACCGCATTGACCTCATCCTGGGTGCGCCACTTTCAAACCGTGCTCCCTACCGCACCAACCCCAAGGAGACTAAGGATATCGAGCGGCAAATCCAAGAACTACCTCAGAAAGGTTTCGTCCGTGAATCTCTTAGCCCTTGCGCTATTCCGGTTATCGTTGTCCCTAAGCAAGATGATACTTCTCGCATGTGTATGGATTGTCTCCCTATCAGTGCTATTACCGTTAGATATAGACAACCCATCCCTAGGCTCGATGATATGCTTGATGAATTAAGTGGTGCTACTATCTTTTCCAAAATTGTTCTTAGAAGTAGATATCACCAAATTCGCATGAGCATAGGTGATGAATGGAAAACAGATTTCAAAACAAAACTTGGTTTGTATGAATGGCTTGTCATGCCCTTTGGTCTTTCGAATGCTCCTTCAACTTTCATGCGTCTTATGAATGAATTTTTGCACCCTTGATGACCCACAAGTATAGGGGGTGTACCGTAGTACTTTCGATAAATAAGAGTGTTGAACTCAACGAGGAGCAGAAGGTGTTGACAAGCAGGTTGGATAGAGGATTCACTGTAAACACTAGCAAACGGGTTTTTGGAGGTTTTTGATATAACAGATAAATAAAGTGTGAGTAAATAAAGTGCAGTAAATAATATTGCAGCGAGTGTCCCAATCCTTTTGAGAGAAAAGAACAAGCCGGTTGTTCTACTTATAACTACCAAATGTTCTCGAGGACACATGGGAATTTCGTCAAGTGCTTTCGCTTCATTACGGTTGATTAATATCGATTGGTTCGTGAAGTGTTGTGTGGGTGAACCTATGGTAATGCACCGCCCAACTAGGACTAATACATACTTGTGATTATACCCCTCATAAGCGTCCGCAAATAGAAGAAAGTAATTAAGATAAATCTAACCACATCCTTAAAACTCCGGGATTCTATGCTCTCCCGTGCATTGGTTTCCTAACGTGGGTTTAGGTTTATGTCACTCCAGCAACCCCACAATTAGTAGCCAAATAACCAATGCATCCTCCTAGGCCCATAAAGGTGAAGTATCATGTAGACGACATTCACATGACACCACTATAAGAATAGCACCACAACTTAAATACCGAACCACGAGATATTACTCCAACATAACTTCACTACTAACATCATGAATTCTCCCATGTCCTCAAGAACTGAACGAACTACTCACAAGACATCATATGGATCATAATCAGAGGTGATATAATGGATGATAACAATCTGGTAATAAAGTTCTAACACCGATAAATCTCACAAGCATCAACTACTAACAAGTAATCCACACCGGGAGAGAGATCTTGTGTAAAACAACGATAGAGGCCCCTAATTGTTACAGATGGATGAAGGTGGATGATGAGGGTGATGGTTCCGGTAGTTATGATGATGATGACGATCTTGATGATGCCTGGAGCGATGACAGTGACGATGGCGATGATTTCCCCTCTCCGGAGAGGAATTTCCCCGGAAGATTTCTCCCTGACGGAGAGCTCTTTTCTCTCTGGTGTTTTCCGCCCCGAGGCGGCGGCGTAATGTAACATCCCAAGTATGAAAAAACACCTCTAGAATGTTTGATTTCTTGTTTAATTAAAGTTTTGCATCATGTCATCATATTCATTGAATTGTTTGCATTTGTTTTACTTTGTTTTCATTTGGTTTGCATCTGTTTTACTCTGTTTTCACAATTGAAATTCAAACTTTGTTCAAACATTTATTTCATACTTGTTATGTTACAACCTTTTAAATAAAGAGTTCAAATAAAAACAACCAATTTGTTTTCATTTTATTCCATAATGCTCAACTATTAAAATGGTGTCTTTAATCAATCCATTAATTCCAAATTGCATTCAATAATTCAAATACATTTTACAAACAGTTCCCAATTTGAAATTATAAAAATTATACAACAATCCTAACCAATTGTTTTAATTAAACAATAGGGTTCCAAATAATTAAGTCCTTGTTTTCCATAATTCAATTAATACTCAAATTAATTCAAATTTAAACCATTTTTGCAAACAGCAAAGTATTTGAAATATTTGTAAAAAAAAATTTGGCATTTGATTGTGGATGACCTAAACAACTCCCCCAAATTTTCCTAAAATTTTCCTAACTTAAAACCCTCCTTTTTCTTCCTATTCTTATTTCTGCAAAAAAAAAAAAACAGAGAACAAAAAAAAAAGGGGGAAACAAACGCGCGCGCGGAGGGGAAGCAAACGGCCCAGCCCACCACGGCCTGGTACCGTTTCGCCCGCGCTCCCCTCCTTCTTCCCTGCGTACGGCAGCGATCGCAGCGGTGCCACGTCGCCGCCGCCGCGAGCAGACGGCCACAGTGCCTCCCTAGCCCCTATAAGAACCGTCCTAGACCCCCTGCGCGAGCCCTAGCTAGCCCCTACCCCTTTTCCCTCGAGCTCCGCCGCCATCTCTCCCTCTCCCTCGCCGGATCCCCTCTCTCTGCAACCACCCCACCTCACCGGAGTTTTTCCCTCTGAAAACATGGACGCCACCGCCACCTCGACGCACCACCTAACCACCTAACTACGGGAACCAGTCCACCACCTCTCCCTCTACCGATTGGACACCCTAACTCCCCCGGAGGCCTGCTGGAACCACGCCGCCGAGCACGTCGCTGTCGCCACCGCCGTCGAGCTCACCTCTGCAACGGCGACATCGCGGTGAGCACGCTTCCACCTTTCCCTCCTCTCTGTTCTCGCTCTGCTTGCGCGCCCACACACCACTCCAGCACGCACCACCCAGCAGCAGCACGATCACGCCGTCCTCGGCACGCCGCCGTCCGCCGTCGTCGTTTCTCTGTCAGATGTTCAGTTAGCGCGCGCGAAGTTCAGTTAACTCGTAGTGGAACTATAACCTCACGGCGTCCCTGTATCTGTCAAAACTGAACGAGTACCGCAGTGGTAGCACTGCCTCCCTCGCTCGCGCACGGCCGCGGGTTCGAGCCTTGGCTCCGCGGAATAAAACCAACATTTTTCACGCAGGACTGACAGGCAGGCCCCACTCGTCAGTGGCCCTTGCCGCCACGCGTGCATCCGCTGCCACGCTGGCCCAGGGGCCCCCCTGTCAGTGGCATTGGCTGGCCACTGCGGGGTATAAAAAGAATTCCAGCTTTTTCTTTTTAACTTAAGCCCTTTTAAATTACAGTTTGGTCCTTAAACTTAAAAAGCTAATAACTTTTAAATTATAACTCCAAATAATAAAAGTAAAATATGTGTGTTGATCCAAATTAAATTATCTATCTATTTATGACATTTGTTTTCTGTTTTGAATTTTCCAAATGCATTTCAAATTTGAATTCAAACAATTCATTTGTAATTTGATAAAATCCATAACTAATTCATAATTAATCCAAATAATGCAAATAAAATATGTTTTCCATACCATTTTGAACCACCTATTCAAATATAAATTTTGTTTCATGGTTTGAATGATTAAAATTGCTTAAATAATTTAAACCTTGTTTAAATCATTTAAATTTGCTAAATTCATAACTTGCTCAAATTAAATTATTTTTGAACATGTAAAATATGTTTTCCAACTAGAAAAGTATAAACTTTTCAAATATGAATTTGAATTTATGTTTGGAACAAATAAAATTCAATTAATATTCAAACTTGTTTTAAATTTATTTAAAACTTGTTTAATTTTGTTTAAGTCATAATAAATTCATCCTAATTCCTTTTTCAATATTTGAAACATGTAATCCACCCAAAATTTTATGATCTTTTCAAATATGAATTTTGTTATTTATTTTGCACAATTTAAATTGGTGAAAACAACAACTATTTGTGTAATCCCTTTAAGGAACCAAAAAATTCCCTAACTTAATAAATAAATTTCTAAATTGGTAAACCCTATTTTAAATTGGTTCTATTATTGTTATTTTGTTGTTTTCCTCATCCATGCATCATACTAATCCACTTTCACCTGTTGGTTAATTGGAAAACAAATGTTTAAACCAAAATTCATGGGCTTTTCATATGCAACTCAAAATTGCATATGTGTCCATTTAAATGGTGTTACCATGTCAACTAGTTTATTTTGATGCATCCATAAAATTGTCATGCATCATCCCATGATTGTGCACTATGCCATGATATTGATTGTTTATATTTCTACATTGTTTGTTTGCTTCTTCTCGGATAGACGACGACGTTGAGACAGACGATACTTACGACACCCCTTCTGAGGATCTAGCTCAGTACCAGGCTACTGAGTTTGCAGGCAAGTTATCACTCACATGAACCATTGTGTTCCTTTCAACATTGGTTACCGATACTTTCCGTTGTCTTTTTCTGCTAGCCATATGTATCGTTGCTTCTGTTACGAACCTATCACATGATACCCTGAACCCTGATATTGCCTCACCTCCAGTCCTATAACCCCGTTGCTTGGGCCCGTGTCTTACTAGCATGCTTAGGGTTGTTTTTGCTCGAGTCTGTTATCAGTTACTTTCTGTTATCATATTTGATTACATTCTGGGGCTCGATGTTAAACAACAACCTGTTAATTTTGAGTTAATAATAATTTTGCTGATAAGGCACCGGCAGGAGGCCCGGCGTGGTTTTGAGGCCTGCTAGTGTCGACCCTAATTAGGAAAAGGGTCTTGTCTACTGATCCATGATGAGCGCACTATCCGCATGTGGGAAGCGTGTATGGGCGCCCCCCTCAATTTGATTCGATTCGCATCTCGTCCAAATCACCACACTTAGTTCGGGCTTTCCATTTGATGCACGCATATGCAGGTACGAACCCGAGGCCAGGGTGGAACTTTTGTAGTCGGCATTTAGGGCGGCGTGGTCTTCCAGTGCTATGAGGGTCCCCTTTTCTTCGTGGGGCTCGATTAGCCGCGCACGCACAGCACGTGGTGCTTTGGGCTTGATGCGAAGAAGAGTTGAGTTGTGTTGAGTGCCTCGCTTGGTGGAAGTGCATTTCCATCCTAGCGGGGTATTCTTACGTGTACGGCCAAATTGGTGCACCCCTGCAGGAATAAATCTTCTCGAGAAGCCGTGTTTTCCGCGGTTATGGTTGACTTGGTGAAAGTACTGGCTAACAAGTACTCAGAACAACTTACACCTAACTAATGATAACTTGACTAGTAATAGGCTTATTGGCACAACAATTTGATCCATCATTAATCCAACTGTGTGAGTTATCCTCGGATTGCTTCTTTGGATAAGGGGCGAGATCCAGGATGGGTTTGTTTGGTGGTTAGCTATAGTTGGTTACGATACGCTATCTTATCCCTTTCTGATAGCCGGAAGTTGTAGTATGTTCTGTAGTTGGTTAGTGCAGCCAGTTGCAGCATCTTTTATAACCCCTTTCTTCCGTTCAACCCAAAGCATCTGTGCTTGGTGTTGACAGGCTACACTTTGGTGAACTGTGAGTCTTGCTTGCCAGTACGTTTATGTACTGACCCCTTTGGGGCTGTGGTTTCCGCAGACTACGCTTACGAGGATCCCCGTGACGGCTACTATGTGGAGTTCGACGAGGCTGCTGACGAGTAGGTAGCGGACCCGGGCAGGATCCGAGACATCGTGGATGGCCTCCGTTTTCTTTTCATTCCCGGCTTCTTAAGCCTATTTGGATTTGTCTGTACTCAGACCCCTTTGAATGCTTCCGCTGAGATGTAATGATGTTATGTTGGGACATGTGTCCTCTGGATGATTGTATTTGCTATCTCTGCTCTAGTGAGAGCTATTTGCAACTTATTTCCATCTTTTGTGTCGTAGAGATCTGTTGTGTTATCATTTTGTTCAACGCCGTTGACGTACCATGTGTGTATGGTATGAAGTACGTCAATGGTAGTATCCTGATTTCTATGGGATGGTTTACGTAGACGCTGAACAGATAGGGGTTGGTTGTCACACATACGTGTGTTGGCCTACTCGTAAGAGATGCGGGTGCCGGTAAGCCCCGTAATCCAATCCACTACTGTTCAACGGAACTGCGAGTATCCTCTAGAAACTATTTTTGTAGCTATATAGGAAAAATGAAACGTGAGAGTAGGAATTCTGCCATTTTTCTTCTTTCCCCACCCACCCTCCCTTTTCTGGTAAGGAAGTGCAACGTTGTTTTCCCCTTCTCACCTAAACTTTCAAGTTAGGTTTTCACGAATCCTGGTTTCTCTAGGATAGTTATATCTACTAGACCATAGGAATGGAGGTGGTTGTGACATGATTTATCATGTTGCCTACTCACGATTGAGAACGGAGGCGTGTAAGCCCCGGAAGCAAATCCTCTATTCCTTAAGCAGTAGATATTGATCCTTTAGAAGCCCGGATGGGGTTTTCCGTAGTACCTGAGGAGTTTTTGGTCTCGTGTTTCCCGTTGTTGCTTCAATATCCTGTTCTTCTCGACATCCTTTTCGTCCGTTGAAACCTTGTTGTTGCTTTCCACTTCAGTTCTCTACCGGCGTCTAATCAAAACTTCCCCGATCATCTGCAGATGGATCTCAGGTTCTACCCGCAGGTGGTTCGGATGACTCGTTGCGAGAGCACTGCCGGTTATCCGGAGATGCTGAGAGACATGGTCACTTATCTGGGGTTCCGTTGGGCACCAGAGTACCAGGTCTACGAGCAGCAGCGAGAGTTTGACCAGACCTACTACCAGGCTATCGTCTACATTCTGTCAGATGATGGCATGAGCGTTGTCCACCGCTACGAGGCAATAGGTTCCACAGTGGATATGGCTGTGCAGCAGGCAGCTTATGTGAGTCTCACCGTCCTTCGTGCTGACTACTGGGGATTTGACGATTCTATCTATCGCCACATCCCCCATGGTTACATCACTTCGGAGGGAGCTCATTTCACTCTCTACGACAACCTGGATGTCTATGAGCATGATAACACCAGGCTGCACACCACCGCTCAGTTTGTGAGGCACAGTGACGCAGTTGCCACCACACTCTCTCAGGAGTTGGCTTCAGTCAGAGAGCAGCTCTACCTTGCTTTGACTCGTCTGGCGACGTACACCACAGACTTTGTTGGAGATGAGCGCTTTGCACGTTTCGATCAGCCAGTTGGTCGTCGTATGCCAGATGCTGGAGGTTACGAGCCGATCAGAGGTCCACTCCTCAACCTCGGTGCTGGTTACACTGGGATTCCGCGCTTTGGAGCACAGGGAGTCGACGCTATTTACTTCACCACACCTAGAGTCGCTCTCAGACCACGTCAGATCTATGTGGATCGTCGTTCTACCTACTTTCGTGGACGTGCTCCTCACCGTACCCCTCGTCGTACTACTCACCGCCGTCCTGCGTGATGAGCATGAGAGTACCGATGTATCCATTCTTAGCTATGTTTAGTTATCCTTTGGTTTTCGAACCATGTATTGGTGTGTTGGATATTCTGATGTATTTGAACATGTGATGATGTACCTGTTGGTTATCTATTCATGTGTCGGAATAATCTCTCTTTCGGTTTCCAAGTCTATCCTTTTCTATTGTTGTGCTAAAATGCATTTCTGTCGGGGGGTTACCCCCGAGTAGGGTAAAGGCACGTGGTAAAGGCGACTGTCAGGAGAGAGGTCTGGTCGAGTAGCCGCCTACCCGGTACTTGCTACCCGGTCGACTGCTACTCGGTTTCACCTCAAGATGACCAGAAGGAAGAATCATTCAAGTTCTCTCCATTCGAGTAGAAGAGTTGGCCCGAGTAAAATTGGCGGGAACCTACTCGGGCCAGAAAGTCAAAGGAGCCGTTCTGACACAGGATCCCGCGTATCCTGGGTCCGTACTTGGCAGTATTCGAACTACTGTTCATCTGGGACCGGCCTGCCTGACAGTGACAGCATGGAAGCGGGCCGTCGCAGGATAAGGGGGCCCTACTCTGTGTTTGGCACAGTGATACCAGTCTGTCCCCTTGTTTTGCCCAACGACTTTCTAGATGCAGCCAAGATTAGGAACCAAAGTTGTCAGCGGGAACCCGGAAGAAGGACGATGTGCACACTATGTCGACACTTGTCCATGTTTGGACGTATCCGGCTGGGCACCGGGTATATAAGGTGCCCCGCCGCCTCCTGCGTGAGGGATCACACGATCGCGCAAGGGATCGCATGCTAGAGCACCTTGTGACCTAATTCTTGACCTAGTTCATCACTTAGAGAGGAGGGTGGCTACTCGGTAGCAAGAACATTGTACTGTGGCTACTCGGTGAGACACCAGAATACACATAGAAAGGCAGGAGTAGGGGTTTTACCTCCTCACGAGGGCCCTGAACCTGGGTAGATCGTGTTGTTTGCATTGTTCTGTTCGTACTTCACGCGGCTACTCGTCGCGTGATCCCTCCCCGAGCACCTCCAGCGTCCTTCGTCCCCACATCTTTAGCCATCCCATGGCATCTGCCGTGACACCACCACGACAGTTGGCGCCCACCGTGGGGCAACCAACGGCGCTGGTTGGAGTTTCTGTTCGGACGGGATCTTCTTCAGCGGAGCGCGTGGTCTGTGGCCTTGTCCACAGATTCGGCTCCTTCGACTTCGTCACCGACAACGCCGGCGATTTCGGCGGCAGGGCCATGCCGGAGGGCGGCTCGGTGATCTCCTTCGGCTCTCACCTCGTCTACGTCGCCACCGTCGCCAACCGCGAGTACCCCGAGCTGGTGCATGACGCGGAGGATCCTCCCGCGGTGATCGCTGCTCGCGGAAGGCCCGCGTGCCGTTCTGCGAACTGCGCTGAGGTGATGGTGACGGGCTTGGCGGCAAACACTGGCGCAGCCGCTACGGGCGCTGCAGCAGTCGTCGAGGATCTTGCTGCACCAAGCACTGGTGGCAGGACTCACCGACCCTACGAGAAGGAGTGCAACTTGCCGCCTTCCACCTCTACGGTTATTCCCGCGTCGGCTACGCGACCTGGCATGCCAACTCCCACCGACATCGAGCTCCTGGCCATGAGGGAGCAGCTCGAGCGGCAACGCCTGGAGCTGCTTGCCGAGCAGGCGGAGTTGGATAAGGTAAGGTTGGAGTTGAGTCTAGATCAGCTCGAGTACAACAAGGCTCACGGCTTCACGCCAGTCGCTAGGAGGGCTAGCAGAGTAGGTGCCACTCGGCGCAATCATGGTGCCGAGATGGCGACAGTTGTAGAGGCTCCTGCTCAGTCCGCCACCGCAAACACCTCCACCAGGCCCAGATATAGCACACCCGCCAAGACACTCAGAGCTGCAGAGGCTGTAGCTGCCGAGTTGCCTCGCCTAGATGGCGACGCGCGCATTAGGCAGCAAGAAAGGCTCAACGAGTTGGTGTTGGAGGCTGCTAGGCAGAATGAGGAGTTCCGGAAGGCCAACCCGGGTGCTGGGGCTTCGCAGGTGGTTCACTCGCACGCGGCTAGATCTAACGATCAGGCCTCGTCTCCGCATCCCAGCCGCGAGAAGAGCCGCAGCGGGCGTTCGGGCAGAGATAGGCAAATGCAGGTGTATGACCCGGCTGCTGCCGCGAGACAGCTTGCTGTGCCGCAGCAGCCCGGGCAGGAACACAATGCTGCAAGAGCAGGCTCTCAAGCCCATCAAGCTCAAAGCCGAGCCCGAGATGAAGCGCGCCCAGGTCCTTCTCGGCGTCCCGCTGCTCCGCCTACTCGGCAGAGGCAGCAGCCGCGCGCAGTGGCACCAGTCGCCAACCCGGTGGAGCAGCCTGCAGCTGTGCAGGTGGACAGATATGATGATGGCTACTCGGCTATGGAGATGGCTGGCTATGATGTACATGATCGTGTTGGCGAGCGCATGCTGGCGCCAGGAGACGCGAGGCATCAGTTGGACCGGATCAGCTTGTCGGCGCGGCTGGAGAACACGGGTCCTCCAGGCCCCGAGTGCTTTGGCCCGCGCATCATGAACGAGCCGTCCGTGAAGAACTTCCAGCTCGCAAGGGGCACCAAGAGCTACAATGGCAGCACCAAGCCTGAAGATTGGCTCAATGACTATGTCACCGCGGTCCATATCGCAAATGGCAACAGAAGATGGGCTGTGCGCTATGTTCCGCAGATGCTAGAGGGTCCAGCCCGCACTTGGCTCAACAACTTGTCCAAGAACAGCTTCAATTGCTGGCTGGACTTCTCGGATGCCTTCATCCGCAACTTCACCAGCACCTACAAGAGACCGAATAGGCCACAGCAGCTGTCCGCTTGCAGGCAGCGAGAAGACGAGACAGACCGAGAGTATCTTACTCGGTGGAGTACATTGAGGAACACCTGTGAGGGTGTGAATGAAGCACAGGCCATTACTTGGTTTGCGCAGGGATGCAGGCACGGCAGCATGTTGTGGCAGAGATTGCAGAGGGAGATGCCGAACACTCTGGCGGAGACCATCAAGATTGTGGATCAGTACGCACTTGGTGATCCCACTCAGCCACTGATGGACTCCTCTGAGCCGAGAAGAAACTTCAGCAACAGCAAGCGCAACGAGTTCCGCAACAAGCGCCGAGTAGATACTCGGTATGATCCTGAAGAGGTGAATGCAGTGACTGTTGGAGCTGGTGGCAGCCAGAGGCAGAAACCTGCTGGAGCCTACGGGCAGAACCAGAACCAGGGCCAAGGCAACAAGAAGCCATTTCGCACCTCTCAGTCGGGTAGCGGGAACTCCGAGCAGCCGAAGAAGTTTGTCTTTGATGACATGAAGGATGGCCCATGCAGCTTTCATACTCACCACCCCTCGAGGCCTGCTAACCACACTACTCGGCAGTGCGAGTGGTGGGATGTGATCAAGAGTGATGGCTTGCCTCCTCCTCCTCCTCTGCCACCAGCCAATGCCAATGTGCAGCCTACTCGCGCACCCGCAGCTCGGCCGCCAGTGTACCCGAGAAGAGAGAATGTGAACCAAGTGGCTTTAGGAGCCAACCGCAACTTCAACAATGAGGGCTACCGCAACAACAACAACTACTACAACCGCAACAACAACAACAGAGGCAACAACAACTACCAGGGCAACAACAACAACTACCAGGGCAACAACAACAACGGCAACAATGGGGGCGGAGGCTCCAATCAGTACCAGGAGCACCACGAGAGCTACATGATCTTCACTTCTGAGCCAGTCGACAAGCAATCACAGCACAGGCGGGCCATGGAGGTCAATGCAGTGATTCCTGCTGTCCCTCACTACATGTATTGGTGTGACCAGGAGATCAGGTGGTCCCGAGCAGATCATCCCAAGGTGATGCCCAATCCGGGTAGCTATGCCTTGGTGCTAGATCCTACTTTCCTGGGTCCCGAGAAGAATGTGAGGTTCAGCAAGGTGCTAATCGACAACGGCAGCAGCATCAACATTGTGTACAAGGACACACTCGAGAAGCTTGGCCTGGCCGAGAACATGATGCTGCCCAGCAAGACCACCTTCCATGGCATTGTGCCCGGGATCTCGTGCAACCCGATTGGCCGAGTGTGGATCGATGTGCTATTCGGCACCAGGGATAACTGCCGCACAGAGCGCTTGCAGTTCGAGGTGGTGGATCATCAGAGTCCTTACATGCTCTACTCGGCAGGCCTGCTTTGAGCAAGTTCATGGCCTCTACCCATGTTGCATATCTGAAGATGAAGATCCCTGGCCCCAATGGCATCATTACTATCTCGGGTGATTACAAGAAGTCCATGGAGTGTGCCTCTGCTAGCTCCCAGTTGGCGGAGTCGATGGTGATCGCTGCCGAGAAGAAGAAGATGTATGAGGTGGTAGCTATGGCGCAATTCGCGCAAGCTGGCGCGCAAGGTGTGCCGAGTACCCAGCATGGGACTGCATTCCAGGCATCTCAGGAGACCAAGAAGGTCCAGGTCGACCCCGAGTTCCCCGACCGCGTAGCCATCATTGGCTCCGGGTTGGCGGAGAAATAGGAAAGCGAGCTCATCCACTTCCTCCGTGAGAATCGGGATGTATTCGCCTGGTCCAATGAAGATCTACCAGGAGTCCCGAGGGAGTTGGTTGAGCACTCATTACATGTGCGTCCTGACGCCAAGCCAGTGAAGCAGGCTATGCGCCGTTTCGGAGATGAGAGAAGGAAGGCCATTGGTGACCAGATCACCAAGTTACTGATAAGCAATTTCATCATGGAGGTGCTGCAACCGGATTGGCTAGCCAACCCGGTCATGGTCGAGAAGAAGAAGGAGGATCCCAAGGCTGCCACTGCATGGCGCATGTGTGTCGACTACACTGACTTGAACAAGGCATGCCCCAAGGATCCTTTCCCGCTACCTCGCATCGATCAGGTGATCGATTCCACTGCTGGTTGTGAACTGTTGTCTTTCATAGATGCCTACTCTGGTTTTCACCAGATTGCACTCAATCCTGCTGATCAAATAAAGACTGCTTTCATTACCCCGTACGGGGCTTATTGCTATCGTGTCATGTGTTTTGGCTTGAGGAATGCGGGTGCAACCTATCAGAGATGCATGCAGAAATGCTTGCACGACCAGCTCGGCAAGAATGTGCAGGTGTACGTAGATGACATTGTCATCAAAACGAATAAAACACATACTCTGCTTGCTGACCTGGAGGAAACCTTTGCTAACCTACGCAAGTACAAAATGAAGCTGAATCCGAGTAAGTGCACCTTTGGTGTCCCGGCTGGCAAGCTACTCGGCTTCCTAGTGTCTAGTCGGGGCATTGAGGCCAATCCTTCAAAGATAAAAGCTATTGAGAGCATGTCTTTGCCGAGATCACTGAAAGATGTGCAGAAATTCACTGGTTGTTTGGCATCTCTGAGCCGTTTTCTGGGCCGAATGGGCGAGAAGGCACTGCCTCTGTACCAATTGATGAAGAAAAGTGACAAGTTTGTCTGGACTCCGCAAGCGGATGTGGCATTCAATGAGCTGAAAGCAATGCTGGCTAGTGCTCCCATCTTGGCTAGTCCGCTACCCAAGGAGCCAATGCTGCTGTACATTGCTGCGACTAACCGAGTAGTCAGTGTGGTGATTGTGGTGGAACGAGAAGAAGAAGGCAAAAGTGTGCAGCGCCCAGTGTACTATCTCAGTGAAGTGTTGTCCAGCTCCAAGCAAAATTACCCACACTACCAGAAGATGACCTACGGCGTGTACCTGGGCGCCAAGAAGTTGAAGCATTATTTCCAGGAGCATCCTATCACGGTTGTGAGCTCTGCTCCCATCTCGGACATTATGGGTAACAAGGAAGCGAGTGTCAGAGTAGCCAAGTGGGCAATCGAGCTAGCCGTGTATGCACCTGCATATGCGAGAAGAGAAGCCATCAAGTGTCAGATTCTGGCGGAATTCCTGGTGGATTGGGCCGAGGTGCAGTATGAACCTCCTGCTCTAGTCTCTAATTACTGGAAGATGCACTTTGATGGCTCGAAGGTGAAGGAAGGCCTTGGTGCTGGCGTAGTGCTTACGTCACCTAAGGGAGATCAACTCAAGTATGTGCTGCAGATTCACTTCAAGGCATCCAACAATGTAGCAGAGTACGAGGCAGTGGTGCATGGTTTGCGAGTAGCAAAGGAGGTTGGCGTGCAGCGCATCATATGCTATGGCGATTCAGATCTGGTGGTGCAGCAAGTCTCTGGTACATGGGATGCTCTAGATGCCAACATGGCGTCGTATCGCTTCCTGGTGCAGTCTATGACTGGGTTCTTCGAAGGCTGTGAGTTCCAGCACATTCACCGAGCAGAGAACGAAGCAGCAGATGAGTTATCCAAGTTGGGGTCTTCTCGGCAATCCATCCCGGCGGGAATCGCCTTGGAGCATTTGAGGAAGCCATCCATCAAGCCTTCTCCCAACTCGGAATCCATATTTGTTCCTTCTCTGCCAAGTGAGGAATCTGATCCCATGGAGATTGACTGGGAGAATGCTTCAGGAAACCCGGGGACTGCCGTCCTCTACTCGGGGACTGCCGCTCCCTACTCGGGGACTGCCGTCCTCTATTCGGGGACTGCCATTCCTTACCCGGGGACTGCCACTCCCTACTCGGGGACTGCCACTCCCTACTCGGGGACTGCTGTCCTTAACCCGGGGACTGTCGCATTCATTGAGGAAGTCCTTGCTAATCGGTCTGGGCTTCAGAGAAGTGCTCCCATCCCTAAAGAGCAACCGGAGGTACCCGTCCCAATGGAAGTGGACGAACCAGTGTTTCCCGCACGGGAGACACCGAGTTGGGCTATGCCCATATTATCCTTTCTAAGGGACGGTACTCTACCAGAAGATGAGGTGGCTGCAAGACAGATTCAGAGAAGATCCAAGGGCTACGCTATAGTCCGAGATGTGCTACACAAGAGAAGTACCACTGGCGTGCTGCAACGTTGTGTGGACCCAGCAGAAGGAGAAGAGATCCTGGTAGAGATACACCAACGAGAATGCGGGCACCATGCCTCTTCTCGCGCACTAGTCCAGAAAGCTTTTCGGCACGGCTTCTACTGGCTCACAGCACTGCAGCAAGCTGAAGATATCGTGAGGAAGTGCAATGGCTGCCAGATGTTCGCAAGTAAGATTCATATGCCTGCTTCCGAGCTGAAAACAATTCCTATCACCTGGCCATTTGCTGTTTGGTGTCTGGACATGGTCGGGCCTTTCCAGCCGGCGAGAGGCAACATGACTCACATCTTGGTCATGGTGGACAAGTTCACCAAGTGGATTGAAGTGAAACCTATTCGGAGGTGTGACGGGGCCACAGCTGTGAAATTCGTGAAGGATGTGATCCTGAGATATGGCTACCCGCACAGTATCATCACCGACAACGGCACAAACTTTGCTGAGGGAGCAATGGTGCGGTTCTGCAGAGATAAGCATATCCGACTAGACGTTGCGTCAGTCGCGCATCCCGCTTCCAATGGGCAAGTTGAAAGAGCAAATGGCATGGTACTGGCAGGCATAAAGCCAAGATTGATAGAGCCACTGCTGAAAACACCTGGGTGTTGGTTAGACGAGTTGCCAGCGGTGTTGTGGAGTCTAAGGACTACCCCTAACCGGTCAACCGGCTACACGCCATTCTTCTTGGTATACGGGGCTGAGGCCGTGTTGCGAATAGACCTAGAGCATGACTCCCCCCGAGTAACCCTCTACACTGAGGTGGAGGCGAGAGAAGCTCGAGAAGACGACGTTGACCTACTTGAAGAAGCAAGAGAGCTGACTCTGTCACGTTCGGCTATCTACCAGCAAAACTTGCGGCGTTATCATAGCCGAAAGGTGAACCCAAGGGTTTTCCGAGAAGGAGACATGGTCCTTAGGCTTGTGCAGCGCACAGCCAGGATGCACAAGTTGTCTCCTCCATGGGAAGGGCCTTTCATTGTGAGCAAAGCGCTGCACAACGATGCTTACTATCTTGTAGATGTGCGCCCACCATAGGTGAACAGGGCAGATAAATCTGGAGAGGAAACCAAGCGTCCTTGGAATGTAGCTCTACTCCGTCGTTTTCATTCATGAGCAAAGATGTGTATGTACCCTCTTATCCGAGTTGAAATTCTACTCTGCAATCTGAAATTGTTCTCGGGGACTGCCCTCGTCCAAAATTGCTCTAAGTGTTTTTACTCGGCTTTACCTTTTGCCTATTCGGTTGCTCTACTTCAAAATTCAAAGGTACATTGAGTACTGTGTTTAAAACTACATGCCAACTCTTCGACTTTGCTGTTGTCCGAAACCCGGCTTCATGGCAAGCAAGATAACAAGCAAAAGGTCCATGAGCACAGGAAAAATTACTGAGGAAAAGAAGAGTGCAGGAACCCAGTAGGATGCTTTTATTACTGTTCTGTGACTTGTCTTTTCGGCTAAGTGGTGGGCTGCGTTACTATGATTGTTTCTAAGCGGCTAAGTATTTGCAGCTCTACTCTTTAACTCTTGTGACTCGAATACCAAAAAAGCAACAAGTTGCGGGTAGAGCTGAGACGAAAAGGGAGAGTGAATAAGAAATGCAACTCGGGGACTCGCATGATAACGCAACTCGGCATCCAGCCCAGGTTGAACAAATTGATTAAGTTGGAAATAACAAAGTGGGAATAAAATTGAGTAGCAACGGAATAAAATAGTCTGATACATCTGCTCCCGGCATCCCGGGGATCTGATAAGTGTTTGAGTAAAAATTTGCAGGATAAAATCAAATTCAAGTCGACGGGGCGTTCTCGGCGCTCGCATTGGTTGCTTCGTCTTCCTCAGTGGCCATGGTGGCGTCCGCCTCTGCGCTGGCATCAACAGTCCTCGCTTGCTCGGCGTCAGGCTCGGTGGCGAGATGCTCAGAAGTAGCAGTGGCCACCGAGATGGGCGTTGTCGCGGAAGCAGAGCCGGTCTCGGGGGCGTGGGTGCGCACCGTGTCGTCGAGTGCGGCTCCCGATGAGGTGCCGAACTCGAGGGCAGCTGTGTCGATCTCCTCGGCCTCTTCATCGCTACTCGCGACGACCGCGGCCTTCCCCTTGCCCTGGGGTGAATCGAAGAAGCCCAACTCGGGATCTGTTTCTTCATCCTCCTCCCCGTCCTCCTCCATCTCGGTGTCGGGTTCAGGGAGGCCGTCGATGAAGGTTGCCATATCAGCGCACTCCGCAACCTCATGCGCAATCAGTTTGCGCGTGGTCACGCAGCTGGGATCCATCTCCCACCTGGAATTGGCGCGCTTCCCGCGGATGATCTGCATGTTCAGATTCTCGTACCAGGAGGCGACGCAGAGTAGCATCAGATCAGCGCCTGCCCGAGCTCCCGAGGCGCGCCACTTCTTCAGTTCGGCCTTCACATTGCGCAGCTTCAGAGCAAGGCCACCAATGGTTGTCGGCGCGGGATCTTCGGGCCAGAATAGCTTGTGGAGCTCGAAGCCGACACGCACCAGGTCGGTGCCCACACCGGCTAAGCGTTCGAAGTGCCCTCGCATCACCAACAGGCTATCCTCGATCTCGGCCCTGGTGTCCGCAGCCTCGCCCTTCTCAATACGAGCTGCTTGGGCCTTGGCCAAAGCAGGGGCGCAAGCGGACACGATGTCAGGGAAGATCTCTGCAAGAGGCAAATGAGAAATTCAGTAACAGAATCAGAGAAGAGAAAGAACCGAGAAGAAGAGATGCAGAAAGGAAAGAACTTACTATTCAGCTCGTGGCGCAGCTGCTGCAGCTGGATCTTCCATGTTTCTTCATTGGACACATGCTTCTCCTCAAGCAAGCGGAGACCATCCAGCTGAGAAAAGAGCCCAGCATTGGCTTTTTTCAGCACCTCGCACTCCTGCTCGAGGGTTTTCATCTTGGCATTGAAGGTTGTCTCGGCCTTGGCCTTCTCGGCGATGGCTCTGTCCCTCTCGTCACCAAGCTTGACAGCATCCTGGAGTGCCTTCTGCAGCTGGAGTTGCAGTGTCTCCATCTCGGTAGTGTGTGCACTCTGCAGAGCTGCGGATTGGCTTACTAGTCGCACCTCCACCTCAGCAGGTTTGAGGCAATCTTGATGCTCTAAGACGAACTTCTTATGATCTTCTGAAAAGAGCAAAGCACGGTTAGCAGAGAAGCAAAGGAAACAGACACAAGGGCGAACCGAGTAGGCAATGGCTTACCTTCAAGCTTCTTGATGGTGGCCTCGCCATTCTCGACAAAGGCACGGCAGTTCGAGTGCTCGTCAACCAGGGCCTTCAGTTTACCTGCGGAGTAGAAAGGGTTAACGCAAAAAGCAATAGCGGGCGTAAACAAAAAACGCAAGAACCGCGTAAGCGAGAAGCGTACCTTCCACCTCGGACAGCCTCATGGTACTGTTCATAACTTCCTTGTCGGCTTCCTCGGCGCTCACCTTCTCCTTCTCAAGGGCGGCAATACGCCTCTTGGCAATGGCGTGGTTCCAGAGAAGTTGGCGGTGCAAGTTGGTCCGCTTCAGTACACTATTCTGAGAAGCAAAAGAAACAAGTGTCAGGCAAAGTATTTGAGATTCCACCCGAGAAGGCGGCTACTCGGAAGAGTGTCCGCCTACTCGGCCAGAATCTCGGGGACTGGGTGATGGATAAGGATAAGAGGAAGAGAAGAAAAGAAGTAAAGATGCAACTCGGAAAAGATAAGTTGAGGCTTACCGCGTAAGACTGCTCGAGATCTTCTGCGTTCTTGCGGTGCACGAACATCTTGGCATCCAGAGTAGCAGAGGTGGTCGAGACGGTCATGGGTTTGCAACCCAAGTCCACCTTGTTCCAATCTTGGCGCATGTGGTCGATGTCGCCCAAATCGATGCCGTTCCAGTTGGGGTTGCCGAGAATCTTGCTATCCCATTTGGCGTCGATGAAGCCAATGAGGTCGAGTACTTGCTCGAGGCTCTGGGATGTTATCGCCTGGTCTTGAGCTCCCCGAGAAGCAATGGAGACGGATCTGTCCTGGTTTGGGGCCGGGGGCCTGGAGTCCACCGCCACGGCTTTCCTTCCCTTCTGAATAGCGAGAGTCCGATCTGTGGGGGAGAAGCCGACCCCGTGCTGTTGGCTGACCTTCACCATGTAATCCGGGTAGACGGGCTGATCAGCTATGGTAGCGGCGGCAGGAACCGCACTGGGATTGCGGATAACCAGCTGTCTGGACTGGCCAGCTGGTGTCGGCGGCGGCTTGTCGGCAGCTTTCTTCTTTGCTTTCTCTTTCTGAGCAGTTGGCTTCTCGATCTTCTGCGTCTCGTTTTCCTTCTTCTCGGTTTTCCCTTCCTCGGCTGCCTTCTTCTTGACTGCCTCCTTCAGAGCATCTAGGGCTTGTTTCCTGGTTACTCGCCCGGCAGGAGGGCTGGCTGCGTCCTTGGTCTGTGGCACCAAGGAGGAATCTGGCGGTGCAGAGCCTTGATCAATGGGTGGCACCACGGACCCACCACTTTGTGCAGCATCTGGTTGCGCGCTACTCTGTGCGGCGCCTGGTTGCGCACTGCTCAGGGGATACTCCTCAGTCATGGCTGTATCTTCTACCCGCTGCTCGGCAGCGGGATCCTCTTGTCCGGCAGCGTCTGTGGCTGGCTGCTCAGGTTCGGCTTCTTGCCGCTCGACGGCGGCGTCATCATCGTGCATCTCCTGATCACGGTCTTGGTTCTCCTCGGCGGTGCTAGCCGGAGGAGAAGGGGGCCTGTCCTGGTGTGCCGCGTCCTGCGCCTCCGGATCGGCGCGGGACTGTTGCTCAGGCCCTGCTCGCGTGTTGGTGGTGTCGGACCCATCGCCCTCGAGGTCGACAACATTGTCGACGTCGATGGTAGCTTGTTTCTTGGCCTGGTCAGGCGCGAGAGCAGCGTTCGCATCTAAGGGAGCTCTGGTGAGAAAGGAAAAATCAGAAATTAGAGGGAAGCAGAGGAAGAATAAGAGAAAACAGTGAAGGAAAAGGATTGGGAGTCAACCGAGAAGAACTAGGTAAACTGAAACATGCAACCGAGAAGAAACTTACGCAGTGGTGGAGGGAATTGTTCGCCTTGTTCTCTTCACGACCGCCTTCTTGGTCGCCTTCTCGGTCGCCTTCTTCTTCTTGGCGGGGGGCTCTAGGGCGCCGCTGCCGGCCCGCTTGCGGGTAGCAGGTGCGGCAACTGAGAGAGGATTGACCTCAAGGGCTCTCTCGTCCTCATCCTCGCCATCATCCTCAGCATTAGCAGTATCTGAGAAATAGAGAGGAAGAAAGGCATTTCAGAAACAGCAGGCAAAGGGCTTGTGCCTTTCGCAGAGAGAAAGCGCGAGTTCAGTTACCTTCTAACTCGTCCTCGGACCAGTCGCGGAGAGACGTTTCGGTAGGCTGTTTCTCTGTCGAGGGGGAATGAGGAAGATTGATCTGATCCACGGTCTCGAGGGAGGCCTGGTCATCTTCTTCTCGGTCATCTGACCAATTAGCCTCAAAGCACGCAAAGCTTTCAGCTAGCTGGCGGTCAAGGATCTGGAGAAACAGAGAAACATGGCAAGTTAGCCGAGTAGCGTGAAGGCATTCTACTCGGATGGGCGTGCAAGCACAAAGCACACTAGGCCTAGGGAAATTCGCTAAGTATCCTACTCGGCAAGGCGTGCAAACAACAAGCATATTGAGCCTAAGTATTTCTCCTAAGTATTCTACTCGACAAGGCGTGCAAACATCAAGCATACTAAGCCTAGGCAGTTCGATAGAATAATCTACTCGGTGCAGAAGGCAATTGCTAGGCGCAGCCAAGAGAGAAGAGTTTCTAGTCGGATGACATATGTTGAGAGCAGAATAAGGAGAACGTACCCGGGGGATCGGCTTCGTGCGACTGAAAGGGGTGAAGCCATACTCCCAGTCGTCAGGGAGGCTCGTGGTCAGAATCGACCTCGCGTGGTCGGCGACATCCGCGTCGCTGAGCTCGAGTGTGGTCGTGCGGGTGCAGTCACGAGGGCCTCCCAGGTAGCACATTGGATGGGCGCGCCGCTGCAGCGGCAGCACGCGATTCTTGATCCAGCAAGCGACGGGATCATCGCTCCTGAGCCCTTGGCCGATGAGGTAGGCGAGCTGCTCCTCCATCTGTATCGCGTTGCGGTCGTTGGAGGGCTTCAACTTCCAATTCTGCCCGGTTGGAGCTCGGTTGCTCCACGCGGGCAGATTGGTGCGATCCGCTATCGGTCCCCCTTCCGTGGCGGGGATGTTCTTGACGTAGAGAAAGGATTTCTGCCACATGCGGACGGAATCCAACCCCTTGATGCGAGGATGGTTGGTTCCCGCCCGCTGCAGCATCATGGCGCTGCCGGTGTCGGTTACCCGACTGCTACCGGCCGCGCCGTCCTTGATGGGGGGATGATAACCCGGTAGGCCAAACTCCAAGGAATAACCCGGCCCAAAGGACACTGTACAGGATCCGGCTAAGGATAAGGAAACTAGTGAAGGCCCCAACTTGTAGGCCCAGTAACCCGGGTTGTGGGTTATGGTAGAGGAAAGTTAGGGTTTGTGCGCCGTGTCCGGGTAGGATCCAGGATGCGCCTTGGAGAATAAGCCAGGGGGTACGGGTGCTTTATAAACCGACCCCCAGGTCTAGTTTGGGCAGAGATCTAAGAACCCTAGCAATATCGCTTGATATCGAGCATCCAGTGTAATCCCAGAGTTGAGTTATTGAGTTAAGATCGGAGACTCGGCGACTTTGATTGCCGGCTACCAGATCGAATTGCACCATGTTTTCCTCTGAGCTAAACCCTCTCCCAAACGCCTGTGTTGTCTTGCCCCAAGATCAGTTACCCCCGGTAACATCTGCCGTGATTATCCCACGACAGTTGGCGCCCACCGTGGGGCCTGCGTCCGAAGGTGTTTACATCACGGGAGAAGCTCGGAAGAGCATGGAGAATCTCGTCGTCGGCGAAATCTACGTCGACCACAAAGGAGAAAAGATGGTGGACGATTCCGGCTGGGGGCCAGAGTCGGATCACCTCGAATCCGGATCCGTCGTGACAATCGGCCGGATCAGCGTCTTCATTGGTATGGTATGTACTTCCAATTCGATCCCTGACAATATTGGATCTGATTCTGTGCCAGGAGAAGCCACTTCTATCCGATCAGATGACGAAGAATCGATTGGAACAACACATCCGGCAGAAGAACCCATCGCGGAGTGGGAACAGCCGGAGGAGCCGGCATGGACCCCGCGCGACCGGGTCGAAAGAGAAGGTGATACCGGGTCTATCCTGGATCTGCTGGAAAACCGGTATGAGGAGGAGAACGATGAGGAAGAACAGCATGAACTTACACCGGATATCGTACGCCGAGTTGCAGTCTATGCGGCTCCCGCGGCCAATCTCAACCAAGGAAACGCAGCCGCGGCATCAGTCGGGGCGGCTCAGGCAGCGGCCCAGCAGCAGGGCGCGGCTAACGGAGACCCGGTTTTGGCCCGGGTTGATGGGGAATCGGCATCAGTAACCAGCCGTGCAGCAGACGAGGAGTTGCACGCAAACACGTTCGGATTCCTGGGAAACCGGACACCAGGGGCGGGTCCTTCAAACCCGCGCCACCCGGCCTTATTCGATAATAATCTGATTCTAGACCCCACGGTTCTTGCAACGGTTATCACTCCGGAAAACGCAGCGGAACATGTCAGGGACCTGGATGTGGCTCGTCGTGCGCTGGAACAGCAAAGAAGGCAGGTAGAGGCATAAAGGCAAGGGATGGCCAGGCGGCAGCGTGAGCTGGACGCGCTGGAAACTCGGCTCCGAGAAGAAACGTCTAGAGTACATCAAAGGCATCAAACCAGGTTACCAGCAACGGGCGGGGTTATCAATCCGGCTAATTTATTTGTCACACCTCAGGATCAGCCGATACCAGTGGTGAACCAGGGAACCGCACCACAACCGGCGACAGCAGCGACACATCCGGCAAGCGAACGGACCGGGCTACCCCCACCACAGACTAGAGTCACAACCGGCAACGACCTACCACCACCGCCACCATCACGATTCCGCACACCAGCCGGTCACTACAATAACCCCATGGACAATGTGTATGCGGCGACACTCGCGTTGAATCAAATCCATGTGGGAGAGTCGCCCCATGCAGAGAAGACTCGGCAAGCCATCAATCTGTTGCACACTGCGGTGGCCCAGCAAGCCAATTATCCGGATCATAGAAGCGGTATGCACGGGACACCATACGTCAGTCAACAGCAAGGGAATATCCAAACAAGTTCAGCACGGCGGAGGGAAGAGCAGCAGCAAATGCCGCCTCCTCCCCGTGTTCAGGCAGCATCAGCAGCACAGGCTGTCGTAGACAGTTCCAGAGCCCGGAGGGCCGCGGCCGGGTCTGCAGCGCATGGACTTCCTGCAGCACCGCGCCCAGCCGCGCCCCCCGCGGCATCACACGTTTCTAGAGCAAGGCCGGCTTCAACCGTTCTTGCGGGACCCAAGTGTCTCTCGGACAATATCAGAGCTGAACCATACCCGGAAAAATTCAAAGAGCCAGGGAAAGTAGTGAATTATGAGCCAACTATGGATCCAGAAACATGGCTAAGTAGCTATGAGATGGCAATGTCAATTCGCAACGCATCCGAGAATCTCCAAGCCAAGTTCATGTACTTGATGATGTCAGAAGGAGCAGCAAAGTTGTGGTTCACCAATTTGCCGGAAGGATCGATCAAGTCCTGGGAGGAATTGAAGACCGCGTTTGTCAAGCACTTTCATGGGACGTGCAGGAAGTTGTTCACTATTGACGACCTAGAGCGGTGCGTCCAGAAGAAGGGAGAATCGGCGCGCAGTTGGGTGCGCCGGGTTATGGAGATACTTCACTCGTCCACGGACATTCAGCCCAAGGATGCGCTACAGGCCATGGCAAAAACATGCAAGTACATACCTTTAGTGCAAAAGTTAACTCGCATGAAGTCTAGTCGAAATGCGTCGGAAGTTACAATGGGAGAATTGATGGACACGTGCAACAAACACGCTGCGACAGATACTACAGAAGAGGAAGTTGATGACAAGAAGGTAAAAGCAAACACAAGTAATAATGGAAGAACCGGCAATGGATCAGCACCGGGTAATAACGGAAATAGCCAGAACAAGCGCCCGTTTGAAGGAGGCTCCGAGTTTGTCGCCAATACAGAAGCCGGGTCTTCAAGGCCTAGAGCAGAAGGAAATTTCAACGGAGGTAATCACAATGGAGGAAATTATCAAGGACCGCCAAGGCCGGGTAACAATTGGGACATATTCAGGATGGCGTGCCCGAAGCACAGCAGGAACGGCAGGCCAGCTAACCACTCCCTGGAGCAGTGCGCCGACTTACAAAGATGGAAAAATGAGGAAGTGAACAGAGCTATGCGAGGTGCAGGACGGGGAGGAGGACCGGGTCCAGGGGGAAACCCGGGCAACGGCCCACCCCCAGCTGGTAACCCGGCGGCTGGAAATCAAGGTAATAACCAAGGGGGGGCAGGGAGGTTTCCAGGCTAACCCCAAACAATTGGGTCAGTATCATGTGCATACCACAGGAGGCTCTAACAAGGACAAAAAGATATTGAAGCAAGCGGTCAACTCAGTTTCGTTAGCTGTCCCGAGATACTTGAGATGGTCAGAACAGGAGGTAACATGGAGCAGAAGGGATCACCCAGAAAGAGTGGAGCACCCGGGAGTCTTGGCATTAGTAGTCGCACCGCAAGTCAATGGGTACGAGCTGAAAAAGGTTTTGATGGATGGTGGAAGCAGCATCAATATACTGTATTGGGAAACCTTCCTACGCATGGGCCTCAAGGAGTCCCAGCTACAAAAAAGCTCAACAGTTTTTCATGGGATAGTGCCGGGTCATTCAGCGTGCCCTGAGGGAAAAATCGCATTGGAGGTAGCCTTTGGGGAGTCAAAGGATAACTATCGAGTTGAGTGGCTTACCTTTGAGGTAGTCAAGTTGCGCAACCCATATCACGCGTTATTTGGAAGACCGGCTTACGCCAAATTCATGGCTAGGCCGTGTTACGTATATCTACAGCTAAAAATCCCGGGTCCCAAGAGGACCATCACCATACATGGAAACCGAGACATAGCAGCTGAATGCGACGAAGGAGATGCAGCAATGGCCGAGCAAGCCTGTAGAAAAGAAGAACTCAAGCATTACCGGTCTCAAGCAGACCCGGAGGACAGGGCCACATCAAAAAGGCCGAGTACTGAAGGCGAAAGAGCAAAATCCAAGGTAGCACAAGATGCTAAAATGGTGGCTTTTATCAAGGATGACTCCCCCAAGCAATCCGCTATAAAGGAAGAAACTGCACGGCCGCTCACAACCAGCCGTGTCACGGAAACACCTCACCCGGGTCGATTAGTAAACCCGGTACTCATCATGAAAAAGTCCAGCATATGGAGAATGTGCGTCGGTCACGCCAGTCTGGGACCGGTCCCCATGAAGAACTAAACAATGTAACGGGCAGCAGGTTTCAGACGCGCTCTTTTCCTACCCAGGGTACCTAAGGGGACTGGAAGGTTTTTAATGAGGCGGCCTGCTGATCCAAACTTTCTCGCATCAATAAAGAGATGGTTATCAAGTCCTATTTCGTTACAGCCTGATTACAAGTAAGTAGTATCCATGTGACATCAATATTTCATTATCATTAAGAACGTTGAGCATATATAGGTCTCGGGGGCTGGTTGCTCAAGTAGCCCAGCCACAAACCCGAAAGACCCGGCCTTGATGCCTATAAGTTATAGGGGCCGATTATTCGCAAACGAGTACGGCTGCAATCTTATAACTGGACAAAGGAGCCAAATTTTCTTGACTTTTCTTACTTAAGCTCGATGTGACTCGCACTAAAGTGGCATGATTTGTTCGCTTACGATTACAATCAGCCATGAAGCCCAATGGGACTTGTCTGACCCTGTTTTCGTATGGATGTAACAACATGGTATCCACGCGAAAGCCGGCTTACAGTACAAGATAGTCAAAAGGGTCATCTAAACCACAAGTTTATGCAGAGTACAAGGCTAATAGCCGGAAACTCAATGACTATCAAGCATAACTTCAGTACTTCCGCGGAATGGCCTTAGGTTTTCGACTCGGTAAAAAACGATTTGTTCTCTGAGAAAGGCCACACCCCCATGACTCGGACTTTGGGTCATGGGGACTGGGGACTTCGAAACAGAAGCAAACTACTTGGCTATCGCAGTTCGAAAGACCCTAGCATCCAAGTCTTGGGGACTTAAAGAAAAATCCACTTATCAAAGCCCCTGGTACTCGGAAAACCGAGTCTTACGAAGGGAGCCAAAATAGAGAGTCGGGTATCGAGAAAAAGCTCAACGAATAGACAAGCAATACGGTTATCAAAAGGCCAGGAAAGCCGCAAAGTATATCACGGACTAAAAGTACGTTACAAGTTACGACATCAGTATCAGGAGTGCACAGGCGCACCGTCAAAAGCATAATAGTTTGAATACAAAGCATCACGTAAACAAGGCATTATGATGGTACTGCCCTATTCAGCTTCCTGAGTACGGTCTTCCGGCTCTGGGTCCTGGGCTTGCTGTTTAGCCTTCCCGGCACCCTTACCCGGACTCACTGCACCAGGGCGGACAGGTGGAGGGACGGCTGGTGTGGAGGCAGACGGACCTGATCCTAGCTCGGCCTCTCTCTTTGCAGTCGCCTCCCTCTTCCTGGCCGAGTTAGAAACCCACTTCTCCAAGATGTCAAAAGGCAGGGGTGCTTCCTCCGTAACAACTTTGCCATCAGCGTCGTATGCACTCATAATTGTGTTTAGATCCAAACTATCGGCCAAAGTGGTAGCCGAGGGGCGCACTGCGGCTTGTATGGCTTTGAAATCTTTGGGTGTAAATTTGGAACCGTCCGCCTTGAATTCGGGAAACCCGGATATTACCTTTGCCGGGTCAAGCTTTGGAAAGAAAGCCTTGGCCAGGGTGAAAGCCCGGGTCATTCCAATCCGGCATGACGAGCGTTTCCAGATTTCAATCCAGCCAGGCACAGTGGAGCAGGCCTGAATGAGATTCTCTTCACCCGGATATACTTCCGTAGGCCACTTCACGACATCCAGTATAAATTTTGTGCCGGCAAAGAAAGTCCGGAGCACGGTCTTTAGGGTTTTAGCCTTGACAATGGCATCCTCCTCCGGGGCCGCAAGGTTGGCACCTACAGTTGTAACAAGAGAGAGAACGTATCAGTAATCCCGAGTCTGATATAATAAAGAAAAGGCATGAAGCCAATCGGCAGCAAAAACTTACTAAGCAAGATCTGATAAGTATCGGTGACTTGGTCCGATAGTTTCTTCAGTGCGGTCTGAGCGGCATTGCACTTCTTCTTGTATTTGGAAACATCCTTCTTCAAAGTTTTCATGTCATCCTCAAGGGTTTCCCTTCGTTTCATCTCGGCAAGAAGAAGTTGTTCGGTCTTCAGTAAAGTTTCATCAGACCGGGTTATCTGTGCCTGCAAGTAGCAAGGAACGCAAGCATTAGTTGGATATTAGGGTAAGCTGAATATGGCGTAAAGTTCCAAGCATAACTTTTGCAAGTCACACTCGGAACTTGGGGACTAGGTATACAATATGAGATACCAAGTGTCCTTACCTGGTGCTCTGCAGCCATGCGCTCCAAGATCTTGCTCTCCGAAGTCTTCATAGTGAGGAGGGTGTTCATCAATTGATCAAAAGTGTCTTTATTCGTATCAGAGGACCCGGGGCCTTGGAAATTCCGAGAAGGAGCTTTCTTTTTAGTGGGAGGCGGAACCCGGGTCATTTGTGTGTCGGAATCCGACGCTCCTTCTTCTGCACCCAAGACGGTGGCTTTGTTCTTCTTGCTTGCATGGGAAGCAATCGGATACTCGGCTTCTTGTGTGTCCGGCTTTGCCGGCGATGCCTGTTTTTCGCCGCTAGACGCGGCTGTAGTCTTATCAGTCGGGCTCCCCTTACCCGGGCCCTCGGTCTCCATATCCTCTTGGTCGCTGATAACGACCGTGGCCCTGTAGATGATGTCAGTGAGCAGCTAAATACACAGTCAGGAAAGGGTGATGAAATGTGGTGGAACATCAGGAAGAGGATTTTACCCGGTGTTCACCGCAAAGTCACAAGGAAATCCGTCGCTAGACTCGGGAGAGGCTGGAAATTATCAAGTTAGATGTCATGTGGGAATGGTTCAAGGAGAATGTTTTAACCGAGGAAAGATAGGGTAATTACCAGCCCGCCGAGTCGGGGTCGATGAAATACCCGGGTTAAGGGCATCATCACCCGGGTGATTTCGAGTTGACCTGCGCTTGGTCATGGGCGACTCCTTCAAGAATGGCCAGTGGAATAACATCAAGGTAGCTCATATATATCACTAAAGTAATACGAATTGAATGCGAGGAGGAGATATGAAACCTTGGAGGTGGCCTCTTGGGTTTTTCTTTTTGATCCGACTTTGATTGTCGGCTCCAGTTCCTCCTCGTCGCTGGCAGATTCTACTTTGCCATCGGAGTTTTCTTCCTCGTCATCTTCTCGTTCTGGATATCATCAGAGTTATAGTTGGAAATCAAGGGGTTATGGTGAGCTTAAAGGAACCAAACAAAATCCGGAAAATACCTTCGTCCGAGTTAGCAGCTTCTTGCTCCTCTGGACTTTTGGAGCTAGGAGAGGTGTTGGTTTTCCAAAAATCATCATCAGCCTGAAAGGTGTCAGTACAAGGGTTATCAACTGTATCGAGTGGAAAGAGTAATGATAAAGGCATTAAAGTCGGGTTTTCACCTTGGGGGCTGGGTTCTTGAGCGTGAAGGGCTCCAATCCGGATATGTTCCGGATTACCTCAAGCTTTTCTGTCAGAAAACCCTTGATGGTTTTGTGGGTATCGCCAGCTGCAAAGATGTTATCAGAGTACCGGAGCGGGTCTGTAGATTGTCCCGAGTACTCGCACATCAACTTTGTGCGGATGGAATTGGGTTGAATCCGGAAGTCGACCCAAGTCTTCACCAGGTTGAGCCCGATGAGGCCTTGGGCCGTGAGAGTGTTGATTTTGGCTAGTAGAGGTTGAATTGCCTCCCTATCCCAGTCAGAGGCGAAGGCACTAAATTTCTCGGAGATGTCAAGAAGACCCTCTGAGTAACCCGGCAGCTTCTTTTGGCCGGGTGGGGAGGTGTCTTGGTAGTAAAAGTAGGAGAGCTGCCAGTGCTTGACATGGGAGTTAAGGGTGAGGGGTGGCATCAAAGAATTCTTGTGGCGTTGGATGGAAACCCCGCCGCAAGCAAGGAGCGCCCCGTCGCCGCTTTTGCGGCACGGTTTTCACTGAAAGAGCTCAATGAAAAGAGCTAGACTTGGCGAAGTGCACAAGTACGATTCGGAAAGGACGATGAAATGAGAGATGTTTAATACGGAATTAGGCCCGATGTCAAAAACACGGAGGCCGTAATGATTTAGAACATCACGGAAAAAAGGGTGACCCGGTGGGCGGAAGCCCCGGGTCACATGTTCCACGAAACAAATTACCTCGCCTTTTGTCGGGGTGGGCCGGGTCTCCTTGCCCGGCACCCTCCACTGGATATCCTCTTGAGGAGGAAGGACTCCCAGCTCCACCAGGTCCTCCAACTTGGCCTTGGTGACCGTAGATCGCGCCCAGTTGGCGGATATGGAGTTGGTGGCTTTAGCTTTGGTTGGAGTTTTCCCCTGCTTTTTGGGAGCCATGTGGTTGACCTGCAAAGTACAAGGTAAAAGGATAAGAAGACCAAGACACGGAAGTTGTGAGCCGGCCGAGTATCGGCCGGGTAATATTGAGACATGAGAAATTGCACGTAATCCGGGTGTTAGTTCGCAAAGTAAAGTTCGAAATTATCCGGGTATCGAGCATTATGGCGAAAATTATGGGATCTAAACGTTGAAGGAGCTTTGGAGGATGATGGATGGCCACGCGGGTACTTAGCGCGAATAAAAGGAACTGGAAAGGGGAAGATTAGCCGGGTGATTGAAGCGAGGGAGGAAATTTTGAGTGGTTTGGGCCCAGATTGGGATTTTATCTTCAGATTTGTGGCGAAAATAACAATTGCAGGTAGTAGGAGAGTGGATTGGAGCATGCGCTTTATCTATTGGGCGAGCTAGAAAGACTATTAGTGGCCTAATTCGGCATGCCCGAGAAATCCTTGGCGGACTGATTTGGATCTAATCTGAGGTAAAGTCAAAAATTGCAAGGGCGAATTAATGGGTGCAAAAGGCTTACCGGAGGGGATCTGAGTGAAGCCTTGCGGAGGCAGATGGCGCAGGCCTGGTGTCCCTTCGCGGTTCCTGACGGGCCGGATGGAGATTCGCCGGCGGATCTTGGCGGCGGCACGGGGCAAGCAGTGGCGGAGCGCAGCCTCCGGCCGATGGGCTCCGGTGATGCGCGCGGGATTTCCGTGGTGGCACTCAGCGAGAATGAGCTCAGAGGGAGAAAGGAAGCAGAGTGGGGGGAAATGAGCCGTTAGGGTTCGGGTTACCCCCAAGGAGCTTATTTATAGGGCGAATGGATAAGCCCGGTTCGGTGAGCGGGAGCCGGGAGTTGCGGAAGTAAACGGCTATTTATTTGAGTTTTGGCGAGATGCGCTTTAGATGTTGAGCATGGGATCTGAACGAAAAGGAGAAAGAGATCCATCCCGTGATATCAGGTCGATTATCAAGTGTAAAATCTTGACATTTTGGGGTTTACCTGGGAAAGTAACTTAGGTAATTGGGGAAGAGCCGGGTTACCATATGGCCACCATGGAGTAAGGCCTAGCTATTTATTGAGGCGCTTTAACCCGGCCTCCACATCCTCGTGTGTTTGATATCTTTGCAGGGAATAGCGAGCGCTTCAAGGAAGGATCCATGAAGCCCAGGCTATTCTGGGGACTACTGATGGGGGGATGATAACCCGGTAGGCCAAACTCCAAGGAATAACCCGGCCCAAAGGACACTGTACAGGATCCGGCTAAGGATAAGGAAACTAGTGAAGGCCCCAGCTTGTAGGCCCAGTAACCCGGGTTGTGGGTTATGGTAGAGGAAAGTTGGGGTTTGTGCGCCGTGTCCGGGTAGGATCCAGGATGCGCCTTGGAGAATAAGCCAGGGGGTACGGGTGCTTTATAAACCGACCCCCAGGTCTAGTTTGGGCAGAGATCTAAGAACCCTAGCAATATCGCTTGATATCGAGCATCCAGTGTAATCCCAGAGTTGAGTTATTGAGTTAAGATCGGAGACTCTGCGACTTTGATTGCCGGCTACCAGATCGAATTGCACCATGTTTTCCTCTGAGCTAAACCCTCTCCCAAACGCCTGTGTCGTCTTGCCCCAAGATCAGTTACCCCCGGTAACATCTGCCGTGATTATCCCACGACAGTCCTTTTTCCCCTTACTCTGCTGACGGAGGTGAAAGTATTTCAGCCAAGTCTCCACCGTGGGGCGGACGCCTAGAAAGGCCTCGCACACCACGGTTTGATAGGCTAGGAAGACAATGGCGTTTGGAGGGAGGTGGTGCATCTGGACACCGAAGTGATCCAGGAAGGAGCGCAGGAAGTCCGATGCCGGCAAGCCGAATCCTCGCGCGAAGTGCGCGAGGAAAACGACATGCTCGCCCTCCCGCGGGGCCGGAACGAGCTCGCCGTCGGACGGCCGGCACTGAACACCGGGAGGAACCCTCCGGGTGTTCACGAGCCAGGCGCAGTCATCGACGGTGACGTGCGAACCAGCCCAGCCGGCGCGAGCAGCCATGGCAAGGGATGAGCGGATGGCGGAGAGTTGGAAAGATTGGGTGGAGGAAACGATTCCGCAGCGACGCAAGGAGTTGCGCGGCGGCGGAGAGCTCAACGGCGGAGAGAAACCAGGGCAGAGAAAACGGAAAGTACGGAGGAGGAAGGAGGGGAAGTTACCGGTGGGGGTATTTATACCCTCGCCTCAGGCTACCGTTACCATCGGGGTAGTGGGATCAATCGTGGCCATGATTCCCGTGTGGTGGGGCCTGTGGCCGGATAGAAACGCACGCAAGCGCGGAACGCGCGCGTAACGGCCACAGTTGATCCCACGACCAGATCGTGGGATATTTACTGCGCTTGATGGGACATGACGAGCCGGTGGGCCCGCTCCGTGAAAACCGGGCGCGTGGCGCGTCGTGTCCTGAGCAACGAGACGACGGGGTCACGGATGCTTGGCACGTGTCCAGTTGTGACACGAAAGGCTGGATTGTGTTCTGCGCTGCAGAGACGCTAGAGGAGAAATTCTCTAAGTCTTTTTTACTCGGTTACAGAGTAGAAAGCAAGTACTATTCGGAAGACAGGAAACTCAAGGTACTTTCTAGAGTACTACTCGGAGGTCTTTTACTCGGCATCTTGAGGTTCAAGGGCTATGTTGCAAAGATTGGTTTTAAGCTGGCAGAGCCTAGTGAACGAGTTCGCAAGATTCTACCAGCTTCGGGGACTGCTGTCGGGGGGTTACCCTCGAGTAGGGTAAAGGCACGTGGTAAAGGCGACTGTCAGGAGAGAGGTTTGGTCGAGTAGCCGCCTACCCGGTACTTGCTACCCGGTCGACTCCTACTCGGTTTCACCTCAAGATGACCAGAAGGAAGAATCATTCAAGTTCTCTCCATTCGAGTAGAAGAGTTGGCCCGAGTAAAATTGGCGGGAACCTACTCGGGCCAGAAAGTCAAAGGAGCCGTTCTGACACAGGATCCCGCGTATCCTGGGTCCGTACTTGGCAGTATTCGAACTACTGTTCATCTGGGACCAGCCTGCCTGACAGTGACAGCATGGAAGCAGGCCGTCGCAGGATAAGGGGGCCCTACTCTGTGTTTGGCACAGTGATACCAGTCTGTCCCCTTGTTTTGCCCAACGACTTTCCAGATGCAGCCAAGATTAGGAACCAAACCTGTCAGCGGGAACCCGGAAGAAGGACGATGTGCACACTATGTCGACACTTGTCCATGTTTGGACGTATCCGGCTGGGCACCGGGTATATAAGGTGCCCCGCCGCCTCCTGCGTGAGGGATCACACGATCGCGCAAGGGATCACATGCTAGAGCACCTTGTGACCTAATTCTTGACCTAGTTCATCACTTAGAGAGGAGGGTGGCTACTCGGTAGCAAGAACATTGTACTGTGGCTACTCGGTGAGACACCAGAATACACATAGAAAGGCAGGAGTAGGGGTTTTACCTCCTCACGAGGGCCCTGAATCTGGGTAGATCGTGTTGTTTGCATTGTTCTGTTCGTACTTCACGCGGCTACTCGTCGCGTGATCCCTCCCCGAGCACCTCCAGCATCCTTCGTCCCCACATCTTTAGCCATCCCATGGCATCTGCCGTGACACCACCACGACAATTTCCATTCAGGATGCCGCCAACAAGGAACAACCCGCCTGAGCCACCGCCAATCACGGAGCTGTTGACTCAGATGACTCAGGTCGTGACGCAGATGGCCCAGTTCCAGGCTAATCAGCACAACAACCAGAATGCTCCACGAGTCAGCATCAAGGAGTTTCTGAGTCTGGGCCCGAGAGCTTTCGTGGCAACACGCGAGCCTCTGGATGCTGATGACTGGATCCGTGAGATGGCCAGGGCTCTGGACATTGCTCACGTTGCTGAGGAAGACAAAGTCAAGTATGCCACCTACCTACTGAAGGGTCAGGCAGGTACCTGGTGGGAGAACTACCAGACTATGAGAGCTGGATACCCAATCACCTGGGGTTGTTTCAAGGATGCTTTCCTGAAGCACCACATCCCAGATGGTCTCATGGAAAGGATGCATGAGGAGTTCTGCTCTCTCAAGCAGGGCAAGCTGGACGTCATTGGCTATCAGAATGAGTTCAATCGCCTCGCCCATTACGCTGGTGATGAGGTGTCCACTGAGGCTAAGAAGATGGCAAGGTTCCGCCGAGGTTTTAACCCGGAACTCAAGTACGCCCTCACCAACATCAAGGCCAAAGACTTCGAGGAGCTCGTGAACACCGCGCTCAATGAAGAAAATGGGCGCAAGGCGTTCGAGGAGTCTCGAAAGAACTCGCGTGAGGGTGGTTCCTCCTCCAACATGACCACCCCTCCACAGAAGCGCCGCATCTAGGTGCCAAATGGTGCTGTCACTCGGGCTCCATATGCCCAAGCTTCTCCAGGCTTCGCTTCCCGCACACCCAACCCATCTCAGATGCAGGCTCAGAGGTTCTCAATGGGGCAGCCAAGGCCAGATGCACCTCGTGTCGTCACTTGCTACAAATGCAAGCAGACAGGGCACAATGCTGACAAGTGCACTCAGAGGCAGCTACCTCCACCACCTCCTCGCCCCAACACCAACCAGGCAATGGTGCGTGCTCCCCCGGCTAAAGCCTTCAACTCCAACAACAGGCCTGTCGGGAGGACCGCGAGGGTGAATCTTGTCAAGGTCGACAAAGCTGAGGAAGCTGCTGACGTCGTTCTCGGTACATTCCCCGTAAACTCTAACCCAGCTAAAGTGTTGTTTGATACCGAAGCATCGCATTCTTTCGTGTCAAAGATCTTTGCGACAACAGTTAAACTACCTTTTGTTGCTTTGGGTTCCCCGCTAGTAGTAAACTCCCCTGGAGCAACTATGCAAACTTCCAAGATCAGTCACGAGAATCAGATCCTAATTGGAGGTCACATATTCCTTGCTTCTCTCATTCTGCTTGGCAATTCTGACATTGATGTCATTCTTGGCATGGATTGGTTGAAGGCCAATAAAGCTACGATTGATTGTGCTCAGAAATCAATAACTCGGTTCCACCCTTCTGGCCAGATAGTCTATTCTCCAAATGAATCAAGTTCTGTTCAGCTGTACAACCTCGATGCTAAACCTCTACCTCTACTTGAAAATGTTCCGGTGGTTTGTGAATTCCCTGACATCTTTCCAGAAGAGTTACCAGGGATGCCTCCGAACAGAGCAGTTGAGTTCGTGATCGAGCTTGAGCCAGGTACTGCTCCAATCTCTAAGCATCCATACAAGATAGCTCCTCCTGAACTGAAATTGTTGAAGGAGCAAATCGATATGTACATGGAGAAAGGTTACATTCAACCTAGTTCTTCCGCTTGGGGTTGCCCAACTCTGTTCGTTGCTAAGAAGGATCAAACAAAGAGACTCGTTGTTGACTATCGTCCTCTTAACGAGAAAACCATCAAAAACAAGTATCCAATTCCTCGTATCGATGATCTTTTTGATCAACTTGCTGGAGCCTCAATATTCTCAAAGTTGGACTTGAGGATGGGTTACCATCAAATAAAGATCAGAAAGGAAGATATTCCAAAAACAACTTTCACCACTCGGTACGGTCTATATGAATACACCGTCATGTCCTTTGGTCTCACCAATGCACCGGCGACATTCTCTAGACTCATGAATTCTGTCTTCCATGAATACCTCGATAAGTTCGTTGTGGTATATCTTGATGACATTCTGGTCTACTCAAAATCTGAGGAAGAGCATGGAGAACATCTTCGTCTCACTCTCATGAAACTTCGCAAGCATTGTCTATATGCCAAGTTCTCCAAATGTGAGTTCTGGATTCCAGAAGTTGCTTACCTTGGTCATGTCATCTCCGCCAAGGGCATAGCCATTGATCCAGAAAAGGTTAGAGCAATTGTTGATTGGAAACCTCCTAAGACGGTGAAGCAAGTCAGAAGTTTTCTTGGCTTGGCTAGCTATTGCCGTCGTTTTGTCCAAAACTTTTCCAAGATTGCCAAACCTCTCACTGATCTCACAAAGAAGGACAAGAAGTTCGTTTGGTCTCCACAGTGTGATGAAAGTTTCAATCTCCTGAAGACTAAACTCACTTCTACCCCAGTTCTGGTTGGCCCAGATACTACCAAACCTTTCCAGATATTCTGTGATGCATCTCTACAAGGTCTAGGTGCAGTTCTTATGCAAGAACGTCAAGTTGTGGCTTATGCTTCACGTCAGTTGAATGCACATGAGCAAAACTATCCCACACATGACCTTGAACTTGCAGCAGTCGTGTTTGCCCTCAAGAAATGGAGGCAATACTTGTTGGGTAATCGCACTGAAATCTTTTCCGATCATAAGAGTCTGAAATACATCTTCACTCAACCAGATCTAAACCTCAGGCAAAGGAGATGGATTGAAAAGATTAAAGACTTTGATCTCACCATTTCGTACACTCAAGGCAAGGCTAATGTTATGGCCGATGCTCTCAGTCGCAAGTCGTATTGCAATAATCTCATGATCATGGAAAGCCAACCTCCACTTCATGAAGAATTCCAGAAGCTGAACCTTGGTCTTGTTCCTCAAGGCTATCTTGCAAGCTTGACAGCCAGTCCAACTCTCGAGGACAAGATTCGTTCTGAACAACTTCGTGATGCTGAAATCAAGAAGATGGTAGAACACATCAAACAAGGAAAGGAGAAATTTAAGTCCTTCTCAATTGATGACAAAGGAACTGTGTTCTTCGAAGGACGCATTGCAGTTCCTCAAGTTCAAAGTCTCAAAGATATCATTCTCAAGGAGGCTCATGAAACTCCTCTTTCCATCCACCCTGGAAGTACAAAGATGTACCAGGATCTTAAGACACTGTATTGGTGGCCTGGCATGAAACGTGAAATTGCTCAATACGTTTCTGAATGCGACGTTTGTCAACGTGTTAAGGCAGTCCATCAGAAAACAGCCGGTCTACTCCAACCTCTGAAAATTCCTGAGTGGAAGTGGGACATGATTGAAATGGACTTCGTCACTGGTTTTCCAAAGTCCAAGAAGGGCAACGATGCAATCTTCGTTGTTATTGATCGTCTCACTAAAGTAGCTCACTTCTTTGCTGTCAAAGAAACAATCTCGGCTAGCCAGTTAGCAGAGCTATACACAGCAAAGATTGTTCCTCTTCATGGTGTTCCATTGGAAATAAGCTCAGACCGTGGAAGCATATTCACTTCTCATTTCTGGAAAAGCTTTCAAGAAGCATTGGGCACCAAACTTCTTTTCAGCACAGCTTATCACCCTCAGTCTCAAGGGCAAGTCGAAAGAGTCAATCAGATTCTCGAGGATATGCTCAGAGCATATGGTATCTCCTTTGGCATGAAATGGGAGGATTGCCTTCCATATGCCGAATTCTCCTAGAACAACAGCTTCCAGGCAAGCCTAGGCATGGCACCATTTGAAGCACTCTATGGCCGCAGATGCAGGAGTCCAATCAATTGGTCTGGAGCTGGTGAACGTTCACTCTTAGGCCCTGACATTGTTAAGGAAGCCGAAGACAAAGTTCGTATCATTCGTGACAACCTCAAGATTGCTCAGTCTCGTCAGAAAAGCTACTATGACAGCAAGCACAGGGATATGATCTATGCACCTGGTGACAAGGCATATCTCCGTGTGACTCCCCTCAGAGGCACTCATCGTTTTGGTGTGAAAGGAAAGCTTGCACAAAGATACATTGGTCCTTTCAACATTCTCTCAAGGCGTGCAGAAAATGCCTATCGTCTTGAACTTCCAGAAAAACTATCCAAGGTGCACGATGTGTTCCACGTGTCACAGCTCAAGAAGTGTTTCAAAGATCCAGATCGTGCAGTTGATCATGATTCCATTGAACTGCAAGATGATCTATCTTATGAGGAGCATCCTGTTCGAATTCTCGATGAGACCGAGCGTAATACTCGCAACAAGAGCACCAAGTTCTTGAAAGTGCAATGGTTGCATCATTCCGATAAAGAGGCAACGTGGAAGACCGAAGAGGATCTTCGCAAGAAGTATCCGGACCTTTTCCTTTCTCAGTAGGAATCTCGGGGCGCGATTCCTTCAAGGGGGGGCGTTTTGTAACATCCCAAGTATGAAAAACCACCTCTAGAATGTTTGATTTCTTGTTTAATTAAAGTTTTGCATCATGTCATCATATTCATTGAATTGTTTGCATTTGTTTTACTTTGTTTTCATTTGGTTTGCATCTGTTTTACTCTGTTTTCACAATTGAAATTCAAACTTTGTTCAAACATTTATTTCATACTTGTTATGTTACAACCTTTTAAATAAAGAGTTCAAATAAAAACAACCAATTTGTTTTCATTTTATTCCATAATGCTCAACTATTAAAATGGTGTCTTTAATCAATCCATTAATTCCAAATTGCATTCAATAATTCAAATACATTTTACAAACAGTTCCCAATTTGAAATTATAAAAATTATACAACAATCCTAACCAATTGTTTTAATTAAACAATAGGGTTCCAAATAATTAAGTCCTTGTTTTCCATAATTCAATTAATACTCAAATTTAAACCATTTTTGCAAACAGAAAAGTATTTGAAATATTTGTAAAACAAAATTTGGCATTTGATTGTGGATGACCTAAACAACTCCCCCAAATTTTCCTAAAATTTTCCTAACTTAAAACCCTCCTTTTTCTTCCTATTCTTATTTCTGCAAAAAAAAAACAGAGAACAAAAAAAAAGGGAAACAAACGCGCGCGCGGAGGGGAAGCAAACGGCCCAGCCCACCACGGCCTGGTACCGTTTCGCCCGCGCTCCCCTCCTTCTTCCCTGCGTACGGCAGCGATCGCAGCGGTGCCATGTCGCCGCCGCGAGAAGACGGCCACGGTGCCTCCCTAGCCCCTATAAGAACCGCCCTAGACCCCCTGCGCGAGCCCTAGCTAGCCCCTACCCCTTTTCCCTCGAGCTCCGCCGCCATCTCTCCCTCTCCCTCTCCCTCGCCGGATCCCCTCTCTCTGCAACCACCCCACCTCATCAGGGTTTTTCCCTCTGAAAACATGGACGCCGCCGCCACCTCGACGCACCACCTAACTACGGGAACCAGTCCACCACCTCTCCCTCTACCGATTGGACACCCTAACTCCCCCGGAGGCCTGCTGGAACCACGCCGCCGAGCACGTCGTTGTCGCCACCGCCGTCGAGCTCACCTCTGCAACGGCGACATCGCGGTGAGCACGCTTCCACCTTTCCCTCCTCTCTGTTCTCGCTCTGCTTGCGCGCCCACACACCACTCCAGCACGCACCACCCAGCAGCAGCACGATCACGCCGTCCTCGGCACGCCGCCGTCCGCCGTCGTCGTTTCTCTGTCAGATGTTCAGTTAGCGCGTGCGAAGTTCAGTTAACTCGCAGTGGAACTATAACCTCACGGCGTCCCTGTATCTGTCAAAACTGAACGAGTACCGCAGTGGTAGCACTGCCTCCCTCGCTCGCGCACGGCCGCGGGTTCGAGCCTTGGCTCCGCGGAATAAAACCAACATTTTTCACGCAGGGCTGACAGGCAGGCCCCACTCGTCAGTGGCCCTTGCCGCCACGCGCGCATCCGCTGCCACGCTGGCCCAGGGGCCCCCCTGTCAGTGGCATTGGCTGGCCACTGCAGGGTATAAAAAGAATTCCAGCTTTTTCTTTTTAACTTAAGCCCTTTTAAATTACAGTTTGGTCCTTAAACTTAAAAAGCTAATAACTTTTAAATTATAACTCCAAATAATAAAAGTAAAATATGTGTGTTGATCCAAATTAAATTATCTATCTATTTATGACATTTGTTTTCTGTTTTGAATTTTCCAAATGCATTTCAAATTTGAATTCAAACAATTCATTTGTAATTTGATAAAATCCATAACTAATTCATAATTAATCCAAATAATGCAAATAAAATATGTTTTCCATACCATTTTGAACCAACTATTCAAATATAAATTTTGTTTCATGGTTTGAATGATTAAAATTGCTTAAATAATTTAAACCTTTTTTAAATCATTTAAATTTGCTAAATTCATAACTTGCTCAAATTAAATTATTTTTGAACATGTAAAATATGTTTTCCAACTAGAAAAGTATAAACTTTTCAAATATGAATTTGAATTTATGTTTGGACCAAATAAAATTCAATTAATATTCAAACTTGTTTTAAATTCATTTAAAATTTGTTTAATTTTGTTTAAGTCATAATAAATTCATCCTAATTCCTTTTTCAATATTTGAAACATGTAATCCACCCAAAATTTTATGATCTTTTCAAATATGAATTTTGTTATTTATTTTGCACAATTTAAATTGGTGAAAACAACAACTATTTGTGTAATCCCTTTAAGGAACCAAAAAATTCCCTAACTTAATAAATAAATTTCTAAATTGGTAAACCCTATTTTAAATTGGTTCTATTATTGTTATTTTGTTGTTTTCCTCATCCATGCATCATACTAATCCACTTTCACCTGTTGGTTAATTGGAAAACAAATGTTTAAACCAAAATTCATGGGCTTTTCATATGCAACTCAAAATTGCATATGTGTCCATTTAAATGGTGTTACCATGTCAACTAGTTTATTTTGATGCATCCATAAAATTGTCATGCATCATCCCATGATTGTGCACTATGCCATGATATTGATTGTTTATATTTCTGCATTGTTTGTTTGCTTCTTCTCGGATAGACGACGACGTTGAGACAGACGATACTTACGACACCCCTTCTGAGGATCTAGCTCAGTACCAGGCTACTGAGTTTGCAGGCAAGTTATCACTCACATGAACCATTGTGTTCCTTTCAACATTGGTTACCGATACTTTCCGTTGTCTTTTTCTGCTAGCCATATGTATCGTTGCTTCTGTTACGAACCTATCACATGATACCCTGAACCCTGATATTGCCTCACCTCCAGTCATATAACCCCGTTGCTTGGGCCCGTGTCTTACTAGCATGCTTAGGGTTGTTTTTGCTCGAGTCTGTTATCAGTTACTTTCTGTTATCATATTTGATTACATTCTGGGGCTCGATGTTAAACAACAACCTGTTAATTTTGAGTTAATAATAATTTTGCTGATAAGGCACCGGCAGGAGGCCCGGCGTGGTTTTGAGGCCTGCTAGTGTCGACCCTAATTAGGAAAAGGGTCTTGTCTACTGATCCATGATGAGCGCACTATCCGCATGTGGGAAGCGTGTATGGGCGCCCCCCTCAATTTGATTCGATTCGCATCTCGTCCAAATCACCACACTTAGTTCGGGCTTTCCATTTGATGCACGCATATGCAGGTACGAACCCGAGGCCAGGGTGGAACTTTTGTAGTCAGCATTTAGGGCGGCGTGGTCTTCCAGTGCTATGAGGGTCCCCTTTTCTTCGTGGGGCTCGATTAGCCGCGCACGCACAACACGTGGTGCTTTGGGCTTGATGCGAAGAAGAGTTGAGTTGTGTTGAGTGCCTCGCTTGGTGGAAGTGCATTTCCATCCTGGCGGGGTATTCTTACGTGTACGGCCAAATTGGTGCACCCCTGCAGGGATAAATCTTCTCGAGAAGCCGTGTTTTCCGCGGTTATGGTTGACTTGGTGAAAGTACTAGCTAACAAGTACTCAGAACAACTTACACCTAACTAATGATAACTTGACTAGTAATAGGCTTATTGGCACAACAATTTGATCCATCATTAATCCAACTGTGTGAGTTATCCTCGGATTGCTTCTTTGGATAAGGGGCGAGATCCAGGATGGGTTTGTTTGGTGGTTAGCTATAGTTGGTTACGATACGCTATCTTATCCCTTTCTGATAGCCGGAAGTTGTAGTATGTTCTGTAGTTGGTTAGTGCAGCCAGTTGCAGCATCTTTTATAACCCCTTTCTTCCGTTGAACCCAAAGCATCTGTGCTTGGTGTTGACGGGCTACACTTTGGTGAACTGTGAGTCTTGCTTGCCAGTACGTTTATGTACTGACCCCTTTGGGGCTGTGGTTTCCGCAGACTACGCTTACGAGGATCCCCGTGACGGCTACTACGTGGAGTTCGACGAGGCTGCTGACGAGTAGGTAGCGGACCCGGGCAGGATCCGAGACATCGTGGATGGGCTCCGTTTTCTTTTCATTCCCGGCTTCTTAAGCCTATTTGGATTTGTCTGTACTCAGACCCCTTTGAATGCTTCCGCTGAGATGTAATGATGTTATGTTGGGACATGTGTCCTCTGGATGATTGTATTTGCTATCTCTGCTCTAGTGAGAGCTATTTGCAACTTATTTCCATCTTTTGTGTCGTAGAGATCTGTTGTGTTATCATTTTGTTCAACGCCGTTGACGTACCATGTGTGTATGGTATGAAGTACGTCAATGGTAGTATCCTGATTTCTATGGGATGGTTTACGTAGACGCTGAACAGATAGGGGTTGGTTGTCACACATACGTGTGTTGGCCTACTCGTAAGAGATGCGGGTGCCGGTAAGCCCCGTAATCCAATCCACTACTGTTCAACGGAACTGCGAGTATCCTCTAGAAGTCCGGGTGCGACACGTAATAATTCTTCGATGATAGTCTGGGGCCTAGGGTTCCCTGGGGGTCAAGTACGCGAAAGGGGTCGACCATAGGTGGGCCAGGGTGGCCACACCACCTGGCGGCGTGGCCAAGGGGGGAGGCGCCACCTCATGGTGTGGGCCCCTGGTGGCCCCCCTCTGGCTCCCCTTCTGGATAGCCTCCTCCTTTGAACTTCTAAGACATCTCCGGTGTTCCCCCTCTTCTTCTGAACTTCTGAAATAGGTTATCTCGATGGTGCTTTTTCCATCAGATTTCTGGCTCCGGTGTTTATTCTCCAAAAATTATGAAACATGCAAAATAAGAAAAAATAACATAAGTGATGCATCATAACATGAAATATATTGATGAATAACATAAAATAACAATATAAAACAGTGATGCAAAATGGACGTATCAACCCCCCCCCCCCACCCCCAAGCTTAGACCTCGCTTGTCCCCAAGCAAAACCGAACTCAGTAAACATTACCACATGTTTATGGAGTGAGGTGTCGATAAATAAAATACGGACAAGAGGCATCACATCTAACAAAGAACAAATCATTTTAGACATCAACTTCCTCTCATATAATCAAACTTGAAACAAGTAGAGGAACAACAAAGGTGAAAAAGGTAAATCAAAATTGGTAAAGGAAAACTTTGTTCTTGGTCGGAGAACAATTAACAGTGTACTTATCTTTCGATCAGAGTCTTTATACTATAGCTTATATTGTAGAGTTTATCATGCTCAATTATAACGGTCTCTTTGCAAACATTGGTAACTTTCAAAGTGGTATTCAAATAGATAAAAGTATATGTATAAAAAAGGAAGAGTAAGGAACATGATTGAGTAAATCAACATATAGCTGGATGAGTAAATGCTTGCTCAAGACAAAAAGAAGTAGGTTTACTGGCTCAACATAAATGTAAAAGATAGGCCGTTCGCAGAGGGAATCATGGATCACTCATGTGCTAGAGCTTTTATTTTGTAAAACAGAGGTATAAAATGGTTGACACTCCTCCCAACCTTTCTTACACAAACCATGGCTAACTGAATCCTCGGTTGCCTGCCAACAATCACAAACCATGGAGGAGTGTCTAATTTTGAGAGGTGTATGTTTATGTCAAAAAATGGAAAATAGAAAATATAGTACGTCACAAGCCAACTAGAGTTCACAAGAGCGGCTCCCATTGAAAGACGCAACTGGTATAGAAGGTCATCCCTCCTTCTCTTTTGTTTACACAATTATGCTTTGACTGATAAATTAGGGGCAAAAATAGTGAAGAGAATTTTTATTATTATTTGGGACTTGGAACCTCGCTTCCAGATCTTCTAGCATTTGGATAAGCGGATGAAGCCACTAGTCCAGGGTGTGAAATCCAATCAACAAGTGAGATAAAGATTCTCTATTTGCGTCCTCATGAGCTAAAACAGGGGCACAAAACATGTGTAATTTTGAAGGTTTAAAGGTAGAACGCAAGCAATTTACTTGGAGTGGCGGTGAAATACCACATATAGGTAGGTATGGTGGACACAAATGGCAAGCTTTTGGGGCTCAAGGTTTGGATGCACGAGGAGTATTCCCTCTCAGTACAGGTTTTTGGCTAGCAAGGCTGGGTAGCAATCATAAGAATTGAAGTAAAACAAAAACAAAACATATATGATAAAGCCAATCATGCAATCTTCCTTGAAAGTTCAAACAAACTTATTTGAGAATACTAAGCTTATGAGCTAACAAGAAAGAAAGATCATGGCATAATATATCTACATGCAACTCCCTCTTTTCTACTTAAGTCTCAACGAATTGTTGCTATTGGCCAATGCTAAGTTTGCCAAAACCAACTAGATTAACTTGAAGCTCCAATATTGATACCAATACTAACAACAAGATAAATCACATAACAAAAATTGCAAACTAAAATAAAGTAGAGGAAGTAGATGATGAAACTTCTCATTAGTGTTTCATTACGGCAACTCAAACCAAGGGATACAACGATAACCAACTAGAGAGTGACACTTCCATACTGCAAACCATCCTATATGATATTTTATCTACTCACGAAATGATTCTACTAAAATGTAAAAAGGGTGTAAGATAAAGGTGTGATACCGCGGCGCCCCCCAAGCTTGGAACAAGCCAAGGGGATGCCAATACAAATGACGAACCAATTCTTCGGTGGTGGTGGTCAATCCTTCTCGATGAGCTTATCAATTGATTTCTTCATATCTTCAATTGAGAACATAAGTATACGCATCATCTCCGTATTGTGATCAATACGGTTTGCATGTTTGTCAGACGGTGAATTCCAGCCATCAAGATTTTCCCCCCACACTTTCTTAGGTCGAGAGCTTTCTTCATCTGCACGGTTAGAACGATCCATATCCCAGCAAGAAGGCAACTTTGCTTCGGGTACCCTCCTAGATTGATACTCATGAATTAAAGTACGGAAAGGTTTCTTTGTGCCTGAAAGGGGTGTCCTTGAAGCTAAGCAGTGACGTGGGGCCTTCCCTCCGGTGCTCATCCTTGCCGTTTGCTTGGAAGGTTTTGCAACCACTCCAATGCTTGCGATGGTAGCGCGTGGATACAATCGTGGGTTTTCTTCTACATCTCCTTCAGCTCCACTCTCGATCTCCTCCTCTGGCTTCCGGTCTTGGAGATCACCCTCCTTCGGTCCCTTCCCCTTGTTGTTGTTGGTGGAGACCATGATGCTTCTAAAACTGAAAACAGATCCTGGCAGAAATAGCTCGAAACAAAAACACGGCGAGAAAATGATATACGGACCTTGGGGCGGCGGGGGGGGGGGGTTATATAGCAAAAATATACGCAACAAAAGGAAAGTCCAGGTAAAAAACGAGTCGGAGAGGGGCTCCGGGGCGCCCACACCATAGGGTGGCGCGGCCAAGGGTGGGCTCGCGCCCCCAGGTGGTGTGGTGCCTCCGGGCACCTTCTTCAACTCCTCTTTGGATCGGTATTTTTCATATTTTCCAAAAACCAATAAATTATAACTTGGAAAGTATTCCGCGAACTTTTTCCTAACAGAACTGTCACCTGTTCCAAAACAGAAATCTGCAGATTCTGGAATCTTCCCTCTAATGAACTTCTCTAGAGTCATTAATTGAATAACATCAACATCTTCATCATATGAATCCCCAAAAATATAATGTTTGAGTCTTTGCCCATTTACCACTTGTGTAGTGTTATCTTTGAGGGAAGCAATTTTAATTGCACCCGAACGATACACTTCTTCAATAATATAAGGTCCTTCCCATCTAGAGAGTAATTTTCCTGCAAAAAATCTGAGAGGAGACCGATACAATAGAACTTTCTCACCAACATGAAACTCTATTTTAAGGATTCTTTTATCATGCCATTGTTTAACTTTCTCTTTAAAGAGTTTTTTTTTCATAAGCTTCACATCTCCATTCATCTAAATGATTCAAATCAAGCATTCTTTTCTTACCAGCAAGTTTAAAATCTTTGTTAAGTTCTTTCACTGACCAATAAGCTTTGTGTTCTAATTCTAACAACAACTGACAAGCTTTAAACCATTTTATAGGGAGACATACCCATAGGTTTTTTTATAAGAAATTCTATAAGCCCATAAAGCATCATTCAACTTATGTGACCAATTCTTCCTATAATTATTAACAGTCTTTTTCAAGGTAGATTTAGTTTCCTTATTTGATAATTCTACTTGCCCACTGGTTTGAGAATGATAAGATGAGGCAATTCTATGATTAAAACCATATTTAGCAAGGGTTTTTCTAAAACCACCATGAATAAAATGAGAACCTCCATCAGTCATAAGATATCTAGACACACCAAACCTAGGGAAAATAACATCTTTAAGAATTTTCAAAGAGGTCTCACCATCAGCACTTTTTGTAGGTATAGCTTCTACCCACTTAGTAACATAATAAACAACAAGAAGAATGTTAGTATAAACATTTGAAGGAGGAAAAGGACCCACAAAGTCAAATCCCCAACAATCAAAAGGTTCAATAACAAGAGAATAACTCATAGGCATTTCATTACGTCTAGAAATATTTCCCACTCTTTGACATTCATCACAAGATAAAATAAATTTACGTGCATCTTTAAAGAGAGTAGGCCAATAGAAACCTGATTGTAGAACCTTATGTGCGGTTCTATCTCCAATGTGATGTCCTCCATAAGCACTACCATGGCACTTCTGCAATATTTCACGTTGTTCATGATCTGGAACACATCTTCTCATAATACCATCTACTCCTTCTTTATATAAATGTGGGTTATCCCAAAAATAATGCCACAAATCATAGAAGAATTTTCTTCTTTGTTGAGTTGTAAATGTTGGAGGCAAATACTTTGAAACAATAAAGTGAGCATAATCAGCATACCATGGACTATCTTGGGGTTTTACCTTTATTGCATCCAACTGTTCATTTGGAAAACTATCATTAACATGAATGGGGTCAAAAATAATGTTTTCCAATCTAGACAAGTGATCAGCAACAGGATTTTCAGTACCCTTCCTATCCACAATATGCAAATCAAACTCTTGTAAAAGCAACACCCATCTAATAAGCCTAGGCTTAGCATCTTTCTTTTCCATAAGGTATCTAATAGCAGCATGATCAGTATGAATAGTAACCTTTGAGTCAACGATATAAGGTCTAAACTTATCACGTACAAAAACTATAGCTAAGAACTTTTTTTGGTGGTAGCATAATTCTTTTGAGCAGCATCAAGAGTCTTACTAGCATAATGAATAACATTCAACTTCTTATCTACGTGCTATCCAAGAACAACACCTACAGCAAAATTACTAGCATCACACATAATTTCAAAAGGTAAATTCCAATCAGGTGGTTGAACAATAGGAGCAGTATTTAAAGCCTTCTTTAAAGTTTCAAAATCTTCCTTATAATCATCATCAAAAACAAATGGTACATTTTTTTTGAAGAAGATTGGTAAGAGGCTTTGATATTTTAGAGAAATCCTTAATAAGCCTCCTATAAAAACCAGCATGACAAGAACACTACGAATACCTTTAACATCCCTAGGACGCGGCATTTTCTCTATTGCTTCCACTTTAGCTCCGTCAACTTCAATACCTCTTTCAGAAATTTTATGTCCAAGAACAATTCCTTGATTCACCATAAAGTGGCATTTCTACCAATTAAGAACAGGATTAGTTTCCTCACATCTCTGCAAAACTTTATCAAGGTTGTGCAAACAATTATCAAAAGAAGTTCCATAGACGGAGAAATCGTCCATGAATACTTCCACAATTTCTTCACAAAAACCATGAAAAATAGCATACATGCATCTTTGAAAAGTAGCAGGAGCATTACACAAACCAAAAGGCACACGCCTATAAGCATACGTACCATAATGACAAGTAAAGGTTGTTTTATCTTGATCTTGCTTCCTAACAAAAATTTGAGAAAACCCAGAATAACCATCAAGAAAGCAAAAATGAGTTTTCTTAGACAACCTCTCTAGCATTTGATCGATAAAGGGTAAAGGATAATGGTATTTCTTAGTAACTTTATTAACCTTTCTAAAATCAATGCACATTCTATAACCAACTAGTTCTCTTTATGGAGTGAGCTCATTGTTTTCATTAGGCACAACAGTCATTCCTCCCTTCTTAGGAACACAGTGCACATGGCTCACCCATCTACTATTAGCAATAGGAAAAATAATACAAGCATCAAGAAGTTTTAATAGCCCATTTCTTACCACTTCCTTCGTCTTAGGAATTAAATGGCGTTGATGTTCAACAACTGGCTTTGCATCAGGTTCAATATTAATTGTATGCTAACATATAGTAGGAGAAACCCCCTTCAAATCATCAAGAGTATATCCAATAGCTCCACGGTGTTTCTTCAGAATTCCCAATAATCTTTCCTCTTCTTCACCTGAAAGTTTAGCACTAATAATAACATGATATTTTTTTATCATCAATATAAGCATATTTAAGATCATTAGGAAAAGGTTTTAAATCAAAAACAGGATCCTCCTTGGGTGGTAATGTGGTACCCAAGTCTTCCACGGGTAAATTATGTTTCAGTATCACCGGTTGACGAAGAAGAATATCGTCAATCTCATTTCTCTCTTCCATACAGACCTCACTCTCATGGTCCTCCATATATTGCTGCAAAGCATTGTTAGGAGCAAGAGAAATAGAAGCAAGTTGTTCAACTTTAAAATTCTCATCAGGCAATTTAGATTCATAAGGTGCTCTAGCAATTTTGGAGAAATTGAACTCATAAGATTTTCCATCAAATTTAGTCAATATCTTCTCCCTCTTACAATCTATAATAGCACCACAAGTGTTCAAGAAAGGTCTACCAAAAATAATAGGACAAGTTTTACTAGCAGCCTTATCAAGTACTAGAAAATCAGTGGGATATTTGGTTTTACCACTGATATGTCATAAACGTATCCTTAATTTCTGATGTTTCATGTTTGCTATACACTTTATGTCATTTTTATAAATTTTCCGGACTAACCTATTGACAAGATGCCATAGAGCCAGTTCCCTGTTTTCTGCTATTTTTAGTTTCAGAAAAGTTGTTCTGGAAATATTCTCGGAATTGGAAAATTCGAAGCCCGGAAGTCTTAGAAATCCTGGAGGTTCCACGGAGTCCTGAAGAGACCCGGAGGGGGGGCCTCAGGGGGTCAGGCTGGGAATGGGGACAAAACTGCTCCAAAGCCGCACCAGCCCGTAAATTATTTTCTCACCTCCACACCACGACCAAACCATTTAATTAATGTCTAGTTCCCAACCCGCACCAACCCACGATCAATATTCCCCCAAACCGCCCCAATCCGCACAGTTTCCGACGGTTCGAAACCAATTCACGGCCAAACAAAACCATATGTCCAACCAATCTTGCTGATGTAACATCCCAAGTCTGAAAAATAGCCTTTAGAATGTTTGCTCTCTGTTATTTTATGTTTTGCATCATGGCATCATGTTGATTGCATTTGTTTTGTTTGTTTTCCATTTGTTATTCTCTGTTTTGCTTTGTTTTCCAACTGTTTTCATTTGTTTTCCTTTGTTTTCTATTTGAATTTCAAACCAAAATTCAAACCTTTTGTTTCATCCTTGTGATGTTACAATTTCTAAAATGATATTTCAAAATAAAACAATTATTTGCTTCCATTAAATTTGTGATTCCAAACTATTGTTTTATTTCTATAAAAATACATCCAATAATCAAACCTTTTTGTAAATTCAATTATGATTTTCTTCCAAACAACAACCCTGTTGAAAGTTATGAAAATTGCAAAACAAAACTCTCCAAATAAAATGGTTCAATTAACACTTCCAATTGTTTCCATGAAATAATAATAAGCTCAACTCTTATTTGTCATTTAATAATCCACCTAATATAAATTGCATTCAAATTCAAATCAAATCAATCCCACTTGGCATATTTCCAATATGGGTTTAAAAATTAAGATCTTGTAAACAAATTGAATTCAATAATTTTCATAATTGCTTGAACCTATTAAATAAAAATTTGTTATTTCCAAAAATTCCAAATCAAACCTTATTGAAATTCAACTAACCATTTAAACATCCAAACTAATAAATTCAAAGTTTTTGAATCAAGGCTAACTTTTGCTTTGACATTCTGTGTTGGAAAAGAAACTCATAAAATATTTCATAATTTAAACCCCAACATTTTCTTTCTTTTCCCTCTCTCACTCTTCTCTACAAAAAAAAGAAAAGGAGCAAAAAAATAAAATAAAAAAAGCAAAGGGGTGAGCGAAGCCAGCCCAAAGCCCACCAGGTTCACGAAGCCAGCCCACCCCCTCCTGCCTTCGTCATCCTCTGTACGGGAGGCGCACATGGGGTGAGCGAAGCTCCCGTGGAGGAGCTTGCTCCACGTCCCCCCCTCCTCCTCCATAAATCCTCCCGGGGCCTCCTCTCTAACCCTAGGTCCCATTTTCCCCTCTGTATCCTTTCCTCCGCCGCCGCTTCCACCTCTACCCCGCTACGCCGCCGCCATGGACACCGAGAGCTCAAGCTAGGGGCCCCGATGATCTACACCTCCACCTTCGTGGTGGTTGCGCCAGGAGGTTTGCGCCATCGTGCTCGTGGATCGGTTGCAGGGGCAGCGCCGGAGACGCAAAGGAGACGCCGCGCCAAGTGCTTCTTCCCCGACGGTCACCAGCAGCTCTTCTTCTCTTCTACCGGTCGCCCTCGTCGTCTTCTTCGGTTTCTGCTACGCCTACAGCCCCACGGTGAGGAGACCCACCTCCCAGACATCCTCCCCGCTCTGGTTTTGGCCCTGTGAGCATGAATCCATGGAGACCACCCCGAACCGCCATGCACGCCACCTGCTCGACCGCTGCTCCCGAGCGGCAGCAGCACGTCCACCTCGCACGCACGCTGCACACGGACACACGCATGCAGCAGCACGGCCATCAGCCCCCCCCCCCCCCCGCGCCCGCGCGTCGCCCGTTTGGGTCGCCGCCGGCCTCGGTCATGCGTGCCGTCGCGAGATCGATGGATCCAGGTTTCAGTTCGTCAGATTTAAAGGCAGGGGTTTTACCTCAAAAACCATCTCGAGCAGTATCAATCACCAACCGCACAGCAGCCCTTCTGGCCAGCGCAGTCACACCGCGCGCCATCCCCACGTCCCAGGGTCGAATCCCGCACCCCCCCTTTTCTGCTTCATTATTTTTCGGAATACTACAGCGCTCAACCACACCTTATCCCCCCGCTGCCCCCCTTCTGTTACAACAAAGCAACAACAGCCCATGGGTTCGAATCCCACCCCCTGCAAATTAAAACATCCTTTTTTCTGTTTTATTTCTTCAGATCCAGAACAACTGCAAATCACCAATAGGCCCTTACAAATTATTCTAGCCCCTGGAAAATATTTTCTAAGTCCCTAGTTACCAAAAAAATGGCAGATTTGCATCAAATGTTCTAAAATGCATAAGAAATTCATCCCAACTCCAATTTTAACTTTTTAAATATGTTTTCTGTCCCAAATTAAATGTTCTATCCAAATATAAAATTTGTTTACTGTTTTGAATATTTTAAATTGGTGCAATATTTGAAAACTTGTCAAATTCACTTAAAATTGCTAAATTCATAACTTGTTCATAAAAATTCCAAATTCCACAAACTAAATATGTTTTCCAATCAACTTTTCATGTACTTTCCAAATATAAATTTTGTTTGCTGTTTTGAATAATTTAAATTGCTGAAAACAACTGTTTCTTAATTATTGCATTTAAAATTGCCAAAATAATAACTTGCTCATTTTAAATCCAATTTCCACAAATGAAATATGTTTTCCATGCAAAATTAAACCACCTTTCCAAATATAAAACTTGTTTCATGTTTTGAATAATTAAAATTGGTTAAATGATTTAACCCTTGTTTAAATCATTTAATATTGTTAAATTCATAACTTGATCAAATTGAAACCTTTTGGGACATATAAAATATGTTTTCCAACCATAAAAGTATAAACTTTTGAAATATGAATTTGGTTTAATGTTTTGAACAAATAAAAATTCAAATAAGTTCATGTTTGAATTAAATTCATTTAATTCTTGCTTAAACTTGTGTAATTCATAAATAATTTATTTGAAATCCTTTTTCAACAAGTGAAACATGCAATCCACCTAAAATTGTGTGTTCTTATCAAATATGAACTTTGTTATCTATTTTGAACAATTTAACTTGATGAAAACAACAAATGCTTGTGTGACACCTTTAAGAAACCAAAATTTCTTAACTAAATAAACAAATTTCCAAACTTGTTAAACCTTATTTCCAAATTGCTTCTATTGTTGTTATTTTGCTGTTTTCCTCATCCATGCATCATGCTAATCCACTTTCACATGTTGCTTAGTTGTAAAACAATTAATTCAACCATAATCCATGGGCTTTTCATATGCAATCCAATTGCATGTGGGTCCATTTAATTTGTGTTATTTTGTCAACTAGTTTACTATTGATGCATCAATTAAACTATCATGCATCATTCCTTTGATTGTGCATTATGCCATGATATTGATTGTTTATCTTTCTGCATTGTTTGTTTGCTTCTTCTCGGATACACGACGACGTTGAGACCGACGATACTTACGACACCCCTTCTAAGGAGTTAGCTCAGTACCAGGCTACTGGGTTTTGCAGGCAAGTTATCACTCACATGAACCACTGTGTTCCCTTTCAACATTGATTACCGATACTTTCCGTTGTTCTTTTCTGCTAGCCTTAGTAGTAGTTGTTTCTGTTACGAACCTATCACATGAATCCCTTAACCCTGATATTGCCTCACCTCCACTCCTACACCCCATTGTTTGAGCCAGTGTCTTACTAGCATGCTTAGGTTGTTTTGCTCGAGTCTGTTACCCGTTACTTTCTGTTACTATTCTATTATGTTCTGGGGGCTCGATGTTTAATCAATCAAACATGTTAATGTTATTGTTAAATAATAATCTGATGATAAGGCACCGGCAGGAGGCCCTTTGTGGTTTTGAGGCCTGCTAGTGTCGACCCTAATAGGAAAAGGGTCTTGTCTACTGATCCATGATGAGCGCACTAACCGCATGTGGGAAGCGAGTATGGGCGCCCCCTCAATTTGACTCGATTCGCATCTCGTCCAAATCGCCTCATTTAGTTCGGGTTTTCCATTTGCTGCATGCATGATCTTGCGAGCCCTTGGATCCCGGGTGGAACTTTCGTAGTCGGCATATAGGGGGACACGGTCTTAGAGTGCTATGAGGGTCCCTTTTCTTCGGGGCTCGATTAGCCGTGCGCCCAAGGTTCTTTGGGCTTGATGCGAAGAAGAGTCGAGTTGTGTTGAGTGCCCCGCTTGGTGGAAGGGCCTTTCCATCTGGCGGGTTATTCATGCGTGTACGGCCAAATTGGTGCAACCCTGCAGGGATAATCTTCTCGAGAAGCCGTGTTTTCCGCGGTTATGGATTACTTGGTGAAAGTACTGGCTAACAAGTACTCAGGACAACTTAAACCTAATGATTAACAACCTTACACCCAATGATTAACAACTTGACTAGTAAGAGGTTTATTGACACAATAATATGAACCATCATTAACTCAACGGTGTGAGTTATCCTCGGATTGCTTCTTTGATAAGGGGCGAGATCCAGGATGGGTTTGTTTGAAGTTATCTTTCAGTTGGTTACAATCCTCGATCTTATCTCCTTTCTGTTAGCCGGAAGTGGTAGAATATCTGTAGTTGGTTAGCGCAGCCAGTTGCAGCATCTTTTATATCCCCTCTCTTCCGTTGAACCCAAGGCATCTGTGCTTGGTGTTGGCGGGTTACATTTTGGTGAACTGTGAGTCTTGCTTGCCAGTACGTTTATGTACTGACCCCTTTGGGGCTGTGGTTTCCGCAGACCTACGTTTCCGAGGATCTACATGATGGCTACTACGTGGAGTATGACGAGACTGCTGACGAGTAGATAGCGGACCCGGGCAGGATCCGAGACTTCGTGGATGGGCTCCGTCTGTTTGTTTCCGGCCTCTTAGGCCTATTTGGTTCTTGTCTGTACTCAGACATGTTGAATGCTTCCGCTGTATGGTAATGATGTATTGTTGGGACATGTGTCCTCTGAATGATTGTATTTGCTATCTCTGCTCTAATGAGAGCTATTTGCAACTTATTTCAATCTTTTGTGTCGTAGAGATCTGTTGTGATATCAGTTGTTCAACGCCGTTGACGTACCATGTGTGTATGGTTTGAAGTACGTCGACGGAAGTGCCTTTGATCTCTAGTGGATAGTTTACATCGACGATGGAATAGCAGGGCTTGTGTTGTCGCGCATAAGCGCAGGCCTACCAGGAAGCTGGGACGTGGGAGCAGTTATGCCCCATAATCCAAGCACCTGCTATCCAGTTCGGCCCGATGAGTATCCCCTAGAAGTTAGGGTACGACAAATGGTATCAGAGCCTGTCTGCCTGTAGGATCCCTCTTTACTGGTCGCAGTTGAGTCTAGAAACTATTTTTGTAGCTATATAGGAAAAATGAAACGTGAGAGTAGGAATTCTGTTCTTTTTCTCCTTTCCCCACCCTCCCTCCCTTTTCTGGTAAGGAAGTGCAACGTTGATTTTTCCCTTCTCATCTAAACTTTCAAGTTAGGATTTCACGTGTTTTGGGTTCTCCGTAGTACCTCAGGTTTTTGGTCTCGTTTTCACGATGTTGCTTCAATATCCTGTTCTTTTAAAGAACCTTTCGTCCGTTGAAATCTTGTTGTTGTTTTCCACTTCAATTCTTCTACCGGCAGCTAATCAAAGTTTCACCGTTCATCTGCTAAACTCTATTCCAGCTAAAGTGTTGTTTCATACCGGAGCATCACATTCTTTTGTGTCAAAGATCCTTTCCACAACAAACAACCTAATTCTGGTTCCACTAAGCAATCAAAACTCTGTTCACTCCCCGGGATCTCAAATGTTGACTTCCAAGATAAGTAAGAACAATCCAATTCTAATGGAAGGCCACATATTCCTTGCTCCTCTCATACTACTTGCAAATTCTGACATTGATGTCATTCTTAGTTTTGGATTGATGTCAATAACTCTGTTCCACCCTTATTACAGATAGTCTATTCTCCAAATGAATCAAGTTCCATTCAG